>VWZW01005505.1:1263879-1863879 GCA_013397115.1 Edolisoma coerulescens | reverse complement strand
ATGTTAATCAGACTGTTGGAACTGTACCTTTGACTAGCACTCAGCCTCCTTTATAATCAGCTTCAGAAGTATTCCTTTCTAGGTTTTCCCCTTTGGCCTGTGCTTTCCTCCAAAAGACTTGAATGTATTAGGAAGAGATTGACAGCTCTCCTAACAATTGCAACCATTGCTCTAGCTGAAGGGAAACATGGGGCTAGTCACTTTTACGCTATGGGAACCCACCTGGAGATACACTTAAGGTATAAATCTGTTATCCAAAAAATGGAACTAATAAAATACATACTGCTGTAGGTGGAAGAAAATAGCCAATATTTGAGCTGTGAGACCTTCATTAGACAATGGATAAAACTGGAAAAGGAGACAATTGTTTAGGGAGCAAATTACTGTGTTTACAGCTAGCTCTTTATACCTGCAGAGAAGATTCCAAAATAATCAGATCCCAGGGACAATTTAACCACTGAACATTTTGGGTCAGTCATAAGGATGCTTAATGGGGAAAAAAAAGTTATGCCCTCTCAGCAGTGAAATGGATAAAATCTTTATGCAAATTTTCCACATAATATAGCAATTGGTCTGCAATTCTTGCATTGAAAAAATAGGGCTTTGTTTTGTTTTTTCTTCTTTTTGCAAGCAATTTGCCCTTCATTTTAGAGCAGGTCACAAACAGGGCATCACTTTTTAATGTGATGTAAATACTGTATATCATGACACTATTGGTTAACCCCGCATGTTGGGTCTTATACAGCACTGCAGGTAAGTAGACCTAGCATTTTAGTGTTGTAACTTAATTTAATCAAAAGCTTAAAACATGCCAGCTATCACATTAAGCCTATCTAACCTCTGTCTTTTTTTGTCCACAGACATGGAGTGGCAATGGTTTTCCTTTCAGAAATTAAGTGTGATCGTGTAATTTTCCACATAGAGTTTGTTCATAGTCATAATTCTGGGTGGTTTTCCTTGAGTATGTAACAGAAAAATATTTCATTTTTACCACTGATGCATCTGTCTTTGATAAAATGTATAGGTGTTCCTGAGCCTCAGGCAACAATACCCTATAACAGCTCACTGGCTTTTCAGTTTCTCTTAGAAAAGGTACTGCATGTGGCTGAGTATGTCATTGATTTTATATTCAGTCAACACCCAATGCTCTAGGTGCTTGTAAACATCCTTGAAAGAGAAGTTCCTCTTTAAGAATTTGCTCCTCATTAGGTTGACTATGTAAGGACGTCCAAGTCCCTCAGTGATACCCCAGAGCATTACATGTGGGCTCCAGCTATCGTTCCACAATGACGTGAGTCTCATGTAAATCCTCTGTCATAAGAGTCACACACACAGCAAATCAGGGCATCCTGTGACGCCAGACTAAATGTGAGGTTCAGGCAGCTGACCTGTGTCAGAGGAAGTCACCCCGGTGTCATGATCTTCACTATTCTAGCACATTTTCCCTGCCAATATATGATATAATGCTTAAGCCAACATTGAAATACCATACAATTTATTGTGTTCATAAGTAGTCCATCAGCTCAGCTGGTGGTCAGTTAGCTCTTGAGGGATTTTTCCTCAGACCTACAGAGGTCTCCTGATGTGCTGGCACTATCACCATAATATCACTGTAAGAATGCATTTGTTCTGCTTGTCCCTGCCCCTGGGCTCCTCTGTTTCCATGTTTGGACCTTGTTAAACTTGTGACATGACTTCTGTTTATGGACATCATTTTTCATCTAATGACTTCAGCACTATTTTATTATAGTGGTAGCAGCTCCTTAAAAAAATGATGCCTTTGCTTATCTTATCTACAACCTGATACATTAGGGAGATCAAGTGATTCTGATACTGGCTTCTTATATTGCCAGAATCCTTTTTTCCATTTTTCCATTTAAAAAAATGCTTGCAATTTTATTACAAAAATAATGTTCAGCTGATGCTCTCCATGTATGTAACAGCAATAGAAGTGTATCAAACAAAGTCTGTCCAGCTCTTTCTTTCAGGGACAGTGCTATTTTTACATTATTTTTTCCCAAGCTGTTGAACAGAGATGATGGGAACTAGCTGCTCCATGTCTAAACTATTTGTAACTGTAAATGACTTAAGCTCATTCCCTTAAGGAGGACCTGCTGTCGTATATTACTCTGTAAATTATAATGTCAAGTAAAAATAAGATATATGCATCATCAGTTTAGCTCTTATCTGTTCCTGTAAAAACTGTCTGCAGAAAGTGAGACAAAAGGGCTGGAACAGGATGCAACTTTGAAGAAAAAAGGTATAAACTAAACTACACTTTCAAATACTGCTTTTTACTGTGATGTCAGCAGGAGCTTTTTCTTGATGTGGCCTACATTTTTGCATATGTGACAACTTCTAAAATCTTTCCTTATGCGACTGTTCAGTCAGAGTAGCATAACACATAAGTGAATCTTACCTTAGGGTTTTTTTTTTTTTTTCACAGTGCCTGAAAGACCTTCACGTATCTTTTTTTCTTAACTCCTCCTGCCAGAATACATAAAGAGTCATCATCCTGTTTTTTTATATCTGATTTCATACTTAATTTTTCTCATGTAATCATTAACAGTGATAGGGAATACAGTGTCAGAGACACCTGTGTTTAATTACTGTCTGCAGGGTCTCAGTTTCAGATATAGCTCTGTCAGCCAAAGTTTATTCCTTTTTTTTCCAACTTCAAACAGAATTATTAGGTTTATTAGGGGGTTTTCGGTAGGTTTTTTTCCCTGTTTTGGTTGGAGGGGGGTATTTTTTTTTTTAAAGTCAATATGTATATTTCAGGATGGAGCTGATTTTTCTATGTTTTTTCTTTAACATATTAGATATCAGTGTCTGGAAATCCAGTATCAATTTGGAAATCATATTTTTTTAGCTAAAAGAATCCCACTTTACTGCTTACAGAGCATTTGTCAGGCTGCTTTTGAAAATGGCAACAAATGGATTTCATTCAGGTTTTTTTATTGCTGACCTATAAAGACATGACTTTTTTGCTTTTTAATGCCTGAAATGTTTGCTTTAAATTTATACTGCTAGCATCCTACAATCAAATTTGAGGAGAAACCCGAGCTGTGCATTGCCAAAAATTGCTCTCTTCTTAGTGCCTTTTTTTTTTTCAGCCATGCAATGAAGTTCTGTTGGAAGTTGCATGAGTTGTCTTCCACAATTGTGAAGACCCAATCTCTGGTGGAGCTTTCAACTCCTCGTGTTCTCTGAGGCATCGTCTTACAGGGTGTTTAAATGACAGCCAAAGGTTTGGCAGCAGCTCAGGTGGACGTCCCTAATCAGCTGGTGCTGCTAACAGGGCAGCTGCCACAGCACGGAGCTCAGCGTGGCTGGCTGCCAGGGTATCTGCTCAGCTTCTTGGAATAATCTGAGCTGTATTTAGGTTTCACAGAGCACTATATCACCCAGAGTGAAAATGTCAGCTGACAGACCTTCCTATAATTAATGGAAATTCGAATTCCATCGCTGAAATAATGTTGTCCGACCAGAAGTAAGAAAAATCCACCTTGCAGTTAGTGGTGTGCATAAATGAATCTTCAATGAATACAGAGCATTTAATTACCATGTGCATGCACAAAACTTTCTAAGATGTCCTACTGAGTTCTTCTGTAGTTGACTGCAATATTTGCTTTGAAAGATGAAAACTTGCAGATATCCCACTATATTCTAATATTCCAGTATGTCAGTGGAATTAACCAGACTACATTTCAATATTTTTGTGTCTGTTTTATTACATATTTTTATGTCTGAGACTGATCAGTTTTGTAGGTTGTCTCAGAAAATTTCAACATGCATGGTAATATATACATGTGTATATATTTAATATTGTAAAAGATTTTTTGAAATAAAATAATTTTCATTTTATCTCCTTAGGAAACATATATCTACAAGGAAATATCTACAACAGTCATGTGACAAAATGGCATGGTCAATTAGAGTTTTACAAGTCTGTTCAACAGAACATCTACACAGATAGATCTTGGAAGCAGTTGCATAAATAAGTTAAAAAAACCCAAACAAAATTACAAACTTTAAAAAATTCACTTTCTTACCTTTCTAACTGTCATAGCTCCTCAGTCCACATTTTGCTTGCACCACTACATAACAGGCTACCAGAAACTTGGCTTGCTGGGGGTTTTTTTACACTTAATCATTTAAGTAGTCTGTGAAGTTTTTATTATCACCTTAAGAAAATTTTCCTGGGTAAAAGCTTCCACAATATTTCTCAAAAGGTTCTCCAATACTATGGCTTTGTAGGTTAGTCCCTTTTAAAGAACAACCCCTAATTCTTCATTACAATGTTTAGATATGATATACCTCTATAATTAAATTTGTTTTGTTTTACATAAAATACAGCCTTCCTGTGAATTTCTATTGTTAAAACACTCCTCAGAATAATTATGTGATACAGTATACTTTTTCACTATGTTATGTTTTTCTTTCATATTTTTCTGATTGAAAGAAGCAAGCAGGAAATAATTAAAACTTAATTTACTTTAATGGAAGGGAAACATTGTTTTTCATGTTTTTTGTTTCAGTTCTATTGCTATATATGTAAAATTTAGCAACCTGCAATGTGACTCTCAATGAATAATATAAATTACAGAGCTTTTAGTGTTTAGGCCGGCAAAGAAGTACAGGGTTTTTTCTGGAATTCCTGGATTTATCCTGAGAATCTTTCTTGACCAAACTCAGAGTATTAAGCTGGTTTTTATTTTGGTTCTTTCTCAGGATGAGTTTAAGCCATGTGTGTATTACCAGGTTGGCTACTCCATCCTCTAGTTTCTACTGAACTCTTAGATGAACACAATCTGGTCTTTTTGATTGATTTCAGTTGTGTTTCTGAAGTTGTTCCATCAACTCTTTTTGATCCCTTTATCTCTGTAGTGGTTTTATTCTCATTACCTGTAAAGACTAATCTGAGAATAGTAATATCCTCTTTGGTACAGACCCATGCCAATAAATCATTTACTTTTCCTACAGACTTTTGATCCTCTTTGATTGCACTCTGGTGATCTAAAAGATTCAGAGTCTGGCTTATGGGATTTGTTTGATATATTTGAAGAGTTTTTGATATGTTTGGTCTGTTTGTTCTTAAATCTTCCCAAGTTTTTTTTAAACTTATGTGCCAAGTGCTGTATTTCAGAGACACTATAAAAGAAGGGATAAAATATACAGGTGACATATTACCTAGTAATAAGGCAGCTCATCTCCCCTCTTTTACATTTCAGTATTTACTTAAAAGTTATCTCTGTTTCCATTTTCTTTTATCTTTGTACCCCTAGGAACAGATGTACATGCACAACTATTTCATATGACAGGAGAAATTGTTGTTTCCTCTCTTCTAGGGAAATTGTTTAGAAAGAAGGAAAATCTTACCAGAGAAAAACTAAAATACTGACTTAGGTAAAACACTGAGTTTTGTGATGGGACAATGCTTCTTGTAATGAAATTGCAATAGGAATGCCTGCAGACAAATATGGACTAGTTCTTTCTTAAGAAATGAATACAGACTAGTTCTTTCCCGGGAAAGACACAATATTCTATTCCAAATGCAGTCTTTTCAGTTTAAGGAAACACAGAAAATAAGGAAAATCCTTTCGTAGCAAAAATTATCGAAGTATTGTCTAAAAATCTGTAAGGGTAGAGATGGAGGGAAAGGGAGATGTTACTCTTTAATCACAGACTACAGTGATGGGCTGCAGAGGCAGAATCTTTTCTCTGCATCCTTGCTTCCCAGGTAGAGGGGAAGGAAACATTCTGTGTGAGGACAGAACAAAATAGTCACTCCGTGCTACAGAAAGTGAACCTGATGAGGTAACGTAGTTCTGAATCACATCCCCTTCGATGGGAATCCCTCATAGAAGGTCTGAAGCAAAAAACTTGTCTGACATATGTGCTGAAATATTAATTGTCTGCTATGTAATATTGAGTAAGGGAAGTAGCTTTTGAGCACTGTGTAAGTCATTTTATTCTCTTGTAAAAAAATAACAAAATAATCTTTTACTTATTGAATTTTAAGAAAAGCAGAGAACCGAATGTCTCTATTTTAGTATAAACATTGGAGAGAAAACAGTGCAGGTCTGCATCATGCAGACAATGTATTATGGCTTTAAACCAGAGATTTTAGATTGGAATTGATATAAAGGTGTTATTCACATATAGATGATGAATACAAAATATTTTAAATGTAGAATAGATGTAAATGTATGTGATAAATGAATCCCTGCAAAAAAAGGGAATAATTATCTATTAGTAACACCTTCAAATGAATCGTAAGCAGATTGTAAGAATTTTGAACAAAATTACAAAAAAAATCTTTACTTGAGGGCACATGTTAAGAAATGAGAAGAAAAAGAATGGCTAGAGGAGTTTAAAAAAAATCCCAGCAAATCAACCAAAAAACAAACACAAACCCTCAAACCTTCAACACTGTCATGACACAGTAAAAGAGGAAATAATGGTTTCATTCTACTGACCTGGAGAACCTCAGCTGAGGTGAATTACCATAGCTCATTTTCAATGAATCTGTGCCCATTTCTAGCAGAGAGAGCTTGGTCTCACAGGCTTACAAAAATAATTTCTGGGGAAATATGAGTTAAAAAAATACATTTCAATAATAAACTTTTAAATAATAACATCTTTGTTTCTGATGTTGCTCTCAGTTGCTGTTTTGTTGAATACTTCATGATAGAGATGGTAAAATGAGTGCACATTTTTGTAAAAATAATTTGTTAAGTATCAGGGTGATCGAAATTCCCCACAAACACTTTGCTTTCCAAAATTCAGCAAATGTTCTTTGTGTTTTAACTCTTTCCACAGTTCATAAATAGACAACTTTTTTCTCTCTTCCATAAACTAATAAACCCTCCCGCCCTTCATTTTGGTAATAATTTTGGTCTCTGGGTCCAAGAGCATTTTATCTCCAGTTGGTTTTCAGTAAATAAAAAAAAAAAAAAAAAGACTATTTCTTAAACAGGTATTTTCTTTTGAATAGTGCCATTTTCAATCCAGCAGATCTGATGAATTTTATTCCACTAATAGACACTGCAATATTCAAAAAAGTATCAGTGAAGTGCTCATATTTATACCTCTGACCAATTTTTTTCCCAATTTTGTTTAAACTTTATCTAAAAATATATGTATGTTTTGAAAATCTCTGATCATATTGAGTAACCATTACTGCCACTTAAATATTCAGGTTTGGAACATCTTTCATTCCCTCATGCCAAATAGATTTGTTATATGTTCAGTTTGTGTGTGTGTGTTTACAGCCATGGGGAGGAATGGCATTTGTTCCTCATTTGTTGTGTGCTTCATCTGACCCCATCCATGTAGCTGAATATTAAGAAACAGTGGTTGGGTTTTTTAGCTTTAGAAATATGTTTGACAGCAAGTGAAGCCCTGTCTTGGGGAATGAAATTAGTATGTTATACAGTGTATTCTCATCTCAGGTGCTGGCAAATGGAAATTTCAGGTCATACTGCAAGTTTGGTCTGTTTCACTAGAAATATGCTGTGAGGAAATTGAGGTATTACTACTACTACTACTACTATTATTATTTATTATTATTCTTATTCTTATTACTATTACTATTATTATTTTGTGTCCAGATTCCTTGATGCCAATATTTTCTGTGTGGGGAGCAGTTGAATATCTACCCTTCCAAGCTGGAGTTATTGTCAGGCTATGTACTGTATTTTCTGCAATTGTGTTATACTTCAGAAAATTGCTCAGTTGATTTATTTAGTCAAAATCAAATTAATTAGCACAGTTTTGATACATATAAAAGACAATAATGTAATTATGATATTGCATACTCTTCTGCAAAAGAATAGATCACAGTTCTACAGTTGTAGGTAAGGCATAATACATTTGGGATAATGGGAAATAATCTATATATGCCAGTGAAGGAGATAACATTACAGTCATTTGTGGGAGAGGCATTTTGTAAACTGTACTGTTGCAGTGTCTCACAGATAATGTATAACATTGGAATTACCAAGTGGTAATAACTAGCATTCCCCGTGAAATTTCACAGGAACAAAATGTGAAACAAATGCACAAGACGCTATGTCTGAACCTGCTAGAGTACATTTCGTTGCCTAGTTTCATAAGGAGTACCTGTGTTTAAGAAAACAATGGAAAAAGTGGAAACCAAATGAAAGATCAGTAAACAGCAAAATGAAAAGAATTTAGCTAAATCTAAACATTGCTTTCACAAATTCTATGACTTTTCCTTAAAGGCAACCCAGAATACTGATTAAATATTTTTTTTCTTTGTCCAGTTAGTCTTTTTTTTTAACACAGAAAGATTGAGTGGGATATTTTTAAAGCCCAAGCCAATGATTTCTCAGATGTATATTCATTCTGCTCAAATCTCAGTCACAAATTTCAGTAGAGATGTTGAAGTCATTTGGGAACCTAATGAAGAGCAAGTATTCCCTGCTTAACCTTGCCAGATGCAAAAATTTCTGTTTTTCACATTACTGGAAAGAAATCCTCAGCAAAATAAACCCCAGGGACCCAACTACCATGCTCAAAATAAATCATAATTACAGGTGTGCTTTGTTTTTCATAGTCTATACTTCAAGGATAAGGGGAACATTTCTTTCTGTTTTCTTGTAGCTGCATTGGTGTATTGCATTTGTAGGCTTTTGTCGATAACTTTGACATAGGCTGGCTAAGCAGACAAATGTCAATCGTTTCGAGCAGTTTCATTTGGTGATGCTGCTTTGAAAAACTTTTTATACACATGTTTCTAGAAGAAGTACCTTTACTTTTTGCTTCTCAAAAGGTATTTTTTTGGCAAAGGAAGCAGAAGATAAGGAGATAGAGGAAGAAATGAGGGCTGTTTATGTTATAAAATATTTGTACATCTCTAATTTGCTATCCAAGGAGAAAACACATTGCCTAAACTGAGATGTTTAATATTCAGTGTTAAAGTGGATGTATCTCATTTAGTTTGCTTATTGGGCCCCACTTCTCATGCAGGGTACAAAATTTTAATTTTTTTATAACATCAAAAGCCCACAGAGACTGGTAGAAAAATCCCATTGCCTTCTATGAATCTTGGATCAGGTCCTAAGTAGGTAGTTCTGCTGGCCCTGGAAAGATGGTTATTTTCACACGACTTGGTGCAACATTCTCTGAAAAAACGTGCACAAATATTTTGGAAAAACTCTCCCATTCTTGACTGACTCCTAAATAATGTTGGAAATACAGTCTATTACAAGCGTTTCTTCACTGCCTGAGCATAAAAATGGAGTGAACAATCAAAAAATAATTATTGATTCAATGATATTTGTGACTTTAAAAAATGTAGTTACAAAAATTGCTTTATGGAAAAAATCAACATTTAGTAAGAACTTAAATAATGAGAAAAAAAGTTAGGTGAATGCAATAATCTACACATTAGAAGCATCTTGAGAAGATGAATAGGCTATGAAGACAGAATAAAAAAGGAAAAACTATCAGCTTAATAGAGAAAATGCAGCTTTCAGGATTTTGGTTAACAGGTTAACAATCTTGGTGATTTAAATATCCATATCTACCTTTAAAATCTAAGATCTATGAAGATTTTTTTCTATCAAAACATAATATTCAAAATGAGAGGTTCAGTGAAACACCTAGGGAAAAATGTGAAAAAGCTTCCTAATTTCAAATTAAACTGTGCAACTCTGATCACCCACAAGAATTCCATCTTTTTATTAAAATTTTCACTGACATAGGACTTGAACTTATTTCTTTTTTGTACTGGGGACTTAAATGTTTGTGCATTCCTGGAGTTAGTAGGAAAGGCATGTTTTCTTTCCTCTGAATTGCAGCCAGATTTTGCACTATGAGGTTCATGAGATTTTTTGTTTGTGGATGGCACACCAGTGACACATTAAGGAGCAGCTGCTGAAGCAAGTGTAGATGTAATATACCCTACTGACTGGCATAGCTGAGAAAACATTTCAACCAGTAAATCCTGCAGAATCCAAGCATAGAAAAGTGACTCCATCCAATTTTGCCTTTTACTATTTTATCTTTTAAATTATATGTGAAAGCAGAGTCTGTCACAGACTACCAGTGTGTTGCAGAGAACTCAGGACTTAAGAACTCAGCAGAAAACAAAACAAATACAGAAGCAATTAATAGAGCCAAGGACAACAACAACCCCGAGCAAATGGTTTATTTTTGTTTAACTGGCTGTACTTTAGAGTACTGCACATGGTGAGATCCATGTCTGCTAGTGATGTGGTAAAATCAGTAATTATCTGAAAGGACAAAATTTTTCATTCACTTAATTTAATGAGTGCCCACTCAACCATTTTATGAAGGACCGAAAATTTTCAGGGATGTTGTAAAAGACTCAACACATAATCTACACTTTAAAGGGGAAATTTAAGCAAAAGGGCTCAAAAGGGACAACATGCAAGCATGTTTTTGTTTTATGTTATTCCCAAAGATAATAACTACACATACATAATAACTTCGCCAAAAATGACATTACCAATGTATTTTTGTAATATAAATGGAGGATAACAATACTAAGAATCTTTGAAATACATTCTGTATTGGAGTTTTGTTTTTTGTGAAGACGGCCTCTTAAAATTTGGAGTGTAAAAGTGTGGGAGGCTGGGAGGACAGATATGTTACTAGTCTTCTTAGACTAGTCAATTTCATAAACTCAAATTCCTTATGGTTTGCTCTACAATAATAAAAGTGTCATATGAATCATTCAGAAGTTCAATTCTTGTCATCATCTTCACAGCCTAGATCCAGAAGAATTTCCATCACATATCCAGGGATAAAGAACCAACAAGTTCAAACACACAGTGATCTTAGGGCAAAAGATCTACCATTTGTTGATGTTTTACCTCCAGGATGAAGGGAAAACTTTTAATACCAGGGGCCCTAGAAAACACTTCCTGCATGACCAGAAAAGTGATTTGGTTTCAGTCAATAAAAAAATAACTGCTGTGTATAAACATGGAAAAAATTAAAAGGAGAGATAATAGAAGGCTTTATTGGAGGTAGATAAGAGCGTCTGTAGCATTTGCAATCTAATAAAAGCAATGTCGCAGGAGGAGAGGAGTGGCAAAGTTGCACACACTTAGGCAATACCAATAAAGCCAAAGAATTAGCACTTATTTCCATTATTAATTTTTTTCTGTCATCATTTTGCACCATTACTTGCATTAGTTTTTTTAGAAGTCTTTCATCTTCTTCAGCTTTATTCATGTGTTGCTGACTTCAACAATAAGATACTTGACAATAATATCCTATGGTGACACAAACTTATTTCTTTTAATATCCCAGTCAATAGGAACTTTCTGGGAACACAACTCAGAGTGATTAATAGCACCCTGTCTGTAGAGGTTTCAACTGTCCATAACACTAATGTAATGGCGTGTCATAATACCAGGTTCTGTGGTGTGATAGCAACCATCACAACAGGCATTTCATGACCTTTTTGAACCTTTGCTCACTTAAGAATAAAAGATTGCATGATTAACAGATACTTCCTTGAAAAGTATAATATTCACCTACAAACACATCCTTCTTAAAAGTCACTGAAATGAGTTGGAGCTGTTGCTCTTCTAAAAGAAAATACATGGTCAGAATCTGAGAGGAAGGTTTTTTTCCAAGCTGAATCCTGCCTATGACCAGGATTGTATGGACAGAACTGCTTAATATGCCAGAAAATATACAAAATAGTTTTTCATACTGACAGTTTGGAATTATGCATTGTTTAAACAAATACATGAGAAGTCACTTCAAATGGGACTGAACTCTAAGGCCAAGCCAAATATAGGTCTTTCAAACTTCAGAAGTACATCTGAGTTATCCACAGTGAAAAATTGGAAAGAAAGATGTAATTGTTTACAAAACTTGCTTTCTTAACATTTTTTTGTAAAGACTATTTTCACTCCTGCAAAATCAGTTTACTAGAAACTTTGGGATATGGTTCTCATGGTTTGTGCAAACCTTCAACAATAATTCAAAATTGTTCAAAATAAAAAACTGTTGAACCTTTCTGAGAGTTTTAACAGGCTGTCAATATCTGCAGAGTTGTATTTATGTGCCTTTTCACTCCAAACTATATCAGTGGTATTCCTTGCTTCACAGTGAAAGATGAATTGTAATACAATCCACAGAGGGCAAAGGAATCATAAAGAACTCATATGAGAAAGGGAATGATTTCTGAGATGGGAAAAGGTACACAAAAACTTTTGGTAACATATTTTGCTACCTGGAGATCTTATGTGGGTGGTCCAGACACTGCTGCACAAGGGTAGATATTGCTGTGCTATGACACCACCACATTATCTGCAATATGTTCCTTATAGATGGCATATGAAAAGCTGAAGTACTTCTTAAATTGTGGAGTCCTTTTGATGACCAGGACTGTAAATCAAGTACCAAGATTTTTTACTCAATCTATGGCCCGTGCATCCAACAGAGCCAAATAAGTTCAGGGGTTTTCTTTTCTACTTAATTCCAGTTAGGTGATCTAACTAAGAATTCATTCCGCAATTTCAGATGTAGCCTTAAGATTTTCTGACATTGCTATATATTACTGAAGAGCATATGATAACTCTGTCTTTCATGGGCAGTTTCACCACAGCTAAAATAGTCTTTTATCAGTAATGATATGTGTCTGACTCTTCTCTTTTGGGATTTTCCTTTGTTTTTGACATATAAGAATTATTATGGTTGTAATGAAATTGGCATATAGGAAGTATTAGCAGAAAACCTATTTTAAAATGATAATTAAAGCTTTTATGTGCAGTACTTAAATTTACTGCTGGATCTCAGAATGCTTAAAAAGTATTTCCTCTTCTCTGACACCTTTCATTATGTGCACATCAGAAATATTGTATCTTTATCTTCTCTTCCATTTTTAGAAAGGCAATATAATATGAATACAATAGTCAGATGATGCACAGTGACTGGTTTCCTAGGGCTCCTGCAGCCAAATAGCAAATGTAATATAAATTTAAAACCATTTCACATCCTTGATAATCCCTAAAGAAACATACCTGACAAACAAGCCCACCTTATCTGTGTGACAGTCTTACCTTTGCCCCTTCAAATGCCCCCACATCCAAGACTGAATTTAATTTAATGTGGATTGTATTTTAATTTTTTTTACACAATCCACAAAAGCCATAAAGTCAGTTTTATCATTCTTCTGTTCTAACCTGCTGTGGATGCTATGCCAGGGAATTAACGTTTAAAAAAATCACAAGGCATAATTTCTTTCTTCTTCATAAAAATACACCACCTTCACACTCTGTTGCTATTAAGCCTTGTGGAATTTTGTGTCTCTTGACACTAGCAAACTCTATGTAATATGTGATTAGGATGTAACAGTGAGAGACAAGCTGTGCTTCAGACTGATATGTCCCTACTTATTGTTCCCTGTCTTTCACTTCATGCCAATATTTGTCACAGTCTTATAGTACATACCCACATGCCCTCCCATTTCCTTTATTGTGCATATGGTGTGAAACATCTATCCTTTTTATTTAGAGTAGTGTAAATTATTCTTAGCTGTGTTACAGGTTCCAGAAGTGATTAATTTATATTAAAATGGGTAATATGCTGGGGGTAAACGGGGATTTTGTCCAGAATTCACCAAAACATTCTCTGTGAATTTTACATATGTGTATATATATATACACACACACACACACACTGTATATGAATGTATTTCAAAGCTTCTCTTTCTAGTTGTCAATGCAAATAATGCTTAGTTTAGAAGTGACTTTAAAATGCTAAAACATTAGTTTTGATTGCCTACACGAAGCAGATTTATGTAGCAGCCTGCTTATGTCAGAAAGCAGATCATAGATCTTATTGAGTGCAACTAGCACTAATTGGCAAACTTGGCAGGTTGATCAGAAAGGCTAAAAACTAAGTGGGCAATGGGATTGACCTTCTTTCATAAGTTAACAACGAAACACTCTACTGAGTTAGTGCAGAGAAATCTGTTGACCCTATCCTTTTTCTATGTAGGATTTTCTTCTTTGTGACTGTCAATCCAACCTTTTTCAGTAGCACTAAAACTACTAATAAATAAGTGTAGAAATACATAGCAAAGGAGTTGAAATGTCCACATTCCCAGAAAAACTTAAAAGGTGAGATTCTAAATATATATCTATATAAAATGTATATGATAGAATAGTGTGGTATGGTAATATATTGGAATTGTCATGTATCTTCAGTGAACCTTTGTTGAGTAAATTGTGTCCTGTGAGTTATTTTGGGAAGGGGGAGATGGAGATAAGAGATCTCTTTCTTCAGAATTTTGTGTCATTTTTTGAGGGGTAATATCAGATTATACTGAGTTGTAAAATAATGAATCAGTATCTTGATACTGCTAAACCTCCACAAGGCTTTTTAAACATCCTCGGGTGGGAAATATATTACATTAATACCATATTACTCCACTTACTAGGAAAAAGACAGCTTCTGCCTCACCAAAGTCCTGTATCTGCAGCAGCCCTTTCCTAGTTATGGCACAGACATGTTTCAGTGGAAAACATTCATGGCTGTGTAAATTATATCTAAGTAATGTTTGTCTCTTGTATCTTAGCACACAGGACTGAGGTTGATATTTTTATTTGGCATTTGGTTTGCAGATTCAGTTGTCCTTGAGTACTTCCAGATCAGTCTTTCTAGCCTGTTATCTTATATTTATTCAATGGTTTTGTAGCACCTCTGGTGAAAAGAGGTAAATACATTTGTATTCCTAAATATCATAATACTTCATCTGTTCTTCTTTACTCTCCATAGGCATTATTAGCCCTAGAATTGCTGTGCTTTGTTGTTTGGAAAATCACCCTGGGAAGGCAATGTCTTCAGATGAGTGACAGGCCTTTACCACCTTCTCCACCCCCTACCGTTTTTCTGGCTGCTTAAGGGACTCAAGAATTTCTGCTTCAGTGGATGGCAAATACCTTTGCAGCACTTGCACAATGTCCTTGTTTAGAGAAGAAATCCAGGCAAAATTTGAAGATGTGGCTCTAATGATTTTACTGACTGAATAGATTAATGATGTGTTTTCTTGCACCACTGAATGAAAAGAGGAAAAAAAGAAACTAAAAATCTTTACTTTTAGGAAGCCAGACCCCAAATTTAAGAAAACATCATGTGCAAATTGTGGAGATTCAGGACATCTCCTTGGCTCTCAAACACAATCAGCAAAAATTCTTTTTCATTAGAAAGGATAAAAGAAAAGGATGGATGCAAAAGCCATATGTAGTTCATCAGCCAGTGCGCTCTTTGTAGCCCTTTGACTAGCCACAATAGACATTTCTTTTTAAAGTTTATTGATTATATATTCAGTTTTATCCAGGAAAATGGTTTGGTTTTGGTTTTGGTTTTATTTTTTTTCCTAGAAATGCAAGTGAGCAATTTTTCATGATTTGCTAATTTATTTGTTCAGATTTACACACATGCTCTAAGTATTTTGAAGTCCTTTGCTTGAGCCTGTGGTTTATGCTACTATCTATTCTTTTTAATTTACATAATGTTTACTGCTAATGACTTGTAGAGCAGAACAACAAGCTGCCTTACTGCTGTATAAATTTCAATTTTATTAGACTACAACAGGTTCTTGGACCAGGTTCTGGTCCAAGAATTTAATGTCAAACATGGATGCTTCCTTGGGATTAAAGTGCACTAACCCTCCCTATTCCTGTGTTGCATTTCCTGTATAACTCTTTGAGTTTCATTGAATATTAGCGTTCAAGTAAACTTTGGTTCATTGACTTCAAAGATACAAGGAAAGATTATTTAGTAGAATTTGCTATTATAGCCATTACAGATCTATATTTGTCCACATGTCCTATATTATAATATCATTATATCTGAAATATGTACAAAAAGTCATCTATACACAAACTACATTTTCTGGATTGCAAAGTTAGAAACATTACACAAAACCACAGAACCAGCCAGGCCATATTCTGAGATATTTATACAACCTTTCCCTGTTCTCAAAATCCTCTGACACATGATTTTACAGGAAGCATTTTGGTCACACTTTAAAGGAGCTGTGTCTGTCCATAGGAAACATACAATATTGGAACTATTGTCTCGTCTGTGAGGATGACATTTGGGATTTTCATTTGCCTCAAGGCATTTTTTGGCCTTTTACAACATTTTCTTTTTATTGCTGTCCCTAATCGAATATAAGTGCATATTGAAAAGAAAGTTTTATTGCATCAACATTGCCTCCTTTATTTAGAACAGTTAATTTATATATTTAATCTGTCACCCTCTCATCTCTTTTGCTGCTCTGCAGAGTCTCTTATTTTGAATTTCTGTATCTCTTGCTGGCCATAAAAATCTTCTTTGCACATACTGCTGATCATCACGTTAAACTTTTTGATAGGTAATTAGTGATCAAAACTGTGATTAGCATTTAAGTGTTCTTAGCTTATTGAAATATTTTTCAGGAAAGAAAAAAAGAACGAAAAAGAAGGAAAGAAGGAAAGAAGGAAAGGAAAGGAAAGGAAAGAAAGAAAGAAAGAAAGAAAGAAAGAAAGAAAGAAAGAAAGAAAGAAAGAAAGAAAGAAAGAAAGAAAGAAAGAAAAAAGAAAGAAAGGAAGGAAGAAAGGAAGGAAGAAAGAAAAAAGGGAGGAAGGAAGAAAGAAAAAAGGAAGGGAGAAAGAAAGGACACATCAGATGGAGGGGAAAATAAAAAAGAATCCTTTAAATTAATAAAATTATTATATAATTATATAATGATTACTTATAATTACATATAACACAATAATATTACTAAATATTATTATATATTTAAATTATATTGAATTACATTTTTATTATATTATTTATATATATTTATTATATATTTGTATATATGTACTGCAGACCTCCATCTTCCTCAGGCTGCTGGTGCTGTTTGTGTTCATTTGAGTGCCCTGTCTGTCTGGCATCTGTGTGGCTGGGTGAATGCATCTGTGGTGTACACAGGTGCTCTGTGTGTATGTGCCTGCTGGGAGCACACCAGCACTGCTGGTTGGACTGGGGGCACAGAGGTGCAGCAGCTTCTCACCTCTGGAGCTGTTGAGTGCAGGGTGGTACACTTTCCTCTAACTGTGTTGAAGATGATGACAAGGATGATGATGATAAAAATAACAATAAGGATAGCAATAACAATTGTTGCAGACGATATGTTTCTACCTTTGTGCTTAGTTCAGGAACTGGGATCCCAGCAGTCACTCTGATGCGTGTTTCAAACAAACTGGTCCAAAATCCTCCGCATGTAGGAAGAAATATGATGAAGTCCATGCTGTTCCTTCACTGCTATGAAGACCAGTGAAAGCTGTCTTGATTAAAGATACACCAGGTACGTCTGTGAGGCAACCAGACAGCTGCTTTTGAAGCAATACCCTAACTGCAGTAGCCTAAGGGATATAAGTGAAGCAAATTTTTCAATGGGTAATAGATTTATTGGATGCTGCTGGAATATGTAAGCAAGCCTTTGGACATGTTTTTGCTCTCTTGTCAAGCTGCAGCTTAGCAAATTTATCCAGGTTAGTGCTTCTTGGTCAAACAGATTGAGCAATGAGATAGGGTACCTTTGGGCAGCGTCTGTGCTGTCAGAGAGCTGAAATCTTAGAGATTGCCCACCTTTCTGCTACCTTCCTAGCTCTGCAGTAGCACCTACTAAGTAAATTAAAGCTGTGTCAAGGGCCTGAGCTAGTTTTCTTGGTACATCTTTGAGGGCTCGGAATTCAGAGCTCTTGTCACCACGTGCCTCTGTTCTGTGTTTACATACCCAGCTGTTTACTGTTGGACTACTATTTTTTTTAGTATAAGGCCAAGAAATAGAACACACTTCCAAAAAGTACTATAAGAATCATTTAATGCTGTACATGTGAATGTGAATGTTATAGATATAGGACTAAATAGCTCACTGGAGACTTTTATTTATATATTAAAAAAACCCAAACTTATTCTTCCCAATCCTAGCTGAACTTTAAGAAGTGTATTGTAACTTGCCTTTAATTTTCTCAATATTTAAGGAACACTTTGAACTGCTTTCTCCAGATATTGACTATTGTACTAATTAACAGTTTTGACACAAAAAATTCTAGAAGGTTAAACACTCCTCATTATTTTTAAAACACTTTTTAATTTACTTCTCATCACTGATACTCTACTCTGGACTGATCAAACCAGTTTTTAGACAACTGTTATGTTCAAAACTGTTGGTCACAAAATACCATGATGAAGGCTGATTAGTGTATAAATCCAGTGCCAAATTAACTCTAAAGTTGAAAAGATTTCTAATATGCTGAAAACTATTTTGGTCTATCAAATGCAGTAGTATTTCCAGAAGGGTTATATGATCAAGAATCCCTTCCTCTTCTTTTTGAAGCTCAGGAATTATACTTATCTGTCTGTTTGCCTGCTTGCCTATTAAAAATGTGTGTTATAAAATTAAAACTGTTTCTGTTTGTCCTCCTGCCTATTTTCCATGGTTACCTGGAAGGTTTTGCTGAGAAGTAATTCAATTAGTAATATTTAAAATAAATCTGATACTTTTTTTGCTGAGTTTTATTTTTTTACTCGCAAATGAAAAAAATACTGATTTTTGCATTTTGGGGGATATGGAATTAAAGAATATAGAGTTTGAATGCTTTTTAATTTTCTCTTGCTTCGATTATATTGCATACTAAACAAAAAAGCATGGCTTTAGAGGCAGAGCATACTGTGAGCCTTGAGTGCACTGTTAGCTGACACTGGTGAATTAATTAATTGAGAGGGTAGCAGTATGATAAATGGGGTATGAGTAGTAACTCCAACAGGATTTGATCTGCAAAGAACTCTCTCTATCCAGTCTAATCAGAAGAGGAAGTTATCAGTCAGTTTTGAATATGCTAGGAGACAATGCAGTATTAGACAATGATAAAAGAGCCTTCAGTCTCATGAAGTCATGATAGAGTCATCTAAATTTTCCATTATATTGTTATATAGTTATTGTCCCATTATACAGTCAACTGAATTTTCCATTAGCAAGTCACTCCTATCCCATAGCAGGATTTAAAATTGTAAATGAAGTATGGTAAACCTGAAGCCTTGTAATCCATCTCTGGGTTGATGGTGTGAGTGTTGTTCTCCGATCTTGTCTTTGTGTGTGTTTCCAGAACTCAACCAGGTAATCTGATCTTTATGTAGGGAAGACAGGAATTCACTAAAATGAGTAAGACAAATAGACATTATCACTTCTCCAGATAGAGATATCTTTATAAGGCAGCTTCAGACTACAAGAGTCTATCGAGTTTTGCTACATGAAACATAAATAAAGCAGCTGATTTCAGTACTGTTATCAAAATTCTACTGATAAAAATACATGTGTATATATATATGAATTGTGTTAAAATAATTTTTTTCTTGTATGTTCTTGCAGAATATCTTAATGACAAATGAAACTGGCAGCAATCAAGATATTCCCTGAATACCTAAGCAGATTGTAAGTATTTGCAAGGTGTTGTATTGCAGTATGTCCTAGGAAGACAGTAATGTTCTCATGGAATTTTGATGAAGGTTATGCTATTGTTCTTCCAAATTCTTTATGTATCTATCTCGAGAAAATGCTAAGAGACTCAAGCTTAACATCTTGCCTTTTCTGCTTTGATTGAAATTTCCAACTGAATTTGATCTTTTGCATTTCTAATAGAATCATGATGGTCATTAATAACTTCACATTTTTTCAAAACTGTCACCACACAGAGAGGTTAATTACCCTTGGTGAAAATGAAAAGGTATAAGAAGAACAAGGTTGCCAACAAGGCTGAATCTAAAAAAAGACTGACAGGACACCTTTGTTAAAACTTCACTACTCCACAATATATGTTCTATAAAATTTTAATGTTAATACATATACTTTAGATAGCGATTTAAATGCCATCCAATGAAGAATCTTTAGGGCATACGTATCAGATGCTCAGCAGAATATCAGAGGCTAAAAATTAATGACACTGACTGGATTGAAAGACAGGTGAGAAGGACAGGTGAAGGTAAGTTTTATTTTCATCTTGCCTGGCTTTGTCTTTAAACAATATTGGTTGGTTTCTCTTTTATTAAATTTTTTAATACTGTTAATTATCCTGTTCTCAATTCTCCATCCACACATCATTAATTTTTTTTCTGTCTTTTTTTCTGTATTTACAGGGTCTCTTAACTTGATCATCACGGTTCCTCTGTTTCCTGGGTCAGCATCTCCAATAGAAAAACAACGTCATCCCAGTTTATGTTTTAAAAAAACTATTAATCTTGTTACAGCTATACAATTTTCCTAACTTAATAACCGTTACCAGATTCTCCTTAGGGAATGTTGTGATTTAGAAATGGCACCCTCTAATTCAGCGCTCTCTTCCCCTCACAGGCTCACTACTGTCCCCGCTCCGGTGGGAGATTAAAAAGGCAGAGACTACAGGTTTAGATAAAAAAAATTTACTGGAAACAGCTATGAGATAAGAAAAATGAATGGTAACAGCAACAATATTAATAAAAAAGTGTCCAAAAGAGGGTGATTTACATGCAAAATTCTCGCTGAGTCCAACCCAAACCAACCCGACTGCAGCCAGCACCACCCCTCTGCTCCCTCCACCATGTTTTTTTTCCCAAAGGGAAAGGGATGCCTCTTTTTTGGGAACAAGGGGAAGAGAAAGAGTCCCTTCTTGCTGGCCCCTGTCAATGAGGTAATATGGTCTTGAATAACCTCTTAGATATGCCCACAGCCACACCCCCTCAGCTACTGCAAAAATTAACTTTGCCCTGGCTGAAACAGGACACTGGACTTGTTACACATCTTGTAAAATTCCTTTGTTAAGCATTACCTTCTTGAATTGCAGCTAACAGAATCATGTACATACTATACATATGTTCCTAAAGTCTAGGCAGCAAAAGGCTTTCAATCAGTCCACTTAATTCTTCAAATTTACTAAAAAATATGGCACTTAAGAAATACAGTTAAATTTTTTTTAACATATTTGTGCTTAGATGTAGCTTTCAAACAAAATGAAAAATTCCTTCCCTAATGTTAGAACTTCAGGGTTTATATTATTTTCAGCCATAGGAGCTAGAGATTTGGGCTGAAGTTTTGACTTAATTGTAATTAATATCAGCATTTCCAGTAATGCCAGTAGGAGCAGATTTTTACCCTTATTCTTAATTATTTCAGAAGAAAACTGCATTTTTCTTATTATACTGAGAAGAAAGCACTGTTATTTAAAATACTGTGTCCTTGGAAGCTCATGAGGGAGGAATAGGTTATAGCATATATAACGTAACTGTGGCTCTGCACTTTTTTTTCAGTTTTAAGTTTATTGATTTGAAATACACAATGCCAGAAGGCATTGTTGCATCAGCTACTCTCTTGTACTGTATATCACAGGCCATTACGTTTCAGACAACCTCCACTGAACTTGATAATCTGCATTTGGATATGGATCGTTGGCTAATACTTGTCTTCCAGGAAATATAATCTTCACTAAAAGACATCAGAAGACAGAGAATCTATCACTTTCTTTGTTGCTTGTTACCAAGGTTAATAATACTATTAAAATATATTGTGCTTTACTTTTAATTTCAATTTTTCTGACTTCAGCATTGATTCCTGTTATGCCTTTCTGTTCAAGGCAAAGAAGCCCTATAATAGCTATATTTTTCCCACGAAAATCGGTAACTCCCTTCTTTTTTTTAGGTATTCTGTGTCTTCATCCGCAGTCATGAAGAATGCATGTCTGCCAAAATCAGACCAAAACACTGTTGTAAAAAACTGAGTTTCTTTTTTTTTTTTTTTCAGCAGACAGTTGGTTCGCAGTGGATTTCTAAAAGGGTATTTTTTATGTCTTTTAAGTTGTGTTAGCTTGTAATAGGCCCATGATGAGAAAGAAATACTCCAATCTCTTCCCCTCTCCCCCAATAGTTTGACACATTAACTCCTCATTCTCCAATCCCAGTGTGGTGTTTTGAGCTGTTCTTACAGAATTTTATAAATTTCCCTTACAGAGAGAGCAGAAGAATGATTTCTAGGTAAGAGCATAACCTGATTTTGGAAGTGAACGTGGTATATTATTAAAATCTCTTGAGCCAGTAATGTTAGTGCCTTGAAATAACCCATATAAATAATGAATCAAAGAAGCGATGTACAATCTCTTTCAGCAGGTACTGCCATAGGAATGAACTGCTGAGGATTTTTATCTGAAAGTCTGATTATATCAGTTTTAGAGGTGGGAAACTATGTTTCACAGCAGAACACCTTCAACACTTTACTGTAGACGACAGATGCACCACTCTGAAGCAAAAAAGGCATCTATAGTTATTAACTTTTCATGCATAACATTTGTTACAATTTTCTCAATATGTTCCATTTTACATGATTTTTATTTTTTTTGTCTCCGTTGAGTTTTAGATTTTTAGCTAGATTTTTTTCATATATTTGTAGCTTTGTAGACTTTTAATATGCAGTTATAGTTTCTAGTACTTTTCCTGCCCTTTCTCACATTTTAGATTAATAAGCTAACCCTTTCTAACACTTTCTTGAAATACTGTTTAGTCTTATTCCCAAGAAGAGAATTTCTGACAAAGACATCTTGTTTTTCACCAGAATTTGAAAGACATAACAAGATATAGGACAAAGAACCCCTTGGACTAAATCCAAGGGGCTGACCCAAGGGTGGGTTGCTGGGGCAACTGGTCTCTTATTAGATATACCTGCTAGATACCCTTATTAATTAACCTTATGAAAATTATAGAAATCCTGTATCATGTGTGTGCATAGCTGTATTTTTGCACCTCAAAGCTTTCATTAAAGTCTTGCTTTTTATCTTGCCACTCTTAATACAGTTTCAAAAGTTTTTGTCTTTCGATTCCTGGCGACACTTCAAAGATCAGAAGTTGAAGAATCGAAATAAACAATTAAAATTTGTAAGCAACTTTTGAGAATTTTCTTATATGGTAAGAACAAAAAAAAAATCAGAGAAAGATTCTACTTGCCTGCATTTTCTATTCAGTTATAGGTTTTTCTGCATCTGTATGGCTGTATTAGTTTGGGCTGACATGAGGGGTCAGGCCTGAGGTCCATACCCCATGTGTGTTTTCTTCTACTCTGGTTTCTCTGCCAGGGCATTCTCCGTGCTGGAGAGAAACAGCAATTTGTCCTGGCAGGGAGATTCATGCTTACGCTGAACAGCTACAGATTGGCTAAACTAAACTGCCCAGCTTTGACAACTTGAGGTTTAACTCAAGAATCTGTGTTCATAAAAGCAGTAAACTAAGAAAAAAACAAGCAACAGATCAGCAAAATTTTGGGAGTCATAGGTACTATTACATTCGTTGAAACTTTCTGTACCTAGGAGTGTGGAAAGCCAGATGTATTTTACTGTGAAGCTTTGAGAGTTTATCTTAAATAGAGGTCTAATTAATTCTGAAAGTCAATTGTTGCCTAAAGCTTTGCACAACAGAGCCGCAGATATTCTGGCTACTCCAGGTGTTAAAAGTCCAGAAACAGTAGTAGAACTAATTATCAGTTATCAATTATTCTTATATAATAACTTCACTTGAAAATTGAATTTATCTAGTTATTATAGGTCCAATCAAAAATGTCTTGGAGGAAGAAAAATATGATAAATACAGAGACAAAGTTCATTTTTGATAGGTGCTATATAATTATATCGATTCAAAATAAATGAAATAGGGTAGACAAAGTTAACAATACATTGTTTAACAATTGTTTAACAATTACTGTCCTGTATAGTCAACCTGTATGAGTCAAAATTTGACATTGTGCCACAATGCTGACAAGGTTGTATACAGTTTTCCTCTATCTGTCAATGTTTTTTCCAGTCAGTTTGCCCACACTCAATTCAAGTATTGTTACCTCAATTCCAAGTGCAGTGGAAATAATTTTTAAATTACAGGGTGTGAAGAGAGAGACTTCTTACATGTGTTAACGTTCTGACATTTTGTCACCCACTGCAGCATAAAACTTGTTTTATCAGGAATTCCCAATACTTTTCAGGCTAAAGCATATGAGACTTAAAAAAAAATTTCAATTTATTTTCTCTTCTTGATTCCATTATGTGAGTGTGATAACTGAATCAGTTGCTCACATTGGAGAAGTCTTGCTGAAAAAATATTTACTGCCTTAAGTGATAGTACAGCAAACAGGTGGAGAGTCAGCTTCTGGTGACAGTCCAGGTTTGCATGAGCCTTAAACCTTCTTTGAATTTCATTAGGAAAAAAGTGACACAGAGCAATTGGGAAGGGATCTACCTTACAAGCCCAGCATCACATTCTAAAGTTTAGAGGTACTGTAGTATCCCCTTTACTCTGGCCTGTACTCCTGGTACTGTAGGAGGGTGCTCCTGATATCAAATCTCTTTTCAATTTCACTCGTTGTAGTGCCTTCTGTCACTGTCACTGTTCTGACTGCTGTCCTGCTAACTGCACAGCTGGAGCTCTGATTGGAAGGGAGAATTTTATTTGAATTCTTCACATGAGATCTCCTTTCACATCTTTCGTTTTAACACCTAAAATAAAAACAAACATTAAAACTTAATTTGCTGGGGAAATATATGCTGCAGGAGAGACAAATAAATTAAAATATTCAATAAACTAGTATTTCTCATTTTGATATAAAATGACAGAAGTGCTTAATCTGCCCGTCATGAGCACAATATGGCTCATTGACCTCAAAATACTTTTCAAAAATAGGAACAATTGTCGGTAGGACGCATCATATCTGAAATCTGATGAATGACATGTACTACAAACTTAGAATGATTGTGGCAATTGTTTTGAGAGCCAGGGCTAAATTAAGAGGCATTCAAAATTGACTAAATGAATGGAGGCCATAGACATACAGAAGAATTTCATCATTTCTTTCCACTAATTATTTGTTACTAACTGAATATTTTCCAACAAACCTCAATAATCAATGCTAATGTAGTTTCCCACAAAAAGTACAACGGTCAGTAAGTTCAAAGCTGCAATACAGCTATATTTTCACATTATAAAACTGGCCATTTCTCTTTTCATCCAGTGTTCAGGCAAAGTCAGGTACTGGATATGCTCAGAAGGACAACACTTTTCTTTGATATTGGGCTTCAGCATGCTCACTGCTCTTCTGCAGATGGCTTTATTCAAAAATGTTTGTAGTTCAGAGTTGTTTGCTCTTATAACCTCTCCCTTTTAGACCTCTCTATTGCTTTAAATTTTTTTTCAGTTTTCATTTTCAGAGTGTTATTTCAGCTTTTCTTCACTCATTTCAGTGGAGTATTCTAGCAATTAAAAGTAACATAAGTTCAGACTTTCAAAAAGTGTTTTAAAAAATTAGGATTCTGTCTCAGCAATCACTGACTACAAGATGATAAAACAAATTCTAAATTATAGTCCCCAGTACAGAGTACAGAAATAATAAAAAATGGTCACACTGAAATGATACTGCTGATGTCACAAACTGTAACATGTTTTTTTCCAGATTAGTTGAAGGTGGATCAACCTTACCTCCCTAATAAACATGTTCTAAATCATAGTACTCTGTTAGATATTTTTTTTTTTAAATTGGAAATAAAATGCTATTTGAAATAGCTATACTATTTTCTCACCATCTGGAATTTTAGAAAACTCACCCTAATCCACTGCAATGAGAGTTGCCTACAGCGGTTACAATTCCCGTCCATGTGCTCACACACAACATCTACACTGCAAAGAATGCTCCAAATGCTGAGTTTTGTGACTAGGTGCTTGCAAGGAAATGCAGATCAGATGCAGTCAGAGTAGGTTGATTTATTTATCTTTATTTTTAACCTATAATGCTAAATTTACTTAACAACCCTAAATGACAACTATCTATGAATTTGTTTCTCTTTAAACCACTTCCTTTAAAAGTTTATTTTCTACCTATGCTGCATGATTTATGTCTTCGACTGGAAATCATTTTTGAATTAGAAGAATGTAAACCCAAGTATGTTTGTTTTTTATTTCTTGTTGCATAATATGACTACTGTCTATTTCTGTGAGCTTTCTATAGAATATCACAATATCTTATGCAGTGCATGATACAATTAAGATAGCGCAGTGATTTAAATTTTGCTTAATTTTCAACTTTCTGATAAGTTTATAAGAGATTTTAATTACATTTTTTTCTTCTAAGATACAGAAATAAAACAATAAAATATTACCTTCTTCTGTGTGACAATAAGAAAAAAATGATGCTATAAGGAGAGAACATATGGCAAAGTTCTTCCTTTAGAATATTTTCTCTTTTATTTATTTTCTATTAAAACTTTCTGAAAGGAAGCTTATACCTGGCCAGCAAGGATTTTCAAGGATCTGTACATCTGTAAAGAAAGATAAGTAGAATTTGTGTGTGCTTTTGCCACAGCTTTGAACCTTTTATGTTTGAGACCAAATTCTTAACAATGTAGGTTCAGAAAAGCTGTTGTGAACATGATGTAATTTCTAATACCCTACAAAAATATTCTGAACTGGTACATAAACTATTTGAAACAGCCATGCCTCCAGTCAGTACCTGAAAATCTTACCTTGTTTTCTAGAGCAGAATTCTTGTTTGTGCTCTAATGAAACAATCTGACATTTCAGGAGCAGAAGATACCTTAATCTAGAAAAAAAGATACTTCAATTAAGGTAGCTCTGAAGATGTAGAGGATTACATAAAAGCCAGTAACATATTTAAACTATTTATTATGCCATTTCAGAGTGGTACTAAATACTGTCTATTACTATTACTAAACTCATAAAATATAGAACTCATAAAATAAATATACTAAAGAATGCAAAAATATGAAAGAAATTACAAAATAAAGTACGATATAGAATAAATACTTGACTTGAGCTTTTTATGAGAAGTTTAATTTAGAAAATGCTGGTAGCTCAAATTTCATCTAAGACTGCATAATCTCTCATACACTAACATTGTGATTGGAACACTTTGCAATGAAGAATATTCTGACAAACAGCTTTCAGCAGCTCTAAACATTATTTCATCACCACTTTTCTCCTTCAATCTGTTATGCTCACTTATAGCTTTCTGATTTAAATTGGATTGTAAACTTTTCTTTGAAGAGACTTGTGCCTACTGGTCTTGTGCAAAGCAATCTTGAGGTTCCCTCCTAACTGGAGTCCCTGGCAAGGCTGTGTCATGCTTACATTGATAATATTAACTTTACACAACTCACACAAAATTCATGGCTTTTATAACTGGAATCTGTAAGATTGTGATTGAAATTATCTTAACAAAGGCTGAAATTAAAGAACATTACTCACTCACTGGAATAAAAACCCATATTTGTTCTAAGTGCCAATGTCTCATTCAGCCTGGAATTTTCTTTCTGTCTGAGAATTTGCATGATAAAAGCAAATGATGAATGGACATGGGACTGAAATGTTTGGGAGAGGAGCCTGTGACAGTTCCTTTGAAGCTTTAAGAGTTTATAATGTAAATAAGTGTTTAGGGGATTATTAACATTCACATATTTTACCCCAAAGGCTTTCTGTAAGGTCAGCTTTTAAACAGTTGAAGTATGCAGAAAGAATTGTAAATTTTATGTGTGAACATGTTCAAAGACTTTAGAGGGTCTGTGCTGCAGAATGTTTTCATTTAACTTTTAATATGATGTTGTATATGCCAAATTAGTGTGTATAATTCGTCATCATCATATATAACATAGGTCTTGGGAGTTTTAGGAGTCAAGGAATGCTAGCAGCTTTTTTATATGAAGACATTTTGGTTTCAGAATATCACCAAAAGAACAGACTAAGAAAAAGAGTTTTCAAATGAGCTATAAGAAGCAGGGGACTAATTTATTATGACTGCAAAAAAGGTCACTTATTTCTCAGAAGTATAGCTTCATACAGCTGTTATCCAAAACATGTCTGGAAACCAGTGTACTTCTTTATATGTCCAAAAGCTTTTAGATATCCTGAAGCACACATTTTAAATTCACAAGCTGAGGCAAATGGCCAGTGCAACTCTAATATCCAGATAAATTATTATTAACTATTATTACTATGATATAAGGGCTTTACTATGTATAATGACCCTGGGAGACTTACTGATTTTTTTAAATTTTTTGCACATATTATTGAAATGTTGAAAAAAGTCTCATTTTTCTCATTAGAATAAAAACAAATTATGTGAAAATCTAAGTATGAAATAAATTATACTCACCTTTTTTATTGCATATACTAATGTTGACCTGAATTTTCATTTTGCAGCAAATAAGCCAATCTATTAAAAATATTTCTGCCCATGTACTGAATTCCAGGTCTCTCTGTGACACTGTGTCACTGAAATCTCATGAATGATGATGTAACCATTGCTTCTATGAACTGCTATAATTTCAACCTGAATTTTGACTACATGAAAAGCATGAATGTCAACCTTAACTAATGAATTTGGTAATATTATGTCCATTCATATATTACTGATACAGAGTTTGCTGAAGCTACAAAAACTGTCAAAAGGTGCTTGTCATCTCTAATCAACATTTGCTATTTCCCCTAGAAATCTAATTCAATTACACCTGTCAAAAATAAATCAAGAATAACTTCTGCAAACTGAATATTCCTTTGTTTCACTCACTGTGCCTTGAGGAATTTTTATCTCCCTTTTGTCTATATTTCTACAATTTATTTCATAAGGAAGAATTGACAAAGGGCATAGCAGGAAAGGGAAAAAAAAAATGTTTGAGAGCACTCATTCTTGAGATAAGTTAGTTGAAGAAGCTGAATTATTTATACACCAATAAAGTCACACCTAGGGAAGTGCAAAGTTGCTTATCACGAGGAGAAAGAAGGAAATAATCCAATCTGTTTACTAACATATATAATGCAGCCATTCACTTAATTCTGCAAACATTTTCTTATCAAATTGCTTCTTAGAAAATGAGAAATAAATTGCTTGACTGTATTTATACATTGCTTATATAGCAATTTTCTTTTAGTATTTGTCAAATACTCCAAATAGCCATAAATTCACTCTGTCTGTCTTGGTTATGCAGTGAAACAACAGCACGGCAGTAATGCCAAAGTCATACGGTTCCTCAGAGTTTTTAAATAATAAGGTTAGAAATACAAGTTGGCATTTTTGTTCTAATCTGCTGGATAGTCTCATCCAATTAAAGTGCAAACATGTAGATACGAAGAAAATTCTGAATTCGAAATGCCAAAATTATAATATGAAAAAAATCCTATTGACATATAATAAGAAAAGACTGTTTTCATTATCTAAAAAAGTAACCTCTCCAGGAAGCTGAAATAAGAAATTAATCTTGAACTGCTGCTTCAAAGACTCTGCTACATTACTCAAAAACATTTATTTGAAAATTTAAAAATATAAATAACTTTTGCAAGTGTACATCAATTAAGTAAAAAGGCCACAGTCAAGATGCACAATTTTCTTCCACCAAAACCACCTTTTTTGAGTACTGGGAAAATGTGCAAGAGAGGAAACACCTTGAGTTCATAGGAGAGAGTATCAGTCAGATATGTTACTAAGAACTAATCATGCAAGGAGTTGATAATTGCATAGAAATTGTTATAATTGCTCCATGGAAATACTTATAAGTAAACTTATAAAAATATTAATTTAAACTAAGAAAAACAAGTGTTTTCTCTGTTCAAAAAGTGATTGAAATGCTTTAAAATGAAGGAAAAATACAGCAGAAAAGGAGAACCTGTCTCCAGAAAAGGAGAACCTGGGTGATTAAGAGCTTCATTCTAATTTTCATTGCTCTACACTTCAATACACAGATTTCTAAAACCTGAGGAGGAGATGGCTTAGGGCATCTCGGGTGGCACTGGACACGTGTCTGGAGGCAATGGAAACATGACTCCATTGCTTATGGTAGCTAAAACCTCAGCATGTTGTATGTTCACTGTGTGTTTTCTAGGGGCTTGAGACCGTGGGTTTCCTGTGAATACCATGTCAGATCTATGTGGATGGCTGGAGTAATCTGAACACTCCTAGACAGCATTGACATCATCCTGTTGGGCCATTTTGGGTAGTACACTGTCGCTGTTGTACCAGGAACGGTGAGAAACGATACTGATTCCAGTCCAAGGAGAAAAGGAATTATTTATTTAATTTACAGACTGTTTTTATATCTTAGTTCACTTGAGTGGCACAAGGCCATTGGTCCCTGACCATCCACCTCCTTAGAAGGATTGGTTAGATCTTACAACACCCATTTCAAAATATTTCTCTGGTCAGTATCACAGCAATAGTGCACCCACAAGATAAAGGGAATAGTTTACAGAAACTTTTAACTGTTTTCAGCCAGTGTCTGTGAGAAAGCAAAGACTTTCTCACAGACAGTGGCAGAAAGGTGGAAAATCTCTCTGCAACCCAGCTTTCGGCATCCACAGTACACTATAATGTGCTACATGTTTAGCACAGAGGCAGAAAACTACCTGTATGGGTCTAGATATACTGTCTTAATCAGGAACTGAATCCACACCCTATGTATGTTTTATTTAAATATATATTTATATATAGTCTATATGTAATACTCTCTAAATATATGTATTTTTCTTGGCATTAAAGCTAGAAACATGACTTTGTAAACTTCAAGTAAAGTTATCCTCATAGTTCATCCTTGAATAAACTTCAAAGTACTGAAGGAGAGACCTGAATATGCAGAAAGAAAAGGAGAGCACTTTTGAAAAGTACCCTGCTACAGCTCAGAAGCAACAATTTATTAATGAATTTAGTCTATTAATCTGGAAATATATTTAACTGACATAGACCATCAAATTGCTCTGTGAAGAGGGTGACTGACTCTGTAACTGCTAATTTATAGGACTTTGGGGGAAAACCTCTGCTTGTGAAAGAGGAATTCAGTGCAGCTTTCAAGTACTGGATATACCTCAAAGATCAAAATAAAATTTTAATTGAAACAAGAAAAATTATAAAAGGCATCTTCCTTACTAAAAAATTGTTAGATTTGACACAAGGAAAATATATTAGGTCTTATCTTCATATGACCATAGAATCACAGAACGATTGGGGGAGGGGACTGCTGGAGGGCATCTGGTCCAACCCCTTACTCAAGCAGGGGCACTTAGAGCTTAAAGCCACATACAGACAGCTTTTCGTGTATCTCCAGCTGTATATCCATGTATATCTCAAAACCTTCAGCTAAATAATTAATTAAGATGTCTCTGTGTTACAAATGGAAGAATACAAATCAGAAGCTAGGAATTTGAGAGAAAACTAGGACTACACATGGAGAAATATAGTCTGTATAAGGCTAAAAAGGAGGAGGGTTTGTGTGTGTCAGAAATAACTCTAATTATAACTGTAAATTTTATCCATTAATAACCATATTTATGTTTTTCTGTTCTTTACTTATGAAAATATCAGATACTGTATTTAGATTACTTGAAAAAAGGTATACTTTTTCTTCCTTGATTATTGGATTAATGTTGCACAGCCTGTGCTAAAGCTTAATGGGTTTTAATCAGAGAGTTTACTTAACTTGCTGCAAGATGTCTGACCAATGAATATTCTGCACTATTAACATTGATTTTCTGTAAGTTTTGGAGCACTAGGGCAGTCCTCCAGAGACTGAAAGAAAGATGATATTGTGATAACATTCAAGAAAGGTGAGTTGGATGACCTGGGTGAAGTTAGGCCTGTCAGTCTGACATTGATCTCAGACAAAGTAATGGAAAGCGTCTGAGAGAACACTTGATTAATAAAGAAATGAAGGAGGTAAATATAATTAATGACTTTCAAAATAGATTTATGGAAAATAAATCTCATCAAAATGACTTGATATGTTTTTCAACACTACAAGTTTTGTTAACAATTAAAATGGGATTGATGAAATACACCCATTTCACCACAAGTTTTTCTCTTGATATTATGCCACACTTTGTCTAATAAAACATGAAGGAGAAAAATCGGTCTCGCACATAATAAATAGATGTAAAACTGTCCAGGTTGAAAGCTTCAAAATTAACCGAGAATTGAAAAACTTTTAGTAGTTAAGTTTGTAGCAGGACCCTATTGGATTTGATATTTTTTTGTGTTTTACTGTTGTTTGTTACCTATGTCCGGTAGGAAAGCATTACTCCTCATTGAATATGCTAAGATAAATATGGTTGAAATAGTTGAATGACACCAGTTACTGATATTATAAAGTCTGATTTTTTTCAATAAGCTTTGGTCTACCCAATGAAAAATGTTAGCTACAGCTAAACATACCGTAAAAATCTAAAAAAGAAAAATGAGGCTTTTTTTGCAGCACTATCATATAAAGCAGAAGCCTAAGAAATACTTTGAGTAACTTTAATAATTAGTTGAGAGTATACACTGACTGTAACTCCTTGGAATAATGCAATCTGTGAATTCAAAAATAAAACTACTGTGATCTAATGTCTCTGGAAAATCTCCAAACTTTCTTGTCTTAGACAGCTGTAATTTTACGTTAGTAACATCTAGTTTTGGAGTTCCCATCAAACATGACTTAAATGGAACAGGTTGAAAGAAGAACAGCAGAAATAAAGAAGTGGAGAAAAAATGTTGCTAGCAACTAAGTTTTATTATTAAAGGGGACAGCTGATTGGCAGGAGAAGTTTCTTCAATCTATCAGAAAAAAAACATAATAATGCCAGATGACTTGTAGTTGAATCTAGATATATTCAAATTATAAATACAATAGTTTTAAGAGTAGCATGAGACACATTTTAATCAAGTGATAAGCATTTGCTATTCTTAAATTCTTAAATGCAGGTTGGTTCCCCCATGCTGCTCTAACTCAAGCAGGAATTAATTTGAAGTCTTACATTACACACAAAAAAAATATGCTGGATGATTGAATGGACTTTTATGGCTGCAGTCCATGAATCTATAGCAATGGGGAGAGCTGACTCCTTTGCTCTACTAGCCAATAAAATGAATTAAGTCTGATCTATATAGAAAATGTTCACTAGCAGAATAACAATTGGATGGTATGTGATTTTTTGATTAAATAACTACACTGATAAAATCTCTAGTGTAAATTCACCTATACACAGGGCAGCTTAGTCTGTTTTTTAAACCAAATAAACATGCCGATTTACACTGGAATTTCTGGACATTCATGAGAGACTTTAAGCTTAAAATGAAAGAACTTTTATAGTTAAGCTGTGCTTAAAATTTATAATAAATGATGGACTGACTAAACCTTGATGAGATATCTTGACCAAGGTAATATTTTGAGTAAGATGAAAAATACATTTTGACCAACTTTATGAGAAAATGTTCTGTGCCAGTTTGTTCCTTATACCCAAGCTATTCTGTGTATCATCACAGGGAAAACTCTTCAGTGGAATAAAGTGCATTTCTTAATATATTGTGCTTGCATGTCAATGTTTTTGCAGCAGGCGTGGCTACAGGAGTGACTTCTAGGGGAAGCTGCCAGATACTTCCTCCATGTCCAAGACAGCCAACGCCAGCCGGCTCTGAGACTGACACTGCCCTGGCCGAGGGCAAGTCATTCAGAGAAGACAGTAACACCTCTAGGACAACACATTTAAGAAGAAAAACAAAGTTATTGCCCAGAAGTAATTGCAGAGAGAAAAGAGAAGAGTGAGAATATGTAAGAGGAGCAGCTATGTCTGCCTACGTCAGCTTATGTCTGACACTGCGGTCGATGATGAAGGAGGGGCAGGAGGAGCTCCAGGCACGGGAGCTGAGATTCCCCTGCAGCCCATGGTGCAGACCATGGTGAGGCAGCTGTGCCCCTGCAGCCCATGGAGGAGCACGGGGGTGCAGAGATCCACCTGCAGCCTGTGGAGGAGGCTCACACTGGAGCAGGCTCCTGGCAGGGACCTGTGGACTCGCATACTACAGAAGGTTTCCTGATAGGACTTGTGACCTTGTGAGGGGCCCACACTGGAGCAGGCTGTTCTTGAAGGGCTGCAGCCCATGGAAAGGGACCTACATTGTGACCCTAGGGGGGACCTACGCTGGAGCAGTTCAACCCTGAAGAGCTGCACCCCATGGAAGGGACACACGCTGGAGTAGTTTGTGAAAAAGGGCAGCCTATGGGAAGGACTCACATTGGAGAAGTTTGTGGAGGACTGACTTCCGTGGGAGGGACCCCACAATGTAGCCGGGGAAGATGCATTTTTTGTCACTCAGTGTAAAGACCTTCAAGATGAATGTTCATTATTACCTAGTAAAAAAGGTGTTTTATTTTGAGTGTAGTTTAATGAAAGTACCATTGTTCACTTGTGTCTTCTACTATTAGCATTTAATGACAAGATATGCAGGAAAAAGGAAAGGCAGTTAGTCTGAAGTCTATGTACAAAATAATTATCATTTTACGTTTTTTTATTTCTGATTCCTGTTACTAGTGAACCTCAACCAATTTTTTGTTATCCCTGAGAGGCCACTAGAATTTAGTAGGAGATTATAATGCAATTAATGTATTACTGTTTAATGATGCTGCTGCACATATTTTATGTATTACTTGTCCAATTTACCAGATCAGAGCAAAACTATCAGCACATGAACCAACTAAAAGTGACACTTGTTTGAGTCTATGGAGCAAACTACCACCAAGTAAATAGCAGGGGTCCAGATATGAGGAAACAAAGCTGGCATGTAATAAGACAACTTCTGTCAAACTTTGTTTGAATCTTACTAGCAATAGCAAGCTTGAACATGAGAATCTGAGACTGGGCTTACCATAAACTGTAATTTAACAATTTGTCATAGATACTTAAACTCAAATTCACTTTTCATTGAGGGCTTTAACCACACAGGTAAATCAAACATTGGGACAACAGCTTTTACTTTTAATTAATTTAATGAATTGCACCCCATAACCACAACAGGGATAGCTGGATGAGAAAGAGCTTTGACCTTTGTATGTGAAACTAATTATCAAAATGCTTGTCCATGAAACTGATGGCAGAATTTGTAAGATAAACAAGTAATAAAATCATATATCTAGTATAGCCCAGAACAGTATCCACTGAAATCATTAAATGAAATTCAGTCTGCATATACATGCACACACCTGAATACCTTCATATACAGACATAGGTACATGAATGGAAAAGAGGGGATTAGGAAATTCTCATTTGTATTTTTCCATCCAGAAGTGAAGATCATAAAAGAAATAATAATTTCACTTTGAGATGAGAATGAGAGCGAATCTGGAATGCATCAACACTTTTCATGATACACAAAAATGGACACAGTCCTTTCCTTGCCTTCAGATAACTTTTCAAAGAGCATTAGGAAAGAAGTATTTTAGCACACAAGCAAAGAAAGAAACTTAAAAAGGGATATGCAATTCAAACTGCTACTTAACAGCAAAAGTTCAATAGACAGAAAAGATGTTATACCTGCCTCTCTGTTAGACATTCCATTTATTTATTTGATGTATCTTATTCCAAGCATACAGGGTAATGTGAATGCTATTCTGATATTTAACTTGGTCATTCAAAAAATACACATTTTAAACATGTACTCTAATATGTTTACTCTCACTTGCGAAATTGATTGTAATTCAAGTTAACTTCCTGCATTGGTCCAATTTTTTATTTTTTTTTTTTTTTTTGTTAATGGGCAAGATGTTTCTGTTTGGGTTTGTTTCTTTGTGTGGGTTTTTTAATAGTAGACTATTTTTTATGTTTGGGTGGGGGGAGGTTGACAGTTTGGGTAAAATATATTATTTTGGTTCAAAACTTCTTGTAAAAGTAAAATTAAAAGATACACCAGGAGGATATTTTCTGACTGGAATCCCAAAGCCTAAGAACTACTCTTACATTAATCACTTTAGGAATCAGATTCAATACAGGTACTACTTGCACAGAAGCTTGATAAACCCATGAAAAATGATAGCATATTTTTCTGTAAGTCAACAGTTCACGAGAACACACACATATAAAATAAAAAATTGCAGTGTAACTAAAGGTCTGGAAACTGAAGTGATTCACTGGTAGGCAGATCTTTCTTAATCTTTTATTCTATGGAGAAGACTCAGAGGCACTAATTAAAAAATAATTGCTCATTTTCTCAGATGTATAGTAGACAAGTAGACAGAAGCAGAAGACCCAGAAAGAAAAGAAATAACATCCTGGAAAACAGCTTTTACTGAACAGCTGTATCAACAGAGAAATGGAGCAGAGGATTATGACAATACTCAGGAAACAGGCTTATAAGTATAAGGGACTGAAAACATGTAACCAGGTGATTCTGAGATTGTGATGCCCGAACTTGCCCTGTATGTGTCTGTCTAAATGAAATTCGGCGCAGACTCAGCTAACTATTGTCTTGTACTTATTGCAGTAGATCAGATTTTGTCGATCAGGGATACCTTTGTGTTGGATCTGCACTCTCACATCAGCCTGACAGATTTTCTATATTGTTTTAAGTATGGTAGCTGCTATCAGTATTTTATTTATAGACATAATTTCTCTGAACCTAGTATAGTTCAGTAATCTGATCAAATATTTAGATCTGGAATCCAAATCTGAATTCTGCAAACAGCTGTGAGGGTGGTGGTGCTACTTGCAAGTATAGGTTGAACACCAGCCCTGCCCCAGCCCACTTCACCACAACAGCGTTAGAGTGGATAAGAGAAATTCTACTTTATATAACCTGGCACCAGTCTATATATTCTTTAGGTTTAAAGAGTTTCCATCCTTTATAGGCAAATTTCTCTCATGATAATAGTCATGAAGACAGCTGTATAAACAAAATGTTTGCAGCCACGGGTGCTAAACATACTAAAACTCATCTTAGTAAAAAAAGTTAAAATATAAAAGCTGGTAGAGGTCTGATCAGTTCTTGCTCTAAAGTGAGGATCTGAAGTGGAGGTAAAAAACCCAAGGCTTATGAGGAGCTGGTTGTATTACCACAACCTCAGGGGAGAGAACGGACAGTCAGGCTTTTTCCAGGTAAACCCAAACTTCTCAGCATGTGTCTCTTGATATGATCAAGGAAGATTTCTTTTCTGTAGCTGTGCCTGCCTTTTTCATTACATGTTATTAATGTGGTACTGATCTCTGTCAGGAAAATGAACATGCAGGGGGTCATAAGAAAAAATGGTAAACATCTAAAAATCCCATTGTGAGACAAGGATAAAATGATTGAAACTGTTTCAGTTAGACCCCTATATAGGTAATAAAAACTGTAACCATACAATAAGAACTAAGAAAAATAGATTTTTGGTACTACTTAACCTCTCATCATAGTTTTAGAAAGCCCTGTTAAACAGAAGGGAACTAACAGTATGATGCTTTCTAACAACACATCAAAAATCCTTGGAACTCATCCCTTCACATGGAACTGAGAAGCTATTTTCTAGCTAGACATATTTTCTAAATTATTAAATAGTTTGGAAAATGAGAACATATGATTCCTTTTCAACTGTGCACCCTCTAAAGACAAATATATGTTTCTTACAGGAAAATATGTGTACTTTTTTATGAAACTTCAGGAAATTTTGAGAAGAAATAACTTTTTAATCAATCCACATCTCACATTAATACCCAGAAGTTAGGAATGCTATTCTTCCTAATACATTGAAGGGATCAATAAAAGTGGGAGCTGATAAGAGAGAACCTTAGCATTCTCAGAAGTAATTTACTAGGTGCAATAAAATTACAGTTGTGTGCATGGATATCTCTTAAACCTTGAGTAATTTCTCTCTGTTAAAGCAAAACTCAGGTTCAAGTATAATTTTATGGAGTACATGTAAAACGTTGCACAAAATTGTCAGCTTAGTTGTCATACTGTTCTCTTATCTGCAGAAAAATTATTGTAAGAGACATTTGGAAAAGGAGGTATCAAAGTGCCACGGAGTTTTTGACATTTTAGCAATGATAGGAAAATATTGTTTTCATGAAGTTTATATTTATTTTGTCCTATCACAAAATAGAAATAGGTGGCTACTCAGTGAATTCTGTCATCTCAGCTGAGCTTACACTTCCATAGACAGCCATGGACATTTGTGTTATTGTTATGTGTCTTCTTAGTTAATTAGCTTCTATTACATCCTTCCATTTTGTGACTAAAGTTTATTTGAAACAAATACAAACATCAAAAATCATTCTTATTTTCCTCTTTTATTTCCCAAGCCCCCAAATCTGGGCTTTTTTATTTCATCACCAACATTGACACCTATCTCATATCTACATTATTCAGCAGACTCATTTTGAAGAAAATCACTTTAAAATTTGCACAACAGCTAAATGGATAATTTTAACTGATAGCTGTCAAAAAAAGGCTTTTGAGAAAGTATATGCATGCTTTGTATGAAATCTTATCTGCATTTTTATGAACAGTTTTCAGGGGAAAAATCCCCAGCATTTGATTTGGACTGGTGGCATTACTTTCCTCTTCTCATGGCAATTGATCTTTAGATGTTTTTAGGGCCAGATCAAAACTTGAACTAATTTTTGCTGAATCCATTAATTTTTTGCTTATTCTTCTCTAGAGCAGGATGCACTTGAGCTTTGAGATGCTTGCTTTCCTAAATATTAAACCTAAGGCATTTATTCACCACTGTCATCTTCAGGGATTTTTGTGAAAAATCTCTGTGAAGAGCACCATGTAATTGGCACTTAATTCTTTGGCAAATATCTCTGGAGGCTACAGATGTGTGACTTGTATTGTATATATTGATTTCTTAACTTAGTGTGCTTATTAGACAACATCTGCAAAAGACAGTAAAGCCTCTGATGGTTTAATTTAAAACTAAATGATATCAAAAAATACAAAACATAAAAATCAGTGAGCTTCAAAGACTAGAAGAGCCCAAAATCTAGTCCCAGGAAATTCTAATTCTCAGGGAGATAATAAGAGGCTTTATCCTAACAGTTAAAGACGTACTATTTGACATACCATTATTATAGCATCCAAGTCCTTACCTAAACCTGTAAAATTATCCACTGCAAATAGCATATAATATTGCAATTAGTATTGTTTGACTATATGAGTCACTTATTACTAAAACTGATTAGTTTTGAAAAGAGAGTCGAGTAAAAAACTTAAATTAAAAATACACATATTTTGTCATGAAAGGATGAGAACTCAGGCACTTAAGTGTAAAACCTGAATACGTGATGGTTTCAGATTAAAAGAAGTAGAGTTTGTGTTGGAAAAATCTTTTTAATGTGTAGTAATGGTAAAGGTAGAAGTCATAAGTTGCCTGATTTGTAACAAAATAAGTAAATTTCAGGTTTTTTCTACAAGGTGTTTCAAACCTGACTTTGGTAAATGTGCTTGAGTTTAGGTTTGTATGCTCAAGCCAAAGTTTGTGTCAGTAGGACCCAATGTACATGTGACTCCTCCTGATCACACCCATGCCAGCCCTCAGCAGGAAGTAACTAGGACTTGCCAAACGCACCAAAATCCTTTGCTACTCATGCTGACTGAAGTGTATACCTGACCCTACTCGTTAAGGCTACTAGATAAACCTACAGCATGTTATCTGTGAGAAGAAGCCATTTTTCTCTGAGTATCCACACAGAAATGATGTCTGCTGTGGTTGTTGGGACAGGCAGTGCCTAAGAAAGGTGCTTTAGTCTGTTTTCTGTAACTGGAGGCAGAACTCCCACCCTAACACTGGCCCTATTGCCTAACACATGCAGCACTAGGAACACATACTTCTTTTATTGATGCAGTCTAACAACTCTTTCTAGGATTAAGAAGATTCCAGGGTGCAAATATGTATTATACATTGTGCCTCACACTTTTTCTTCCTTTGTCTCATGCATCCCAAACTGATCAATGCACCTCAAAAGTTAGTTGTCAGATTATTTCAGGATAATCAGAAGCTCAGCGGGTTAAATCTCATACACAGTTTTGTACTGGAAATAAGTTTGTTAGAGTATTTTGGTGTGTTTACTTAGGACACCAAGAAGTGTTCCGCTGGGACAAGGAATTTTAGGTGTCAATTGTCACAGGAATGCTTCAGCAGCCTGAACTTAAGGTGAATGAGCTGCCTCTAATTTGCAATCACACATGCCAGCTTGTCAAACTGCATCACGTACTGAATAGCTATACCAAGGTGGCATGGGCAGGAACGCTGTTTTCCCCAGGAAACCTGTAATTTGCTCTTTCTTTATGTACAGAATGGATCACATCCCCTTTTTACTTCTTTCAAGCAGTGGTCTCTCTGACTCCCTTTCATGACCTATTTCACCCAGCTTCAGCCTGTGGGCAAACATCAAGTCATGTCATCCAATGTAATAAATCCTAGAATTCAGGCTATTATACAGTGGTCTTTGGCTGCCTCTCAAAAGAATGTTTCACACTCCTAATAGCCCTCACATGTGCTCTCCCTCTTTCTTGGCAAAGAAGATATCCCTTGAATCTTGAAATGCCACTTATATCACCTCTAAAATCTCTCCATTCCAGGCTTTACCTCACAGGAATTTCCAGCAAACTGTCAGACAGGGAAAATGAAAACTTAAATGCTTTCAGAGAAGTTTGAATAATATGAATTCTTCAAAAGGCTAAACACATCTGGTTTTTCATCAGCATTTGCACATATGTCTAACAATAAGCATAAAGGAAATGTGTGCTGACAAGGGCATTACCTGACAGAATGAGACTGAAAAGGTAGCAAATATAAAACTACTTTACTCCTTCAGGAGCTCCTGAAACAGATTTTGTGGGGTCATTTTTATGCCAACATGTGGCCTTCTGTATTCAAACAATTCCATATTTTTTATCTAATTGTAAGGAATCATTCATGCTTTGAAAATACTACAGTTTAAAAAGATTTCTTATATTGAAATAGATTATTTAACTAACTAAATAAATAAATATGTTCCTTCTTGCTCTGCTCAATGCAGTGTTGTGGTCTGATTGTCTGCCAAAGTCTAAACAAATTGGAGAGGTAATTTCATCTTTTATGTTCAATTCATTCATAAAAACTATTTGTGGGGGAAACAGTGACATCATTCACCCTATTTACACATTGGTCTTCAAACTCTTATCCTCAACTGATGTTTTCTTTTTTTTTTTTAGCTTTTTTCCCAAAAGGTACATCAGCAGCAGAAGATCATTTCTGTGTGCTTACCCTACCTTAAGGCCTGGTTTTGTCTCCCCTTGCTTCTTTGAAAAAGCAGGAAAGAAATCCAGAGGAAATATGCTTGCCTGAGACATCAGTAACAGGAATGAGTTTGATAAGTTACAGTTGTTGCTTAGCCATTGATTTGGGCCCAGGGCTGAGAATCCCTCTTAGGACCTATATGTCTGGCTTGATGCTCTCCTTCAAATGTGTCAGCAGAAAAAAAAAAGAAAGGAAGATATATTAGCCTTTCCAGTAATCTGAAGATATAAAATATGATTCACTTTTAGCCAGCTACAGTCTGCTGACACGCTAACCCATGGCTGTATTTGTAACTTGTTATCTGTATATTCTGGCAGATTCATCGCTTTGCAGACCTTTTCTCAGGAAGACTGGTGAACAGCTCTGGAGAAAGCAACAAAGCCCTCCAGTAGGTGTTTTCACATGAGGATGAAGGTATTGAAGATTATCATTTTGGCTCTTCACAGATCTCTCCTGAGATCTTGAAGGTGCAGCATTACAGTTCAGGGCCTTGTCCCCCATAATGGGTCATGAGACAGGAAGACAACCCAATAAAATTGTGTATAGTGAATGCAACTTGTTTTGATGTGAATAAAAAAATATTCCCACTCAGTTTTTACACAGAAATAGTATTTAACTGTTAAATATATATTTTTTTAATTGAAGTCACTTTTACATTATGAATTTGCATCCATAAGTGCAGTGACTGCATTTCAGGGTTCCATGTAGGCCCTGGGATCTTTCTGAGCAAAGGTTGTTGAAAGAATTAGTGTATCACCAGAACATATTGTGGAATATGAAAACATTAACTTCAACAAAATGTTTTAAGAAGGTAGAATGTTTGCTTTCAAAAGTTTTATTCAATTTTATAAACTTTATTTGCTGTAGACTGTTATGAATTTCCTGCACAACAGTTAAATAGGAAAGAACCAAGTGAACAGATGAATGTGAAATAAACACTTGCAAGGTATCTCTGCTATGACTTTAGGAAAAGTCTATTTTGTAATTACACAGTGATTAACAATTGTATTTGTATTTTCTTATCTTGGTGTCATAAACATCCCCCTTTTTGAAGCTGCCATTAATATGAGCTTTGAAAAAGAATACTGATAGCTCTTTTGAATGTTGAACAATATTTTCTCTGAGGATTATGGAAATTAGTTTTAAAGTCTCATTAAATGATAATTTTAAAACCAGCTCTAACATCAAACTCTAAAAATTATTTGCTAAAATTCAGATCAGTGGAGCATGAAGTTGGTAGGTAACACATTGCTAGATATTGTACTCATACTTCTATATTCTGTAAATATTTTATTTACATCCAATATTTTCAATGTACTAATTGTCTAATATGCCGATTAATTATTTTCATAATATATTTATGAACCAATTTTTATATTCTTTATGTTAAATACAATTCTAACTTTTTTTAGGCAAATTAGCCTATACATCAAGAGAACCTGATAGCCAGATACTGACAAGAATATAAGTAATTGTTTTTTAAGATAGTATAATGGTATTTAAAAGATAATTAACTATAAATTGGATTCTTTAATCATCCAATCACTGCTAGCAGTTTTAGTACTGTAGTAACACTCTGTTTTTCAATCAGACCAAAATTTAAACAGTTCATAAGCTTCTTTTCTTATCATGAGATACGTTAAACATGGGACAATTGACTATGTCAGAATGTGTGTCAAATTAGAGAGCCACTAAACAGATTTATTGTAAAGCCATTTAAAATATCTTTTAAAGGAGCCAGGAGGGAACTGTGGAAATACTTGATAAATCATAGTAATATTAAAGAATGTCAGAAGTAAGCTGGTGGGGATTTGAGTTTGGGTGTCTACTCACTTATTATCAAAACAAATGAAATTTCCTGCCACATCTGAGAGGGAGAGAAATTGCACTAGTCAATGCATGTGTTAAAGAAAATAAGAAAGCAGCAGCCCCCAAAAGGCAAATAAAGCAAAGAAAGAAGTTGGAAGATGAAGATAACACACTATTCCCAGATGAAGCTTGCAATATTTGTTTTCCATTCATTTTTATTTATTGAGAATTGGGTTCCTTCATAAATATAGAAACAAAATTACACATAAATGAAGAAAAAAAGATAAATAACCTTGGACACTTTGTAGATTGTTTACAGCAATCTGTTTCAACTGAGTAGTAAATCAAAAGCTGCTTTGTTTAATGTCAACAGATTTCAGGTTCTGAACTTGTGCTTGAGTCTAGAATTTATTAACTATGTAAATATTGCTAATTGTAAATACATTATTAAATAGAAACACTAACAAATCTTCCTATGTTCGTATTTCATTCTTCTTTGAAGATCTCTTTATTGTTTGCCAGGAATTACTTTTATTCTTTGGAAGATTTCAGTGATTAGCAAACCTTTCAAAAAGAGCACCCGTGCTTTGATTTATTTTGAAAGCATTCTCATTAAACTGTGTACTGCTATATTGAAATACATGATTACTGTAAAAGTGCTGACACAAATATTTTTTCGTATTACTCTTTAAGTTAGTTGATTTTCTGTGAATGTTAAATCAAGGACATGAACATACACTTCATCTGCATAAAGATGAAGATGCTTCATATATTCATTATTTCTTCCTCTGTTGTCAGTTTTATGTATATAGATTTTTAAAAGTAAATGTACTAAGCAAGTTCTTAATAAAACTAACAATTTTATAACTCTACAGCACTGTAATTTTTTTTTTAAGTTCAGTTAGAGGAATAAACATTGCTATTAGTAATAACTGTACTAATAGACTTTCCTGTAAATATTTCAGCAGAATTGAATAAACTAATACCACCATTTATTTTTAGCCCTGATGTGTCTAATTTTTAGTTGAGATATTTTTCTAATTTAGCACCTGCCCAAGGCATTTGTAATTTTCTATGAAATATTTGGAATAAAGTCTTTTAGGCTTTTTCTCAATAACAAAGTATTCCTTATTTTTTATTCTAAATGGCGGATTATTGCTTTTCAGATGAATTTGAACTTTACATGAAGGACTTTCTGTATTTTGAACACTGACTATAAACAACTTTAGAGTGTGTTAGAAGCCCACCAACTGATTTTAAATACATTTTAACAGAGGTTCGTTGGCACGTTATTCTGTTAATGTTTCTAAAGCCAGGTGTATGTACTTGTGGTTTGCATGCCTGATTACACTCTGGTCTGCTAGTAGGGAATGAATAACATTTGTTTAATTGGAATACCACATCCTGAGGGTGTGAATGAGGTTGGACTTTGTGATGAATATTCTGGTCAATATGTCTGATTCTGAGCATTTGTGTATATGAAATTGCCATGGAATTTAGAAAGAAAATAATTACTGTTACCATAAAGAGTCATATTGTTATTTAACGGACTTTTTCTTTCAATCTGTTACCAAAAAATTGTATCAGTAAACACATTTGGTGAAAAAATTTAAATACCACATAGGAATTACCTTCAGTATTTTGATTTCTCCAGTAGCTTTTGACTTCTTCACATGCTGCATGTGAACATATAAATAGAGAATTTTGTCAGCTTTATTCTGTTTTTAACTTTTGAGTTCTCCGTACTCTGAAACTGTCCTGAGGATTTAGGCATTTTTTCAATTTTTATGAATTTTTTGGATACCCTTCATCAATGTCATAAAAACAATTATCTGGTTACTTGTTAAAAGCTATTTAAACCATGTTTGGTTAGTTGAGGTTTTTTTGTTAGTGGGGTTTTTCGGTTTATTTTGTTTTGTTTTGCTTTTTTGTTTGTTTTTGTAAAGTAACCCAATTTGCTTTTCATTCTTCAGTTATCACTACTTCTTGAATCTCATCTGACAAGCTGGGAGGTAAATTATCATAGTTCTTTGGGTATCATTAATGAAGACAGTGTATGAGAGCACTATATTTTCTTTATTACTAACTTGCATAGTGTTAGTTACATATGTTCATTAAACTTTTTTTTTTTCACAGAAAAGAAATATTATTCTTTTTATCTTCTAAAGATGGTTTAATCCTTTTCCAGCCACAGTAATGCAGAAGATTTCACAGCACCAGTGGCTGTTTCCAACACATATCTACAGATAAGTATAATAATTCTTCCAGCTTCCTTCTACAATGTATGACTTGCTCAAATATTTTGGGAAATATATGAAAACAGCAGTACTATCTATCAAGTCTTTATATTTTAATTCCTTAAATTATTTGAAGATTTTTCTTGATTATTTTCTTTGCAGTAACAGAGGTCTTTACTTCTTGAATGATACAGTTTTGGAGAAAAAAGTAATCGCTCCTTTAGCGAAAGAGGTCTCAGTAATTCTACTACGAGCAGCAATAATTCCTGCACTAACAATTTGAACACAATTTGTGCCTCCAAGCACTTGAACTTTTTCTGCATTCTAGATGAAAATATTGAAGATTTAAAGGCTAGTGAAGTGGAGATTTGCAGATTGCCACAAGATAAAAAAAAAAAAAGTGGAGACATCTAATTAAAGAGAAAAGGTAAATGAAAAGGCTATTAGAAATGAAAGGAGACAGAATCAGGGCCAGAATTAGTGGAGACCCTGAGATACCACTTTGACAGTGATAATTTCAAGAAGAAAGAAGAAAGGTAATAGATAGGAAAGATACAAAGAAGCTGAGTCAAGCAGGATTATGCACTACAGGATTGTCTTTCAACATATTGCAGAACAAAAGCATCTGACTTGTCGAATGGAATACACATTCCATTCAAACACAGAAAATAGCTGGAAGCTCTAGGACTACTTATTGGGTTTTGGTTGAATTTTACTATATTGGTCCAAATCCCTAAGCCTCCAGTGATGTGGGTTCTGCTTGTGTGAGAGACTCTTATTAGCATAGCACTGCTACAGATTTTATGTGTTTAACAGCTTTCAAAGTAATTAATTTTATCTTGGAATGAAAGCAAAACATTTTGTGAGTTTGAGTGAAACAGAGTCAGATTACTTGATCCTCAAGTTTCAAGTAAGTCCTTCTGGTCAGAAGCAAAAAACTGTCAAAAATCTCTTCACAGAAATCTTCATAAAAATCAATAAATCAATGCAGAACAACTTGACTTTGAAAAACCATGTATTTTGACAGATTACATGTTGTTCAAAGTATTTTGGCCATTTAAACTTGTCAGTTTAACATTTTCTGTGGGGTTGTGGAACTCACTCCTTCCTTTACACTGCCCCTCTGAGACCTCATTTCTGAACACAAATATCTACATTTTAGTTTGCTGTAAGCTTAGAGGTCTGAGATAACAGGTCTCTGTGACAGGATCCAGAAGAGGAAGCTACAGAAAAAGTTTTGTGAAGCAATAAATACATCAAAAGATGAAGAAACATTTGGAAAATTATTGTCTTTAATTAAATACTGAAAGATTTAAAGAGTTTACATCAAGTTCTAGCTCACTTCATTCACATACATAGGAATAAAATGTAGATATCTTTGAACTTAATATATAGGAATACTGGGTCTTGCCTAAAGTTTTTATGCAAAGAAGAGGAAAATGCACAGAAATGCACACACACATATATTTTTATATTTTTGTCTGTGCTTTTAATATTTTCAGTGATTTTTTTTTTTTAAATTAAACTGTGGAGATAAAAATAATAGATTGATGTTATATGATACGGACATTGCAGAAATTTCCCTGAATATTATCAGTCCCTGTACTTTAAGGCAGATAATGAAGCAAGCATTTGTTGTAGGGGGCTTTGATGGACAGCACAGTCTCTTCCAGTGTAGCCAAACACCCAGAGAAGTTAGAACTTATATTGTGGCACCAGTAATAGTTTTATGTGCTGAATATACTCTGCATATCATTGAAGTTTCTGATTCTTATGTCTGATATTCAGATGTTGAAAAAATATGATAACACATGGTAAAGATACTTTATTAAATTGCCTATGAATAACTATTTATAACACATGTAAGCAAATGTATTAGATGGACTATAGGAATATTAGCCAATGTAATATGCATACAAGCTCATATAATTTTCTACCATTCCAAAATGCCAAAATGACATTTAGAAATATAGAAGGCACAGAATAGACAGCTCCTTCATCCAGGCTCTCATTGAGAATTGAATTTATATATAAAATATATATGAAAAAAAATATATTTTATATAAAATTTAATTTATATCTTCATGCTTCTTAGCAGTAAAAGTCCATAATGTAGAATTATATATGTGTATACAGAAAAAAATGCTGTAGCGTCCTTTGCTTTGGCTTTCTCCATTGGCTTTATAGACAATTTCTGGATTTATTTTTCAAGACAGAGAAAGAAATCCTCAGGATTGGCTACATAAAATTATAGGGGATAAGATAGCTACCAATAATGTTTGCACAAACTCAACAAAAAATATAAATTAATGTTGCAAACATTTAAGATCAATTTCTGTTTGATGTTATGCAATAATCTCACTGAAATAATTTTAGGAATGCACTAAAATCTTTATGCTGTGGACATTAAACAAACACAGAAGTACATGTTATGGCTGTGAAAAGACAATATATTATTCTCCTTGCTTATAAACAAGTACATTATTCCTCACTCTTATTAATACTTATCACATGAAATTGCCTACAAAAATCAGTCAGGTTACATCAGTATAAAGGCAAACTGAGCTTATAATGAGGCATGAAAAACTCTTTTATCTCTTTCTAAAACATACTAAAAAAAGAAACACTCCCCTTAAGATCTTCTGTGTTCTTTTGAATCCTTTATTACTCAAAAGTTTTGCTTCTAGTATAAATAAGATAAAGCCCTTCTGTGTAAGTGATTGCTTACAAAAATACTCTAGATATTAATTTTGATATAAAACATTACTATTTAAATAAATTGAACTATATTTTATAAATAAAAATGTACATTGGTTGTAAAGTTTTAGCATACATATAATTTACTAAAAAGTATTTACAAACTATTTTCCTTTTTTTTTCATTAAGGTTTATACTTCATACTCTTTTCAAGGTAAGGATAAAAAATAATAGCCTAGAGTATGTAAGAGAATCTTTCCTGGATTCCTCAGTAAAATAGTGTAAAGTCCCAGACTGGGATTGGCAAAAACAAGGATTTCCTTCAATCCAATACAGTAGTATGTTGAAGAAATAGGTGTTTCACAGAATCACGGAGTCACAGAATGGGTAAATTTGGGTGGGACCGCAGTGGGTCAACTGGTCCAACCTCCCGGCTCAAGCAGGGTCATCCCAGAGCACCTGGCACAGGATTGTGTCCAGACCATTCCTGAATATCTCCAGTGAGAGAGACTCCACAACCTCTCTGGGAAACCTATTGCACAGTCCAATGCTTTTCCTAAAAAAAAAGCCACAGCATTGGCCCCTTGGCCACAAGGGCACTACTGGCTCATGGACAGCTTGGTGTCCACCAGGACCCCCAGGTCCTTCTCCACAGAGCTGCTTCCCAGCGGGTTGGCCCCAGCCTGTCCTGGTGCCTGGGGTTATTCCTCCCCCGGTGCAGGACTCTGCATTTGGCTTTGTTGACTTTCTGTTGGTTTCTCTCTGCCCATCTCTCCAGCCTGCCGAGGTCCTTCAGAAAGGCTGCACAGCCCTCTGGGGTACCAGCCACTGCTCCCAGCTTTATGTCATCAGTGAACTTGCTGAGGAGGCAGCCTCTTCATTCCAGTCATTGATGAACAAGTTTAACAACAGTGAGCCCGGTACTGACAGAGTATTTTTTGTCAGTTGTCTTTCTCCTTACCTACATTTCTGTAAGATTCTTCTCCTGAACATTAACTTTGTTTGACAGAACTCATGAAACCTTTATCTTTAGAAGACACCTTCTAAATTCTGAAGCATTACTTAAAAGAATGCAAAGTGTCCTGTATTCTTTGTTTTAGTTTAAATTTATTTTCTAGACCTAAAACCAACATAAGTAATAAACCATTTAATAATATAAAATTTATACAGACAGAATACAGAAATTATAACTATATCTCATCCAAGTTCAAGAAAACTCTATTTGCTACTTTTGTAGGTTTGGGTAGTGTAAGATATTCCTAATGTCTTTGGGGCATCATTTTATATCAGGAGATATACATTTCCAAGGGCATCCAGTTTTAAAGAATTTCTCTTGTCTTTCAAGGCCTGTGTAGAAGTCTGTTCTATGAACACATTAGTTTGTCCAACAGAAAAAATGGCTTTGGTACATAAATTTATCTTTTTTGCAGCCATCTTTGCCTTAGGAAGCCCCAAGGCCATGCAATTCAAATAATATCTGAGAGCATCGCTTTGGTTCCTTAAGTTTCAGCTGACAAGGTGCCCTTGGTGCAAAAAAGCTAAGGGCATCAGACTAACACAGTTTTAGAAAACTGTGTCTTTGAGAAAACAGAAAGAAGGGATTTCTTTGGGAAAACTGTGAAGCTATTGGACTTGAATTCCCATATTAAGTCAGATAATTATATTAAACCCCTCAGTTATAGCCAAGGAAACATGCACTTTAGGGTGTTAATCCATGCCAAATAAAAATACAACTAAATGAACAAACAAATAAACAAGCAAACTTCCCCAAAGTTGCCTTAGGGCATCAGCTTTGTTCAGGTAGCTTTTTGCTAGGATACCCCAATGGCATAAATGAATAATAAAAAGCAGTAGACAGACCATATCCCAGGTGGACAACACATACATGAAGTGAAAGATAAAGGAGCTCTGTTTCCACATAATGCTTTTTTTGTAAGTTAGGAAGAATGTGAATTGAAAAAGAAAGAAGAAATGCATGTTAATAACGACAACTCGAAACAGAAATGAAGAAGGCAGAAGGCACAGCAGAGGATGAGGATGAGAAAATAGAGGAAGAAGTGATTAAAAAGAGAGAAGGAAGGAAGGCAGATGGTTCAGCAGGGAATGACATGAGGTTCTTTGCATGTTATAGTGTTATACGTTATAGCAGCACCTCATTATTGTCATATCCTATATTATATGTATAGTAACACTTTTACAGAAAAACTTCTGATATAAGCTGACTAAACATTTGAAATCAGAAAGTAAAAGTGGTTTCATCTTCAAAAGTTTATCCTTTTACTGAGACACAAGAAGAGTATGCAATTATAGATCAGCCAGAACACAAGAATGGTAAATAGGATAAAATAGGCAGCAAAACTAGCTTTCATTCAGGCAGGTCATATGTGTAAGCTGAATATACAAAATAGCTCCAGAAAGGATTCGCATATTTTATGTTTGTTGGTTCTCGTAGGAATCATGGCAAATGTCTTTACTGAGACTTATGAGATACATGTGAGGGTAGAGAAAGAAGAAAGGAGAAAGAGGAAAAGAGCTACGAAGACAAAAAAAGGACATTAAATCACTGTTTCTAGGCCCATCTTTAGAATACTGATAATAAACACTTTTTCCTCCTTTTTGTATTAACCTAAATGTTGATTATGCAATGATTCAGTTCAGTTTAAGCTATTAACTTCTCTGGTGATTGGTTGTTAATGTCCCAAGGATACTCTAAATGTTTTGCTGCTGTTGTAATCCACTTCCCCATGTAATTTTATTTATTTAATTGTTCTGAAGATATGAATACAGAAGACACCAAATACAGAAGAGATATTTTTCCTTTCTAATATTTTGTCTCTGTCCTTATACAGAGCATAAGGTAGAGTATTTCCTCTCAGGAATATCCAAAAGTAGTTTGCAGTAACTATGGAATTTGCTTTGTGAAACACATTGCATATTATTTAAGCCATATAGGAGAGAGTTCTTGTACACAGTGCATTAAATATGTTTATCCCACAGATATTTACCACCTCAAGCAGTGCCATGAGAGTTTGAGCAGGAAGGGCAAAGGACAGTTCTTCACAGCTTGCGGGATCAAGCAAGCTGATAATACTAAAGGCTGAATTAAGCACTTGTGACACGTAAAATATGGAATATACTATCAGTCTTACTGATTTTAATCATCTTCATTGAGTAAGGAAATGTTTTATATAAAGAATGTTGTTCCAAATTAATATACTTAAAATTTTAAGGAGAAAACCTGGGTTTACCCTGAGTGCCCCATGGCTTGTGGCTTGCAGAATTTTTATTTAGCTACGAGCTAGTTGCTTTAAATTAGAATTTAGCCACTGTTAAGAAGAGATCAAAGCAGACAGGAAGAAAGACGGCATATGCATTTTTAATTGACTTTGCTGAACATATGAGGAAATAAGGTCTTTTGAAGCGAGAACCTCAGAAAAATAGACTTCTCATACGCTGACTCCACATAAGCTATTGAATTCTTATTTGGTGGTAACTGAGGCAAGTCAAATGTTATCTGAAGGACTGGATTTCTACTAGCTGCTGAAAACCTCAAACATATAGCTTTCTGAAAGAGCTCCAAAGTGTTTAAAGAAATATTACGGTATCATTCTTCTCAAAAGCATTCATGTGATACATGCTACATAACACTATTGCAGTAGAAATAAGAAAAAAGCATTCTGAATGAATTGTGAGTTTCACAGTAAAACTGCCATCCTTGTCACATTGCTAAAGATTTGCATTTAAAATCATTTAGTAAGAGAATGAAGGTGAAGAAATCTATATAAAGATCATTAGAGTATTTGTAGAATTTAAAGAATATTTATGTTTGTATCATATATATTTGTATGCATATTTGTATGTATAACACATATATAGAGTATACACAAAGTAAAAGTACAAACCATAATGAATTATAGCATGTTTTAAAAGTATTCACAGAATTAATAATATATTCATAAAAATTTTACCTCAATTTCAATGCTTTGGGTATCCATTAAATCCTGAGTATCAACATAAATGGAGATATTAAAAATGAAGGTTATGAGAATAATTATTTCTTTTATGTACTCTTCACACTTGTATTTTAATAAATAAAGGAGCATTCAGTTGAACTTTTAAGTTATTTTCAGTCATTAACTTTTAATTGTACAAACACTTGCAGGGGCCTCTTCTTGTTTGCTAGAGGAAAAATAGAGCCTGCTTCTATGTGTCTAGGGTAAACCAGAAACTTCTAGGTGAATTATTTAACTGTCATTTAACACTTCTAAATCTTCAATGACTTTGAGGGTCACAGAGAATACAGAAAAAAAAATGCAAATACCATTATATTAAAATTGTATATACGGGGAGAATCTATAGTCTTTCTGGTTATTCATTGTTTGGTTTTTAAAAAAAATCTCTGGTGCTTAAACTCTTTAACACAATATTCCTGCCAGACAGATAATCAATCCATCTCCTTTTATGATCTTGTTGCATATTTCTCTAATTCTTGGTTAACATGGAATCCAGAAGCATGAAGTACTATTTATGTTTTAGTGTTACCAAAACCATCCAAATTATGCTGAAGAAAAAATAGGGCAAAAAAAATGATGACGATATTAAGGCCAGTAGGTAAAGCCTCTATATTCTGAACAGTGAAAGGAATTTAAATCCTTGCACCATCTGCATAAAAGTGACATCTGAGTGAGACTGAGAAAGGAAGTATTGAAAGGCTATTAGATAAATGAGGGATTAAGACAAGGATTAAACCCTGGAAGACAGATAACATGAAAGTTCTAGTACATAGTGCAGGTTGTAGCATCACAGAATATCTCAAGTTGGAAGGCACTCATAAGAGTCCAACTCCCTTTTCCTCACAGGGGTACCTCAAACTAAACCATATAACTAAGAACATCATGCAGATGCTCCTTGAACCCTGTCAAGCTTGATGCTGTCACCACTTCCCTGGACAGCCTGTGCCAGTGACCAGCCACCCTCCCAGTGAAGAACACTTTCCCAGTGTCCAGCCTGAATTTTCCCTGATGCAGCTTCATTCCATTTTCTTGTGTCCTATTTTCGATCACCAGAGAGTAGATACCAGTGTGACCATCTCCACTGTCACCCTTCACAGCTGTAGGCTGTGATGAGGCTACCCCTCAGCTTTCTCAGACCACCCTACAAAGTTGTCACTTAGTGGAAAGAATTGGTGACAACAGCTAGTTTGGAATCACAACATGGCATAATTGGACAGACAAAGACTGATAACACAACAGAAAGTGTCACAACAGTAAGGATGTAGTATTGCATCTTGTTTCAAACGCTTTGTAAAAAAAATTGTGAAAGACTGTGTTCAGTTCGGTCAGCAAGACAAGCAGTGACATCAGCAGCAGCAGCAGCAGTGGCAGCTCTGGTAAATTCTGGGGCAAAACACTAGAGAGGGAGTTCCTGGAGCCACGGAAACCTGAGACAGCAGAGAGACCTGGCAAGCACCGGGAGCTCTCTGAGTGAGGCTGACATGACGAGGATGTTGACAGGGCAACTGTGGGAGATGGAAATGGCTCTAGGGTGCATGAGCAACCAGGAGCACAGCAAACAGGGCAGGCAAACAGGACATGGTGTGTTAGAAGTACATGATGTGACAGTTTGTGTGACAGTATGTATAGGATGGCACAGCCACCCTCCTGACCCTTGGGGCAAGCTCACTTGGGGGTTTTTGCCTGCTCAACTAGAACAGACCCAGCGATGGTTTACACATAGTCAAAAGCCATCACTAGAAGGAGCATGGAGACCCAGATGGAGCTTCATTAGAAGCATGGAGCTGCCCAGGTCTCTGGCTGTAGGGAGTATTTGAGCCTGACGTTAGTACCAGAGGGCAGCAGAGGTGACACCTCTGTGCAGTGTGACCAGGTGGATGATCTGCTCAGCCTGGTGGCAGAGCTTGAAGTGGAGAGCTTGAGGAGTATCAGAGTGTGAGAGACTAGTGGAATCATACTCTTCCATCCCTGGGAAATGCAGCAGATGGAAGCTTTGCAAGAGTCAGAGGAATTCTGACCCTCTTGCCATCAGGCAGAAGGAGAGGACCTAAAAGACAGGGGGAAATGAAAGCAGGTCCCTGTTCACAGCAGCGGGAGAAGTTCCTTCTGGCCTCCAGTACCTTTGCAGTTGCCCTTACAGAATAGAAGGTATGAGGCTCTGGAACTTGAGGGTCAGGCAAACAATAGTGAAGATGAAGCTCTGTCCTGGGGGTTTCCTAGAGGAAGTCAGTCAACGTTAGAAAATGAAATTTCATGTATTTAATAACATATTAAGGAATAGCACACAGTTTTATAATAATTTTTTCCTCCTGTTTCTCTTGGGTTGAACCCAAAAGTTCCACTTTCTCAATTGCTACTTCTGTCTACTAATTATGCTTTACAAAAGCAGGACTGCTTTAGGAATAACTTGGGTTTGAATATGGATGTTTTCTATTAAGTAGTTTTATAGTTCCTGAAACCGTAAAATAATAACAGGGACATAACTTTTCCAGTCAGTAAATGTAGATGTTCCTAGACAGTCGTTATAGACACCACTGGTTTATTTGATGGAGATAGCTTATTATTTGTGGCTGAAGTATCTGGCCCACCATCTTAATAGTATTTGAGAGTTTATTGTGAAAGTATTCAAATGCTATGAAGCATACTTCTCTCTATAGATGAAGATGATTTTCTTAGAAGAGCACAGAAGTTTTTTCCTTTGTGACACTTAAAATGGCACTTACATATACAAAACAAAACAATCACTGGAAATCTATTAGAAGTGTTGTATTTTGTAGTATAATGTGGTTTCCATTTTGGTAAAGATTTGTGAGGGGATGGGTTAAAACAGATAAGACAATAAAATGCTAAGAATAGCATGAACACAAAGGCAAGTTTGTATATTTTTGCCATATTTCAGTGATATTGAACTTGAGTACTAAAGATGCATACAATCTGATTACTTATAGGCAAAAACATGTAAGTGCAATCCTGCAAACATTTATGCGTGTGCTTACTCAGGTCAGTGAGACAATTTATGAATTGCAGCCAACAGGTCTATTTTTAGAAGCAGTTACTACCTGGCATTGAGTGCTCACTACTCAAAGGGTAATGGATTATTCATGGCAACAAACACATAATCTACTAACAAATGATGGCAGGATGGGTCTTAAGACCATTTGCAGGATTCATGTTGTCCGATACTAAATTGTCTCTCCAAGTAAAATGAAGTTTTCAATAAGGAATGAGTTGCGTCGGTACGGAGTAATCAATGGGTTTTGAAGCTTATTGTTTTACATTGCATTAGCCTCTCTGGAAGCCTGGGCTTCACTTACAAGGAGTGCCTAAGGTATTTTTTAAACTAAAAAGATGGCTACCTTCAAGTTTTTCTTCTATCACAAAAATAAAGTTGAGCAAAAGTTGAAAATGTCAGTGTCATTGTCAATAAATTCACTTTGTATCTTTTCAATTTTTTACATGTGCTATAGTGAACAGAGCAAATCATCATCAGAGTATCAAAAATTGAAGTAAAATAATTGGAAATGGGTGTAATTTGCCAGAATACAGATATTTTGGTTGATTAGTAACATGCCATAAACATCTGGTTAACAAGAAAATCAAAAAATGCTCTTATTTATGTTGTTTAGGTATTAGTAATGCTGTAGTTATAACTATGATGGCCAGAATGTCCTTAAATGAGACAAGGTGTATACAGAAAGGTTAGACCAGCTTTTGTTAAACCAGCTGAGAAAGCCTGGGAAAAATGAAAGACTCGGTGGGCTTTTTGGAAAGATTTTGTTCAGACCCATAAACCAAAACCTCTGCTAATTTTCTATTTTGCTGGAGCAGCTATTAGCTATTAATTTGTCTTTCAATCCACACTTCATGCATTTGTTTCACTACAGCTGTGAAAAGTGGTAAATCTGATTCAAGCTCATTTATTTGTGCCTGGAAATGTAAATCCAGCTGCATGTTCCATCATCATACAGCAAGGTGTCAACTGGATCCAAGAACATCCTGACAAACAACTGCAGTCTTTTAATCAAAAATGTACAGAAAAGAATACCTATTTGTGATTAAAAAAGAGAAGAAAATATTTATTCAATAAGTTTGGAGTTTATTTCCAAGAAGAAGGGAGAGAAAGTAAAAAGTATTCTAATAGGTTATTTTCTAAAACTATTTCTACTATCCATGCAAAAGCACCTGCTGTCGACTAGATTGTTACTAGAAAGAAAATATGTGCCTCTCAGAAAAGTGTGTGCAGTGATGCAAGTTGCTTTCTATCACCAAAATTAATATCCACCTGAGGCCCATCATTCAAAACCAGAAGCCTGTAGAACATACACAACTGCAGGTTTATGCCCTGAAATTCACTAAAATATCTTCTAGAAGTAGAGACTCTCTGTTTTTATTCAAAACACAAAGGGTATATATGAAGCCTTAAAGAGCAGCCAAGAGACTCATGGCTCCAGGTCCCAAATTCAGAAGCAGCTTAATCCTTTTTTAATAAAGTGAAGCACATTCCTGCATTTTACTTTGTCCTACTCTGTGTTTATCAGAACTGTCTGAAATGCTGATACTGAAGAAGATAAACAGCATTATAAAGTTATGTCATAAATCAATCAGAAAAAATTGAGAGGACTAAAGCACAGAAAACCATCAAAAGAGCAAAGCTGTTAAGGATGCACTGAGCTGTGGGTGAGGAAACTGACTGAACTCCCAAACACAAGAATCCTGTCTTACCAAGAAGTTTCCAGGTGTACTGCTACAATCAGAGATGCAGCCTAAAGGCATGGGGGCTGCTGGTGATGCCTAATCAAAGAGAGGAGCAGGTGCTGTGCTAGAATCCCCCTCAGGCTCTAGAGAACAGTGCTAGAAATCTTTGCAGCCAGAGTGTACCACAGGGAGGAATTCGTTGCTAATGTGTGTTTTGGGTAAGAAAGTGAGGCTAATTGTGTTTGTTATGTCAAGACATGGTGTTGGCAAAATGAAAGCCATACAAGGCTATATTTTAGGATGTGAGTTTATTCATACCTTCATACCTGAATTATCCCTTTTTAATGCAGCTCCAGACTTAGTTCCACCTATTCAGTTTTGAATGTTGCTCATCAAGATGTTGTGAAAAGTCAATAGAAGTATTTTACAGAATTTCTAATGATGAACCATAATTTCCTAACGTCTCCTATGATGCATCCACAAGATAAATTGCATACATGTAAATACACATCTGGCGTTCATAAAAGCTTTAGGAATGCATTCCACAAAGTGTTGCTTTCAAAAGTATCATTATGTTTCCTCTCACTTTAAATTCAAATAATTTCTGATGAAAGGTGTTTGTAATTAACAAAAATGGATTGGGAACTAAATGAAAGCTAACTTTATGTGAGCCAAGGGAACAACAGTAGAAGCAAAAAGCTATCAGAAGTAGCAGATATATATCACAGCACCCACAAAACCTGCTTTAGTTTTCTAAAAATACATAGTACTGCAGTGATGCTTATAAAATATGTTTGAAAGCACAATGCCAGCACCAGCATTTCAGAAATGTACAAAGTTGCATGCTGAAAGCTGTGGTTAAGACCATAAAAATACAAATCACATCATACTCTGCAGCAGCACTGTCATCATTGTATTTCAGATCTTGTACAAATCAGCATGAACATTACACAAATTCATATCAAAGTATGTTTAGAGTAACATCTTGGACTCTTACTGTTGCAGCTAGCCCTTTTCTTTTATGCCTCCTGCCTTTCTTCATAATATTTTGCAATGTGTTAGATTTGTAGTTCTCATAAAACAGAAACTGGTCCTCCTAACCTATGTGTAAAGCCAGATTATCCTGCGGTGAAATCCAGATAACAGCAGATGTTCACATAGGCAAGCACAGAAAATGCGTGAATGTGTGAAATCCATATAAAAAACCTGTACTTACACAAACTCTAGCTACCTTGAAAATATGTATATTTAATATACTTCTTAATAAGAACTTCACTGAACAAGTTTGCTGTCAACTTTTTGGTAGTAAGGGTTCAGAAAACAATGCTGTTTTTCTTGCTACTTCAGCTTCATGGAAAAACATACATGCATGAAAAATTTGGCTAAAGAGAGATTTCATTTTCTTTCAGGGTTTTTGAAGTCTACCAGCACTTCACATCTTAGTGTACTAGCATTTCTGTGATCACAAGAGGATTTTCAGTAACTTTATCGGTATGTGGTTTAAAACTTGAATTTCTCTATGCTATTAATCACTTTCTGTTTATGCAGAGCTGTGGAAGAAGCTGTGGATCTTGCATTGCAAGATTCTTATCTCTAGAAAGGACTAGGTTTCTTGCTACATATGATTTGTCATAGGAATAATATAAATAGCTAGTACATTATTGTCACTGAAAAAAAATTAGTGAACCCGAACCCTTTCTTGATAATTGAATTTTTACATTGGAAATTTGGCTAGGGAGAATCCTCAAATAAACAGTATCTCACATAAAGAAATTAAGTTCTGCAATTAGGTTGGCTGCTGCATAAAAAGAGCACAGTTTAGGAGAAGACTATCTTTCCAGTTACGTGCCTTCATGTCATACACAGTTACGAGTCTTAATAAAGCTGCACCACCTATAACAAAACTGTTGTTGCATGCAGACCCCAACGAACATCATCCAGAGCAATCAGGCTGTGGTCTCAGCTCCTGGTAGAGACTTCTTCTCAGAAACACTACAGAAAATATGAAATATGTGTGAGGAACTGGGTTAAAGTTTACTTGAGACTTCATTGTTTCAGAGAGTATTTTTGGAGACACATAACTGGATTCTGCAGTCCTTGTGTTGCTTGCATAGTCCAAAGAAAGAGAATTTTTTTAGGAGGCCTGATGCTTTGGGCTGTATATAGACAAGACAATTTCCAAACCAATATTTTTTTGACCTGAAGTAAGTCAGTCAGTATCACTGCAGAGTCTCACATCACATATCTCAGGGTGTGGCAAATTTTATTTTAAGATTTAAAGTGTTTATTTCATAGTTACGACTGAGTGCTGGATTTTAGAGATATTAGTCTTTAGAAGATCACAACCTCTTCCTGACTTTTCTGAGGAGAACTTTCTGGCAGGCTGAAGTGCTATCAGAAGTTGATAAAAGTTTAGGAACCACACTAAAAGCATAGTCTTAATTCTTATGTGTCCTCTCACGACATGAACAAAATGTTTGTTTTTTGCTTCTTTTCTTTTTTGTGTCTTCTAGGCAATTTGACCATCAGATGACAGGATAATATTTCTACATCTAAAAGGACTTTTGTAAAATTTGTCCGGGGAAAACCTCATCAAGGTTGTGGCCTCCTGTCAGAAAGAAGATATTTGGATCTAATTCAATAGCAAAGAACTCTCAGTAAGCCCTCAGCATCTACATATCCAAAAGATGGAGATAGCCATCTGAATATCCAAACAAGAATTGTCTCTAGTTTCTGTGGGTGGGTTAGAATTTTTTGCTCTTACTTGTAGGTAGAATGCTTCTCCAGCAGGTGCAGGTCCTTGTAGAACCAGAAGTCATATTGTTTCAGAACTTCAGAAAAGTAATGCTGTTTCAGAACAACTGGAACTCAATTAGGAAACAACAGTGTTATACACTTACTAGCATTTTTTTGTTCTTGTTGAACAGTTCAGAAATAAATAATAGTGAGGCTTGTTATAAAATCTGTAAGTCAGATATTGCTTTTTAAGACTATTTTCTTTTTCAGGCTGATGGCAATATTAACACTATTCACCTCTCCTAATACCTTTCAGTTAGCCGTAGCAGCAGAAGGTTAAGTATAAACTGATTGCAGTGTGTTTTTATATACCTTACGAGATGCAAATGCCAAGAATGGGAACACTCTGTTGGACTTGTCAAATTCTTGCCTAGTAATCTACAGGTATTAGAGACAGAAGAAAAGAAAATTATAAAGCAGCATTAAATGGCACAGGAGAGGAAAAGTCAAGATATATGACAGGGTTGAACAGGACCTGCAAATAAAAAAAAAAAAAGGGTTATGTCCAACTTTTAATGCCATGCAAATATTTTATTCAGTTCAGAAGAAAACCTGCATTTTATTACTTACATGGGTGGTCACTCAACTTGACAGACATATACCAAACTTTTTTTCAATGGCAGAAAAAGAAATAGAAATAAAAAACATTATCTACCACGAGGATAATTGATTCCAAATAAAAAAAAAATCACCCTGCCTTTAGTGCTTTCTGTTGACTGATAAATCATAGATCAAAATCCCTCCTATAAAATATTGAAGCAAGCCTTATACTCCTCAAGCATAGATTAACACTTTAATGATTTTCACATACTAAAGACCGTTTGAATCCAAAATAATTTCAGAATAATGTACTGGTGTCTGATTTCATTTCAATTTTATAGTCATCTGCTTATGACAACTCCAATCATAGTATTTCTGAAAAGAAGATGAACATTCATAAAGAGTGCATTTAAATAAGCAAACAATAGGAATTTTCATTTTAACAGAATATTTAGTTTTGCTCCCTTATAGACCTCCAGATATAAGCCAGATATATGGTCAGTAGCTCATATGTCTAACCTTTTAAGCATACAAGTCGCCTTTAATCTTCAACAGAATTTTTTTCCTCCTTTGTTTTCTGGAATAATTGGCTATTGTTTTTCAGGCAGTAAGATTTTTTTCTGCAGATTTTCCTTCTGTTAACAAAGTTTCTTCTCCTGCCTGTTCCCAAATGGCATGCCTTGTTTTTTGTAATAAAAAATGTGCAAATTTATGCAAGTCAAACATATCAAACAGATAGTAAATTGCTGTTGGGATTGGCTTGCCGATGATAAGAACTTGAACTAAGGTTGTGACAAATTTTCCTGGAGGCCTTAACTGTGTACTTGAATAGAAAGTCAAGATTTTTTTTTAATAAGTGACATCTGCAAAATACTTAGTTGTCTTCTACTTTTTCAGTGAATTCTCTTTGGCCTCAGAAGACACACATATTTTTTCATTCTTTGTTCACTTGATTAAAAGACAAAACCCATCAACACAATTAAACTACAATCAGTCTTCAAACTAAAGCATCTGTTCTTTTTTCTTCATTAGATAAAGAAGTTGCAGGCCATTAAGTACCAGACCTTTGCCCTATGAGACAGTTTGTATATACGTCTGAAACTGTGTATGAAAATCCCGTGAAATGCAATGCATTTCATACACTTAAAAAAGTTTGACCACCATAGTCAAACTATTTGGAGCAATGGTCACAAGGGATGGATTTTTCATTGCTTAAATTGATTAATTTTGTTCTACGCAGGAAGATTTTCCTATAAAAGAAAATGTCTGATTGTATTTAGTACAGAAGAATGAGGCAGTAACATGCATTAATTTAATTCAAGTCGCAAAGCAAAAAAAATCTTAAAAATTCTGTAACAATATTATGGCAAAATTAGCATTGTTCAACTGTCACAGTACTTTTCTTACAATACATTTTTCAAGTTTAGTCTTAAATCCAGAAGTCCTGTGCTCACAATATTTGATTTTAGGATAATAGCAATACCTTCATTATTTATTTATTCTCAGATAAGGGATATATAATTCCATCCATAACATACTTTTAATGACATTTTTGTCATGGGGTAAATTTTGGGCAATGTTCTCTGCTTGGATAAATTGTTTCAGTGCCATTAGACAGTCAGTTTCATAAAGTTATGATGATACAAGAGAGAATACATTTTGTATCTTGGCAGGCAGATTTTCATAAGAATTTTCGAAGAGTGAGCTACATGAAGGAGGACTTGGTAGAAAGAGCCATTGTGAACTGCCAAGATATTAAAGAGTCTGCATTGGCAAAGAGAACAGTGTTATCCTGGAATTATCCATCAAGCAGTGGTGCATTCATAGCTTCATCTGAATCTGTGTGGAGCTTGCAAGGTAAGTCTGACAAGTTCAAAGAATTACTGGCTTTCCCGCAGAGACATGTCTCCCTCTGAATCACTATTTTCCTCCTGCTATGCTCTTTGAAGAGCAATATTCATGACCAGTACTTGAACTGTGGCCATTCTTAATGCATTCATGTGCCAATTAGTCCATTCTTTTACCACTGTTTTCTCCTTTCTGGGTCAGATATAAGCAATTCTGTCCTTAAGTCTATGTCAGAGGTTGGCTGATGCTTGTAGCTGCTTCTTGTAAAGACCTGTTCCAAAGATGCTGGTTGTTTGTCCACTAGCTCTTGTGTTTTGGAATAAGGAATTTCTCTGAAAAAGACAATGTCACAAAAGATTTTCTTCCCTAAAGGTGTTTCTGCATGACCAATTTTCTTTTCTTGCCATTTTTTTAGTATTTTTAAAGTTTTGTCTAGTCACATCTGGTAACTGTCTGCTCTATTCAGCAGGTAAGGGGAAAGACCTCACCATGGTTCCAGAGCTTACGATTCCCAGGGCTGTACTTATGCTTTCACCTTTATATTGCTGAAAAGAGTATTTGTTGCTAACACCAATATGAGCACCAAAGCCAGGCTTCACCTCTTAGATGAGAATTGCTATTCCTCATGCAGAGTCAGATTCCAAATTATTTCTCTTTCCAGCACAATTTGTAGGTGCTAACACACAGACAAATGAGGATGGTCAGACATGAAAGAAACACGTGTTAATTTAAAGAGCTTTTTACTTTTTTGCCACCCACACATCACTCAGTGGTATCTGACCCATCCTAGAACAGCTACAGCAGTACGTGTGGGTGTGCCACTGTATCTACTAACGGCATTCTAGGTATTTCAGGGGGAGGTATTAATATGAATTTGTAGATTTGCCAGGATCTTAATTTCTTAAACATGACATGACTTGGAAGTGCTTCTGATAAGGAAAGTAGGTAAATATATGAAGCCTGAAGAGCCCCAAAGACACTTAAGATAGTTTCAGGTCCTGGCACTCTTCCTTTGCCTAAGGCAATATTTGCTACGATGGTAGTAGGATGCTTTACAGTCTTTAGCTCCACAATAAATTTTTGTAAAGCCAGCAGCTATGGCAAGATTAGAGTTTTAGGACTGAAGACACAAGCACATAGTTATTTGGGGCCAAATAAACTGAGGGACTAAGATACCTCATATGATATTGGAATGCAATTAATGCAAAAAAACTCAAAGCGCATTCAGCTGCCATCCCACTGTAAGGATTTAAAGTCCAAAGACATTCTTATGTTAGACCTTTGGGTGTTTTATGTCTGACAGTTCTACTTTAGGAGAAGTCTTGAAATGCCTAAAGCTTCACCTAATTGGTCAGTTGAATATTAAACATGTCTGAATTTCAATAGCGTTCACAATTTCGATGTCTCTGTGCAAGAGAGGGAGTCTGTTCCACCTGGTATCCTCAGAGTATGTCTGCCCTGAGAGAACTGTCAGATAAACAGATCTCTTCTTCTTCTTAAAACATAACTGCTGAAGGAAAGTACAACGGGGGTGGTCATGTCCCACTTATTCTATAAAGGCAAGAGTAAAACAGCCTGACAGGATGGGAAGCGCCAGGATCAGCTCTCTTCATCACCTGTCCTCCCTACTAGAAAGAAATGGGAGCCACGCCATCCACCTTAAATATAAAAGCTATTCTAAGGCAAGTGAGGCAGGGAACATCTCAAAATCTTCATACTGAAGTGTTTCTGCTTTACGTGGAATATTTGAAGACTTGTGTAGGATTAGAAGATGGCGTAAGAATTAGAGGGTCTTATCACTTAGGAAGAGCATCCTTGTTCCAGTTCCAGCTCCAAAGATTGTGTATTTCTGTTGCAGGGGATATAGGAGTCTCTTAAAGCACAAAATGGAACTCAGAAATTCTGCTTTCATGTGGCTGTCTTGTTTCCTAACTAACATTAGAAAAGTGTACTGAACCCTGGTAGCTATGGTACAATCAAAAAAGGTGGAGAAGAGATAGTCAGCTTTCCTGGCAAAAACTCCTGTGTTTTAAAGGAAGAAAAGAGACACTGAAGAGGGGCTAGACCTTTTTTCAGTATTTTCCCACCAGGTTTTCTAGGACAGTGCCTAAGCACAGTGCTGTTACTGCTATGGTTCCCATCTAACATCTCTGAGTCCCTCCATCTCAGAGGGAGTTTCATCATCCACAGTGGCAACCAAAGTTGCAGGAAGGAATCAACAGAGACCAAGTGCATTATGAAGTTTCTATCATCCTTAATAGGGTCTTGTTGCATGCTGTTCTGTCACATATCTTACAAGAACTGAAAAGCAGACTTGTTTTTCTAGTATTTTAAACTACATTTTCCATGATATTAAACATTGTGTTATATCACAGAAAAACTGTTTTTACAAGGCACTCTATGATCAATGTCTTATTTGGGCTAAGTAGCATTAGTTCGTAAGAAAAGGTGTCAGAGCAAGAAAAACTCTTTACTGTGCTAATTTTGTTTTAAAAAGAAGTCTAAAACATAAAAAAAAACTAACTACGTAACATAATTGTTTAAGAAAATGTTAGGGGATTAACATTACACAGGTGATTCCAAAAAGATTTCAGAATATGGAATCCAAGATCTATTGAATTATTGCTGGAAAATCAAGCACTGACAAATTAAATTCACTGTAATAACCCAGTGTGATGGAAAAATTTTTTCAAAAAACTTAGATGTTTGGGCTCATTCAGTGTCCTGAAAATGGATTAGTAAACAACTATATGAACAAAAATTACTACCTTTCTGTCTTAAAACTTGACAAGCAGACATGAAACCAAGGTCTGACATCAGTTCACCTTGGCAGAGAAATTTGCTCAGTGTTTCTTAGAGATGTTTTTACAGTGCAATGGGGAACTGGCTGTATAGAATACAGTAATTTGCACAATTCTTAAGTGAACATGAACTTCAACACTGCTTAAAGACTACTGACACTAAAATGGCTGAATGAAAAATGTTATTGAATGCCTCTGATCTCTAAACTTTGACCTTACAGTAATTATATTTTCAGTTTCTGAGACATAAACATCTTTGTTATATGTCTTTTTATTTGATCCCCATACTGGCTCTTTCATATCTGACTATTCAGCATTCTATTTGTACTTTTACCTGCTGATAGCACAGTAGCTGCTGGATTGCAATGAAACTGTGAGATGCTCCAGTTCAGAGCCTTGCTAATGCTGACAATTGATTTAGCATTGTAAGCTACCTCAACAGTGCTGGGCTGGTTTTTGTTCAGAGATTTCAGTAGGGAGTTATTTTAAGGGATATATTTCCTTTGTTGGGGCAAAAAGCACAGTTTGTCTTAATTATCCCTGACGTTTCAAACCTCATACCAGGCACTTCCTCCAGGGACAGAAACAAACCAGTCTCCTCCAGAAACCAAGTGTGAAATGAGTAAATAGGGCTCCGGTTTCTTAATGGCATAGTGCGGTTACTATTTTTACTGTGGGGGAAGATGATGTCTAGATTGTTTCTTTTTATCTCTGAGGAAATTCAGGGTATTGATAGGTGAAATATTGTGGACAATTAAGAAAGGAAAAAAGCTGGTCTAAAAAAGCAATATTTGGTAGGTACTTGGTTGGCTGGTATATTCAATCTGAGAGCTAAGTTTTTCTCAAAGGAAGGAGCAGGAGCAGAGCAGCCATGTATCACAAACTGGCTGCTGTTGTTTTCAACTGCAGTCTGCTGAAGATGATAGTAATTAGAAGCTTCTCTGCATCATTTTTTACTTTTTTCAGTGAAGATTTTAAGGCAATTTTTGTTTATATTTCATGTATATTTTTAATGAAATATCTGGTCGGGGAGCTACTCTTGTCACATCCCTCTGCAAATTCACAAAATCTTGCAAAGAATCTTGATGACACTAAGCATAATGATTCCAGTGAAGGAGATGATTATGGAAAAATATTTTTTTCTTTGTTTAATGCTGGTAGATCAATAGATAAATTGTAGAGCACCTTTTCTGAGCTGCAGGTGACTATTAGGTCTTAATTAGAAAGGTCTTAGAGCTCTTTCATCTGATTAGGAAATCCTGTGTTTCATGACAAGTACTAAACTTCATTGAAACACAATGATCTAGGAGAAAAAAAGGGGAAAAAAAGGATGCTTCTGTGTTTTTAGTGTGTTTTCATGTGTTTGTGAAGGCGAAGCTCTGTTAGAAGGAAATCTGTATTGCTGCTGCTCTCTGTGATTATTTAAATGAAGGCAGCTCTAAATTGAAACCTTGGTGTAAGGGCATTTTTAACCAGATTCTCAAGACCATTCCTAACCAGATTCAAGGGTATTTCTCAACAGCACTTCTAACCAGATTCAGTGAGGGACTAGTTCCAGGGCATAGAGGACAGTCTGGCATCTTTATTTTACTTAGAGTCCCATGCTTATGCTTGCGGCGTCCATGTGAATGCAATGGTTGCTTGTGAATGATCAGAGAAGTTCTGTGTTTTAATTATTCATTATATCTATTTTATAGCACTTCATGACCACAGAACAAGCTTCAGACAGTGGCCAGTTGAAGATTCGGGATTTTTGGCTCTCACAATATCGTCAGAGGCAAATTCAAAAAATGTGGACTGGATGAGTGAACAGTGAGATGGATTGAAATTTGGTTGAATCCCAGAGGGTCATAATCGGTGGCACAGGTTCTAGTTGAAGGCCTGTTACTGATGATGATGTCCTCTAAGGTTCAATGGTGGGTCCAGTATTTAGCTTATCCTTGAACTTAGGTGAAGGGGCAGATGCCTCCTCAGCAAGTTCAGTGATGACACAAAGCTGGGAGGAGTGGCCAAGAGGAGCCCCAGAGGGCTGCACAGCCCTTCAGAAGGACCTCGGCAGATTGGAGGGATGGGCAGAGAAGAACGTACTAAAGTTCAACAAGGACAAATGCAGAGTTCTTCACCTGGGGAGGATCAATCCAGGCACCAGCACAGGCTGAAGCTGAGCTGCTGGAAAGCAGCTCTGAGGAGAGGAATCTGGGGTTCCTGGTTGACAGCAAGCTGTTCCATGAGGCAGCAGTGCCCTTGAGGCCAAGAAGACCAGTGACATCCTGGGGTGCATTAGGAAGAGCATTCCAGCAGGCGGAGGCAGGTGATCCTGCCCCTCTGCTAGGTTCTAGTGAGGACACATCTGGAGTGCTGCATCCAGGTCTGGGCTCCTCAGTACAAGAGAGATGTGCAATTCCTTGAGTGGATCCAATGGAGGGCAATGGAGATGATTAAGGGACTGGAGCATCTCTCTTACTAGGAATGGCTGAGAGTTGAGGCTGTTTAGCCTTGAGAAGAGACAACTGCTAGAGGATCTCATCCGTGTCTGTCAGTACCTGAAGGGAGGGTGCTAAGTGGATGGACCCAGGCTCTGCTTGGTGGTGCTGAGCAATAGGACAAGAGGTAATGGGCAGAAACTGATGCACAGGAAGTTCCAGCTGAACATGAGCAAGAACTTCTCTATTGTGTAAATGACCAAGCACTGGAACAGATTGTCCAGAGAGGTTGTGGAGTCTTCCTCACTGGAGATATTCCAGAACCATCTGGACACAGTCCTGTACCATATAGTCTAGGATGATCCTGCTTGAGCGGGGAGGTTGGAACAGATAACTCAATTTGGTCCCTTCCAACCTTACCCTGTCTGTGACTCTGTGATTCTGATTCTGCAGTGTTCGTGGATTACTTTTATAAAAACACAGTCTTTACAGGGAGTGGGTATAGAGAGCTGAAATGAGCAGCTCTGCCAAGACTTAATTCCATTTTATGAAAAATCATGTGGCACAATCTGCCAAAGGATATTAGTGAGGGCAGAGTGCTACTATCTTCATGGATTGTTGAAGAATCTGGACCATCCTCTACTGAGAGCAAACCTTAGGCTAATGTTGACAAGAGAAAAAATAACTACAGAAGAGAGATTTCAAGGATTTCAATGTATCTACTACCATGATAATTAAATTCAGTTAGTTCCTTCTATATCCACAGTTTGCTACTGTTAGTGCTTAATGAGGGTATAAAATTTGCTAGTAAAGGTTTTCAAGAGAAAGTAGGGAAGCATCATGCAGAAAATCCATACCTTGCTCTGAGCCTTTCTAATGCACTGAAATTCATACGCACATCCTGAGAGGGTTGTATGCAAACTTTGTACCCAAACTCATGCGTGCATGTCTGAATTCTAAAGTTACGGCAGTATTCAAGCACTTCTAACCCCAAATAATAGAAAAGAATACCGGATGCATTTAGTGTGAAATGAATAAAATGCAAAACAGCTTTGAAAAGTCCTTAACTGAAGACAAGAAATCTAAGAATAAGTATTTATTTGCTATGGGGATACATATGAGCTGAAGTTCTCTAAATACCAGATATTTTCATGGTCATTAAAAACAATGTTATCTTTTTTTTTGTTAATATTACCAGTAGTATAAGACTGGCAAAAAGACAGAAGAGGTTTTAAGGACTGTAGTGTCACTTTACTTAGTGTTTTATATGCATTATTTTATAAGCCTTAATTTATAAATTTATAGTTTGATACAGTTCTGTCATTATATCTTGTCACCATGATTATACCTGTCGTGTTGGTATAGAAATTTTGTGTTTATAATTTTTTTCCATACTTACTGAAAATTTTGCTTCAGTAAGATTCAGTTGAATGTACCAATTTTCATTTTGCTAATTTAATAATGATTTTTATTCCCACATGGTGTTAGGCATACAGTGGAAGTAAAAATTACTTCGTGGGTCAGGAGTTAAAATTTAGTCTAATGATGAATGTTTTAAAAATATAACCACAACCTCTATGAAAATGCTGTCTGCTAGGGAACCATGCTTTAGAGACAGGGAGTGCTCATTTAATTGCAGAAAAGTTGCATTACTCATCAGTCTATATTAATATCATAGTCTATAAAAATACTACAACATTATAACGTTGTTATGTGCCAAGAGATTATTAAAGGATATTAAAAAATTCTATAAAATATAAAAAATACTGATTATCTGCTCAATGGCTAAAATAGTGGGACAATTACTTTGCTTCCATTCATAGCGAGGTCAATAAAAATTTTTCTTTGTTATTTTGACCTTGCCCATTACAGAAAATGGAGTAGATTAAATGGAAATAGAAAATGAATTTCAAATGACAAAATAACACCATGGTGAATCCTGGAGTCTTAAGTGTTATGGAACAGAAAGTAAAGATTAGCCTTAAGCTATATTATCTAAAATTATTTTAGATAAAAAATACATTCAACTGTTTATTTAATAGTGAAGCCTAGGATATTGAGAGAAAAATCACTGAGAAGTCTTTGTTTCTTTCATCTCCATGTTTTTGTAAATGACCTCTGGTGCCAAAAAAAATCCAGCTATATTTCTCTGTCATACATTATGACACTATTAGTTTATATATATATATATATATGTAAACTTTATAGAATTAAAAATCTTTCACAATCAGATTTCTTCAAATGGTTTTAAGGACATTATTTCACTTTTTTTCAAAATCACTGCACCACAGAATAAGCTGAGTTGGAATGGATACACAAGGATCATGTAGTCCAACACCTGGCCCTGCACAAGATGATCCCCAAGAGTCACACTGTGTGCCTGAGAACATTCTCCAAAAGCTCACTGAACTCTCTCAGGCTTGGTGCTGTGACCACTTCCCTGGGAAGCCTGTTCCAGTGCCAACCCCTGGGTGAAGAACCTTTTCCTAATATCCATCTTAAACCTCCCCTGGCACAGCTTCAGGCCATTCCCTTGGGACCTGTCACTGTCACCACAGAGAAGAGATCAGCGCCTGCCCCTCCTCTTCCCCTCACGAGGAAATTGTAACTGCAATGAGTTCTCCCCTCAGTCTCCTCCAGGTTGAACAGACCAATAAAATACTACATAAGAATTGCACTGTATACTGCTTGAATTATGCTGAATCTTCTAGATATATTGAAGGTTTTCAGACTAAATTTTTTCCAGCAAAATACTTTGCTCCTAAGAAGCAGCAAATACATATATTTACAGTGGTCACTAAGCCTATGCCCTGTCTGGGCACTATCTCTGTTAACTCTCTTCTTGTACCTGTTTGATTTCAAGAAACACACCATAGTGTTCTTGTTGATTTCTTGCTTATCATTATTTACTAAGCTACAATACACAAAAAGTTACAACTGAAAGACAGATTAATAATTCATACCTCTATTATAAAAATCTGTAAATTGTATTCCGAGCAATGAGCTGCATCTGTTACCTAAAAATAAGAAGACAGGCACAGCATGGTAACAATTTGGAATATGGAGCATTGCACGGCAGGAAAGTTCCCATTGAGATGACTTTGGCTTAGATGAAAGTCCTAGCTGTCTACCTTCTTTGATTGAACAGTCTCATTTTTTAAAGTAAACACTACTGTATATTCTGTGAATATTGCCTGTCTCCAAGAATGTCAATAATTCTTTCTGACAAAGCCAAACTGAAAAGAAGAGGTTAGGTTGAGGGTACAGCACATATTGTCTTACAAAAATTAAGGGAAATTTCTTCAGGAAACTGTCTATTTCTGATGTATAAGAAACATTTACCTAGAGACTAGAGTAATTTGTAATGTATTCTGTGGTGGAAAAAGTAGTAATTTGTATTAACATTAGTTAACTTTAACATTCCAGCTTACATTAAAGACTGAAGCTATTACAAAACAATCTTAAGTCGTTCTGCAGTGTGGATGAAGAGGGACAGTATATCACATTAATAACTGGTGAAATCTAGAGGAATTTTTAGAGCAAATTTCAGTTAGATCTTTGTCACATGGAAATAGTGGCAATCTCACAGCCAGTCTACCCTGCTCCTAAAAAGGTCTACATATCATGGCATTTTGAACAGAGACCTATAGATGTCATCCTAGGTAAAAATCAATGACATTTGTCTTTCTTGATATTGAGGACAAAGGTCTCAATAATTTTACTGGGAAGTCACGTGAAATATGCTTTGATTTTTTCCTGAAACTGGATTTTCAAAAACTAAATTTAAAGTTTAACTGTGTGCACTGTTCTTCTTATGTGAGTACACTGGCTAGATAATATATTTTTTCTCAGCATTTCTGTTCTCCATTACTGAAGTCCCAAACAAAACACTTAGATACGGGAGTCCTTAACCATCCTGAAGAATCTGGCTGCTTACATCATAAACCAAGTACCCAAATTAGTGAAAGGGCATTTTAGTTGTTTGGAATGGCTTGTTGGTTTTTTGCTTTGTTTTTTTAAATTATCCTGACTCAATGGCACCTCTATGCTGAAGTTTTTTAAGAAATAAAACAATTAATATGTACTACATACTATGGTGATGTGACATAACATAGTATTTGATAACTTTTTAAAATAATGGCAGAAAGCTCCCCAAGGACAGGTATCAGAAAACAGACCCCTCACTTAAAAGCTGCAGTCCTTCTGCCTGTAACCCAAAATCTCTTCTGCACAGTGGAACTGTGTTCACAAGAAACACTGAGAAAATTACGTTCCAATTTTCCATTTTCCTTCTACCCTGAGGTGCAAAGAGGGAAGAATTTTGGGGAAATCTCACACGCAGAAGATTTATTTTAAACTCTGCCTGGCTAAAGACAGATAAATTGGAAATTGGATGTTCTTCTGTTCAGGCATCTTGTTCATTAAATAAGCAGAAATATATAATAGAAAGCTGCTTCTCCTTTCTTTCTGGGACTAAATAAATAAATAAATAAATAAATAAATCTGGTGCAAGACTCCTGGCCTGAATTCCTAAAACTGCTACAGTTTTAATGCAGACATGATCTGCAAAATTTTCATTCAACCACTGGGAAAAAAAATCCTGATTTCTGCTAAAGCAAACCTTAAGGCATTAGACTTCTATTTTCTCGAGGAAAAATTATGTTGTTTGGAAGCTTTTACTGAAGCAAAGATATTAAATGAAAATCAGCCATTTACAAACTGTACTGATCAGTTATTGATAGATCTAATAAACAGGTATCAATCTCAATAGTACAATTCTTTTGTGTTGGATTGTTCCTAGTCTTTTTGGAGATTTCCTTGCAAAGCCATTTGATCCTGATTTACTGTCCAGTAAGCCAAGACAGTCCAAGTGGCCAGGACGGGTAATGTTGATGCACTTTGTGTCAGCATCACACGAAATGTCTCAGTTACAAGAAAGAGTACACTTTAGAACTGAAACATTTCTCAGGTTATTTGTCCAGCAAGGCAAGCTGGCCAAGCTGATTCTATTGATAAGTTAAAGGTGATAATGGAAGGTCAAGCAGCTCTTTCTGCTTTGGTTACAATGAACATGTTGTATAATTTTGTGAGCTTCTTTAAAACACCTTTTACATACATGTAACATTTAGTTCCTGGAGGTATTGCATGACGTTAATTTACAGTAATTTTTTGTGGGGTTTATGTAAATGCATGGAACTTTACTGCTCAGAGCTTTGCTGAAGGCTACACACTAATTAAAATAATAGGTATGCCAAAGTGTTTTCTTCTTCTGGGAATAAAAGTGGTGGTGGAGTTACAGCACACACTGCTAGAATTAGAAGGGCATAGAGTGTAAGGGAAGGAGAAAGGGCAAATTTTGCTTTATTTGCAGAGTGCAAGTCCTGCCTGTGTCTTCTGCCTGAGATATGTTGAAATCTGTCAATGGTGAGGCGATGGGAAAGCCATTCCTACAGGCTGCATCTCCTATTCAGTGGGTTTCCCTGCCTCCACAGTCTGGAGATGTAGATGGGGAAGAGAAAAAGTGATCAAGGCTAAGATGCCCTCAGCTTCATTTTCACATTCCCTTGAAGAGTAGGATCCACAGAACAATAACAGCACTATTAGCAGACAAAACCCAAAGAGTCCCTCTGGAACCCTTAGAGTGGTCTCTCCTACAATTAACTCATAAAGCCAGTTCTGGATGGCCTCAGTCAACTTCTTTTCTAATATTTTCTCTTCAAAAGAGATTAAGCAATTAGTCCTTGCTGTGTATTAATTGTGTGTGATAAAATTAAATTAAAAATTAAGCTTGAAGGAAAATAATAGCAGAAGGTTTTGAACCTAGATAGAGAAATCACCATTTGTTCTGTTTCACCATAAAAAACCCCAAACATCAAAGCCATGTCTCCTAAAAAGAAGCTTTTGTTCTGTATTTCAACTTAAAAAACACTTTTTAGTGAGTAGAAATGTTCTGAAAACCTGTTTTTTTCCCTAATGAGAATGTTTTTGCAATACACCAAACTCTGTGTTTCTACCAAAGACACAAAAGTCCTGTCCTACATCTTATCCCTCATATGAGCAGTACATGTTTGAACAAACCTTTGAGTTGCTCAGCTTGCTTGCCTGAGAATGTGTTACATATGCCCACTTCAGGGCGGTAACTAGGGTGAAATAGATATTGTTTATTCCCAAAATGAATTTTGCTGTTTCATAGCCGACTAAGTTTTCAGATATTTAAAAAATAAAACCCACCAAACCCATGAAGGGTAACTTTATTACCTTTAGCTCTTTTTGTGCATTATTTATGATGCTAATACTAAAAGATGTTTTTCTCGGCTTCCTAATATATCCTGATGCTTTTGTTGAAAACAAATGCTATTAGGCACCATTCCAAAGAAGTTTTAGCCTTAAAGTGGTAAGTTTGAATAAAAAAAAATTTGAATTAGGAGCAACAGTAGTAGAGTTTGCGCTATGAAAAACCTCAGTTCTTTCAAAATTGTATCCTCTGCATGTGGAAAAGAGTAAGCAATGTATATTTTTACTCATAAGTATGTTATTCAGAAGCATGTTGCCTTCTGGTCATCTACACAGAAGGTTGTTTCATACCTTTGTCTTTCAGCAGCCATCTGTGTTTTATTCAAATTCTTTCTAACCAGATTCATAGCCTCTGCTCCCAAAATCATTTAAATTCCAACAGTAAATAAACAGATCGAGAAGAATTCTGTAACCTTGTGTGTAGGATTGGATAGTTTCTCTGCAGCCATCTTATGCCCTTGGATGAGAGAAGCCGATAAAAGAATGTAGAGAATTTCCAGTAAATTCTGCAGCACAGAAGAGACAAAGCCAGACTACATTCAATTCTGATGCATTCACAGCTATCTGTGCGGGAAAAGAAAAATTTCTTTTTTTTTTTAAATTAGATAAATGTGATTTTTCACTCTTTTGGAAAAATGTTATAAATTCACTCATAGAATGCATGAATTAGACATAGCTCTCTCTTGCTAATATCTTTAGTTTTGTTCCCTGTTTGTAAGTTTTCTGTGTTAGCGGGCATGTGGATTAGACAGAATGCAAGGGTCTCTTAATTCTCTATGGTTTTTAGATTGAGGAATGCAAAAAAAAATATATTCTGTTAACATATCTGTTCAGATATAATTTTGAGTGAAATTGTAAAATGATTCTATCTGTAGTGGACTATGACCAATATTTAGATGGTATTGGAATGTAAAATTACTTTTACTATCTCTGTTCTTTTTTCTTCAGCCTTCCCCCCTTCCTCTCCCCCATTCCCTCTTCCCTTCCCTTCCTTTCCCTTCTCTTCCTTTTCCAGAATTTCAAATCTTTAATAATAACATATACTGGCTTAAAGCATTTTTCCTTTCCTTAACATTAGCATTAGCAAAAGAAAATAATTTATGTAGATCCAACATAATATAGCACAACCAAAAAGAGCACAAATCCATTGTCACAAATCAGGAGGCAGGTGAGAGTGTTTAAAAAGTAGCTGAAGTTCTTAATGTCTGGAAATTGGATTTTTTCTTCCCTCCAGCACCTTACTTTTGGCATCATTCAGGTACCTGTAGATTAATACAGTGTAATTTGGTATTGTGGTTTCACAATGTATTTAAACATTAAAACTGTTTACTGCAATTGAACTGAATATTGCTTTTCATTTGCCTTGAAACATATTTATATTTAAAAGTATCCAACAAACTAAGCCAGACTTTGCTTCATGAGCAATAAAAAACATTGTACAAGCCAGTTTTTAATTAAACTAAACCAATATTTCAATAGCTATCACTGCAAAAGGACATGAAAATAAAAAATTTTGGAACTATTGCTTCATTGAAATGACTGGAAAGTTATTAGAGTTTTATAGTACAGAAGGAAATTCTGATGAATTCTTTGCAGCAAACAATTTGTTTGTGGAATCCAAGGCAATTCGATTTTATTGTACACAAACTGAACATAATCTTCATTCATTTGTCCATTTAACAAAAATGACATGCTGATATTTCAACATACAGATTATTTGTTAAAAGGCCAACTGTCTGTGTTTCCATGGAAATTTTTATGCAGCTTATCACAGGGCATTCTCAAAATCTGAGCTGGGTTATTTGCCATTTTCTTATATGTGACTTATAGCTGACATTAGATTGGTTTTAGATTTAATTTCAACATTGTTTTGCTGAGCCCACTGTTCCAACAATGAGTATTGGACATTAAACATTACAAATTTTAACCACTCTTGTAAGCAGGAATTAAAATGGGAAACTCAGAGTACACTGAGGATAAAGAATTCTGCTACTGTTATCTGCTGTTGTATGTTTTTCCTTGCATTCTGCGTCCTAACAGAAAACTACCCTATACATTCTTATTATCCTGTTCCTCTGCCCACAATGTACACTTCAGTTGGAGGTGCAGGTGTCCAGTGACACTGAAAATCAGGCAATTAGTGACTCTGCTTTGGTACTGAGGCCTGATTAGCCTCTGCCTTGTGAATAACCCCTTTGACTTGTGAGAATTATTTTCATGCAGTTTATCGCTGTAGTTAAACTCCTAGTTTCAGCTGGGGAACAGTTTGAAGCCGCTGTTTTCTTCTTCCAGTAGATGAGTTGATATTTTAAATAAGCCCTCTATGTATTATTAATAGTAGATCATATTATAAAGGGAACACAGATCCTGAGAAATACATAGTGTTTCTTCTGCTCTCTGGTAGTAAAAAGGTGACTCTTAAAATCAAGTGAGAAAGGAACAGTAGCTGCCAACAGAAGGTGGGTTTGCCTCAGGAAGAAGGAAGAGGAAAGGAAGGAGGGGGAAAAGGAGAAGCAGCAGCACTCATTTCTTTAGGAAAAAGGACAAGGAGTGCAACTGACCGCGGTGAGCATGGGCCACAGACTGACTTTTCCAAAAGCTCCTTGTCCAGGTAGCTCTTACAGATGAGCACGGTTTTTTTCTGTTTAGTACTTAGTTTTCTTAGTTTAGTACTGAGTGGCTGCACAGATTTCTAGAAGAGCCAGATAAAAGGATAGGAGCTCTCTGTGTAGACTTACTAAATTATTTTCTGTTTTTCATAGGGTACAGAAGAGCAAATAGACATTTTATACTAAAGCAGTGCATCTCTTGTAAGCCTGTATTTTCATACAACCATATCTTGGTGTTGTGGAATGCTGGTACAGATTTTGATGCCTATGTGCAGTTTTACTTGCTCTCTTCTCTTCTGACAACCCTTACAACCATACTGGCAGCAGCAATAGCACTTGTTTTTGCTGATATTCTAATTTTTACTTACAGCTACAAGAGAAAAAAATGACATCACTGTTCTACAACATGGAGCAGCTGTCAGGTGAGTGAAAAACTTGGACTGTGTTCATGGCTTTCATGCAGAGAGGATTCAGCCCTGCTTATATCACCACCTTGACTTCACCTGCGCTAAATCACCCACTGAGAGCATTATTTTTATAAGCCCTAAGCACAAGCCTAATTTGTACAGTAATTCTGCAGAATGTGTTTTCTTTGTCATATCACTGTGTCTCATCTGTTAAGAACGATAGCACCTTAGTTACTGCTGTTAGTCGTCTTCTTTGTCTTAGTGTGCTTCTGCTGAAGTCTGCGGAAACACTCCTATTTCCTTTAGTGGGAGGAGAGTTTTGTCAGCACTTTGTGAAAACCATGTGCTGAGTGCACAACTAGCCATTAGCTTTAATCTGAAAGTATACATTTTTTAAAAAAAAAAATTTCTAGTACTGTAGCAACATCCATTAAAATACTGCATTTAGTGCACACAGTCACCATAAGCAGCACATAACTTTTTTTTTTTCTGGAAGTACATTAAAAGGAAAAATGGGTGACACTCCAGGAAGCAATCTGAACCTTAGTTATAAAATAGATATTACTTATTGCAATTCATGTGCAGTTTCTGAATGCAAGTAAGAAAACTAAATTTCCAGAGACACAACATTATTTGTCAGAAATCAAGAAAGCTAATGCTATCATGGTCTTAAAGACCAAAACTGTTGTCTTAGGATCACCACATCTCAGATAGTTCTGTTTTCATGAAATCTCTAATGCTTTTAGCAGTAAATAAAGAATCTCTCTTAAGTTTGGATTTTTTGTCTCTGTTAGTGTTCACTGTCACAATCTAATACCAATCTTTACAGTAACTATACCTCAAAACAAATTAGAGTGATCCAGTAGATTGCGTGTTTTTGCAGCATAATTTTCTCCTCTTAAATTCAAGACTACGGGGACCTTATTGCTATGGTGCACTGAAACCTACATGGAAAATTATTTCATCAGCTACAACCTATAATTTCCCAGTTCCATTATCGTTAAGCTCGTCAGAACAAAAAAAATCTTGTTGAGGATCACTAAACACCTTGAAGTAGCTGGAGTATGAAAATCCATGATCCTACATATACACATTCTAAAATACAACCTATCATATTCAGTTAATTAAGAGCATTTCTAGAAACTAAATGGATTAACACGATGTACCGCAATAAAACCACATAATCAATAAACAATAGAGACACCCAGTCACAGCTGGAAGAACATCTTTCACAAGAAATAGTTTATACTTGACCTTTCAGTCCAGGATGTCTAAAGGAATATTTACAGAATAAATTCAAAAGACAAGCCTGGGAACTAAATTTCATCACTCACTTGACATTAAAACCATAGACTTCCATGGAAATACATGTTAAAATTTTTTCCAAATGGAGTGAAAATTTCTCCAGATTGCACAAGATCTAACCATTTTATTGCTTATTTCTACTAGTCTGCTAGTGCTTTATTTTCACATTAGTTCTGATTAGCAAGTTCACATTTAGTTAAGGTCTTTTGTTCTCGAGGTCTATTTATAAGATTTTCTTCTATGTAGAAGTTTGATATTTCTAGTCCAAATCTGAACCACTAGAATGCAATGAAATGTTCCAGTTTTTCATCAAGTGAGTCAGTCCTGGAATAAAATACATTCTCTCTTTCTACAAGTTTTGCTAAAAAGCACAGCAGGCTCACCAATTTCAGATTCAAGTTCAGCAACACTGATCACCGATCACATATTTGGCTGAACTCCAGTTTGGATAGTAAGAGGGCATACTGCCTCTTTTAGGACTTCTAGAAACAAACAGCAAGTACCTGATTCCTCCTGACAGGCCTAAATAGTGTTCCATTCAAAAAGGTTGGATTTTTTTTTTTTTTAATTTTTTTTACTTAAAATCTTTCCATTGTCATTTTTGTCTTTCTCCTATGTGGGGTGGGGAAGACAAAAGACGTACCTCAAACTGCTTGACTAAATCTTGAGAGCTGGTAGGAAAAAGAATCTAGTCTCCAGAAAGATTGAATGATACTGTTACTCAACAGAAAAGACAGAAGAGAGGGATTTTTCCCTGTTTGTTTTTGCGCTAAGTTCTCCGTTCTGTTTCTTTGAGTTCTGTTTCTATCAGTGTGCTTCATCTGAGTCACAAGGATACTCCATGGTTTAGAGCCCTGCTTGCGGCACTGTGATCAGCAGGTTTGGGAAGTCATTTGATTCTTGTCTTCTCCAGCATGTTTCCTAGGCCTGGGCACTCTGTCTGTTACTTCTTCACCAGAGATGTAACCCTAGCAGCCAGAATTAGTTACGCATGCTGACTGATCTTGGGACACATTTTGACAGGTTTCCAGACCCAGGTCTAAAACTAGGTTTTAAGGGATGTTTGAAAGGAGCAGTGTATAATATAAGCAGGAACATAAACAGAAAAATTTAAATCTTCATTCTTTACTCTCTAGTAGAAGAAATTTTGTAACTTCAGCACTGTCTTTTTTTATCTTTCTCTTAATTTTTGTTCCGGGGATGGGTCCTCAGTTATTTTCAGTTATGCAAGAATTTTCTCCTTCATTTTCTATTGTACACCTTCTGAATAACTCTTGACTTCCTTTTCTTGGTCTTGGGGAGTCCTCATCTTCATCACTAGGAAAGCTTTTCTGTATTTTTCTTGTTTTCTTCCCCAACCATCCTCCGTGTCTTTTCATCCCCTCTCTAATGACCTTTTTTCTAATAATTACTTAAGTAATTTTAAATTATTCTATACTCTTTTACAGCAGACACAGAGAAAACCTCAGCCTTCAGCTACTATATTCCCCTATTATATTCTCTCAACTTCAGAAAAAGAAATTTTTCATCATTCTATAACACATAAGAAATTTTTATTAGATAGACATTAACACAAAAAAAAAGTGTTTCATAAAAGTAACTCCATAATATGAAACTGAAATCTCTGAGCGTCCAACAACTGATTCCATAAATATTGTCAGCACCTTGAAGCACAGGCAAGACAAGAATTCAGTAGGGCAAGGTAGGAAAAGAAGGGAAGAAACACCAGCTATAATGATGTCCCCTTTAACTTCTTTTCTTTGCTTATTGAGTACATTCATATCTAAAATTGTTTTGGAATAGTAATGCAAGGGCCCAGTACTCACCAAGCAAGGGCAAAGCCACCCCTTTGTAAGGCTTTATCCTCTTCAAGTAAATAATAAGCAGATCTTATGGTTTTCTTGTGGTTATAACACAAAAAACAATGAGATCCAGTCATAAATCAACATCTCCCACAGATCAATGTCATTGAGGTACAGTTTTGTACTTCAACACTTGTGACTGCCAGCGTTCTCGGCAATTGCAGTCCCAGTATTTACCCTCTGAAACAGGCATGGGAGAAATAATTCAATGGAATACCAACTACCCTTTCCTCTACTCTTCTAAAAAGTCCCACATATCCCAAACATCATATTGTGCCTGGTTTTACCATGGGTGCTTGAGTAAGGAGGTGATATGAAGATTTACGATCTAAATTTTTTTAAAGATAACATCTCATCGCTGCTACTTTTAATATCTAGAAATAGATACCTTGCTTCATTTAGTGCCATTCAAAACTAAACCAGAGGATTAGTTGTGGTATATGACAGATGTACAGATAAAAGATACTCAACAGACAATTGCTCTCTGGAGTATTATATCTCTTTTTATTGATAATGCAAATAATTGAGTCAACTAAAACAAACTACATGCCTGTCTCTAAGGCAGGTAATGTTGAGATATCTGAGTCCACTCTATATGGTTGGCACTTTGTGGCATTTTGTATGCATGACTTAAGAAATGAACATGTTTTTTCTGAAGAACGAATCAAGATGTCAAGTATTAATTTTTCAAAAGTAAAGGTGTAACTGAGGAAAGACTTCTGTCCTGTGTGTTCAAGAGAGATTATGCTCAGGAGGGTAAGATGGAACTGCAACTATTCAGATGACTTATTACCATTTCCCTGAAATAGGGAAACAAATAGTATATGAGGAATGTTATCTCCATCTCATGCGCTGAGGAGCAGGCCCATACAATGATACACAGAAGCTTTATTAAAAATTCATTAGACTGTAAAGTCTCTCATTTTGTAATCAGAATTAAGTAGTTTTCTAATGTCATTAGCTGGAAGTCAATTTAAACCACTATCAGCAGTTGCAACACACTCCAAAATGCTAAATTCAATACAACAAATGTTTTCCACTTATTTTTTATTAGAAATATTAGAATTTCATATTATGACTCAAACCCACATGGCAGTGATATCCCTAAGAAATAAATTTCCCATGAATTTATGTACTAGTCACATTTACATTGGTCAAAGAAGGCGAAGGAGTTCCAGAAACAGAAATACAGTGTCATGTTTAATTTCTGAGCCAATAGAATATTGATGCATAGAAAAGCTCACAAGGTGTGCAGTTTTCTCTTGTAGGATAGCCAGGTCCCCTGACAGTAACAGCCAAGTTCAGTAAGCTACAGAAAAGAGATCCTAGGATAAAGGAACCGTAACTTTCAAAAAAAAAAAAAAAAAGAACCACAAAAACTTTTCAATATGAAAGTATTGTATTAGTTAGGAAGACACTTGATACTGGTAGAAGCTATGGCTTCTCATGTAAGTAGTTGTCTTGGATTTGCTTCTGGACTAAGTCAGTAGCTGTGATCTTAAATATATTTTTTATGCAGGCAAATATAGCGCTTTTTTTCTTAAAAAATGTACCTAAGTATTATTAAATTTACAAAGCACATAAGGAAAAATAGTTTTGTAATATAATTATTTTTGTTTCAGAAATAATTGTGCTCTTCTAAATTAGTTTTTTTGGAAAAGATCTAATTTTCTGGGAAGAAGGAAATGGATACTTCCCTTTAAAGAAATTAATCTTTCTTAGGCAACTCAGGCAAGTTATCAAACAAATTACTAGCAATTTTTAAAAAGTCCTTTAGTTGATTGTGCATACATCTCAGTGCTATTAAATGATCTCATGTGTCAGGTATAACCTCTTGACCTCTCATATGGCATATGCAGTTATTCATGTTTTCAAAAAAGATACCCCTCTTACACTATATTTTAACATAATCAAAATATATAAGAGAATATATCTTTTAGAGTCATGAATTTAGTATTAGAAATGCTCCCACACTGTGTTCTTGGCTGTCCACTTACATTTAAAAATTTTAGGTAGATTCTCTTCTAAAATGTATATTGCCTAATTTTGTACTTTGGCTTTGACATTTACTCTAAAATAGTTTCCCACAGGCATAGTCTCCACTCTGTATTGTTGACTGGTCCTTACAAAGTGATGAATTATTCCATTTAAAAAGTATTCAGTCTTTTTTACCTGAAAAATCTCCAAGGAAGCTACTGATGGCTTTTACATACCGTGTTTCCTTGCCTTTCAGAGAAAAAAATCAAAAAATCTGAAAACATCCTGCTCAAGCTGGAAGGGGATCAGTCTTTTTTGGAGAAAAATATTGGGTTGTTTTTTTTTTTATTTTTCAAGTAAACAATAGGTATCATTGCTTCCATTTTATTTCAACTAAAGCAGTATTTCTCTTGAACATCAGCAATGAAATTTCACAGAGAACTTGGCATCAGATGTAATATTTGTTAATATTTTATAAAAAATATTTAAGATGTGTGTAATCAAGGAAACCTTTGCATGAAAGGGCTCATATCTAACCTAGTCATCTGTTGTAATAGGCTTGCAAAAGAATTTATCAGACAAACTGAATTTGGAGGATCACTAAACAAACTCTGCTGGCATGTGCAATAAAATGTTTGGGAACAGAGTATGTGAGGAAGAGGAAAAGGCAGAAAAACAGAAGGAGATTTACTGCTGCACAATCCTGTGCTGCCACCAGCCTGTTTTCTGTTGCACCAAGGACATGGTAAAATCCTCAGGTGATCCCTGCTTGTCCTGGATCAGCAGGGATATTCACTGCCAGTTCTTCAACAGCTGTCAGAGTTGCTGAAGTTGGGGGTGGGTACACAGCTAACCATGTGTGTAATTACCATGTGGGCTATGGCCTTCTAAGAAAGCAATCTCTTTTCCCTCTCCCTAGATAAAAATTGCCATCTCAAAGCCCAGGTTTGGGAGGCTATGAACTTTAATGCCAAATGTTTTGCCATGTTCCTATGTAATTCTTTACACCTGCATACACTGGTAGGATCATAAGCCAGCTACAGAGTTTAAAACTGGATATGAAAAATCGCTCATTGTGGTCTTGAATCAACAGGTACATTGGGCAGATCATCTCAAAGAATTTCATCCCATCTGTAACTCAGTCTGGTGGGGCAACAGATTTCAGCAAGGAGCTGAGTGGGGCTAGTCAATACCCCTTCATGCAAGTTTCACTCCCCCATGTATTTTCTGTTCATGTAAAAGTCCTGTTTCTACCCTCTGTCCCTGTCATTTGACTTTTTAATTTCATTCTTTAATTTTTTAAATTGAAAAATAGCAGAGAAGGTGCATGTCTGACCTCTGCCTTCACTGATGGCACTATATCAAGCACTCCTTTCACAGATGGGATCTAGAGCAGTAATCAATATGCATTGGTACAATTGTTCTAAAGATGTTAGAGCATGATGGGAACTTTATATAAACATTTGCAAGATTACAATTCTGGGATGAAAATGTTTCAAATGGAGACAAAAACCAGTCTTAGTGACAGATAATATGCTGTTTTAGAAAGTGTTCATTATAGTTATATGGCCCTAAACACTCCCCCTGTGCTTTGGTTTAGGCAAATGTAAATAATTGTAACCTATTTGAACTACTTCATTACTTTTTTTGTTTTTCAGGATTATCTCTACTACTTTTCTTCTAATCTAATGGTTATAGCTTTATGATTCAATGAAACCAATGAGTACAAATTTCTCTTTGCATTTCTTATATTTAAATTGTATTCCTATGCATTCATTTGAGTAAAAGGCTGTAAATTTACTGAGCAAAAACAATAAGTAAATTTTTGGTCTTTATAAGTCTTATTTCAAGTAACCAAATCATGACAATATAAATATTTTTGAATATGACTGATGTGGTTTGACATCTGTTGTAAGACAGAAGCATCACAAGGCCTATTAAAGAAGAGAACGGCCTATTCTTGTTCCCTCTTGATGGGATTATCCAGCCATAAAAGATGAATTTCTGTGGTTTAACGTTTCGTTCCACTGATTATTACCAGCACAGTGAAGTGGTAAATACAAATGCTAATTTCAACATACTTTCAAAGCAAATTTTTAAAGTTTGATAAGCTCTCATGGTATTTTAAATTAAAATGCAAGGTACTGTAAAATCCATTTTGTTTACAAACAAAAAATGGCAATACAAATGTAAAAGATGCTGAAATGTAAAGCTTATCAAACAACACAAGGAATAAAAAACTGATGGAAAGAAACTTAATACAGAGATAACACCAACCAAAGCATTGATCGGGGAGTGTGAAAGGAATATGGGAATCAAAAATCTCACTAGCGTTGTGGGAAAGAAACCATCTTGCATGCAACAAGCAGCAATAATCATATTCACTTCAGAAGGCTATGTCATAAGACAGAGAATATACCAAAATATTAGCAATTAGTATTTTTTGTCTTCCATTTTTAGGTGCTAACTTCTTTTCTCACCATATATTCAATGTTTCTTTGGATTAAAATTTAATCTAGAGATTTTTTTTTTTCTGATAGTTAGCATAAGATCATGTATTTGTAGAAAAATTACAAATTTAGAAAGTTCTAAAAAACCTTCTACTTTATTAATTGAGGTTTTTGAGCTTCTTTTTATTTATAAACCATTTTCTGCTTTTGTAGTCAGTTTTGTTCTCTTCTCTGTCATTTTTTTACCATGAGTTTTGCGTGTATTTGTATGAAAGAAAATAATTTTATACACCCATATATATAACCTCATACCATATATATGATTTGTAAAGATATTGAAAAGTATATTCTTAACACATTTTAGTTGAATGCATTTATTCAGAGGAATTCACTTGGCATTTTGGAAAACATGCTCAGATGTTGAGGATATCGAGATCAGGAATCTTTTGATTTCTTCCCAGTATCAAAAAAAAAAAAAAATGAACAAAGGGATGAATGTTCAGTTTCTGTAAAATATAGTCTTTTGCCTTTTTGGCAGATGTGATGATCAACAACATCAGAGATTGCAAACCACTGTTACCCAACACCCTGTGGAAAGTTTTCTTTCCTCCTGTAACTTTTGCTGTAGGGCTGGACACATAAACATGTAGGAAAATGCACAATACAGAAGATCTGTCCTTTGAGAAATGCCTACCATCTTTTGCTCACTTCCACTTTTGTGAGGGTGTTTTTGTGTGTGTTTCTGGACAGCTGTCTAACTCAGGTTAAAGATTTTGTTGTTGTTGTTGTTGTGTTTTGCTTTTGTCTTTTTTTGAAGTGCATACTTATGGGTCAAAGCAAAGGTTTCCTTTACAGGGAAACATTCTAGTACCACTGAACACATTAAAGATATGAAGGAATCTATCTTTTCACAGGAAATCTTCCATCTCATTTTTTTTCCTCCTACATCTCATGTCTGCTTTTCCTTACACAATTCCATTAACGTGACAGGTATCCTCTGCTGCCTGTGAAGTAAGCAGTGTATGAAGAAAGGTTTGGGAAAAAAGGGAGGATAAAGGTACCTTTTGCAGCAGTGTGATGCTGGCAGTATCTAGGCTGCAGTGGGGTCTGCCTGCTTGCCTGCTGCTCAGAGGAGAGAAGCTAGTATCCAGGAATCAGAGGCACATAGCAATATCCGTGAGAGTGAAGGGGTTACACATTCTTTATTCCAGAGGAATAGCCAGCAAAGCTCAGAGGATTTCCAGCTGTGTCCTGTCTAGAATAACAGAGAGTTTGAGCTTAACAAAGCTAATTTGATTTTGCTCATTGATTTTCAGGTGTATTTTAGCATTAAAAAGTTCACAAACTCCAGTGTTTACAAAATATGAAAATGAAAAGCTGGTGAAAGTAGTGACATTGTTCTTGAATCTGAATGAATTCTTATCAGTTTTTCCTTGGCAGGGCACAAACACCTGTGAACAGCAGCCAATGCACCACTTAAGTGACATTTAATTTAAGCCCTCAGTGAATTTTACTACTATGGAAACCTAAGGTCAGTCATTCCATTTTCCCTGGGAAGCAAAGTTATCTTGAGCAGGTTTTTCTCTGCTTGCCAATGATTTCCACCCCCTGTGACTTCCTGCCAGCTGCACTGACCATAACACTGCAAAAATAAAGGAGGAACTCTGAATCCTGCCACTCCTTCTCCCTTAAGAACTGCATGGCGAATTCATATTATTTAGAGGCCACTTATGTCAGCCTTGCTGCCAGGGGAAATATATGGAGCAATAGTCCTGTGCTTATGGTGTGTGAAAAGTAAATCTCAACACCTGCTAAGATTTTGAAAGAAGCTTTGAAAAATGCAGAGCAAGCCACATGTCTACTTTAGATTTGGCCTTTCATTCACGTGGAAGATGGTCAGGCCTAAGTGCAACAGGCAGTTCAAGTGGAAAAATAAACCCCATAGGTAGCTAACTTTCAGAGTTTGAAGGATTACAGTTTAAATTATTAATTTAAGAAAAATTGACATACTGTGGACATGGTGGACTAAGACATCTGTAACACTCCAATCATTAGTAAAGATTCTGCAGTGATGATGGTGCACTGGAACAGATACGCAAACTGAATCAGCCAAGTCTCATTATAAATCAACTTTTCGGTCAGATACAGTCAACATTAGCAGAAGCCGGCATTCTTTATGTACTGAATAAACTTATAATTTTTAATTTCCAGTAACATAAATCTGGCAGTTGTCACTAGGTGTAAAATGAAAGCAAAAATGATTTAGGCAAATGCCTTTGAAAAGTACAAAATTTTTCTTCTCTCTCTGTATGTATTCCCTGTGACACGAGCCTCACCTTATTCCCTTCAACCTTGTCAATTTTCATCACTGTTAAATCTCAGCAGAAACTATGGGTTTAACGAAACAAAAACAATTTCTTCAGATGAAAAAAAATGTGCTTTTTTCAGGACATCTTTAATTTTAAAGAGTTTGCAAACATTTAAAAAATAAATTGTGTAATATCCTTCTTGAATAACACTTCAATATAGTGTTACAAATTAATGTGGAGTTCCAGAAGAACTTACATTAATGCAAAATGAGTTCATCACAATTAACATTATTACCATAAATACCAAAGGAATTAATAATGATTAGGGTGATATTTTAAAGCATTCTTCATTATCATGTGCATTGTTTGTAAAATTCCAGGATGATGATAATTACTGTAAAGCTTTTCTTTGGGCAAGGTTTTCTTCCCAATGGAGGGATAGCCCAGAGCTAAATGCTTCTGAAGTCCCTCTGAAATCCTCAGAAATGGAGTTAGAATGCTTTGCACATACATTAGCTTGGAGATTGCTTTCCCTATAGGGTAAATTTCAACAGTACACTCGATGTAAGTAAGAAACCCCAAGAAATAAGCATTCAAGACAAACTTCATTTTTTCCTGAATCTCTGGATGGTAACTAGCATAGTTCCTTTGTGCATGTTGTTGCTAGATTTGTGATAGGTGAAGAAAGCTCAAGGAGGCCTTAGTGAATTCTATGTAAGTATGTTTACTTGCTCAGTAATGAAAAAAAAAAGTCAAACTGTATAGCAGAGAACCCTTGGAGCTGAAAGCCCATTGGAATTTTTAATTTTTCATAAGAATGAGATGTATAACACTATCATGCTTAACCTTCTTCAGGGGAACATTCTGAAAGACATTAAAAAAAAAAAATTATATCTCTTCAGTATGTTAATGTTGGCAGCATGGCCTGCCTTTTGACTATTTATGTTACCTTACACATCACCCTTGATTTTAGACATGCATTGCTTAGGAAAAATAAGGTAAAAGTGGCATATAGACATTACTCCTGATTTTTTCTCCCACAGTGTCTTTCAGGCATACAAGGTAACAAAATCATAGACATGGAAGAGAAAATGTTATAAGCATGATTTACCTCAAGATAAACTTGATTCTTCGGTCCTAATCTTTCAACTTTTAGAATAGGAAACTTTGCAGAGGAACAGCCTAGAAAAATAAGCCAGTTGTGAAATTTTATTCTGAGTTTCAGTACCTTTACAATTCTTTCCCTTACCCGTCTTATTTCCAGTGCATAAAATGAGGCATCCAATGCAGATCCCACTTCTCATCCTGTCATGGTTCTATTCTCATGTCCTTAATGAGCTGACACTGCTTAAAACTAATCAAACCAAAAAAAAAGAAAAAAAAAAAAAAAGGCAATAAATGATCAGGTCCCAGTACATCGGTTCCCTACTTGACTAAATGATGCAACCATTGGACCTCAAAGGCTGGCAGAAGGGAATGGGAGGGAATGTGTGGCTGGGGAGAAGTGGGAACGAAGAGCTCACTAGATTCCCTCTAACAATTTTCTCAGATTATAAAAAAATCACAAACAAAGCATAAGTTATCAAAATTATGAATCCATATCAGTCCATTCTCATGGAAAATTCAGGCTCTCAAAGTGGCACTTTTTATATAACAGTCTTTGTAGAAGGTTTAAAATCCTCAACTCTCAGTTAAGTTCTTGCTTTTTTGTCCTTTAACTTCCACTTTTACATTTTATCTCTAGTGAGAAATATTTGAAAACCCTAGACTTAAGATTTCCAAAGCATTTAAATCATAAATGTTTAAGTCATTGCTGAAAACAAATTTGCCTTCTAATCTACTTACATGGTTTTAGAAATTCTGTGCTAGATGGTATGTTAACATTTAACTTGGAGATGAAATTTACTTAGTACAGAGTTCATGCACAAGTGTTATAAGCTTAGAGGTAGTTGATAATTTTGTGTTAAAATCAATTTCTGTTAGGAATTTTTTTTTTTTCCCTAAGGAAGCGTTTTTTATGGTGGAAAGAGTGAAAATGATGGGTCCCTGGTTGCTCACCTAGAAGACTGTTATCAGTTTCAATTTTTACATGAATGGTCCAAGTTCCTGGACCATTTGCTGCTTTCAGTAGGGACAGGCAGACTAAGCATCCGTGGCTCTTTGGCAGTGAGGCTGAAAGGATGAAAGACTCCTATCAATTTTTCTCAGTGAAAAAGCAAACCTCACAAGAGTCCTCAATCTGTTACTCAAAACAATAAAAAATTCTGTTTCTTTTTCTCAGAAATATTTCATTTTCCTGAAGACTATCATGTTTTTAAACTTTTTTCTTCTTTCAACTGAATATACTTAAACATAGGACTCAAAGGCCTTTTAGCTGCTGGTGATACACACTTGAGGGCTGATACGCAGGCAAGGTACACTTCCAACATGCTATGGTGACAGGCTTGGTGCTACTATGCTTGGGCATCATCACGGTTAGCACATATGGGGAATAAGATTTTACTGACGATTATAGTTGAGAATGGGCCTTCCTCACTTTCCCCAAAGTTAGAGCTGCCTCTATTCACAGGTAAGGATATTTCTGTAAATCTAAAGCAGCTTTCTTTACAGTGCTTGAGGACCTGAGCTATGATAGCAAAATTCAACATGTGCTGGTTTGTTTTAAGTGTGTATTTCATAAATGTAAGCATGAATTCCCTGAGTTCAGAGCTGCTGAGAGGCAATAGAAATATAGGGATCCTTTCCACATTGTGATTTATTGCTGTTATTGGAAATGTTTCGACTTGTTTGGCTTTATTGGCCATCTCCCAGAAAGGGAAAGAGGGGCCGCAGGTGAGGAAACTACATTAGTGACTGAATAACATTTGAATTTCTTGGTAGGGCAGTAATAAAACCAAGAAGTTTGGAAGAAAGACAAACCATCAGAAAAGTACTGGCCAGGGATGTTTAAAAATTCTTTCCAGAAACAGTAAGGGGAAGAGGTGTAAAGATCTTGATACTACTGGGATTGGTAAAAGGTAAATTCATGGCACATTGAGAGTTCACCTTTGATTGTATTTTGGCAACTTCCGTTAAATTAATACTTCTTGGTAAGTCATAAAGAATTAGGTGCATTGCAAAATGCCTCTGTTTTTCAACCTGACATAAATATTGTATTAATTAAATCTATTAAGAACGCTGAAATGAGATTTCATTAACTAATATCCCCTATTAGGATAATTATGACTAATTATAGTTATTAGACTAATGGTTTTAATCCTCAAGCACAATGTGTTACAGAAGGTTAAGAGGCCTAAGATAAATTGAAAATCAAAAGTATGATCAAACTCTTTTTTAATATTTTACACAGCCACCATCCTATAACGGTAACTATGACAGCAACAGTTTCATTTTTTGCAACTCACTTCATGCTGGGAAGGAAGATAATTTTTAATGATTTGCTAGTGATTTTACATTTCCAACAGGAAGTGTCCTGATTTCTAGACTGTAGGTGCTAATCACTATGAAAAATTAACCTTTTACATGTTCTCGTAAAAGAAAACTGCATAATTTTATTAAAGTTTTCTGCAGAGAAGAGTGTCATCTTAAGAAGGCAAAATTCCACTCTTATATTAAAATGTGGTTTTTATGTAGCTGCACAGAACAACTGTTTTGGTATGTATTTGCTGATGTCTCCTATAGAAAGATATGTACTATTTGAAAACGTATGTTAGTAATTCAATATCCACCAGCACATGAGTAAAACATGTTCAATACAGGACCCTTGAATCCTTCTTTGGGAGAAAGGCAAAATCTTACCAGGCAATAACAAAACTTGTGTTACATAAGAGAGACTTTTCCCTGCTTTTGTAGCTAGACAAATGGGTTAGGTTTCTTGGGGTTTGAACTGTAAAATGCAACAAGATCTGACATGAAGTAGACCTGTCATGTAACTAGAGTGTGATTGGGATTACCAGCTGCCTTTTAAGAAAACACACACACAAAGATGGCTGAGCTGTACTCAGCTCTTGAATGGATGGTCATAAGGGACTATCTGTATTCAGAAAACTTACCAGTTTTGGATCTTGGGTAGACAGACATGACCTAATACCAGGGAAAAGAAAGAGAGAATCCAAACCATATCCAATCTGGGAAACTCAAGGGGCAAGAATCTCAGAGTTTACCTAAAGTATGAAATTTGCATCTAAAACTTAGTACTATATCTTTTAGATGACAGGCATCAGAGAGAAATCCAAAACAGGTTTGGATATCTAAAATGTGTGGGAAGAGACATACTTTGAGCTAAGTACAGTAAAGGGTGATTTGTCTGTCTTTTTGTGGTGGTGCAGAACAGCAGAACAGGGAGCAGATAGGAATATCTGCCTACTCTTCCCATGAAATTGGGCTGGTCTATCTTGTAGCAGATTATATGGCTGTTAAAAATGCTAAAACATTTCCTGTCAGAGACAGCATGGTCATTTCAACTACTGATTCTGAAGATTTCAACATTACATTCTAAAGATTTTGAACATAGCAAGAATACTAGTTTGAACAATAACTTATATAGAGTCAAATGTATTTTTAAGTTGTCAGTGACATTTTAGAGATTAAAATAGTTCTATTTTTATAACATTTTTTCATGTTGCAAGATAAAGTCTTCATTATCTACCCATGCTAAAAATACAGTCCAAAATATTTCAGTTATTTGAGTGAAAGAGCTAGTTTCTTACAATAACTGACCTTGCTCCTCTGCAGGTTGGCTCTGGCAAATCTTTATTGATCTCTCTGTACAGTTGATTCAATAAACTTAGATCTCCATTTGTTTGTTTGCTTGTCTTTTATATTGTGACATCTGGATTTCTTCTTTTACCTTGTTATCTCCTAAATATAACGTTTATGATGTACAGATTATTTCTTTCAATAGATTCTGTAATAATGCTCCAGTTCTACTGGAGTTTTCATGTCTAGCTCCTGTGTAATTTCCTAGAGCGCAGTATGTGTTTCTCTTATCATAACAACTGTACACACCTGCCCAACCCTCTGCTTAGAGGCCTGGAAGGGAAATTGCATGTTACTAATCAAGAGCTGGCATGCTCTTTCATGGCTGGTTTCCTTTAAGGCACAGCTATTAGAGTTAAGAGTTTTCTTATCACTAGGTAATAAAGCAGAGTTTCTGCCTCGGATAAATGACACAGAGGCAGGAAACACAGAAATTGACATGCTGAATCAGACTAATGGCCAGACGTAGTGTTGTTGTGATGCTGAAGAATTCAGAATTGGATATGAGATCCCTATAATGAAAGGGACATCTCTTCCTAACCCCAGGCAATCACTGTTAGGACTTGTGTTGTGAAGCATGAAGAATGACATCACAAACATGTTTTTTAATCCTTGGCAAGGCACTTGTGATTCCTATTGTCTGGATGACATTTCTTTTTCTTTGCTGAACCCTAATGTTCTGTGTCTCAACTGTGTTTCATGACAGCTACTTTGGCAGTAATGATGTGCTTATAAAAATTGCACAAGCACGAAACTAAGAATGTTCAAAACTAGAAATTAAGAGATATCACAAAGAAGTTGCTCATGCTATGTGTACTTTCTGCTCTTCCATATCATGCATTTCAATTGTTTATGCTCAGTGGTGTTGTAACTTAACCCAGAAGGTAGCTAAACACCAGCCAGTTGCTTGTTCCACCCTCTCCCTCAGTGGGATTAGGGAAAAAATTTAGTTTGAGATGATGGTTTAATGACAGAAACAGAAGGAAAAATTAAAAAAAAATTAAAAGATAATTATAAGAATAGCTAGATTCTAGAAAACATTGTTGCACAATACAATTGCTCACCTCTTGCCCATCAATGCCCAGACAGCTCTCAGGAAGTGGTCCATGACCAGCTTATCCCGTAGTTTCTATACTGAGCTTGACACCACATGGTATGGAATAACCCTTTGGTCAGCTGAGGTCATCTGTCCTGCCTTTCTCTCTTCCCAACTTGTTGTGTCTTTGAGGCTGCTTGCTGATTAGATTAAAAGCTTAAAAGCTGTTAAAAGCTGAAAAGTCTTTGACTTAGTGGAAACACTGCTTGACAACAACTAGAACACTAGTGTGTTATCAACATTGTTCACATTCTAAATCCAAAACACAGCACTATACAATCCAATAGGAAGAAAATTAATTCCCCCTCAGCCAAAAACAGGGCAATACCCACTCCTTATTCTATACCATTTATATCATGCCCAGGTCTCACATTTTTCAAGATATCCTTTCTATTTTTTATATACACACACAACTACCATTCTCTAAATCTATGGGCTATTTCTTGAAAATATCCATTGTTTTTGATTTATAAAATGACTTTGAATTCCACATGTCACAGTAGTCTTTTGAGGCAGAAAAGGTGATCTGGTGTGTTTAATTGTTGTATAATGAAACCAGTTCTGGTTGGGTGGGGCCACTAACCAGGCAGCATTTGTTATATGTGTATCCTAATGTTTGAACATCCCAGCACAAGCCCACTTTGTTGTCAGTATAGTCTTTAACAGACCATTGTAGCACTTGCTTTTCCCAGAGGCTAGTGCATGATAAGATCTGTGATATACTCAGTGCCATGCTCTTTGGCCCAGGTGTCTATGAGGTTTCTTCAGAAATGAATCCTTTTTTATGACTCATGTTGCCATAAGAGTTCCTTTCCAAAGCCCAGGATTGTATTCCAGGCAGTGGCATGGGGCATGGGATATGTTTCCAGCCGTCTGGTGTTTGGTTCCACCATTGTAAGCATATGGCGCTTGCCTGGGCAGGTTTGTGGGAGTGTGATATAATCAATCTGCCAGGCCTCACCATTTATATTTCAGCCATCCTCCTCCATATCAGAGGCTTTAACTGCTTGGTCTGCTTGATTGCAATGCACATTTCACATTTGTGGATAACCTGTGAATCCATGTCCGCGATTGAATCCACATCTTGATCATGAGCCCATTCATACTGCGTCTCTTCCTTGATGGCCTAAGGTGCCATGGGGCCCTCCAATTAATCCTTGTATTTCCAGCCCAGAGCCATCTGAGCCACTTCAATACTAGAAGCTTGATCCACCTGCTGGTGGTGGTCTTCAGTTCCCCCACTCTTGTAAAATATACTTTTACGACTAGGTTCTCTACCTGAGCAGCAATACGCAGTTCATTACACAGTGGGGCCTCTTCAAAATGCACCACCTCCTCCTCTGGTGATACTCCAAAATCTTTGCCTTTTGGCCAGTACAAAATTCCTGGGTGACTAGGTTTTCCTGTTGGAGCCTACTGTGTGATCAGGGCTCAAAAGCTGCAAAATGTGTAGAAAAAGCCATCCCTTTGAACAGCGAGCACTCCACTGTCAGGAGAAGCTGTGCTTCAGGACCAGTAAATTCTGAGGCAGCTCAAACCCCTGCTCAAACCCCTTCATACGTTGCCAATTTTCCTTTTTCAGTTGGAGTATAGGTGGCCTCAGATCTTTTGTATTCCAAACTCCAATACTCTAAAGTCTAACATGAACTATACCCTGGTGCCTTCTGCCAGAGGTTCCAGGTAGGGCCATTCTCCCTGACTGACATGTAGAGCACATTTTTAATATTTTTTACTGCCTGGGCTGGCTGAATAGTTACTGCATGAAATATTTCCCTGCTAATTTTTTTAAAAGCCTGTCATTGTTTAAAACCCCATTTTAAATTGTTCTTCTTCCAGGTCACTTGGCAAAGAGGGCTTACAGTCAGTCTGTAGTTTGAAAAGTCCATTTTCTGAAACCCCACGATACGTAAGAAAGCTTGTGTTTTATTTTGCCAGTTGGTAGGGAGACAGCTGGTTTTTTGTCGATTGCATCCATTGAGATCTGATGACATCCCTATTACCATTTTATTCCTAAAAATGGGACCTCCTGTGCAGGTCCCTTCTCCTTTCTTTTGTAGCAAAATGGGTGTTGAGGATTCTGACTAATTTTTTTTCTGTTTTTCTTTCTTCTAAAACCTTATTCTGTGGTCTCGCCCCATATGATGATATCATCGATGTATTGCAAGTGTTCTGCTTTGCCGTCTTCCAGTGCAGTCTGAATCAGTCTGTGACAAATGGTACAGCTGTGTTTGTAATCCAAAGAACGACTGCAGTCTACAACCTGTAAGCTTCATAGCCTGAGAAAAGACTAAAAGGTTTTGTTTTTTAAAAAGCACAAAACCAATGTGGTATGTTAAAATTCTACCCCAAAAATGCCATATTTTAAGGTTTCAGAGGGCTTCAGTCAACTGAAGCATATTATCTTACTGAAGCAAAGAATCCATAAGAGTTCAGCATTATTTATCACGTTCATCTACTAAGAACTTGTGCATCTTTTTAAAATTAATTTACCTTGTAATGGAGTGAACATCAATGGTTAGCAGGTCACAACATCAACTCTCATAAAGATAGGTGTCCAATAAAGACTGAGGGGTTTTTTTGTTTGTTTTGTTAGCAATTCTGTATTTTCATTCATCCCAATTCTACTATTCAGTTCTGAGCAGTTATTGTGATTTAAATTCTCACTTTGTTCTGGCATCAACTTCTTAATCTTTTTTTCATCTTGATTTTTGAGAGTGCCTCATTCTCATTACTAGCCAAGAATAGCTTTAGGGCAGGTGTAAATCTGCCAAGTCTGGTAAAGAGGGAGGAAAAGAACTCATCTGCTTTTTATGTGGTATTGAGGAGGAAAGACTGGTCTTCTTACTCCCTGGCAATCTAGTTTAAAATTGATTCCTTAATTAAAAGTTGATCAAGAAGAAATGCAGAGATAACCCCACAAGCTCAGATAGATCTTTCCCTCCACGTTTTCAACGTGCCAAAAATCCATTTTCCTTGCTGCCCACAAAAGCAATCTGAATTTGACCAGACACTTCTCTTCAAGTTAATCATCAGTGAGTGAGTCTCTGCACGAGCATTTTACTTGAGATCAAGGGTGCATTTTTTACATAAACCTCCCAATAACCTCCATTTTCAGGTTTGGGGTTTTTTTGGGGTTTTTTTTGGCTTGTTTCACAAAGTGGTAACAAAAGTACAAAAAAAATAGTTTCCCTTCAGCTGAAACTAAACTAGCAAATATGGTCTGGGTATCTAGTATCTAATACCCTCTAAGTCATAATAGGCATTCTGTTCCCAAGGCAGAGCAGAGCAGAGCTAGTCCGGTCTGAAACCCGTCCTTAAACATGTGCAATGTAGTTGCCAGTCCTTAGCACCAAGTGGTCTGCCAGTTGTGCTGTGCTCCTTGCTAATCTAAGAAGAACGAATTCCAGGTTGTCTGTTTGCTAAATTAGGTCTTTGGCCCATCTGCAGCTCACAGAGCTGGCAGTCTGGCATGCCTCAGTGGATGGCTTAGTGTGCTGTGGAGGAACTGGGAATATTTTCATCCCTTCTCTGAGATATTAAGAACTAAGGTTCTGAGCTCCTTAACAGCAGCTGGCACCTGAGAAGCTGTGTGTTTCTCTAAGCAACCTAACTTTCTTGTGTGGCAGAGTGGGTATAACTAAGAGCGACCCATCATCTAAAGCTGTAGGAAGTAGCAACATGATATGGAAGGAAACCAGAAACCTGGGATCCATTTTAAATTTCTACACACGAGCTTGCTTCCGTGACATTAATTTGAATCAGATGAAAAAAAAATTATGAATATAAAGTTGTTTTTTTTCTGACTAGATCTTTCCCTTTATATCAGTGAGACTATTTTCCTGCTCTCTGTAAGCTTTCAACATTTGCACTTCAGATTGCCTTTGAAGCCACTTAATTTATGTTTTATCTAACACAATTTTATTTTCCTCTCTACTTCACCAAGACTGGGTTTCAGTGTCTTCCTGGCTTGAATGATTACTTCCATTTGTTGGTTAATCATGCTATTTTTATTTTCCTTTCTGCTTCATTTTTAGCCCACAACTGTTTAAATGTCTAAGTCTGATAATAGTTTAACATCCACATACATCATATATATATATATTCCACTGCTTTTACTGTCTGAAACAGACATGCTCAGCTCCCTTGCCTTATTCTACAGTCCTGTTGGTTAACAGTGTTAAAACTAGTAGGAAACAGGGATAAAGACACTGAAGAAGCTGAAAAATTTTTCCTACATCCTTTTCCTATCTGGAAGACCCATATGACATCAAGGAATTGTAATAAGGAGTTTATTGCACTTTTAGGCCTTATTCCCAGCCTATCTGCTGTTGGAAAAAGAAACATTTGGGTATTTAATAGAAGAGAATATTTTTACTCAGTGAAATTGATGGTAATTTTAGCTGAGATTTTTATTTATCCCTTAGACTTTCATGAAAGGAGATAATGCAGTATGCAAATGTACTGAATACCGTTCTTAAACCCCCATATTTTTAAAATCAAAACCATTTGCCCAATCTCAGTGAGAATCTAGGTCCCAGTTAAGTAAGTGAACTGTCTCTTCTGTTGTTAGCTACCTTGAATAGCTTGCTGTTGTCTTTCAATAAATTTTAAATACTATTTGATTTTGCATTTCACCTTAATCACAGAGTACAACAATTTTACTATATTGATTAGCAGACAAATACTTGAAGAAGTGTTTGAATATCACTGTTATTCATTCCAAATCATTTTGGTAAACTTTCAGGACTGTGCTGGGATTCTGGACCTTTATATGGTATTGATCTACGAGGACAAAGTGTTTTTCTGAATCCAGCAACAGCCCATTTTAGGCTTCAAGTAAATAATTTCTTGCTCTAGTGGCATTCAGAATGTCTGAAGAATGATACTTTCATATTTCCATTTATGTAAATCTGTACATGGTAATTTATTTGGTGGCTCACATTTCTAACACAGCTCTTGAAAGCTGTGGGTGTTATTTTTATCTTCAGTGGGTTCATCCATAATATTGTCCATTAAGAATTCTAGCTGCCTGAGAGCACCCACAAATCAAGTAATTTGGCTGCTCAAACTTCAGTCCTTCAGACATATATGAAATTATTTTTTTTTCACATGAAACTGTCCCACTTATTTTAATAGGACCATTTAAGGTGTTTCAAGGAAGGGGCCTGAGAAAATAGTAAGGGGTTCTAAGAATACTATTTAGAAGTTTTCCTCCAAAGTATGAATGACGTAATTCAGAGATTTTACAGCCCATTATTTATTACCTAATATCTATTAATTTATTTATTCCTTTATAGTTATTATACATTGCATATATTATAGTAAGTAAGAGTTATTATCTCCCCTTATTTTGCTGTATTTTCAGCCATGAATCCCTATGTCCCTGATTTATCGGGTTCTTCAATGATCTTTTCCTCTGTGAAGGTAACTTCCACAACCATACAAAGAATTGTGGCTGTGGTCTGATTTTCAGTGACAGCTCAGGATTTAGAAGCCTGTTGTCATATCTCCTATGTCTGAGGGCTAGGCTCTAGATACCCCTCTTCATGGGGGCCACCAAATAGGATTTAATTCTGGTTTTCATTATACTGGCTGTGCTTTTTCTACTTGCGGGTGCTATGAAGAAAGCACCAACTTGAGCAATACCTGGAAAATTTTGTTACTCCATCCAAAATTTCTTCTCGGTTTCTTGAGTATATGAATTACCAAGGGCTCTCTGGACCATGAGCCTTGTCAATTCTTCTTGCCACCAGTGAATTAATATCTGTCTACCTCCCATGGTTCTAATGGATAAAAAAATACCCAGGTTTACAAAGACATTTCCCCTTCTAGAGTTACTGAAACCTTTTTTTCTTTTCCAGAAGATGCAGAGGAGCAGCTGATGATTCACTGAGAACAGCCACAACCCATAAATCTTCCTACCATCTTTCTGCCCAGAATGCCTTTCTATTTCAGGAGTGAGTTAATAAAATAAGTATTACTGCTCTTTCTTAGAAAACCATCTGTTGCTTTGTTAGACCAGCTGTTGTCTCCTGAATTTGACAGATCAGTCTTTGTCTCACCTTAATTCTCCTTAGTGATGGCATGGTTCCCCAAACAGTCCAAAACAAAATATGCTGGCACCGCTGCTGGAACTTAACACCAACCCCCACTCATGTCTGCCCATCCTCACCTTGGCATTGTCCTTCATCTGTGCTTGCACAATTCTGGTCTGAATCAGAGAATCAACCCAGAGAAAAAGACTGAAATTACAGCAAATTGTGCCAAAATGGAAGAGGCAATGCTATAGGGATAGAGTAGTGCAGCCAGGGAGAGGAGAGGGTGAAATGGCTGGTTCAGCAGAAGAGCCTATTTATGCCTACCTGAACTGACGGTGAAACTGTAGCATTGGTGTGCAGATATCCATGTGAAGCAAATTAATTAGCTGAAATATATCTCATATCAATCCTTATATAAACTAACATGCAAATATCTATACAGGAGATATCTTTATCTATTTATCTCTATCTCTATCTCTATCATCTCTATCTCTATCAATATCTTTATTGTATGTATATTATTGAGACAAGAAACAGTTGTTATTAGCTGGTGATGGAGTAAGTTTTGGGGTGACTTACTGTAACTTTGATATAGGAATAAAACCAAGTCTCCTTTGCTGCAGTCTAATTCTAAGCTGTTTCTCATTTTGTATGCTTGTGTGAGGCTTTTAAATTTCAGAGAAACAAATCTCATCTCTTCCACTTAATCAAAAACCTCTAGTAGTGGTGTGTTTATGATACAGCACAATGTTGTGAAATAATTTCCCACTGCATTTTCCAAACAAGATTTCTGTTGAAGCATTCCGTTCTCATAGAGCACTTACCTTTTTAAATGTGCATTTAATTCTTACCTAATTGCCATCAATATTTATGCTGCTGAACTTTTATCCTGCTACATATTGTATAATTGCTACCATTAGCTCATCTCCCAAAGGTTTTCTTTTCAGATTCCTATAATGTATCCACGTTATTCTTCTCCAAAGCACAGATTTTTATAATATTGTTAAAATGTCTAAGACTCAGTTTATACTTTGGACCACAAGTGAAGTTGATTGCATTTAAAAATTTAGTAACTTCACATTCACTTTTTAATTTAAAGAGGAATAATGCATCAGTAGTGCTGTTGTCCACTATTTCCAATTAATTTCTAAAATCAGGGTTACGATAGGTGTCTTACTATCCTGGAAGCAAAATGCATCCCCTCAGTCTCAGGAATTTTCTAGGTGTTTTTCAGGTACAACCACGAAAGCCCCAAATTAAGCTACCCTACAGAAATAATTTATTTTTATTTCCAGGTAGAAGTGACATAGAAAGAAGTGCCAGTCACCTTCTCATCCAGAGGACAAATAGGACACCCTGTAAAACCCTTGTACTGACTACTGGCTCTCCAAGTGAGCCATGGCCCTCCTGCTCTGTTTATACTGGTAAACAGCTCAGGGCAAGGCTCACACTAAGGTAAGATCATATTGTGGTGGGATGACAGCTGCTGGATGCCAAGTGGCCACCAAAGCCTCTCTGTCATTCCCCTCCTGACTTGAATAGAGGGGAGAATTTATAACAAAAGGCTCATACTTTGAGACAAGGGCATGTAGACACCATTCAGCCATTGCAATCATGGGCAAAACAAACTCAGTTTGGGAAAATTAATTTAATTTTTTGCCAATCAAATCATAGTAGAATAAAGAGAAGTAAACCCAAATCTTAAAAACATCTTTCCCCAACCCCTCCCTCCTTCCTGGCTGAACTTTATTCCTGATTCTCCACTTCCTCCCCTCAGTGCTGCAGGGGGACAGGAAATGGGGGTTGCGGTCAGTTCATCACACGTTTTTACTGCCTCTGTTTCCTTCTCAGGGGAACGAGTTCTCACACTCTTCTCTTGCTCCAGCACAGGGTCCTTCCCACAGGCTGTAGTTATTCACAAACGTCCTCAACATGGGTCCCTTCCATGGGGTGCAGTCCTTCAGGAACAGACAGCTCCAGCACTGGGCCACCACAGGGTCACAAGTCCTGCCAGCAAACCTGTCCCAGTGTGGGAACCCTTTTCCACAGAGCCACGGGTCCTGCCAGGATCCTGCTCCAGCATGGGCTTCCTGTGGGGTCACAGCCTCCTTCAGGCATCCATCAAGATACCTGCTTCATCATGGACCTCCATGGGCTGCAGGGGCACAAATCCCTCACCATGCTCTTCATCACAGACTGCCAGGGAACCTCGGCTCCAGTGCCTGGGGCACCAAATCCTCCTGCTTCTTCAGTGACCTTGTTGCCTGCAGAGCTGTTTCTGCTTTCTCACTCCTCTCTTCCCTGGTTATTGCTTTCAAGCAATTTATTTTCCTTCTTAAATATGGCATCACAGATGCATTATGCTGTCATTGAAGGGCTCAGTCCTAGTCAGTGGCATGTCCAACTTGGAGCCAAATGACATTGTCTTCACTGGATGCAGGGGAAGGTTTAGCACCTTCTCAGAAAAACCACACCTGTGCCTCCTCACTACCAAGACCTTGCCACACAAACCCAATGATAACCCTCATGATAACCCTCACTGTTTAATAGCAGGTCCAAGTCCTTACTTGCTGTTTTGCCTAAACACGTGAGCACTTTCCCATTCAGTGCCCAAACAAGGTTTGGTCGAGTAGCACGTTGTATTGACTGTTCCAAGAAAAGATGAAGCTACCTATTTCTGTGGGCTTTGGAAGGTGAACTGTGCCGTGCGAATGGCCTTAAAGCCAGTAAATAACAGCTGTTTGGGGGGTTTTTTTGTTCAAAATTAAGGATACAGCCTTTGAGCACATCTGAGTTCTGAGTCCTGACAGCAAGGGAGAAAATTCAGCTGCAGATCATATAATCAAATCTGAAAATTCTTCATGTAAAAAATGTTAAGAAATATTGTGAAAACTAATTATAATTGTTACTCACGTGTGTTGTATGGGGTTAGTCAATAAACTTTGTGCAAAAGTGATCTGTTTCATGACACTTTTCAGATTTCATTTGTTTGTGTTCTTAGCCTGGTACAAAAGTGCTGGTTTTGGCTGGGGTAGAGGTAATTATCTTCACAGTGCCTGGTACGGGGCTGTGTTTTGAACACGGCGTTGATAATGTAAAGATGTTTTTGCTATTGCTGAGCATGGCTTACACAGAGCCAAGTCCTTTTCTGCTTTTCATACTGCCATGCTGGGGAGTCCATGAGAACTGGGGGTCCATGAGAAATTGTGAGGAGACATAGCTGGGACAACTGATACCAAGTGAAAAAGCAATATTTCATACCATATGGTATCAGGCTCAATATATAAAGTGGGCAGAAGAAAAAGGAAGAAGGAGAGGACATTGGGAGCCGTGGTTTTCCCAAGTAACTGTTGCACGTGATGGGGGTTATTCTACTATTCTGCTCAAACATGTGAGAAAGATTTGTGTTGATTAACTAATCCAGAAGAGAAATTTATGTGTTTGCCATCTTTCAGGTAAGGACTACAGGAGCAGAACTCAGTGACAGAGAAGATTTTTGTGAGTTCATTGGTACAATCAGTTGAACATACAATTTCAACATATCACTATGTTTAGAACAGGCAGATAGAGCTTTGGAATCATGCACGGAAAATCCCGAAGAAAATAACAAACCACAACCCTTTGTGTTATGTACATTTGTAGCCACTATGGAATATGGATGCTAATTTTGGTATCCAAATATCAATGCACTTAATTTCTTCTGCGTGCCACAGGACCAGTTGTAACATGCCTAAATATGGGTGAGGTGGGGGGAGTAGTTGGCTGTGGGTGGTGGATATGTGTAAAAAGTCAAAAAAAGCCAAAAATAGAAGAAGCTAAAAAGTTTATTTTATCATGTTTTAGATTAATTCACAGTGTCTGCAAAAAGGTTTATTCACAGAATTCTTCCACACACAATGGAAATATGAAATTAAATAACTGGCAGCTATAATTTAATAGCTGTCTTTACCAGTTGGCTGATATTTTTCCCATAATATTATCTTTGCCCTGCGAAGTTCATTGATGTTGTAGCAGATTTAAGACATTTCATATAGCCATATGCACTGTCTGATGTGTGTGCAAAGAATGGGACATTTAGGTCATTGATTCAGTTGCTGGTTTTGTCTTCATTAAAGGATATTCCATCAAGACCAACTGACTTTTAATTAAGGTAATCAAAAAATAGTTTAAAATAAGGAAATTCTAATTATGCCTGACTTGGGGGGAGGAAGGGAGGAGGGAAGAAGGAGATTTGAAAGTTCATGCATTTTTTTGAAGAGTCTAGTTCTTTTGCATTAGGCAGACATATTACGGTGGTCTCGCCAGTGCCAAAAAGAAATATAAAATAATGGAAATATGGCTGCATATTATAAAGAAAATTAAAAAATTCTACACTATACACATACCCAAAGTCTATTTCACTGTAAAACCTTGCCTTGGATTTCAGCATTCACAAATCTTTAAACAGAGACATTGAGGAGCAGACAGTGTTCTACAAAGGCTTTTTCTACTCAGTGGGGAAATGGAGTTTTCAGTGACATCAAGTTTATTATTCACTCATCAACACACTAATTTCCTTTATTTGCAAGCAAGTGGTTCTCTTGCACTGATTTACAGAAAGGCAGATTAGTGCTGCTACCAGCTGACATCAGTTGTGGTTTTCCTTGATTGTAAGAAGCTCACTGCAAACCAGGGTCATATATCTTTTGACCAATTATTCCTTCATCTCACATTAAGCTTATGTTGAACTATCTCTCATGGGCAAATTTAAATTATTTTGCCACTTGGTCCTTTTAGGCAGCCTATGAATCAAGTAGGTTTTTTCCCTGTGGCTGAAGGATGGGTGAATATTTTTGCTACTTTTACTGTATTGCTAATTATTTAATAGTCACTTCCCAACCCCAAGTTTGTGCTTGTCTATATTTGTTTTTTTCTCTCTGCTCAGTGACCCATAATAAAACTCAATAACAGCCAGATGCCTTTAGGGAACACCCTTTTTGAACACATTACAATATACAACAGTAATTAAGAATGCATTTGGAAGCTGTTACACACTTAATCCTGATATTTATGTCAGTTCTAAATTCAGCTAGACATTATACTCATTTTGCAACAGGTTTTCTCATGGCTGGCTCTGAGCACCTCATGAACACGTTGGGCACCAACACGTCACTTACACAGATAGCAATTGAAAGGCTGAAGTACTGCAGCACTGTACATCACTGAGTGTTACGCTTGGTGAGTTGTGATAGTCACAAAAATGTCTAAACCCAGAGCCCAGTTTTAGACCTGGGTCACAAAACACTGCTGTAAAACACTTTTCCAGGTGCTCTTCTGCAGCTTTAACTATGGCAAGATTCTGCTAGATATCAAATCATTGGGATGGATATATTATCACTTTAAACATGCTTGAAAGAGCTATTTTAAGTGAGTAATTCTGTTGCTACTCAAACCCAGAGATTTAATAGTCCCAACAATTTTCTCCAGAGTTTTTGGTGGTAATAAGGTCACAAATGCACTTTTCACAGCATAAAAAAGTACATGGTGGCTAGTAAGTAGTTTATGTATATCTCACTGTTCTGGAGAAGGCTTTGCATTTTGAATTAAATAGGACCATGGGCTTATGTTTAAGAAGAATCATGTTGGAATTAAATTAAAAAACCACTCTGAATAAAAGAGCTTTTCAGGTAACACGCACACACGTGAAGGCCATTTTCAAAAGCCAAAGAAAGCGTCTCACATGGCATTGAATCATTGCTGAAAATCCTCACATGTAAGAGGATTACAAGCTTCCATTGCATTATTCAAAGTACAGAAGCATGAATAACAGGTCCCACTTGATATCCAGGAGAGCCAAGCATATCTTCTTAGTAACATATGAAAAAAATATGCTTCAGTAAGTATGTGGTATGTTTTAACAGTAGGAAAAAAATATGCCGATCACAAACTATAGAAGGAAAGAAAAATTATTAAATAAATATGTATGCTTTTAAAGACAGTTCTTTCAAAATGAAAAATAGTGAACTATTACAAAAACAAGTCCTTTCCATCAAACAAAAAACCCCTTGCTATAATAAGGCAAAATGTGCTATTTTCTCCCTCTCATCTTTAATACAAATACAATATTTTAGCTATAAACCCTACTCACACAATTAGCATTATTGAAGTTGAAAAGAAATCTGTAGGTAATTATTGAAAGTATGATGTATATCAGCAGCAGGAAGGCAGTGTTCTCAGTTTCACTCAGTAAATCACGCTAGAATGTTTGTTAGATTTCTTTAAACAGTTTTTGATTACCATCTGTTAGTGATGAAACAGCAACAGCTACTATGTTAATCCATCCACTCGGGAAAAAAAAAAGTAGAGAAAGTCAAAAGAAATAGGGAATTGAGCCAGAAAAAAATTCTATTGAAAACATATCTGAGAAAAATGATGGCAACCAGGCTGCTAATTCATGATTTCTGGAAAGAGTCCATTCCTCAGTGTTCAGCAGGTTAGTGGGTAGTATGAATTTGACATATGCCTGTCCATTTTAGAGACATAGGAAACTTTGTCACCAACATGGTGGGGTGAGAGAAGTTTCTGTTAAAGGGAGCAGGGCAAGGAGAAAGAGCCAGCTAAGGATCAAAGCTCCTGTCCTCACTTTGCTCCTTGGAGTAGCTGACCAGCAGAGCTGCACCAGGAGTGTGTGCAACCAGGTCTTTCAAAGGTCTGGTCCTCCTTCTGCCCAAGGAAGTTTATAAAAATGTGGTTTAATGGCTCTTTGTGTGGTTACTGCCCCAAAGTCATGATGCATAATGCCTGTTTAAAATGCAGAAAACAGAAGAGAAAATGTCATAGTTTTCAGTTTTTTCTTTGTCCCTTCCTGGAGAGCTCCAGTTATTTAGTATTACTCTTAATAGCAATGGCTCAGCCTTCTGCCTTGAGCAGAGGCTTAGGGCAGTGTCATACAAGTAAAGCTTTTGAAGGGTAGAAGGGATTCTCAGAGAAATCTAGTCAGATTATGATAAGAACATGCTCACATTTATGCACAAATGTTAAAAAGATGATTTATAAACTTTCTTAGGAAGAATTAATGATGTAAATTCTTTCCTCCCCCTTCTGTTTCTTCTTGCTGAGTTGATCAAGGTAGAGATGGAAATTCTTGGAAGGTCAGACTCAGTGGATAGTGCTCATATACATCTTACTGGAAAGACAACATTATATTTAATACTTCTAGGCTAATGAGCCTTTGATATAAGTATACTTACTTCTCGTGAACTGCATTTATGGATCATAACGAGTTTTGTTCCTTGATGATGAGCAGAGGCAAAAAACCCAAAACCCAAACAGAGGCACTGTATTTCCATATGTTCTTTATTTAGTACTACAGATGAATAGCCACAAGAGAAGGAAAGGAGTTCTTTGCTTCTGTCCATTGATGAACAAAGAATATTCAGACACAGAGGAATTGTCTTCTTAATGGTCTTTGAACAAAGTTTTGGGAGTCATAATTTTCTGGAAACAGAATTGTTCACCTAACCAATTTGTCAAACAATCAGAAAATGTTTTCTCTTGGGAAGGACTTTCAAACCCTATTATGAGTCCTATTCTCATCCATATAGATCCCAAATTATTCAGAGCAGCATACTGTTTGGTAGAAAATGACACAAAGGTGCTTCACCTTTGAGGTTTTTTGTAGTCACTGGTGATGGTAGTCTTTTTTTCCTCCAGACTGCCACCTAGAAAGAAGACTCTGCTGACCCACAGAACAAAACAAATGAGCCTCATGGTCCTTGAGGCTCTTCTTATCTTGCTAGTAAATATCTGAAATCACCAATTCTCATTATGTGATATGTCCTGAGCATGGGAATGGGAAACATGTCTTAAAGGGCCGAAAGGCAGACTTGCCTGAAGACAGTTCAGAGTTTGTTGGAAACAGGATAAATGTAGTTTTGTAGGTGGTGGAAAGTGCTTTCATGGAACAAAGATATTTATTCATTGGATATCTGCATACTTGACAAGGTTACCATGATAATGACTACTGACAAAATTACGCTTAAATTGCATTTAGCACTCATACATAGTTAAATAAAAGTTGTATTTTTGATAGCTGCAGATGTCTTTATGCCCTTATTATAGCTTTTCTGTTTTCTAATATAACTGTAGGGCATCAGAAAAAAGCAGGAAAAAATTTGTGGTTACAATGCAAAATAATTAGTGATCTAAGAAAAACTGTATGAGGTTTCAGAAGAACATTTCTTAGTTTAATAGGGAGCCTGGATATTTGCTTTTGGAATTCTTGGGAGTAATATATGCAGGACACATCTCTGGAACATCTAACTTAAATCATAAGCTGTCTTGTAAGAAACCTTGTGGGTCTGTGCTGCTATGAGTGAAAAACAGTTGCACCAGAAATGTGCAAGTGCATATTAAGTCTATTGCTCTTTGCTTTTCCTTGCCTCAAAATCAGATTTCTTGCAACATGAACACAGTCAACAAACCAGAAATTTTGAATGTATGGCATGAAAAAAGACTAAAATTGCACTAATGATATTCCTTGGCTTCACCATCTGCCTGCACTCTATTGCATTCAGCGGTTCCAATAAAATCCCAGTGAACCAGGGATGAGATGTGTATGTCTAGCAGAGCTGGCTGAACAGAAAAAAACACCTAAAGTTCACATTTCATATAAGAATGTTCTCCCATGCAACACACTGCTTTTACTTTCCCTCTTCATCTATTTCTTTGTTGCCTTGGTAAATGTTAATCATGTGGAGAATCCTCCAAACAAAACAACTAAGTGTAGGTCTGTATCTTAAATAAACCCTTTTCTCCTATGGCTGCTTTTAGACACAAATCTGGGAGAAAAAATGCTCCACCTTGACAGTTCTGACCACCCTCCATGACAGGTCAGCAGATGGTATCTTTAAGTGATGAATCTGACAACTTTTGGGGGTTAGTTGACTGAAAATGAAATATGATAAAGGAAAAATGTGCACTGTTTTCTAACTACAGTTTCCTACTGCCATCCAACAATAGCATAAACGAGGATTCAGTGCTGGTCAAAGAAAACCACTTCCTAACATGTGATTTGTGGGCCATTAATCTTGGCTGCCCATCCTCCAGTTTCAGTCTAAAAAACATTTTAGCTCAGCAGGTGATGCTGTCAGTGACAAATGAACAAAATTAAAATCAAGTGATGTGGACAAAGCAAACTGTCTCAAAATGAATCTTCCTGTACTTGGAAACTACTCAGATTCCCATGTTACTGGAAACAGGGCTAGTGGCTTTGTGAACTTAATCTAAGAGAATAAAGAAATGGTATTTCTGTCATAGTGAACTAAAACAAAAAAAAACCAGGGCCTTGATGAGAAGTAACTGGCATGTTTCTTGTAGGATTCAATTAAATCTTTCAGGTTTTGCCTTATCTCAAGGACTCTTTTTTTATACAGTTGTTAAAATGTATTACACCTAAAGATAAGAATGCTGTTACTGGCTATGAAATTTCCATACTGAACAGGGTCACACATAAGAAAGATGGCACCAAACAGTGTGCCCAGTGGTCCAGAAACAGTCCAACTGTGAGAGCATGACACACTTTGGAGGAGAGGAGTGCCTGTGAATTTGTACATTTGCACTGAGTGAAGATACGAAGATTACGGGAATGGCTTCTGAGAAACTGGGTGCAGCAGTATAATTGAGGCAGCAAGGACTCACTTTTTAAAGCTGGCTCTGGGAACCCACCTGGAAAGAGAAGGTATTAAGAAGGTAAGAAAGAACACTCCACAAGAAGTGGTCTAGTAGATCAGAGGAGAATGAGAGAGCAAACTCTTTGTAGGGCTGGGAGACAAGATTTTCCTTAACAGGTGTCTTAAGAATCAGAAAGGCAACATTTTAAAAAGTTACATTAATAAAGAAGGAATGGACAGGATTGAAAATCAGACCCAAATAACTCCTTTCATCTATAGACTGCTGTAATGCCTCTAAGAAGTGAGGCAAAGCATGGAAAAATGGCACAGAAAACGGGAATACAAATGGAGAATGTTTTCTGAGAAACTCTTTGATGTCTCACACACTTCCCAGTATTCTGCAATTGACAGGAGGATAGTGCGCATCATAATATGGGGGCACATTGATCTCTACTCTCCAGATGCATGAACCACCTTGCTTCATGGGTGGTAGGTGACAACGTATTTGGACTTCCAAAGTATCTTCCTTTAGGAGCAGCATAGTGGCTGGGCATGTTTGCTCTTGTGAGAAGTACTAACCCCTACATAAACTCATGCTTTGGACAGACATGGGATGGTGACCCCTGTGCCTGATGCTAATGGAAATAGTCATTTAGATTTGGGATTCTTGGATATTCTGGGAAAGAGGATGTGAGGGACTGGGACACAGTGGCAGCAATTTTGTCTCAAAGAAATCCTTTCTTGGAATAAGATGATAGGGAACATGTAAGGGCTGCAGAAAAAAGGAGTAGTATAGAGCAAAAGAACAGAAAAAAGAAATTAGACACCTGCAAAACTGCTGAGGAGAAACTGGAGAGAAGGAAATGGAAGAAAATTATGATGTAGACGTAATGTTTTCTTTGAATATTAACACAGACAGGAACCTTTAGGACTATTTTTCATCTTTTTTCATACGTGACTGCTGGAGAGATTTGCACCCTGGTAGAAGGGAGGAGAAACTGCCCCTGTTCCTATACCAAATCTCTGTGTTATGCAAAACTGGCAGAATTATATGAACTTGTGTCTATACTGAGCTCCCAAATGTACACAGTCAATAAAAATGTTGCCATGGTTGATGAAGAGAAACTCAGATTTAAAGCACAAGAATAGCAAAAGACTGTCGTTTACCCCTTTCCCTTGACCCTCTAGATGTGCATTGAACAGGGATTATGTAGACCAGCACTTCTTTAGGCTTCAAGTAGTGTTCAGAAAGCCATAAGAGTTGGGGAAGTTCATCTCTCCCTTCAGGCTTTCTTGTCTGATTTTCTTTTCATTTAACTGTATTTTCCAACAGTTGCTGTATCATGTTATGTTTATTTTTAAAATTGGGTTTTTTCCACATTTCACTGAAAGGAGATGTTTTTCTCTAGCCACCACAGAAGATATTTTTGGAAGGCTTATTCTTAGGGTATATCTCTCTCCAGCTTAGCTTTGTTCTTTATAACACCCAAATAATATACCTTGTTTACCTGCTGTGTCTGGTCCAGGAATTTCTGTATTGCATTTCAGAATTCAAGATTTAGCTACTAATTGGATAGGGAGCAACTTCCTGAAGATGTGTGAATTGTATAACCTCTGATCTAATTATTCTAGTTATTCATAAGTAATAGAGATGGTAGAAAGTTCTTTGCTGATAGGGGCAGGACAGAGATACTGCCAGAAATGAACCCTACCTTGGGAGGGGTGGGGCTAAAAGGCAAAGAAAGGTTTATAGGGAAGCTAAAGAAAAGAACAGTGCATTCTGAAAAATTCTGTGCAAGTGCAGATGTCTGTCAGTATTGGCAGATGTCTTCCAGTATTGGTTTGAGCCCTCGTCCAGAAGGAGGCTGTTCCATGATCAAATTTTCTAGGCGTGGAAGAATGATGCTTCTTGTGATAAAATATTTCTCTTAGTAATAGGTAGTTAAGTTGATACCTGTTTTCAGATCAACAGCCCAGGAGGTTCTATGGCTGGGAATTTTTGTAGGTAAATCTTAAAGTGATTTGAAATATTACTGAGGTGTTCTGTCATCCTACTGAAATTTATTTTCTTCCCTGGGGTTTTTATAGAGGGAGAAGTGAGGCAATTGAACCAGAAACTGCTCCAAGAGTTGTAGGACTATGAAGGACAAAGGACTTCAGCTTGCTGCTAGGAGAATCATGAAAAAAAATTTAAAAATAACAAACTTCCCAAATCATCTAAGTGCATTCTGGCCAGAAAATTTAGGGGAGATTAGTCCCATGTCCTATCTGGTTGCATGGGGACATCCAAGATGCTCCTTTATCTCTATTTATCAAAAAAAGTTAGTACAGGATATCCAGTTTCTAACCAAGCTGGCAGAGGTATTTCTTCAGATACTTCCTATATGTGGCACCTATGTGAAGCCTAAGGGAGACTCCTGCAGTACCTGGTGGTCCAGATTCTTTGCTGACTTTCAGATTTTCAAGTCATCAGAGATTTACCTGGTTTGCACTGCTGTAAATGAACACCAAAGGATGATTCAAGAAATTCTCTAATATCACAGAAAATATTCACCTTGCAAACAACTAAAGTTTTTGTTATTTTCATTACCCATCTGAACAGAATATTTTTTCACTTACATTTTGTTCAAGCAGACGCGCCAATATTAATAGCTTTGAGCACGTCAAGCAAATATTACTTGTTGCTGAGGAAACAGGATGCTAATCTCAAAACCAACATAGATATTTTCTTGTAAACTACCAATTAGGCAGTAAGGTTCAACAGGGCATGCAGTTATCATAGAGTAATCATAGCTGTGGAAATTTATATGGCATAGTAGAATTTAATGTTATAAGTTCATGGAGGATATGAACTCAACTCAATAAAAATTATGAATAATATGCTCAGTTCCTAAGTTTTTTTTTCTCTTAAGTCACAGTAAAATTACATGGACAGGAGACACCACCAAGTTTTAAAATTTACAGTTTTCTTCTCTCTATGTATGTGTTTAAATCTTCTAAATTTTTTTGGTCAGACTCATACAGTACTCAATTATGGTACCTTTTCTTGTAAGTCTGGTATTAGTCCTCAGCAGCAGCTTTTTGGAAAGAAGTCCCAATCCCCTCCCTCGTCAGAGGATTGGAGCCAACACTGCCACTAAAAGAGCCTCTCTGTCTGGAATTAAAATCCCGTACAGAGTGTGAGATCTGCATCAATAAAATGTTATTCCTTCTTGGCAGAAACTCAAAGGGAAGGCAGGTGGCAGTAACACTGCCTCCACTCTGATGATGTGAATCTCTCTGCAGAGGTCCACGGGTTCAGTTCTGCCATATGAAAATACAGCATACAGCATCTTTTATTTGATTTGGTGAATTTAGTTCTTTTGGTTTTCTTTTTGCTTGAAACAAGTTCTCTGGGGTTCTTTCACAGAGTCTTAATAGAATCCACGATAGTCCAAGTGTATCAAGATACTTTAGTGTCAAAGCACCAAGTATGTGAAATTTAAGGGTTTGGTAAAATGCGACAAGGGAAAGAGATTTCTCTTCCCAGCTGCCAAAAAAGCCAGCATACAGAGAAGGCATAAAACACTTCAATAACTGAAAATTTCTTCCTATATATCCTGTGAAAATAGTCTATGTAAAACAATTAAAATGCCTGAAAAGATTAAGCAGCCATGTTCCAAGAATGGAAGGACTCAGGGGAAAAGTTAAAATAAACCAAAATTAATCTACTATTTTGATCTGGATTGAAGTGTAAATAGTTCAGGTATATTATGAAGAAATATTTTGATGAGGTAGCAGGCTGCTTACAGCTGCCTGGATCTGAGAGCCCATCTGTAGTGTCCACTGGCTATGGAGTCATCAGTTAGCTTTCCCTCATTAAAGACAGATAGGGACTAAATCTCTTCCCTTGCTGAACACTTCAGCTTCCCTGAGAAGAAAGAAAGAGGGAGCAGTACAAACAGGGTTGATGAAATATCACCGCAAATCTAAGAGTGACTTCTTGCCAGGTAAGTTTCTTCCACCAGACTGGCCAGCAGAATAAAATTCGTGGTGCTTCAGCATGTATGATCACAGTCTGGGGTAAAGCTTATGCTGAGCATGGAGAATCTGTTACCTTGCACACTGATGGCAATGTGTGTAAATGGCAATTAATTGTGTTGCAAACTACTTTAAAAGGCTAAGATTTAATATATCTTAAACAGTCTGAAAGTCAGCTAATGAGACGGTGTTTGTCAAATCTACTCTTTAATGCAAAAATTTTTCACTATTCAAGGTTTGGTAAACTATTGGAAACCCTGAATCAGCCTGCCTGATACCTTATCAGTTGTACTGCAGAAGCAGGAGTGCTGGAATTTTCCAGAGGAGGAGACAGAGAACTGCATGAGTACTGAGGCAGCCATAGGATGATTGAATGCCATGGATTTAGTGACCATGGCTTTAGAAAACAAAGTAGCAACTTAACTGAATTGTTTCAGAGTTCACAACCGAGAGTCAACTCAGAGATAGTTTCACTTCCTTGACACAGGGTCAGAAATCATAGAGCCACAGAAGCACAGAATGGCTTGAATTGGGAGGGACCTTAAAGATCATCTAGTTCCAACTCCCCCACTGTGGGCAAGGATGCCGCTGCAAGACCCGGATGTTCAAAGCCTCATCCAGCTCCTCTGTCTGCCAGAACAGTTTACCAGGGGATCTCTTGTCTACTATTTCTTTAAAAAGCTGGAATTCCACTCTTTCAAAGTTCAGGCCCATATTCCTCAAGATCGAAAAGTTGCTACGGCCCAGAATTCCTCCATTCCTAACCACTTTAATGAGTTCATCTGCATAGGTGAGCACCAGGTCCATTAACTCTTTTCATCTGTTTATTTTATCCAATACATGGATGAGGACGTTATCCTCAATACAGTCTAGGAGTCTCCTGGATTGTGTATAGCCAGCTGTATTTCTTACCCAGCAGACATCCAGGTGGTTGAAATTCCCCACCAGGATGAGAGCCTGTGAGGGTGATGCCTCCTGCAGCAGAAGCAGGAAGCTTTATCAACAGGCTCCTCCTGCTCAGGTGGGCTTAGACCTCCACCACAAGGTGTACTTTGTCGGTCCTGTCCTTGATTTTCATCTGGAAGTTCTCAGCACGTTTGTGGCTGTTTCTCAGAGGCAGCTCTTCACAGCTTATTCATTACCTAACCTAGAGTGAAACACCCCCTCTCCTCCCACCCAGCCTATCTCTTCTGTGCTTCCAGCCCTCAATTGCAGTGTTCCAGTTGAGAGATTAATCCCACCAAGTTTCCATGATAGCAATTAAGTCATAGTTTTCTAACTCCACCATGATTTCCAGCTCCTCTTGCTTATTATCAATGACACATGCATTGGGTGTCGAATTTCACTTCAGCTGAAAATATTTTCTGGAAGAAAAAAAAAAGAAAAAGTGTATGGAAGAAAAAAAAAAGAAAAAGTGTATGGAAGAAAAAAAAAGAAAAAGTGTATAAAAGAAAAAAACATTCCTCAGTTTTAGACCTCACTTTGCAGTGGGTGACTATAAACTCTCTTTTGGAATTATTCCATTTTGATTAGCATGCCTAACACTCATTAAGACCAACACGAAGTAGTGAATAAGCTCTCATTAGTCTCCCAGTTGAGAGAGGTATGCAGAAAGAAGGACATCATGGTTTCTTTTCCAGCTCTGCTGAGTGCTTGTTTATGTAAAGTGAGAAAGTGCCACGGAAGACTGACACTTCTGCAACCCATCCCGGAGTTTGAAGCGGCAGGTAATGAACTGCTGGTGAAACTCTAAGGCTTCCGTAAGCAATACTCATCTGGTCTGTTAAACTACAGTAAACAAAAAGATGATGAATTCCTCAGATCATGTGTTAATCCAAGTCCAGCTGCATATGATTTCATGAGATTGCTGCAAAATCCATGGACTTCTTTCTCTGACAGAGCTCAGACACCTCTACTGGCTCTTCTTACCTTCTTGGTAGGAAGAAGAAATGCCTAATGTGAAGAGAAGGAATTGATTGCTAAGGCAAGTCTGAGGATGTGACATCAATCTTTTGTAAGTATTGGAAAGAACCAAACATTAGCATTCTACGTAAGATAGGGAGGCCCTTAAATTGCTAAAAAACAGAGACTGTTGACAATTCTTGCTCTTGTGAATTACAACTTGTGTATTTAGTAGTATATTTACTTTACTTTTCTGGTGATTGCCCAAAAAGAAAAGAATTAAGATTTTACATAGACCAGATTAAAAAAAAAAACAACCAAAAAGCAACCCAAACTAAACCAACACAAAACAAAACCAAACCACCATCAAAAAAACACCCTTAATTCTTACCATGTTTTTTTCTTAATTGTCAGTTGTCTTTGCTAGAAAATGGGTCATTTTCCTTGCCCAAAGGGACAATATTTGTGATTACCACCTAAAATATTTTAAATTTCATGGATGTTGCATTGAGAAGTGTATATAGAGCTGTCTTCAACATTCTTTTCCAAAGCAATTGCTTATTGTTTCATGATACTATATTTCTTAGATATTTTAAATATTTAAAAATAAAGAGGTCTGATAAAGCCTACCAAGGGCTTATAAGATAATTAATTTCTCAGTGTAAGTTTCTATTGTTATCTTAAAACTTCTATCTCAGTTCACATTTGAAGGTGTAAAGTACTAAATACACAAATTTTCAGCAAAAGCTCAGGTATTTTAAAACCAAGCATATATATTGTGGCTTCTTGGTTTCAAAAATAATCATGGGGTAAACATATTGCCCACTAGCTATTAATTTTTGTTTACAATGTGCATTTTCTTTGTGTACGAGAAACACATCTTTGATTAACCCTCTGCAGTTTTTTGTCAACTTTTAAAATAACAGGTTTTCTACTTCCTTGTAAATCTCCTATATGGTAAAAAACTGAATTATGCAACATGAATAAATTCATAACAGGTTTTTTTCCTTGAAATATACATTCCACGTAAAACTTAAACTGAAGCGTCAAGAGTTTGAGTCTGATTTGGTTTTTTTGTTGCTTGGGGGATTTTGTGTGTTTGTTTGTGGGGTTTTTAGATTGGGTTTTTTGGGGGGGGAGTGTTTATAATTTATACTTATGAATTGTGAAACACATGGTTCAAAGTCATAGACCCATATTGAAAAATCACCTTTTGGTCTGCATATGGAAGTATATTTTATGGCAAAGTGGTAAACAAAACACATTTTTAAGGTGTTTCAGTGTCGCAGTGTTATATTATATAATGCATTCCTTTTTAATTAACTATGCAGTTATTGACTTATTTGAAAAAAGTACTCAATTTACCTGAATAATGAAAAAATATCAAATAAGAAATATTTGCTTGAGGGAAATATCTTTAATGGCAAACTCTCTGTCAATTGGACATAGACCCATTAATGGGGACATAGTAAATGAGGTTAGAAGATTCTAAGGAGCTATTTAGCTGACCAGCTGCTAACTTGAGACTTGTTTGCCTAAAAGTTTACAAGAAGGTTGTATTTATGTAAACAAATCCCATCTTATGTACCTGCACCAGAGTAAGATGAGCTTCTTGCGTATACTGACTACCAGATCAAATCAGGCATCTAAACACGGCTTCTAGTCCATCCAAGATGGTCCAAGATAGTCAAGATAGCAACACAAACCTGTGGATATTACATAGGTCCTACCAGAAACTTGTACTTTCCTAGAATAGCAGATTTAGGCCATTGAGATTTCCCTAAAAAATCTCAAAAAGATGTTTGTGTTTAGACAGTTAAATCAAGCTTAACTATATATAGATAAACACACAAAAAAATCTACCTGAAGGGCCTGGACAATCCTGGTCCTTCAATGAGAGTCAAGTTTCACTATTTTTCCCACCAAATACATTACATTTATTTGTGTACTAATTTGGGCCTCAATTAAAAAGCACAAACATGATGTTTTAGAAGGAGGGGAATTATGACAATTCCAAAAATATTTCTGTACCTACTCATAAGCAAGGGACCCAGCTGGTGCTAATGGTATTGACTAAGTAAAGACAGTGTTCTGTTTCATATTCTTCATCTCTTTTGCGCATAATGGTTTTGACAAGGTGACCATAGCTTGCACATCCACATGGCCGATACAATGCAGAAGCTGCAGCTGAACTCAGTTTTATCACAGATTTGTTATGAGGCATTGCTCACATTTAGAATGTACAGATTCAATTATTAATGTTCAAAGGAGTAGAAATCTCATTGCAGGTATGGATTTAAATTTATATTACCTACATGGAATGAAAGGTATGTTTTGGCAAGAAAAACTACTGATATTAATGTGGGTATGACTGTGAAACGATAGCAAACACAAGGGAAAAAAGGAAACTAATTTGAGCAGTGATAAAGTTCTTTGTATAGAAATGGCAGTTACCAATACGAACATTTTTTAGACTAATACACTGCATGCTGTTCCTTGCAACTGTTAAATATGCATTTAATTTCATATTTACTACTGTGACATTTTAGTCAGAGAGCAGTATTGTTCATTTCGATGATGGTACTTCTTATCTTTATGCTTTTTTTTCTCATTGTAACATGCGGACCAATATTAGCTTTTAAGATAAAACCTTTCTACCAAGAGGAAGCATCAGCAGAAAGGGAGAAGGAGATAAATGAATGATACCTTTTGGCAATTAAATGTGCTGGCACAAGATTTCATGCATACACATTCTTCAAAATCTAAGAAAATTGTATTTCTTTCGTAGGAAGAACTACCACACATGTCTATCTCCCTCTGCGTATTCCTACTTACCGTTTTTATAGCACATACACATAGTGCAGGACAGTGCACAAAGGGCACTTCTTTTCAGGCAAACGGCGCTTAAGAACAGAGTTTACATGTATAAACATTAAATGGGACATTTTACCACCAGAGGTAACCTAAACCTAAAGGTAGGCTTCAGACTACTTCTGGATTTCTCCCATTCCAGCCTGATAGATGTGATATTGCTACAGCTTTGTGCTCCCAAGCCCTGTCGATAGTGAGGCTGAGCCTGTGTCCCCAGTGGGCAGCCAGGGGTGTGTGCACCTGTACACACATGAGCAAGGGCACTCAGAACCCCCCATACAGTCACACAGGTCAGCACACACAGAAACTGGCACCTTCACTGACACTCACATGAGCACATACAATGCTACATTTTCCCATGCTTGCTCCTCCTGGATCTGCCCTGATCCTTCTCTTGCCTTTGGTCCTGCCCATAAGCCTCTTACAGTAAGTTTTACTTAGTAACAAAATGCTCTTCCCCTGCATCCTCTAACAAGTTCTCTACTTCTGCAGGCAACCACACCATCTACCTTTTATGGCTTTTGTGATGGAGTTTCTTTCATTGCCACTGAAGGGAGGGTTTCAAGAAGATGGAGCCAGCCTTTTCTAGACCAAAAAATAGGACAGCACACAATAGGCAGAAACTGATGCAGAGGAAGTTATACCTGAATATGAGAAAGAGCTTCTTTACTGTGCAGGTCATAGAGCACTGGAACAGGTCACCCAGAGAGGGTGTGGAGTCTTCCTCAATGCAGATATTAAAGAACTGTCTGAATGTAATCCTGTGCCACGTGCTCCAGGATGACACTAACTGAGCAGGAAGGTTGGATCAGGTGACCCCAGTGTGATCCTATCTGACCTCACCCATTCGGTGATTCTGTGACTCTTGGTGAGTTTCCCATCAGGGACAATGAGCAAGTTTCCTTCTTTGCTAGCTTTAGGATAGTAAGATCAGTAAATGCCATTTTCACTGGTGATGTCAGTAGGGTTCTTCCACCAATCTTTGCATTTATCATGATTGCTCTTTAATCACATACTCTAATATTTTTATATATACAGGCAACAATGTAATTACCCTTCTCCTTTATGTTCTATGTTTTTTTCCATCTAAATCAGAGTCTGCATGCAAGGAACTGCAGGGAATATGTTTACATCTGTCAATTCCAAGGTGCAAATTTGGTAAGCTGCTGCCCAGCTCCTTTACATAGGCTCTCTCATTACACTCATCACTTAACTGAGGTTAAGGTTTCAGCTTTACTTAGCTCCTGAGAATGTAAGAGTTCCATGGACACAATTCAACTCTACTGTCCTCAAGTCTGTTTCTCTGACAGTGATATTCTCACAGAGGTGAATAGACAAGAGAACTAAAGGTAAATTAAAGCTCTCACTGTTGGGAAATAAACTGTTTCCCTGAGGACCTGTTCATTCAAGAGGCTACTACATTCCAAAGTTACAGTTCAGATAAAATGACACTGACGTGCCAGGTTCTGGCAGAGGAACTGTGCAGAAATAACTGATTTATGAAAATTAAATTTTCTGTGGAAGCTTTTTTCTCTCTTTCAAAAGAGAGTCAAAAGACTTATTTTCCTCCTGGAGCGTCTGGACATGGGGCTTACATCATAGCAGCCTTCCAAAATATATTCAGAGCATGATGAATTCCAGACTGTAGGTTAATGTTTGGACTTGATGATCTTAGAAATCTTTTACAGCTTTAAAGATTCTATGATTCTATATGGCCTTCGGTGTAGCACTTTTTTTTCTTGTTGGATCAAGCATGTTTTTTTTTCCTCTTGCATAGAAAAAGATTGTTAGCTTTTAAGCTGTCTTCTGCAAACAACGTTAGGGAAATATCACTCACTTTTATTTAATTCTAAGAATTTTAATAAGACACACAGAGCATTAATATTTAAACTCACTTACAGAATTATTTTTTCCATGGTAGTATTTGTTCAGTTTTATGACTTACTGAAGTGCAATACATTTCCACTTCAGAGCCCCAAGAAGAATTAAGAACTCTTTCTGACACTGTAAAGAGAGTTCATTCAAACTCCTATTCAGTAGAAAAAGAGCCACATAGGATGCCAAAGAAAACAGATACCAGAGTGTAGCTAAGAGGAAAGTATGAAGAAAGACCTTGGAACTCACTCCAAAATTATTATTTGGTAGCTTTGGCTTTGGACATTCAAATTGCTGTTCCATTGGCTTAAGTTATTTAGCATTATAAAGAAGACCAAGTCATTTCTATATTTATGTATAGGCTTTTCTATTGCTTTGGATAATCAGTACTGCATTACTTAAAGGCATATTAATTTCCTTACTGGTATGTGATGATTTTACATTCCCAGAGTCATATTGTGATAACAATTCTCAATATTACTCAAGTGAAACCACTGAAACTAGATCCTATAAGTAAAGGTAGGGATTCCAGGAACAGAAGATAGAAAAGAATTTATTTTCTGATATTTCTACTGCATAGATTTGTAGTTCAGAAGATGGATAAATTACATTACATTTATGACTCTTCTTTCTTCTGTTCTCAGGCATTGAGGAAAATACCTTTGTTACTACTGCCAAAGATAACTAAGTCCAGAAATAGTTTGCTACATGGTACCTCTTCAGAGATTTTGAAATGATTAAATAACATTCTTCAAGATGTACTCAGTCAGATAGTCTGTAACAGTACACTTGCACCTATTAGGAATAAATATTGGCAAAAAAATCTACTAATTAGGCTAGAAAGAGTCAGTTCCTTTGTAACTATCTCTATCATTACTGCATGGCCTATGGCAGAAAAATCAAAGTTACATCAGTGTCCATCAAAATTACCAGTCTATCACCATGAACACACTATGTTGTGATGTTGTCACGTTAACATATTACACATGACTGAGGAAAATGGTTTTAACAGCTAAATTACAGTAATACAGAAGCTACTGAGAAGTTCCCAGAGTTCCCAGCTTCTGTACCACAGAGTATCTTGACACTCCTGAAGTAAAACTGAATGTCAGACTGCAGGACTATATGTAGTGTTTACTGTGAAATTCCTGTCCCTGCAATCACAAGTGCTTATTTACTAAATCTTAAAAGAAAAAAAAAAAAAAAATATTCAGGGTTTTTTTTCAGAAGACTGGAAAAGCATCCTGTGGAGTTTTCACAGATATTTGCTTTTATTTTCAAGAGCTTTGCTATGGATAATTCAGTCCTTGTGGTAGCAGCTAAATAACATGGGCTAATCCAGTACTCTTTGAAGTCAGAGTGCTGATATTCCCACTGAAGTAAGCAAGCACTTGTTAATGAGTAGATTGACTTCTTGTGTTGAGGAGTATGCCATTATCCTTAAAGTTACTCTGCTTGTACATTCACCTTTCTAGCTGTGGGCCCAACTGCAACGCACTTGAGATATTCAAGACCCAATGCTGAATAATTTGAAATCTCTTGCATTTCACAATTTCTATTATTTGCATGAAACTTCCTAAGTGTCTTTTCTCCTACTAGTTCATATGGGTTACTGAGGTACTCGGCTTCATGCATGATGTTAAAGGAAATTTGTTACAGATTTGTGATTCCACAAAGATGTATGTTTCTTCATTTTCTCCTCATTTCTCCCCATTTGTTTCTTCTCATATCCCACATTATATTTATTTCTTGCTATATTCCCCTTCTCCTTTTATTTAAGCCTTTGAATCCAGTCTACAGGGTGAGACTTACACCACATATTTTTCTATAAGCTAAAAAAGAGACTAACACATGAATAAACACAATAAAAGTGGGAATGTTAGACAGTCTTCATTCATCTGGAAGCTCAAATGCATGTTTGATTTTCTTATAAGGTACAGAAGAGAACAGTAAGATCAAATATTCATGTGCATGTCTCTTAGTGATTTCTTTCATTCAAATACATGTCAGTACAGGGCTGGATGAGCCTAATAACAAAGCCTCACTGAAGAAAAGTTGCTCCCTTGCTTAAAATTTCACAGACACATAAGAAAACTGAATTAAAACCCCTAGGGAATTTCAGAGGGACAAAAGACTGAATGCCAAAAAGAAATGAATCTGTCTATTTATAACCAAATTAAAATCTTGAATCAATACAAGAGGAATCAGTGGATTATGTCAGTTATTTATGGGATGGATGGAATCCATCAGTGAGAGAGATAGAATCCAGGAATGCAATGAGGTAACTGGAAAATTAGCGAGTCATTCCACAAATATTGAAAGTTACTCAACATCATAAAGTCAGCAAAATCATATATGGGCTTAACACCAGGTATGAACAAAAAGGTTAGCAAGCCTGCTTGAGATAAAAGGCAAAGCTTCCTTGATTTTCCTCTTCCTTGATTTTCCTCTTTGTTTCTTCTCTGCCACAGAACTGCAAATGCCCAGAATATAACTCATCCAGAATATATCATATTTAAAAGACATGGTTGGATTGCTTTTGTGCCAAGTGCATAGTAAATTTAACTGCATCCATACTGGAGATTTGAAATGTTGGTTCTCAGCTGTTTGTCCAGAATTTCCAGATATCTTAATCAGCATCCAACGTTATCCAGGCTGCAGAAGGTAAAAACTCATAAGTGAACACACAAAGTAGCCAAATAATTTCCAGGCAGAAAAAGAAGACAAGCCTTGAAAAAACTAGATGAATGTCCATTGCTTCCTTTATACTGTAAGTTTTGAGTGAACCAATAGTAGGGACCATTTTTAGCATGTTTCTCTCTTGGTACATGTTTTTTGTTTTCTATCCCCTACTCCTTAAATGTTAAAAAAAATATATAAAATTAAAAAAAAATTTTTTTTTTTAAACTGCAGTGTAGTTTTGGAATTAATGTGCTTCCACAACAGAAACTTCATTAAAACATGATTAAATATAATTAAATTAGCAAATTACAGCCTCTGAAAGTAATTTAAACATATGTTAAGGTGTTCAAAATGGAGATGGACTTTGTGATCTTCAATATACAGAATTTAAAAGTAAAGTATCTTTTTTCTTATTGCTATTTTCAAGACATTTGCATTACTTCTCTTTCATGAAAAATAAAAATAGAGCAACTTCTTCATTTCTTCATTCCTTTTTTTTAAATTTCAAAAATCAAAAAGTAAAGCTGTAGAGGCTGAAAGGCTGATATGCCCTTCCCTTACTGTTCTTCAGCATTAAGTACCCAGGACTGACTGAGAAGAGAAATTGCAACAAAATTCCCCACATATTGATGTGTCCATAACCCATACAGATATCATTTGGCTTTCAAGACTGCGTTCTAGTGCAGTGGGGTAACATTCATACAAATCTGCCCACTAGGGCTTCAGCTCCTCTGTTTGTGCAAAATTTCTGTGTTTCTTTAGGTGTAATGCACCCTTCTGCATGATCTTAGGACACATGCTGGCTGTAAACAGCACAAAAAACCTTACATCTATAATGCAAAGTCTTTTTCTAAGGCCTATCCCTATCTAAGGAACAGGAAGCTGAACTTCTAAGAGTTTCCAAAGATAAAGTAGAACTTTGTAACTTTCCACTTGCTTGAAATTTCTCTCAAGTTAACAATAAACAAAACATTACCATTTAATGGTCACTTGTGAATGAAGCCATTGATGACAATCTGTTGCTTACCTCTGTAATTTTCTAGCAATAATCTTACACAAGTGTTCATTAATGGGACTCTTGACAAATTGCTATGTATTCCAAGAACTAATAGATCTGTATCTAAACAGCACACCTTTCTTCTTTAAAAAAAGACAACAAGATCTGTTAGTTTGAAATTTTTTGAGAGCTATGAGTTGACAAATAAAAATAAAAACAAAAATTCAAATCAATGCAGAGAGAAATTACCATCTGATACTTACTTTACAATCCTTATTGAGCATCTGGCTGTTCTGTGATGTTCATTACACTAGAAATACAAAGTTCAGCCTACCTCTTAAAGTCTTTTCCAGCAACGGAAACAAATGTATTTCAGCAGCACAATTATTGATCTGTGTTATTCATAAAGACAAGTGTTTTTCCATTTTTTTCACATATATTATAAGGGATTTGAAGCCTATTTCATGTTCTCCAGCCCTTCTTTAATCTTATTTCTACCTTTACCTTCATTTTTTTTCTATCAGAAGTATATATAAGTACAACTTAAATCCATTATTAGAAGTCTTTCTGAACATCTAATTCCTCTGAACTTCTCATTCTTCTTGAGAAGATGCAACATTGACTCCCAAACAGTGTAACAAAAATGGCACTTTGCTGAGTCTGAAGTGAACAGTACAGAGCTGAATGAACACCATCTTCCCAGGCCAGTACTGGTGAGTTGTATGCAGGAGAATTTTCTCTCTGTTTTCTTAACCAGCCCCAGCAAGCCACCTGTTCCTCTTCTCGACCACCAGTTTCCTCTGGCTCTCAAACACATTCACCTAGCCATGTGCTCCTAACAGAAGATGATGAATGTCTACATGAAACATCTCTGGAGGTTTATCTCTCTGCAGTGTGTTCAAGTTTATCCACTTTGGTTTGATTTTTCATGGGCTGTGGTTTGTACCTCTTGCTATGCATTCCCTTCAGGTTTACTGTACAGCCAGAGAACACGACAGCTCTGTAGAGTGCACAGCTGGCACCAGCACTTGCCTTTTGTTAACATCCCCCATGCAGCAAGGACTAAGCTAGCACTGGAACCGGTGTGGTGAGAGCAGAAAAGATTCTGTGGTACTGCTCCCAGACGAATATCATAACTAATTAATGTTCTAACTTAAGGGACAGTGATAATTAGCCCTTCTCTCGTCCCTGTCCTTTCTTGGTCAGACAAAGCTCATTTCACGTGGGAGCTAGAGTGAACGGAAAAGACATCCAACAGAATTTATGGAGAATTGCTTCAAACATGAAGGATGAAGGAAATGGATTTTCCTTGCCATTGAAGGTGTGTTCTAGATTATTAGCCTGCCACTTCTTTCCTTCCACAGGCACAGTGAAAAGATTCTTTTTAATATGTAAAGAAATAAAGATTTCTTTGAGATCCGGATTAATAATTTTTTTCTAATCTTATCAAATAATCAAGTTAAGAATAAATGTCTCATTTTTAAAGTTGGAATCTTGAGATTTATGAAAAGTAAAGCATAATTCAATGTTTAAGAAATATATCACTAAAAGGCAATTTGGTTGGTCTTAATCTCTTCAATCTTAAAATAGAGGATTTCAGCTATTGAGTAAATCTCTAATCAGTGAAAAAAAAACCTTAAAAAGATTCTGAGATTTTTATTGATCATTTGGAATGTCTATCATTTCAGGTTTCATAATTTTGAAACTTCTGAGGGGTGGTAGTTTCTTTTTTGTTGTTGTTGCTTTGTCTTAGAAGAAACAAGCAAAGTGCATTTTCTTAATTACTTCAAAACTGAGAAGCTGCTTCTTTCCTCCAAATTCTTTCCTTTACTGAGCAGTCCTTATTTATCTCTCCTTGCATCCAGTGTTTCAGAAAGGACATATTCATTATGAATTGACATTTTAAGTTCTCGGAAACTCCACATCTCCAGAAGAATTCTGTGGCTTGCTAATTGCAAGCATGCATGGAGATAGGTCACTGGACTGGTCCGGTGGCTTTCAAGTACATTCCAAAGTTTTGAAGTTTTGCTTCTAAAACTATGGGAAGTCCAGAGACATTTCTGCCCTTAATTTTTCAGTGAGAACTCAAGTTCTTAATGTCTTTATTGTTTCCAACAATTTTTAAAAAATGCTTTCATTTGACCACTTAAATGAAGTATATTGTACTTTTGATATCACATAGCAATTTATTTCACTTAAGATCATAAAGGACACCAAAATTAATTCATGTAGACACAGACAAAAGCATATAGACATAAAAATGCAGATCTCTGTCTTTTGTTGTGAACTTCTGAGGTGATGCTGGCAAATGTATCCAAATTCTGTAGTTCAGGTGTCATTTTTGTTTACAGACAGGTAACTTCATGCTGAGTATTTAAACCAAAAGGGCTTTACAGCACTGCAAAGCTCCTGCAAATGTTTGTTTTTCCTCTCTCGAGTCTCCTTAATCCCATTCTGGAGTATAAATACTTCCATAATCCCTTGCTTTTGAGTGAAGAGGTCATTATCAGAGATGTCATTTTTTTCACTAATCCTTGTTCTGAGTGGACATATTGCTGCAGAACCAAGATTCTTTTTACCTAGCTAGCAAGAATACTCATGTCCAGCTACTACCTCTGCTCTTCCATAGTCTCTGTTTGCCAAAGTGCCAGGAAAAACCAGACTACTGTGAATCATCGAAGAATTCTCTCTTTTTTTTTTTTTTCCCTTAGTTTTTATTTATGACAAGACTCTGGAAATATACAAGGAATTAAAGCTTTGAAGAGAGATTTTTTATTCATGCAGAGAGGGCCCTGGAAAAAGTACAATTGCAGAAGATGACAAAGAATAAAGCTTAGTTCTTAAAAGTGCCACATCTTTCTAAGACTCTTGTTTTCAACTGCTGTTGAGGGCTTTTGAATCAACATACAACTTTTGAACTTGCTTTTAGCTGAAAGCTATTTAAAGAGTCCATTTTTCAATCAGCATCCTACAAAGGTAGAAGTATTTACTCTTTACTTTCCCTGTTATATTTTAAGAAGAGAAGCCCAATTCTAAAAGTTGAGTGAAAGACAAACCCTTGTCTGTTGGCACTTGCACAATAGGTGCTTACACAAAACTGAGATGACTGACTTTTTAATGTTAAAACATAACATAGCAGAGCTGAGACACACAGACAAAGCCATTCTGTAAGTTTTCCAGTACATCAGTTGGATACTAGCAAAGCTCTATTATTTTTCTTCTTGGAGAATCAAGACACCTTTTATTTTCAACTAGTTCTTTAATTTTTTGTGCACTGTGCCAAACAAGGTTGAAATGCAGCTAATATTCTATTTCTGGAAGCTCTCAAAACTGAGATAGTTACATTTTAATGCTATTTGCTAACCACTTGATTGTTAATTAAAACTGGATAATTTTTTTTCTTTTTGTATTTTGTATCATGAGGTAAGTAAATAGAAGTAAATGAAGTAATGAAAATTCAAAACTAGAAAGCTACTTTCTTCATTTCAAGTATATGTCATCATCATGACATCTTCCTAACTGCTCTCAAGTGTTCTCAGTTGATTCTTTTTTTTTTCCTAAAAGATAAGCCCTCCTATTCATAATTCAGTTTTGCTGCTTTCTTGCTCTCTTTGGTCAAATGAACTGATCAACTGCCATAAAATTTCCATTCTTATAAATAAAATTTTATACATAAACATTTTGAATGATGTTTTAAGACTGTGCAACTTACATGTCATGTTCTAGAGAAAATACATACTTCATACTCAGCACTTAAATGTGTCATTTCACGGAAGCTTTGCAAAATGCAGTAATATTTTAACAGATTTTACTATAATTGGACCATTGTTACTCTGAATATTATTACCAGTAAGCTGAGAACTAGTAAACCATCCTGAAAGAATCACAGAAAAAAACCTGTCCTTTAATTGTACTATTGAAGATCGAACACAATAGTTGACTAGTGTACCCCATCAAAATAGCCTCTTATTAAATGCTGTCTTTTACATTTCAAAAACTTGAAAGTGCTCCAGTGGGGCAAAATAGTCCTGGTAAAGTGCCATAATGTTTTCCTAGTAGATCATGGTAGGAATATGTATCAGGATTGAAAGATCCTTAGGAAGGAGTCTGAAACATTGGGCAGGCAAGAATCACACCCTTTAGCAGTTTTAAAATGTGAACAGATGGTCGTTCTTGGATGTGCCTAGCTTAAGGAGTGCTGTGAAAATAACATGCACTCTAAATGGGATGCTAGTTAACAGGGATGTAAACAGAAAAATCAGTAGGAGGGTAAGGGGTGAGGAAAATACTGTATCTCACTGATACGGTTCCTTACAGAAAACTTGTGCCACTAGATTTATTTAGTGAGTTGCCTTTTTATGTTTAGTAACAGCTCATTTCACCACGTCAGTAAGTTTGTACTGCCATTATGCTATCAAATATCACATTAGTGCTCTACTGAAGCACTTAAAGTGTAGCACTGCTGCAGGATGCACAGCTTTCTGGTGATGAGTTTTATTAAGCAGCCTTACAAGCCTCTGTGATAGAATTTTTCTTTGCACTTTGAGTATAAAACTAAAGAGATTTGATGCATTGTGTCTTGTTATGTCTGATTCTGTCAGCGTATGGCTTTGTGTGGCTCAAAGTGATGTGATGTGAGCTGTAATGCATCAAAGAGACTTTAAGTTTCTTCTGCACTCTGAATAACGACAGAAACTTTTGCTACAAAACTAATGTCATGCAATGTTACATATGCAATAGAATAGGATTTGTAGAAGAATTACAGTGCTTAGTTATGAGCATGATGAAATTGATACACGGGAGAGGGGTGAAATCTACTTAGACACATACAGCAACTTAAAAGGAAGTCATAAGATAATGAACATCTAGCATCCTCGGATATGAGAGGTGATACTTCTAAAAGCACTTTGTTGAGACTTTACAAGTCAACAAAAAAAAAAAGATTACAAATAAGTTTTGGATTTTTTGCTGGAAAACCTACAGGTTTGTAAACTGAATAAAAGGAGAGTAGGCATTTGTGGATGAGAGAAATAATCCTCTGTGTGTATGTTTTTGTGAGAGAGAGAAAAATGTGGGGAGGGGAAGGGGAGCAGGGAGACAGTGAGAAGAGCATCGAGACAGACAATTCGATGGTAGTGGGACAAACACCTATAATTTCACTTTGTCCTGAATAAGAGCCACACATCCCGGATCTTTAAGTACCTGCTAAAGGTAGATACTAGAAGTCACATGGAAATTGTTGAGGTAATTCATTGATAGACATTTAGCCTCCTAAAACAATTTTATATGCCTGAATTAAAGGATGTCTTTTAGACTTATAATTTCCTTTTTTTCTTTTCCTCATCTCCTAAATAAGCACAATAATATCTTACTACCTCATGAGATGTGATGAAATGAACATATGAAGGGAACTAAATTATCTCAGAAATTAAAGCCGTGTGGATAACAAGATATGTCCATCATGCAAATGTTTCTGAAACATCAAAAGGCAGCAGCTTTGTAAATCTTACGCACAGATTAGAAGGCTTTTTTGAAAATCTTTGCTATAAAAAGGAAGTTTATTGTAGAATACATTGAGAGCTGCTGTTGGCTGCTACCAAGAAAATCTTTGATCCAAAATCCATTACAGGCTTCATTAATGCCGTCAGGTGTTCTAGACACTGTGTTTCAGGCACAGTGTAAGTATCTGTTAATACAGAGAAGGAGCCAGCTAGGATTTTGGACATATGGCAGATCAGGAGTAAATAGAAGGATATGCCTACTGAAAAGGACACATGGCAGGAGAGGAAAACAAGCCTAGGGAAGGAGTCATGGTTAAGTCCTGAGAGAAGGCATTGAAATGGGACTTTTAGGAAACAACTAAAGTGAGATTAAGTAAATTTTGGATCTTTTTGCTTCTAGTAATTTATTTTGTCATAAATAGAGCAAGTGGTAAACTTGATATACAAGTACTAAGTTTTCCTAATAGCAACAATTCTTCCTGAAAGAAGACACAGCTCTTTGTCAACTCTTTAGGTCCACAAATGTAAGAAAGTTTTATTACACTACATCATTTCAATTTTAAATTACAGAAGACAACAAATAACTGCTAATTAAAAAAAAAAAAAAAAAGATTGGGAGTTATCTTCCTTCAAGCCTGAGAAGGGAAAGAAATTATAGTATTTGATTGTGAATTACATATATATATATACATACATTCTGAAAAATCTTTGGTAGCTCTAGTTGCTTGTTTTTGCGAAAAAAAAAAAAAAAAGCTCTATGAACAAGGTATTCATTTTTCCACACTAGGCAAAATCTTTTTTCCATAATTGTTAACGGGTTAGAAAGAAATACATGCCAGCATACAAGCTAGAAATATTGAAAAGCTTCTCTTACAAAATACATTTTGTGTCTCTACTACAGCAAGTAGAATTTTAACTGGAAGATATGACAAACAGTTTTATGAGTAATACATCAGTAGAGGATGAAATTTACAATTCTTGTTTCTAGACAGAGAAGTTAATATGGCCTTCCGTATACTAGTGGTGAAAAGTTAACTAGATTTCTTCCAGCTTCTGTGCTTCTCTCTGCAGGAATAATATGAATGGAAATTCTAATTATGATATGGCAATTCTGCAATTTTTTTTAAGTGGGTCTTACTGGTACTTTCTGGGTTGCTTGAAAGTGGCATTGAAATATGTGGTAACAATAGATACTGCTGAACTTAGCTTTCAGCCATGGCTTGATTTTGTCAGCACTCATGTTGAAATCATTTGTACTGTGGCAATTTATCGTAGTATCAGACCTACTACTATATGCAACTCTCAGAAAAGTAAAGAAGTGTGTATAGCTTCAGCTATAATCAGTAGAAAAAATTGTTCTTTTTCCATTTTATGCTGTCACTGTGATGGGCGTGGTGTAAGTGCCTGGGACTAGAAAAGAATCAATGCGAGTACTGAAACAAAACCAGGCTATCTTTTCTGATACATAAAAAGATATCCTGATGTACCTTAGTGCCCCTGTTGGAAAATAAAATCAAGATCTAATATATCTTTCTTAGATCGGTGGCATAATTTGTTTGCTCAGAAAGTATTCTCAATCATCATAAAAGAGAAATAAAGGAAAAAGCTAGACATACAACCAGAGAAAAATGTAATCTCTGGGTGGGACAGAAGACATGATGATACCAGAATCCATGTGTTTCTTTCTTTGATCTTCTATATCACAAAACCTGACTAACATACAGAATTCCAAGAAACGTTCCATCGCTTAAGAGTGTTACAGAAAACAGGATTGCAGAAATTCAGTAGGAAAGTAAAATTTCACTGAGAATGTAAAAGTTATAAAAATGAGCCTACTCAGAGGAATAAGAACACACATACTGCCTTTCACAATGAAAACAGCTTTTTGATATTTAAGAGGGAACTTTTTGTGATACAAAAGTAAAATGGTGATTTATATTCTACCAACCAGGGACAACATAGTGGACTGTTGACACTTGAGTATCAGCTGCATATGCAACATACAGCAATTTTTATCTTTGTTTTGACATTTAGGCCTACATTTTCTATAGTTTCAATTTAGAACTGTTTTTGGGCCTGATATAGAACAGAACCTTGGGAAAATAAATATAATGACATATAGAACTTATTTTCAGCACGTATGTCATCATTTTCCCACCCCTTCACATAAGAACCATGTCCACTATTTCTACTCATTATTTCAGTCTTGTAAAGGCTCTTGAGTGTCAGTTTGATTCATTAGCCTTTGTTTTTGTGTTTTTCTATTTAATGCTTCTCTAGGTCACTCCTATTCTGATCACCTCTCATTTCATTGCTCTTAATGGAAGTGATTCTGAAAATATGTTTTTCTAAAATAATTTTCAACTGACATTTTAAAAGCATGCCTTAAATGTGTCCAGCGGGACACTCAATACCTTTTCAATATAGTTAATAAATATCAGCTGACAGAGTCATACAATACTTCTTTGTGATTCAGGTAGGAATGAATAAGGAATGAATAAGGAATGCACAGGATTATAAATTATAAAAGGAGAAAAATGGGAAACCAATGCAAATATGACCATGCTACAGGTATGCTTGTTTTCAATTTCCATCTCTCTTTGTAGTCTAAGGTATTGAATTTGAATTCTTCCTTTCATTACCTTCTTTACAGTGTTTTCCTCTGTAATACGATTTATTTTTTGTTCTTTATTCCAGTTGCAACACACCAAGTCTTCTAAAGGCAGCAGAAATGTCAAGAATAATATTGAAATAAGCAAAAGCAGGAATGAATCTTTGGATTAACAGAAAATACACATTCTACTTGTATTTTTTTTCTCCTGTTAAGAGGGTTTGATAGTCCTATCAAAAGCACTTACTATTCTGGTCATCATATATGTAAACAAAGCCAAAACATAACATTTTGTAACAGGTATAGTACTGAGCTGAAGTCAATTTAAGAGGCAACAGCAGGTATATGCTTTCCCAGAGTTTTGAGGAACACAGAAAATACTCTCATCAGGCTTTTTCTCTAGTATTTCATGTTGATTTTCACTACCATCCATATATCACTTATGGCCACGTTCAGCAGTGTGGTCTCAGAGCTGTTTTATATGCACTTCATTTATGTTTGCCATGATTTTTATTTAAGGACATTCCTAAGAACATTTTTATAAACTGTACAAGTCATTATTCATCTTTGTTATATGGATGGTTTACTAGTTACTTGGCAGCCTGTATGTGATTTATTAGATGAGTGCTTTGATCTCTAGAGCACCAGTTTTTCAAACTTGTCTGAAGTGGAAGCAATCTTGAGGCTATGATATATATTGATTTGATTATTGTTTTGTAAATGTTTTCTTGCTTAATAGAGAACAGAATGCCCCCCTTGCAGTGTAACTACTTGTGGGAAAGGGTTTTTGCTAGCCATCAAATAGGACACATAAATCAGTATTATTGAATACAAAATCTATGGCTTGATTTTGAAAAATAAGCTTAAGGCTTTCCTTTCAAGCTGAGTGTTTGGAAACCGAATGAATTTGTATTTATTTTAATTTTTTGTATTATTTTTCAGCTCTCAAATTTCTTATCTTTGCATATTTATATTGCTTTCTTCATTTTATGCAACAGTAGATGAATTATATACACAGAGTTTTCTCTGATAAAAGGATAGTTATTAACAGGATATATATTATGTGCTATTGTTGCTACAGGTCATATATTAAGTAAATTAAGTATGGTCATCTGTTTGCTTATTTTTCTTCCTTTATTTCCACAACTTTAAATAATCTTCATACTGAAAAACAGTTATAATAAACTGATTACCAAATGTTAATACAAGATAGTGTCCAGTCTCATAGAGCTAAATAATAGGTTTTGTTCATTCTTTTTCTGCTTCCCTTTTTTGACCCATCTCTCTCTCTTTTTTCTACTGTCCTAGGACATCTCACTTCTCAAACTTTTGGAAACATGGATCCAGTTCTGCACAGACTTTAGTTTGTCTTTCATGAAAAAATGTTCTCACTGCTGAATGCTTTACAGCAGATTGTTTTTCTAAGATATTCTTTTGAATTGCTTTTTTTAATGAAAGTCTTCTATTATTGTAATGTAGTGGTGATGGTGTTTTGGTTTTTGGAGGGGGAGTTTTGTGGTTTTGTTTTTGGGGTTGGTTTTTTGGGGGTCTGGTTGGTTGGTTGGTTGGTTTTTGTTTTGTGTTTCTTTTTGTTTAGTTTTGTTTTTTCCCCCAGATTCTTGGAATACTCCTTAGTAGGTGGTCTTAGTAACATGTCAAACTACTTTTTCATGTAGTCTTGGACAATACAGTAACATTACAATTATTTAATTGATGCACTGGTTATATTTTCATTGCATTTAAATTTTCAAATAATTTTCTTTGCTTTGTTGTTTGTTTGGTACCTAAAAGAATAATTGTTTTGCTCAAAGGTAGGGTAAGTCATATTTTACTGTTTATTTTTCAGCTTTAAGAACAAAAATCTGCCTTGAAAATTTTACAAAACTCAATTTTCCAAACCAGGTCACAATCTTATGGAAATGATCAGGTTTGTGCTCACCTATCTCTTACACTGGCATTTCAAATTGTTGCACTATCTTCTACAGAAGTTCATGAAATTTTGATTTTTTTTAATTTTAATTTTCTTTCATATTCTGTTTGTTGCTTGCTGGGTAGTAAATACTTTCCCTAGGTCATATCAACTTTCCTCCGTCTAAACAAAAATTATTTGTCTACTGCACTGTTGTAGATTTGTCCTCTGAAAATGAAATCCACTGCTTTGTTTTTAGAAAACCATTCCAGAAAATTCATTTGTTAAATGAATAGTGAAAATTTATTGATACTTCCTGAAATATAATCAAGTCTAGTCGAAGGAGGGATCAATTTACTATTGCATGTTTGTGCTTCTCTTTCATTTACCTCTCAGAGGGTGATCTCAGAGCATCGTGTGGTCTTATCTTCATCTACTTTTCCAGTAGGATTTACCAGTATTGGGCTTTGTTTAGATGTTGTCACAAATTTTGATTTTCCAAACTAGTCCTTTGTACTTACTTCTCAGCATGGTGTTTTCAAGAATATGTGACTGTATAGATGACCTTAAGTAGTTTTGTAATAGTCTGTGATTAACTGTTTTCATTTATTTTCTACTTAGAGTTGCATGAGTGTTTTTTCTCACTTCTACAGAATAAGTTAATAGCTTGGGAGTTTGTTTGTTTTGTTTTTTCTTGAAAAGCAGATGCTCTTAATATCAGAAAATACAGTGTGGTTTTTTATTTTATGATATTTCTTTGAATTTTTTATCTGAAGCATCACAGAGTAGCTCTGGCAAGTACTGTTGTAGTATTAAAAGTGCCTCATTTTATAAGTTTGAGTTTTAACCTTCTTTGTCGTATCTCTTCCTCCACTGATAGCACACACTGAGAGCTATCCCAAGGATTTACAGCTTGTGGGAAGTGGGTACAGGTTCTGAAAAGTGACATGACTGTCAATATGCAGCACATGGTAATGCACAAACTTTAGAAAAAAGAGAAAGGTGTGAAATAATTGATATTAACCCAAGTTGTCGTGTCTCTCACACCTGCAAGGCATTATCAAGACTTAGGAGTACTTTGAGAAGGATGACGAAATTAACAGGAGACAGTACTCCAAGAAGTTTGAGCTTTAATTCCAAGGTATTTGGAAAAGTGATAGAAAATAACCTATATGCTCCTTCAACCAGCACCATCAGAGTTCTTTGAGGTAGAAAGTTGGTAAGAATCATATGAAACTGTAGTTAGGACCTACGCGGAAATACTGTGTAGACCTACAGCTTACTAGGATGCAAAAAAAAAAAGGAAGCACATTAATCTTAGTGAATTTGCTTTATTTTAGACAGGATTTTTTTACAGTTTTCTGTTCTATGTTTTGGAATGCACAAAAGAACACTAGGTTCTTCAGTATTGTTTTCGTTTGTTTTTTGCCTTTTTTTTTTTTTTATTTTCTCAGAGTGTTGATAATGATCATAATCAAGATCTTGTTTCTCTTTACAGCTACCTGAAAGGAGGCTGTAGTAAGGTGGTGGTCAGTCTCTTCTCCCAAATCACAAGTAACAGGACAAGGGGAAATGGCATCAAGTTGCACCAACGGAGGTTTAGATTAGATATATAGAAAAATTTCTTCACTAGAACTGTAGTCAAATATTGGAACAATTGCCCAGGGAAGTTGTTGAGTTACCATCTCTGGACCTAATTAAAAGATGTGTAGATGTGATGCTTAGGAGCAGGGTTTAGTAGTGAATATGGCAGTGCTGGGTTAACAGTTCAACTCAATAATTTAGAGTCTTTTCCAACCTAAATGATTGCATGATTTTATGATTTAATAAGAGTTTATCTCTTTAACCATCTTGTATCTGAAGTCCAATATCAGATTTGTTGTTGTGGAGAGGTTAAACACATGACAGAGGACTTTCTCAGAGCCTTACATACAACACAGGAGGACCCTCTTAAACAAAACACTTTCACTGCCTCTCCTCTCCCCCTCACAAAGGAGCGTCCATATCCTCTTCCCCATGAGCTAGCAATATGCCAGTGTGTAGGATCATGAAGAATACAGATTTTGGATTTACCTACCACTCCTGTGGTACCGCTGTAATAAAATATATAATTTCACAGAGCAGCTCTATTGCCACTTTGCTGCAATGCCTTTTATATCCCATGTATACTTTGCCTACTTTGACCGCTCAGCTGGGACCGAACCCTTTTCCTTGGGAGGATGGCTGTCTAGGGAAAGGTATAACATTAAGGTTTTCAGAAAAGCTTCTAGATGTAAAAGAACACACAAGTTCAACTGGATAATACTCCTCCAGAGGACTCCAAAATAAAGTACTGTTAGGCTAAAGTGGGAACACAATCCTTTATGTAAAATAACTCCACAGGCTCATTTTACATGCCAGCAGGAGAAAAAGACACGTAATTCAGAGTCCCCCATCAGATGAGGACATGGTGGAATAACTGTTTCTAAAAAACTAGAGGGCATTGAACAGAGGGTTTAGTTTTGCAGTATGACTTTGCAGGCAGATAAGGGTGCAGTACGGAGATGTGGCGGGGTATCAAATCTGTTAGGCTACTGTTGAAAGAAACTAGCACTTAGCCAATTTTATCCAGCCCTCACTTAATCATGTATGTACTACACATGTCCTAAAAGGAAGGAAATTTTAGAAAAGTTAGTTTTTACTTTTTTTTTTTCTTACCCAAATTCAGGTTTTCTCAGAAAGAGAGGCACTTTAATACATGCCAATGTATACACAGACATAATATTGTTTTGGACAGTCAGGAATCAGGGCTTAAGTGTGACATACGAACAAGCTGTTACAAAAGTACAGGGGCTGGGAACTGCCTTTTGAATAAAGACAGATTTAATTATATGCTTGTGCACATTGTGAAAGCAGAGTCTTGATGTGTAGGTCAAAGAATAGCTCTTAAATGTTGGGACACATCTCTGAATTAAAACCACCTCACTTTTCTCAGTATCCATTGTGACTCTGTTTTCCTCATGATAACTCTAATGTTTCAGGTATTTGGATTGAACCATCTGGGAATAAAGAGCATGCGTGAATGCACATAAAAGCAGCCTCTAAATTAAAGGTTACTTCTTTTCCAAATATTTTCTATTTTTTTGTTAAACGTAACATGGTATTTCCAGGTAAAGAATACTTAGAATTTATGTGGAAAGTGAAGGAGGAAATGTGGGGTGAGTTAAATAGGTTGTATATCAGCTCCTTAAAAAGATAAAAACTTGTTTCAGTTAACCTGCTCCCTAAAGCAGCTTTGTGTTTTTAGCAAAAAAGTCTTGTGGTGGATCACAGGCTGATGTAAATAGACATATCTTTCTTGACTTCCACATATTTCCCCAGTCATATTCTTCTTTTTATTTCTTTTCTTATTATTTTTAAGTGTTATTATCCCTATACAGGACCTAAAATATTTCCTCAAGAAAAGGATAAGACATGATGAACAATCTTTTACATGTTAACTAACCTACATTATTGTCTTGTGTGATAGTCTTGGGGACAAGCCATCTGTGCTTTACAATTATTCTGGCAACATTAATAAAATGTTCACACAATGTTCTTGCTTACTGAACACACAAAACAATTATTGCTAGTTAGTTCTTTTGTTTAAAATATTCCACGATATACTCTCCAGTTGCAACTACAAAGTCAGCCTTTGCTATACAGGGCATTATATAGGATTATCACTATTTCTACATGCACTTTACTTGGAATTGAAGATTTCTATTGCATTTGTGTATAATGGTTACCAATGGTTTTCTTTCATAATAGTTTTCATGTATTTTCATTAAAGATTAGGTCTGCTGCCTTTAAATTTCATTGATTTACCTTAAACGAAAGAATTCTGACAAGACTGTTAGTGGAATAAGTATGAAGTGGGAAAACAGAAGACAGGAACTGACTGAAGTATTTATAGAAGATTTAAGCTTTACTCTCTCTACATTCCTTCTTTTCTTTTTCTACAAGTAGGACACATTGTTTCATTAATATTGTCCAATGAGTAAATACAGTTAAGTAATGGCACCTATTAAGATGTGAATATAAGCTCCCATCCCCTTTTACTATACTGCTCTTACTCTTTAACTTGACTTTTGCTAGTAATCTGGCCAAGGTGTGTAGAAATTTCTTCTCTTTGATAATATTTTTTCTGTGAAGACCCAATTAAGAAATTGTTTGGGAATATAATATACCTGTGGAAAGCCTGGAAAATAAACTCTTCAAGCAAAACCAATACATAGAGTAAATTAAATGATGAGCATTGGATTAACGAAGAGTCTTTGTTGCAAACAAGTAAATTGCTAATAATATTGATTGTTAAGAAGGTAGCATTTTCTACAGCATGAATTGGAGTAAAAGAGATGGCTATCTAGTGCTTATTGTTTTAAGCATCTATGAAAGCCTCTCTTTAATCAAATGGAAACTGGAACAGGTCTAAGGGTATATAACATATAATACAGTGCCATGCTGCACACAGGGCTGGTGCTCTGGCAGGAATCAGACCACTGCCAAACCAGTCCTGTTTGTGGAGTATATTGGAAGTAAATAGGAATTAGGAATATGATTTGATTACTCTTCCAGATACAAATTTTAGGTCAGCATGATTTGTGCTTTGAAAGTGACGTCTCTCTCCAGCTTCTATACAGAAAGACTGTAGGAAAAAAAAAAAGTCAACAGTTTATCCTGGACAAGAGGATACTAGGTTTGATAAAATTACCCTAGCTTAATGTGTGCTGCAAAAAATTCAAATTAATTTGAAGGCAAGGTATTTATAGACCTCCATGTACAGTTTAAACTCAACGTCAGGCTTTGGGATGAGATTTTACATGTACATGATTGATCTAAGAAGTGTGTCATTGAAAGTCAATAGGATGTGTAAACCTAAATTGCTTAGACTGCAGTTTTAGAGTCCGGTTTTTATTCATGCAATCTATACGTACTATTTAGAAATATAGACTGGTGTGTGTGTGGGAGAGTAACAACTTTATTCTGCTGATCAGGGAGGCAAGGAGAATTTAACATTTTTAAGTTAATTCAAACCTAAATTTCATTTTTGTCGCACTTTAGCAAACACTTGTGAATGCTTCTCAAGGCACTTTGATTTTTGTGAATGCCTTACAATGAATGTAAAACATGGTTTGTTATTATTTCCAGATCACAGAATATTCTAAGATGGAAGGGATCCAGAAGGATAATCAAGACCTACTCTTAAGTGAGTGGCACATGCATGGAATGAACCCACACCTTTAATGTTATTAGCATCATGCTCTGATCAACTGAGATAATCTCAGGGTCTTTAGTCAGATGTTTGTCTAGTTGGAAAATACAGTTGCTGAAGGGAATCTCAAAGCCTCATTATAGTACTTTTCAGTCACTTCTGAATAGATTAATCACTAAAATGTCAGGACAAAACATCTTACATTAATACAATTTTTTCTGTTTTATAACCAATAACACTTCAGGAGCTGAGTGGTCTTCTGAAATACAGCTGTTTTGTGAAATAACACATAGAAGTTATGAGTCTTTTATTTTTCCAGTTCTATTGCCTTTGTTTCCTCTGTTGAATCTGTTTAGCTCTTCTAAAGTGCAGTGTTGAAAGTTACAAATCAGGGGAGGAAACCACTGTTGCTTTAGAAAAGTGTCATAAGAAAACCCTAGCAAAAAATGAAGGTTTTTTTAATCTATCTGATTTAGCTGGATGGGCGAAATCGTTAGGGCACATGAGTCTGGAGATAATATTTTATTTTTTAAAAAAATTATATTTAAATTATATTTAAAGCTGTATTTTTCATATTTATACCTTTTTTTTTAATATACCTATTTGTGCCCTGCTTATAAAAGGAAAGGGGAAAATTCTATATCTGAAGGTGTTAACATTTTTCACTAAAAATTGTTTATTTCTCCTCAAATTAAAGCTACGTATCTTTGGAAAATAATATTAACTATAAGTGTACAATAATGTTGGCAAATGTATCTTAACCATTTAGATTAATTTAAAAAATATATATTTAATTTTTTCTCCTTTCTGTTCTACAGATTTTTTCACTGTGGTCTCTGCAAAATTTCTGCTCTCAGAGTGAGAAAGTAAGTAGCTAGGTCCCATTTTCCTGTGCACCAATTTTAGCAGTGGGCTGAGTTTAAATTTGCTGTATCATCTGTATAATGTTGCTTTTGTGGCATTATAAACTTCTCATGTGTACTGCCAGAAGACATAAAATGGCCCAGTGGCATATGTTATGTTCTTGCATCTGCCTAATTTTCAACTTGAAATACCACACAGCAATGTTTGTGATAAACTACACGCAACAAGGTCAAAGTAGGTGCCTGCTGGGATGAGTAATCATCTTTATTTCATCATCTTATATCAACAGGTATCATGGAGACAAAGTAATAGCTTTTATGAGAGGAGCTTCATATGTACCTCTGAAAAGTTATGAGGCACAAGACAGAATCAACTAAGAGATAATGACTGTAGATTTGCTATAGAGTGCCCCGCAGTTCAATTTACATTGCATCCTGAAGGGTACTGTGTAGGAAGGACAGATTTTTCAAAACAAATAGGCTTGAAAGTACTATCTAATCACTAATGCTCAAACTGCGTGTGTTGCTTTTAGAGTTCCCTCTCTGTAGAAAGAGTGTTTTGCTTTGGTTTTTATATGCAGTTTTATCTCTCTCTTTACTCTCTGTTTTTTAAATAGCAAATATATGCATTCCTCAACATATATTTCAACACTTGTGCAGCCCTAATTGTTACATGAAAAGTGAAGTGGTTTTACATTACCTATAATAAAAAAATATTGTACCTCTGTGTTTTCTCTAATATCTAGGGAATTACTATATTAGTGACATGGTGAAGGCTAAAGTCAAATAAGTGGGTATCGGTAATATTTTAAGAGATAAGTGATAGGAGGTAGAAAATACATAAATACATCATTGCCTAAAACAGCATGGAGTAAAATCAGGAAAAAAAAATAGTGAAATGGCTGTAGAAAGAATCTGGATATGCAACTCAGAGCTCAAGGTTTCATCTGTGTGCAAGTTTGTGCTTTGTGAAGCACAACACTGTGACTTTAAAATCAGCTCTAATGAACAAAACTGTTTCTGAACTGGACAAATACACAAGTCAAAGCCATGTAAGACAAGAGAAGTGAAAATAAAAACAGAATTTAGTTTTTTAAATTGGTAATGGTAATTCAAAGTATTATGAGAAACATGAAAACCTATAGCACACGGTCAGTTTTGGAAGACAATTACTCACTAAAAAAAAAAACAACATGTTTTGAGGACCAGTTTGTGTTAGAGAAAAATACATTTTGCTGCGTAGGTCCACTTGTTACCAGTTATTGTCACCGGGACATACAAACCTGTGAGGCTGTAGGCTCGCTCTGGTTCCTGGCACTGATGATTCCTTTCACACAGCTCCCTGTGCCATGTTTGGCCCCCAGTAGACGTCCCCTCTGTGCTCTTCCCCTTAGACATGCACATGCACCAGGGGGTCTCATCTCTAGGGACCCCCAGACCCCACGGTGTCACAAGTCACCAGCAGCTGTCCACACCTACACTGGTGTCCCTGATAACCAGTTACTCCTGTGATCTTGCCTATGGGAAAGAGTTAGAAATTTAATACATAAGACAGACTGTACTGGCTAGGCTTGGGGAACAGAAAGATAACCAACCAATCAACCAGAAAACAATGCATAACCAGGTCTTTTTATTCCCTTATGTCTCTACTTTCCCACACTTATTCCTAAACAAACCGCTTAGATCCCTCCCCTAAACATACCCGTAAGAATTCTTGTGAAATCCTCAAATACATTTCCTCTGCATCCTCTGATGTGTCTCACACCCTCAAAACAAAAGGTGCTCCTGCATCGGCTTGATAGCATAGGGTTAAAATGTTTCTAAATTGTAGTAGCTAGAACAGGCCCTGAGAGCAAGGTGGACATTCTGTTCAGGCAAGCCTGAACCTGTGTATCTGCCTAAGATGATAAGGGGCAAGTCTAAACCTGTGTAGAAGACTAGGCTAGACGAGTTAATTGTGTAGCTGCAGCTGGGAAAAGGGGGCTGAAACTTCTGCTTGAGTAGAAACAACAATGAATAGAACGATTACTTGGGGGGGGAGAATCATGCTTGGGTAAATGATTAATATATGATGAGAAGGGTATATAATGTAGGCACTGGAAATCCATGAGCGGGGATTGATTTGGGTTTGTACCCCTCTCCCCCAGGGCCTCAATAAAAGCACCTGGCATATAACCTGTCCGTGGTTATGTGTTTCTATGCTAACAGGCTCACTTTGATGGGTTTCACAGTGGGCTGTAGGACAGGCTTTTCTGAGATAGCTATGGAAGGGCCTGGACAGGGCAATTCTTGCTCCAAGTCCTTAATTTGTTTGGCTGAATGACTTTGTGCCCCTGCATTTGTGGAGATGAGCCTTTGATGGACTGATAGCTCCTGTAATGGGCTTGGGAGGAAGGTGAGAGTTTGTTTGGACTTCCTCACCCCAAATGTTATCTCTGTGTTCTGCTTTGCAGGGATGCAGATGAGCTTTTGTCACGAAACCTAACAATTGAGCAGTGGGCACTTGCCCAAGCTTGTCTGATGCCTGTTGAGGGAGGCCTGGTAGGGAGCACATTCATGCTTTTATTTTTAGAATATTGGTCTTAAATACTGACATGGCATACTAATAAATACTTTTTTTGTGCTATATAGGTCCCATATAGTTCCGTCAAAGAGGCCCAAACAAAAGTGACCAGTGAGGACCAAGCTGCAGACCAGGTTTTATTTGCAAACTATCTTGTCTCTAAAGAAGAATATATAAAAAGAAGGCTTTTCTACCATGTGTATCTCAAGCATGCAAATTTAATTCTCTTTTCCAGTCTCCAGGTCTACCGGAAATGATGTTTTTACAGACACCATCCTTTTTCAACCAGACATATGTTCAAAAAAAAGAGATGAACTTTAACATTCAGAGTTTCCTTTGCCTGGGCGACAGGCGTATCAGTAGTCGGAGGGGACTATGTATGACGTAAGACACCCTTCTTGGACAAGCCACAGCACTCCAAACTCTATCTTTCAGTCACCATTGTCTCCTTAAATACTTGTGACTAACATTGAAAGATGCCTGAGGTGAAAAAGAGGTTTTAGTCTTTCCCAGGAGAGTTAAATTGATTGTGTACTTTAGTTTCAGAAGCATCTGGGAAATATTTTTAATGAAGAGAAAAAGTGCTAATTGTGAGATGCAAACAAACTTGTCTTGAAAAGCAAGCAGCAATTGTGAGAAAAGCTGCAATGTGGTTGCAAAATTCCCTTACTCTCACAGCATTTCTTGACATTTACAGAGAATAAAATCTTCATAATAAAAAAATTCTGTCTTGGTTTCCATGCATCAACTGTTTTTAAGTAGACTGTGGTTTTTCATATTTTGTTTACCTGTAGCAAAATATTCTAGTCTGGTGAAGGTAGATTGCAGAGATTTTATGTGACTATTTTCACAGTAGAAACATCACACAAGAATGCTTCAAAAAAGAGCATGTAAAAATTAGCAGAGTCCATGCAAGTCCATGCAGAATCTAGTACTATTTTTTTTTCTAAAATGTTTTGGGTAAATTTTTCTGATGTATTTAGAAGAGTGTAATTACATAAGAAAAATTAGTATGTAAACCACTTGTAGTATAAAAGACTTCAGGGACCTAATTAATATGCTAAATTCCATACTTTAAAATATATTATTAACCCTGAATTTCCTCTTATTCCAAATGAATTGCATAATGGCCCTCTTTAGCTCTACAACAAGAAATAAATTTTCTTATCCTTTTCTAAAAGATTGGCCAGACAAAAATTTAGCTAGTCCAGAAAATAATACATTTCCTGGAATATTTCCTCCAGCATGGGAAACAGAGAGGGAAAATGACAGGTCGGGTGAGGTCCCAGTTCACCCAAGAGGAAACTTGAAGAACTACAGAAACCAAAAGTTTTGGCAACAAGCCTCTGCCTAAATTAGGGTCCTAAAATAAGACTATGGGATAAACCTGTGACTGTGGCAAGAGAAGCCAAATGAGAATTTTTCTGGAACGCCATATAGGTCAAGGTGTTTTAACACTCTGCCTTAAATCTAAATAAAATTGAAGTTATTTAGACACCCATTGCTCTAATTTCAGTAGAAAAAGACAGCTCTGGACTCAAAGACTAAACTGATGCTTGATTAATATTAAGCTCTGGACTTTGATCTATATGAAGGAGCAGATATGTGCAAAACCAGCTGGCTTTCTTACAGTTTTATCAAATACAGTCTGTAAATGTCATAAATGATACAAAAGGCTTCCTTATGCCCTAACTGGAGTTTTTAATGGTTACTCCGCATCCAAGCAGTTGATGCAGCTTAGGTCTGGTTGCACAATATGTCAAATTACAGATAAAATGTTCAATTTAAACCCACATTACAGATGTGCTACTTTTACAGGAATGTCTGACCCAGTGTTTGTGATTAATCAAGTGGTTTCTTGCAGGCAAAGCACAAAGGAAAATAAAGAAATTAGGATCAACAAGACAATTGTATTTTTCTGCCTCCCAAGTTATTGCAAACAATTGTACCATAGATACAACCTATCCGCAATATATTAAGTGTTTGATCTACATATGTAAGAATCTATACTTGATAATTTGTTCCTACAGATAATCAAAGGTTCTTAGTATCATTCAAAAATGAGAAAATCCCTCCTTTTTCTTCAACACTTTTTGAGGTTTTGGAGTATCTGTCTTAAATTTTGCCAGATTTTACAGAGAGAAAATTCTTTTTCCAAGGGTAAATAATCAAAAATTTAAAGTACTTTTGTATTTTAATGCCACAAACATTGTCACTACTGTGAGTTCATGAAAAATCAGGAAGTTTCTCCATACATCCCAGGTGAAACAAGTGAGGCAAACCTCAGCTGGCTGCAAAAATTGCTGTTGCAGTTTTCCAGCTGTGGGAAGCTCGTTGCAGATTCAGCAACCCCGTGTGACATTATGCTTATTCTTCTTTGGGAAAATAATTAAAAAGCTCAGGTTTCATATATTTCCAGTCCACAATTTATTACCTTTCACAGGGGAAAATGTATCTCAACATTCCAAAATGTCTTTAACAAGAAATATACAAATAATAAAAAATAATACCATAGAAACAGTTGTTTTTACATGCAAAAAAAAGGAGAATATCCCTCTCTATCTGAATAATTTATTTAAGGTTATTTCAAATAATACATGGAATTTATCTGTGAAAGAAAATTCAGTGAACATGCAACATTTGAACAGGAATACAAAACAGAAGTCACCTTTCTAATGTCTGCAAAACAGGTACTCTTTTATATTTAAAAGAGGAGAATATAGCTAGCAGAACAACACAAACTCTTGCAAGCTGAAAGTCTCCTCACTGACAAATGCATCCCTCCCTATGTTTAAAATAACATGATAAGCCAAAATTATTATTTTTATTGTAATAATCGTCCCATATAGATCATGCATATGTGGAATGTGTGAGTTCACATAGCAAGCAGGCCATACGAAGTAAACAGGAAACATGACAAAATAACAAGTACAGTGTAATAATTTAAGACAAAGTATCTGATAACCAGAGAGATGAGCCATTACAGACCATGCCTAAGTAGTGGCAGAAAAAAGCTGTGTCAGGTTGTACCTCTGTAACTTTAAAGACTCTTTTCCACAATGTGTACTGACTTCAAGAGTGTAAAAGCTCTATTTCCATTTCCTGTGTTGCTGGGAATATGAATTGACTTTAATGGATGAAATTTTCTGGGATAAAGTCAGGAACTGTTGTAATAATATTTGTTCATAAGAGTTGCTAGATACCTACCTTCCTGCCCTGTGAGAGGAACCACTCCGGCTTTTCAAATGCAATTTTGCCAGACAGTACCCCAGTAACCCTGGTTATAGACTGACAGCAGCAGTGATAAAAAGAATAGCAGTGAAGATAATATCACCAATCATATGTCCCTTTGCTACAGCTTTGACTGATATTCCAGAAGTCGCAAAGCCTAAGGAATAAATGCACAATGTAGGCTTGTCATGTTTTTGTTTTTTTTTTAACTTTTATTACTTCTTGCCTTTTCATATGCATTTTGTATACAGGATACATGAATACATATAGATAGCATATTTTATATAGTGCTTTACACCTAGAAGCACCTTAGAGAAGAAAGAATCCTAACAAAATAAACAGACCTAAAAACACTCAAAAGTTCATGGCTTTATAATATCATTGCTGACATAGCATTTTTGAAAACATCAGTTATGGCTGAAAAGGATTATACCTGAATCAAGCAGGACTTTTGAGATTCTTTATGTTTACCTTTCCCAGTTGTCTTCCTAATAAACACTTTTGTATTTAGATTGGGTTTTGATTAGTAATTTCATGTTCAGTCTCTAGGTTAGCATTTTATTTTGAAAGATGGAAGTGTTTATGTGAATTGGAGAGGACTTTGAATGGGAGGAGCAAAAATTTCATGAGAAGGGAATGAAACTATCCATAGTTTTTGCAAAAGTGTAATCACTTGCAGTTGCAGCTGTGAGTCAAAACTGCACAGCAGAAGGGAAAAATACCTGGCCATAGGCACAGAATCAGTCAAGGCGTGGTCACCTGAACATTCACTGAATCTGTAGTTTTAGCTGACTTGCTGTCTCACTAATTGCTTCAGTCACTTATTTTCCTTGCTCCTCTTCTTACCTGTTTGATTCCATTTTTTACTCTCTTCCTGTCCTGTTACCCTGTTTACTTTCCTTTCTTCCCTGTGTTTATTGCCTCTGAAGTAAATCACTAAAGAAAGAGATATGAAAAAGGTAGAAAATAATGTTTATTGACTCCCTGTGTACTATAGTATTGCTATAATATGAATGACTCAAAATAAGTACAATTTACATGAACAGAGTATCTTAAAAAGCCAGCAATAAGATCTATGTCTTCCAGGTCCCAACCTTCAAGTTCTGGACTGGAATATTGTTATATTATATTTCTTTTTTTCTTTTTTTGATTTTTCTCCTAATTAGAAGAGAACTAAAGGATTTATAAATTAGGTTCAACAATTCTTTTAGGCAAATATTAACCCACCCCTGAAAAATAAAAGAGGAGTACAGAAAGACCCAACAACCTTCTAGCATGCAATATTGGAAGATGAACTGTTCAGCAATTGCACAACCAGAGAGCTTCCCAGAGTACCTGTCAACTAGGCTTAGTCTTACTGCCTGTGACCTTTCACAAGCATACCAGCTTCACTTTAGTCATGGAATCTAAGGCTGACTTTTTTGCAGTTCTGTGACAAGCTCTGTCCTTTTCAAAGTGGTTAACAAGTATACTCGAAAATTCCATGTAGATGCAGAAATGCCTTCCTACTGTTGAGTAAAACCCAAGTCCTTGAACACAGAGAGTGAAGGTTAGTTCTCATGTGTCTTCATCTAAGTGGGGCTGCAGGACACCCTCAGGACCTTCCAAGCTGCTGTGGACCAGAGACTTTGAATTAGGAGATCAGGCTGTTCCAGATTGTTTTTGTGTGAACTAGAGTTCCTACAAAGGGGTACAGGTGCTGACTCTCATTACAGCTCTGCTGCAAAAAGCCAATCCTTTCATGAGGCAGCAGAAAGCTAACTTTGAACATTTCTAAAAGTCTCATCCACAAAGTCTTAGTCACTATGACTGCATTGCTGAAAAAATTAGGGAGAGAAGATGCAAAGGGAGAAAGACATCTTTTGGCATTTGTCCTTGCCAAAAAAATAACCTCTGTAGTGTCATAGAAAAAAAAGTCATTCGACTTTGATGCACATGATACCCATTTTTTCATATTATCTTATTGCCTAAATGCCCTATGATGCAACACCATGGTTTCCCATAGAGAAATGAAACTAAGATTGCAAAGGTAAAGAACATGAATGACTCAAGACAGAGAATTTTCTTAATGATGGAAACCAGGAAAGTGGAAGCTGTTATGAAAGAGAGTTGAAACTTGAACATAGGATTTCAGCTCTGCATAGTGTATCTTCACCTAGAAGACAGTCACACATTTTCACTCTCAAGTTGATTTTCTCCCTCTTCAGTAGCTGTTGCTAAAGAAGTGTCTGTGGGGAAATGCTATAGACAGATATTCAGGAATGGACATAACAAATTGATACATTTTTAACAAAAAAACCCCAAAAACCCTCCTGTAAATTATTGAGCTGATCTAGAGATCAAGGTCTTTCACTTTTTGTCAAAACTAATGGCGTAGCAGGCAATGGTTTGCAGATCCTAAGATGTCTTAACAGAAAAAAATAAGGAAAAGATCTCTTAGATTTTGCATAAAACTATATTTAACTTCTTGCTATTTGCTGTCTTGTAATAGAAGGAAGGTTTTGGCATCTTCCCGAATCTTTGAATTAAAACATTTGTTCCTATAAGTAGCATTTTCCTGAGAAAATGAGACAAAACATTTTTCTGGGACCCATGGACTGTATTACAGGTTAGTAGTAAAGTGGAAGATGAAGGTTATCTTGAGTGATTTGTTCTCATGAGGAATTGTTAAAGTTGCTTATACAAAAAATTATCATTTTCACTAAAACAAAAACCTAAGGAAAATAAAAGCAGTGAGAGCACGGCAAACTTAGTAATTTCTGCTTCCTTCATTACAGTGTTTTCTCTCAGGCTCTGGAGAACTTCTTGTATGACTCATGAGGCTTTGAGAGTCTCTCCAACATATTCTCTAGTAAAAGCTGAGGAAAACTAGCCTTCTGCATTCTCTTGTATTTAATAATGCACTATGGCCTTTCTTTTTCTAGAGGAACACAAGAACTGAAGCAATGAAGAAGGTATATACACAGGCAAATGGGGGAAAAGAAAAGAAAGCTGAATGAACTTCGCCACTCCGTTCATATCTCATATCTTACATTTCTCCAAGCAAAAGGTCAATCAGTGGCATAGCTGTAACAAGTGCTTAACAGCTTAGTAAACATAACGAGAATTGTGCCAACATGCCAGAGAGTAAGAAACAGTCACACAGGCACAAATATATAGTAGAAAACTCAGCAGAAGTGATCCATTTAGTAATTTAAAACAAACCATCCTAAGGTAATGGAAACTGGCAACAAAGATGAACTGCTTTCCCAGGAGGAAGACTATTATGATAGTCTAAACAGCTGTTTAAAAGTAAAAGTTGCTTCAGACAAAGAAGAAAACAGATGCTTAACTAATTTTAGACATTTTTCAGAAGATAAAAAAAGCACAAAACCACCAAATGTATGAAAATAAGTTTCCTTTAAAAACCAAGAGAGTTTTATAGCCTAAGCTGAAAACCAAACAAAAACTATTTTCTAATGCAGCATACTGTATTTGAAAACCCTAGGTATCCTAACACTCTGTCCTTAGGCATCTGCAGCAAAGCTTTCCACATCTCAAGAATCCTCATGCTCCTTCTGGGTATAGCTAACTGAGAGCTGCTGCAGTTGAGGATTTCATTTATCCGCAGCTTGTTATATGCTGCTAGGACACTACAAGCATTTTCCCCGGGTTCAGTCACAGAGGGCAAGTCCCTGTTCCAGACAAGTGAAGAAATTGATGAAAAGAAAACATCCCACAGACCATTTTCAATTTCTGTAATACCTTCTTTCTACATGAGGAGTGCTGATTATACTCCCAAAATTCAAGTGATCTGTGTCTGTGCTATAGCAATTATTAGCTCCTCATACAAAGTAAAATTTGCCTTTAGAAGGTACAGGCTTTGGGGGGTTAGCCGTGAGTGTTGCAATCAGAATCCTGAAGCCGAGAACACAAATTCAGCCAAGTGTATGAAGTTCCCACACAACAAAGATCATAGACGCATACACAAACTGAAATGTGTAATACTTGCTGTCCAATGATATTTTTCTAAGTAAGTCCTGATTTGAGGGAAATAGTCATGGTTGTAGTTGTTAACTCCACTGCAGATACTACTTAACTCCACTGCCTACACTCCTTGAAATCATTGTTTTACCTATAACTGTGTATTGAGAGGTTCTGTTTTTAATGAGATTTATGGTGCTACAAGAACATAAATAAAAGGTAAGATAACTTAAAAAAACTGTAACAATGCAATTCATATTGTCACAGAATGTATTTTAATAGTGTATACAATGGCATCTAGAAATTAAAGCAGATAAACATTGCATTAAATAGACACCCAAGAAAAATTATCCCAGAATTAAGTTTTAGTCCTACAAATCCTGATGTGATGTATGAAAAGACTCTTCTCTGGAGATGGCCAGAGCCATCTGAAGCTCCTTTTTGTCTTTGTCAAGCTTTCATGTGATTCAGGGTCACTTATTTTCCTTGCTTTTGTTTTGCTTTGTTTTGTTTTGTTTTGTTTTTTATGCAACTTACCCTCTGAAATGCATATTTAAAAGTTGCCCCTTTCTTCCAGGTGCAATGCAAGATTCCTTTTGGGACCTAAAAACTTTCTGAAAAGTGTCCCATTGTCATGTATGTGAAAATATGTGTTCTGGGTAGCAGAGCCAAAAATTTTGTCAGAAGTTATGGTCTTCTGACAGTTAAAAAGTTGGAGATTTTGATTTATCCTAACAATAACAGTGCAGTTCTGGAAGCAATAGTTTCATCACCAAATTTGGTCCAATCCTCTGTTCTTGTATGAAATCACATTACAGAAATAAGGCAGGAAGGAAATTTCAGAGCTTGTCCAGTTATCCAGTCTTCCCCCATATTGTGTGGATCACAGTGCTCAAAACCACTTGTCTATGCTGTTCTTTAAAGCTTGCAGTAAAGTTTCCCTGAGCACCCTATGCAATATATTTTAGGGCTCAAAGGTTCTTACTGCCAGACAGAAAGCATTCAACAGTCAGTTTATAACCAATTATTGTGCTAACATTGTCCTTTAGTCAAACAGGTTTTACCTTATTTTCCTTCCAGTATAGCTATAGAAAATAATTTTCCTTCTGGCCTTCATTTTGCTATGATAAATAACTCAATTTACGCATTCCCAGAAAAATACCTCTTTATTCCCTAAGATTGCTATTAATGTCTATTTTCTTGTCCAGTCTAATCATTGCTGCAAATAGCGGATTCAAGCAATACTCAGTCTTCTGTCTAGGTAAGGTCATCCTAGAGCTGATTTTCTGATTAAGTTGTAAAATAACATCTGAATTTTGAGCAGCCAAAATACAGTTTCCAGGCTACAGCACCACAGAACAAATGGCTCACAAATATACCAGTAGCACTAGTGAAAACCTTTCTAGCTAGAAGTAGGACATTAATAGTTCACTAAAAGAAAAATAACTCAAGGATATGTGTCATTTGAACAAAACCATTTCGAAAGAAAATGTGTAGGGAAAAGGGAGGTTGAATTCCCATTAAGAAAACATACTGTTTTGATAAGGGATTCTTTTTTTCCCTCCCAGGTCCAAAGTGGAAAGAAATCTGGTGAAAATTTAAAATTAGATTCCTACAGATGCCTATGTATTGGCCACTAAATGCAGCATTCTGTTTTTGAAAGACGGCTTTTATAATGCTGAGGGTATTTTCCTTTAAGCGCACACTGTTCTCATTGTACTGAATAGACAAGCCACAAAAATCAAATAAGTTAGATTCCCTGCAAGTTTGCTCCTTTTCTCAATCCTCTTCTCATTTTCTGCCTTCTTTCTTTTCCCTCCTACTTCTCCTCCCTTGAATAAGGTGTTAAAAGACTGTGACCAAGAGCCGTTGTTGAGCCAACCTAGTGGAACAAATCTGCTGAATATAGCTGAATACAGTATTACACAAATGGAATTTAACAGTGACTCACAGTAATAATAATTAGGTGGGAGAGCAAGCTGGTTTTGAAGACCTGTAATCCATTTATGACAAAAGATGTGGTCAACTTACTATTTGTCTGTCAAAAGCCTTGATATCTCAGTAAAAAATTGAAATATTAATGTACCTTGGTCTTACTCCTGAATATTCTGCAGTAGAACCAGTTTTCTAATGAAATGTGGGTAGGGATGCGAGACCTGTTAAAGAAAAGAATGCAAGCGCATGAAAAAAACATTTTGCTGAGTGCAGAAAACCCACAGAGCTTTCTACAGTAGCTCAACTATCTCTGTGCTTCAAAGCTATGGCTGAAATTTCCCCTGAAGCCTACAATACTGCAGGGAAATGAAGAGTCAAAAAAAGACCTGTACTGCAGGCTATGCAGTTCTGTGGCCACTGAAAAGCTCGAGTGATCAAAACTTTGAAGTGTGCAGAGATCCTCTGAAAACTGCATGGATTTCTAAAAGGAGCTGTCTGAAGGGGTTCTCCAAAGCTTCTGCGAAGGCAACATGTGTCAGTATAGCTTTCTCAGAGTAACAGGAGTTGTGTAAAATTGCTAGCTACCTTTTAAGGTCGGCAACATGCTTTTTTAATACATTTCCAGTTTCTCGTGTTTTGGGGTTTCGTTTTGCTTTGATTTTCCTCATCTGCTCTCCGTTTATTTCCTTACACAAAAAAACCCCATCATGGATAGCATCCCACAAGTTAATTGTGTAACCTATCTTCTGGTTATTTCTACCACTCTGTGATTTATGTTTATGGTTTACAGGCAAAGATTTGAAATAAGAGAGAATCAGGTTGAGTGCTGGTTTTATCTAAAGGAATACTCAAGAAGTTTCTAAATGCTTTGAAAGACTTCTACAACTGGGGAATTCAACTAGTAAAATGTAGTGCTTGGAAGGAATAACTCCTAACTGAAATGCTGGAGGAAATATCACTGAAAAATGATGTGGAGGCTTTTTCATTTTGGGTTTTTTTTTTTTTCTTTTTTTTAAATCTTGGATTTATTTCTGTGTCTTCTTGCTTGGTTTTGTGCCCTAAAGACATGCTGAGGTTTTTGAATATTAGGTACTATTTAATGCAGTTTTCTGAGAGTCTTTAGCATCCTTAAAAGTGAAGCCTTCACTCTGATCTGCCCAGGGTGTAATTTCTTGATAAAAATGTAAGCTTTGTGCTTTGGATTTAAGTATACAAATAATGTAATCCCTGTACTCACGTGCTGCTCCCTAAACTTCTTATTGAAAGCCCTACTATTGTTATTATAACATGAGAAGCCAAGTTACCATTTCATGAAGTGGAAATACCCTCTGTGTTATACTCTCCTGCATATCTGTACCTCATGCTATGCTTTCATTTACTTTTTAAAAGAATACCAGTCTGAATCGGAACCAAGGGTACGTCTGAGCCAGTGCAAAACCTGATTGAGTGCAACATACATGAAAATGCAGCAATACACCAGATATGTCAGCCAGCAGTGTTCCAACCATCAGAAACTCCTACTAAGTACTTACTCCATGATAACAGCAAACCTTTGACCTTGGGTACAAGGTCATATCTGAATAATTTGGTTATGTATGCAGCTATCCAGCTGAGCTGAGTTTTGGAATTACTGACCTTATTCTGAATGGTCTGTAGTTTCCTTCTGCTTTCTTTTGCTTATTTAGCACTGCTAACACTGTGTTTCAGAGACAATTTCTTTGTTCTGTACAGAGAGATAAACTGTGAAATTAAGCCTCATCAGCACAGCAACTTAGTTTATTTAACACATTTTTCTGAGTAAAAAAAGTATGAAAAATGAAGAGCTGAAGCAAATAACTTTCCAGTGAATTGATATTTGTATTTCAGAAACGTATCAGTCTACAGAATTTCCCATAAACCAGTTAGGTTTTCATATATTTACATAACACAGCTAATTGCGGATAGTTATGTATTCTTTCCTTGCATTGCTTAAAATATTGGCACAGAAATAACACTAGATCTATCTTGTGGCAAAATGCCATAGCATCGTCCAATTTCCGAGGAGCCATATGGCAATGGTACAGCCATCTGTTTATCTTGATATTCCTTTCCTGGCAAACCTTTTACCCATATGGGTTATTGGTGCCCTCATCTGTGTATATCATGAAGAGGTTCAGAACCAAAATCTATAATTTTCCCTGGTATAACTTTTAACAATTACACTGAACATAAAGATCACACTATCCCCATGTTTAACCTCATCCATTTTTGTTATGTACACACCTGCCTTCTTCTGTTAGATGCAGGAACAATTTGATTTCCAGAATTTGTGAAAGCTGTCATCACAAGCTGTCAGGTTCGAAGCATCATAATCATCTCAAAGGACTGATAGCTTGTGCTTTGTGGATTTGAAACTTCATCACTAAAGAGATTAAATGATCCATCCTTTTACATGCTGACAGGGTAGCAATTTTGTGTCAGTGTAGAGATTCACGCATTCAGACAGTAAAGCCGTGCCGAATATATGTGGAGCCCTTTTACATTTTATGCGACAGCCATTTTCAATAATGTCTAAAATATTTGACATGCACTGTTTAGAATAATTTTAAATAAGGGAGTGTCGGCTTTCATCCTGATGTATTAGCAAGCCTGAGTGAAATCATGTTGATATTCCATTTAGCAATCTGCTCTTTAATTTCCTCTTTGCGTGAAAGAGTTGTTGCAAATTGGATACACCCAGAGTACAAACCAGACATTTTAAGTGTGTATATGTTTCAAATCACATCAGAATAAATAAATATGGCTTTTATTTATTTTGGGATTTTTTTTCCTGTTTTAAAGTAGTACAAACAATTCCATTCCAGACATCAAGCAAATGCAAAGATGCAAGGAAAAAGAACATAGGCTAATGTATTTTGGGCGGCTATACTGAATTATGTACATAATGAATTGTTTTGCAGCTCTTAGGTGTTTGTTGACTAATGAAATACATTGACTTGTTGCATTCCACAAATTTGTAATACAGTTTATTTATGAAATTCATTGGTTTATTTGGCATCTTTATTGCTTTTCTTTGAAAGATCATGTTTTGTGTACATTAGGCTAGTTACAATTCATGCAATGTACTTTTATGAAAATTTAATTGGATTATCTCCCTGATTTTATGTTAGGAATTTTTAAAAAATTGTAACTGTATTTGTTTGCATTTTAAGTATTCTGTGTCTGCTGCTGATTTCAGTTTAGTGAAGTCTAAAACAAAAATCTCTTTAATTTTTAAGGATCTCTACCACGGCCCTTGTTTTTTTGAATTCTTTGCTTTTATAATAGGCCAATAGGAAATCACACATCCTATTCCTTTCTCTTTTAGGTTAATTTCACCAGACTTCCCACCATTCATTTTAGAACCAAGATTGTTCGTCAGCCCTTCAAAAACTCTTACTATCCCAACCACTAACAAATCAACCATTGGCTTTGATACTAGCAAGACTTTTGAGACTTGATTTAACTTTTTATATCACATTGCATGCTTGTGTGCGTATGCGGGCTTTCATCCCCATTGCTGATCTATATGTCATCTGTTATCTACAGATATGCTGCAACTTACTTGACTTTTCTTTCTAATCACCTTCCACATTTGTACGTTTTTTGACACACCTCTCTCTGCTATATCTGTGAGCAGATGCTTGAATCAAATTTGGAAGCAAACAAGCTCTGTTCTATTTTTGTGTAAAACCTTCCCACGAAATAGAGAGCAAAGTATTCACAAGACTCTTAGTCCAAGACTGGTGTGCCAAAAAGGGAAGAGTTTTAATGACTGAGGAGTTAATAAAACTGATTTTTTTAAGAAGGCATCCTAATTTAACCTGTCAACTTTACTGTGGTGTTGAGCGCTCTGTAACAGGTGCAAATGCACCCTACTTTTCATTTTGAGCAAGGTGATTTGTCTCACTCTTTGCACTTGAATGGTGCGCTTTCATCCCGTGCGCAGACATAACACCCCCTAACAATGTTCAGACATTTCTACCTTCCTCGCTTCCTTTAAACTTTCTGCTGACTGAGGACACTTACATTTGAAAACCTGCTTGGCTTTCCAAGGGGTTGAAGTTTCTATTTTGGGACACCTTGAACATATCCTCTTGGTCCCAATTTAGTAAATATGTCTCTGTCTAGCGACTCAGATTCTGCCTTAAAGGTCTTGGCACAAGGAGGAGACAGCTGTGACTTTTCTCCCTCTTTTCCAACATGTCAGTGTCCTAGCAGTACATGAATAACACTGTCATGAAAAGAGCCTAGAGCAGAAAGAATAAACAGATAAAATATTGGGTTGCACTGCCTATCAAAGTAAAGAGGAAAACACATATGCTACAGTTTCCAGAGTCTGTACTATAACTGCACCAGGCTCCACAAAAGGGCAGAGATCAAAGGCAATACACCTGAATCAGCATGACATTTCACCCAAGCTAACACTGCCACTGATAGTCCCTTCTAATTACTCCAAAGCAATTCAATGTTAACATAAATATAGCTCTTTCAGAACCCAATCTAGAACTTTTGCTTGCTTCTCTACATGGTGCAGCTCTGCTGGTATTTAAAAGACTAATGAAATAGAAAATGTAAAACAGGTTTAGGTACTTAGAGCCTGAGAACACAATTGAACTATGTAGAGAGAGGATCTTCAGTGCTTCCCAAATTCCTAATCCCTAACATGATCTGGCTGACGACCCAACCAGATCACATCACACCTCCCATCTAGGCGAAAGTCTGCCTTACACTGTCTTGACAAGAAGAGGCAAAAGATGAGTGGAAGAAAGAATCATATGTGTCTAAAGTTCTTGAGACAAAATTGGGTGACAGCTGGAACAGATAGCCAGACTGAGTCCATCATGTAAATACAACATACTTAGGTCTTGAACATGGAATTTGTAAAGATATGGAGACTGAATTTTTACAAATTCCCTTTTATCACATTACAGCTCCTCTGGTAGTTTATGTATCACTTTCCCCAACCTATGTTTTGTGTTACTATGAATACACCATATAAAGAAATAAGAGGATCTGAAAGTTCAAGTATCTTTAAAAATGAGGCTGCAAAATCTCAGTTAACATTCTCTGAGTAACTTTGGAACGGAGCACTTACCTAGGAATCCTAACCAGTGCTTTTGAAACCACGAAGGGCCAGAGAAAATGGTAAAGTAAGAGACTGTGATGGTTTGGGGAAGGCTAGAGTTAATTTTCTGCGTGGGGTCTGCTATGTGGCTGTGTTTTGGATTTATGCTAAACACAGAGTTGATAACACAGAGATGGTTTTACTGTTGCCAAGAAGGGCTTACATGGAGCCAAGGCCTTTTCTACTCCTCATACTTCCGTGCTGGTGAGGAGACTGGGTGTGCATGGGATGTTGGGAGGAGACACATCTGGAAAAGGTCACTCAAAGTGACCAAAGGGATATTCCAGACCAAATGGCATCATGCTCAGTGTACAAAGCTGGGAAAAGAGGGAGGAAGGGGGTGGACATTTGGAGTGATTGCGCTTGTCTTCCCAAGTCACTGTTGCATGTGAGGGGCACCTGCTCCCCTGGAGATGGCTGAACACCAGCCTGCCTGTGGGAAGCAGTGAATTCTTTCCTTGTTTTGCTTTGTTTGTGTATTTCGATTTTTGTTTCCTTATTCAATTATCTCAGCCCATGAGTTCTCCAGCTTTTAATCTTCCAATTCTCTTCCCAAACCTGCAGGTGAGGGAGTGAGAGAGTGGCTGTGTGGCTGCCGGCTGTGGTTAAACCATGACATAGACTTTTAATTAAATCAGTGTAAAGTCAGCTTATAATAACACTAATCAGTGGCTTAGTGCAGTTAACAATAATAAAATTAAATGGTCACAGCATACAACTTACTGCAGATAAAGAAATAGGCTTAGTGAAGGCTTTAGTGTTTTCTCCTCTTACTGACAGTAAGCTACGTAAATCTTCAGCTAAAGAACTCATCAAGCATACCCCTGACTTTATTAGAAAATGCAAACTTACCTCTTGAGCTGCTGTATTTAACATATGAATACTATTAATTAGTAGTGATGTCAGGAATAATTCCTTTAAGCAGAAGACCTATGCACATGTCACCCTCTCTCTGATCCTTGTGAAAAAGCTCTTGCTCCTGGACAGGTCTCAGAGAACACTGCTGTTTTCCAGTGAGAAGGGCTGGCGTCATGTGAAAGCATGGCTGGAAGGCTCCTGGCATATTACCCAGTGTTCTATTAACGGACATGATGTTTGGCATTAACACTGTGAACAAAACTGTTCATTCCTTTAAATCCACTGACACCTTGGAAACAATGTTCAGGTTAACCAATTTCTTTGGGCAAAGGCATAAAAAGTCCTCAATGGAAACACAACCAAACTGCAGAAAACTACAGATTTTTCAGTAGGCACAGATTTTCAGAGACTTGCAAAACAACAATATTGATATTGTTAATTTTTTAATTCATATCAGATTGGATAAGAATTGCAAAGCCTGATGTTTCATGAGGGAAAGGGAAAAGAGGGTATTGATCTACGTAATGAGCACAACACCTTGTGGCTCAAGAGATGTAACAGTCTCTCAAGACAATCATGAGTCCACTTCTGCTGAGATCTCGCTCTACAGACAAAAACATTTGGGTTTTTTTCCAAAAAAAGGAAAAAACCCTCAGATAATAAGTATTCTCTAACCTCTTTACATATTAAAGCTCTATTTTTCATGTGCCCTTTTACAGGATCACTTACAAAAGACTGACTTTAAGAGCTGAGCAAGCAAAAGTATTTTTTCCCATTTTGTAAAACTGGTTGCTTTAGTGAACAAGACACAGTTTGACTGTGATTCACAACAAACAGTACACACAGGAGGCTTACAATTTTGCGAGTGTTGTTGGCAGCAAGTAAAAGGAAGCTTCACCACCACCACCACCTATTTGCAGAAAAAGAAGACATTGATCAGGATGTGGTTCTTGACAAGATATCTAAACTTGAATTGAGGTTTTATTGCAGCTTTTACTTACTTTTATACAGTTAATTTAGAAATTCTATTAATGCTTATAGCAGTGGCTGAAGTTTAAAGCCAGATTATATTCTAGCACCAATGAAACTTTTGTCCAGTTTCAGAGATTTTTTAAAGTGCTAACTTCAGTTTTGCTTTCCCTCTCTTGTCCGTAAGTGATCAGAGACCAAAGCTGTAGCAGAGCCTATTTGGGACATTAAAAAAAAAAGTTTTTTCAAAGAAAAAGAAGAGATGAGAACGGATTAGATTAAAAATAAGTCATACAAAATACTGGTTGAAGAATAAATTGAATCAGGAATTCATTTATGCTTAATCCAAGTTAAATTTTGAGCTATTTGTGGGGGGGAAAAAACCCAAAAAACAGTACTACAGGTGAGCCATTACTTGGATGTGTTTTTTGCATCACAACTGAAAATAAAAAATAACAGAGGAAAACATAGAGTGGTAAAGTGCTTCCTCTTTTCTCCTCCTGCCCCTCTTTACCTGTATGCTGAAGAGTTTGTGCCACCGGAACTCCAGGGCAACCCAGTGTTACAACTTCTTAGTAAAGATTGAAAAGGAGGTAAACCCATGTCCTGAAGGAAGATCTGTCCATTTCTATTTAATCTTTTCTAGTCTTTAAAACTGCCTTTTTGAACACTGGCCAGCTAATGAATTGTTCTAAACATTAATCGAAGGTACAAATTCAGCTGTAACTGGAGTGGAAGTGGAAGCAAATGGAAAAATCTGCTGGTTTGTCCCACTTAACATGACATGAAAAAGGAAATAGAGAAGTCAAGTCACTGATCCCTTTTCCTAACAAAAGACAGGATTACACAGTAACAGGATATTTCTGATGCAATCTTTTCCTTTTCAAGACAGTTGCAAGTGATTTGTCAGAGAACATAGGCAATTTCCATCAGAGGCATACATAAAATAATTTATTGTTTCTAATATGCTTATGTCCACATGAAATACATGAATACAATGGCAAGAGCTTGAGTTGATGAGGAAAAGAGAATTTGAATGCACAAAGATCACAGAAAGATGGATGGGGGAAAAAATAATCTGAATGTATGACTGCGATTTGTATCAAAAACATTGGACGTCTTTCCGGTTTTCCTTCAGAATAAAATTCCAATTAATTGACCTGATTCTTTAAACATGTTGATTTTGGCAAGATTTTTGTATTTCAGTGAAAACTACTCCTGTGAAAACTCTTGAAACCAACTGTTTCCAGGCTTAATGACTGACTTATGCCCTAAAGCACAAGAACTTCTATGTAGTATGTTGGAAGAACAGTAGTAGTCCAAAAGCTTTTGATGGTGCGGAGATACCTGGATGGGCCACTCATTGCTTACTCGGCTAAGGGCTGAGAAAAAAAAACAACAACTTTTTTTATTGTGTTATGTACATCTGATTTTCCTTCTATGTCCATCCTAAGCCAATGTCCTTATATAGGTTGGAGATCACCTCTTCATTGACTTAGAAGGCAAGTTTCCAACTAGCTATAGCTTATTTTAAAAATTGTCTTTATACCATATTATCCCTAATTAAACTGTACCTAATTATAACTGCAATATTTTATTACAAATCAGCTATACGTCCTTTTATTTTATTATGTCCTGCTGCCCAGAAATTAAGTAGTAGACTAGAATCATTTCATTCTTTTTTTTTTCCCTTTTTAAAATCTTGTGTTATGAAGTTTAAGGTTGATTTCTCTGTGAACTCTGCATACAATTATCTAAGACCATATCTAAAAAATCATCTACTTTTTTTTTTTTTTTTAATTGGAACAGTGTGATGGAAGCAAGAAGCTAACACTGCAATCTCTCATGAAGGCTTCATTTTCTTTGTCATTTTTTCCTTATTGCAATTCAAAATGTGTCTGATAGAACAGAAATTTGTTATTCTTGTTTGCTGACAGAATTCAGAGAATGGTTTGGTTAAAAAGCTACAACAAGAGCACTGGTCATTCTGATTATGCATTCAGTCAGAATGAAAGATAACTTAAAAATGTACAGTATTGCATGGTCCAAAAGGCTTAGTACTGTGCAGTGTTGACATTCACAGAATTACAATTGGATAATGTCCTTGAAAAATGTTCAACATGAGAAATGACAATAGTTTGAGGGCTTTTGCATTTTGGTTTTTTTTCCCTGTGTGTGTCGCTAAAAATAAGAGAGAATAGAAAAAAATATTAAAATAAACAGTTATTAATGAAAACAGGACTAAACTTTGCTCAGCAGACTTCCATTTAAATGTTATAAATTCAGAGAGATTTAGTAGGTAAATATCTTATTATTTCTTCACGTTAAATAATAAACAAAAAAAATTATGAGTGTGGAATTCCAGTTAGATAAATGTCATGAAATTCTCCATGATTATTTAGACTCTTAGGAACCCTTACAGAAACACTAAAGGGTACCTTGAGTATGGAAATTAAATTATTCTTTTGACACATCTAACTCTTCCAGGCCAGCAAGGTGGTATCAGATATTGTCTCAGCTTTACAAGTTAGACAGTATTAAAATGATAGGTGACACCCTTCACAAAAGGAAACGTCACATTAAAAATTGAAAATATTTAGAAAAAGTTAGACAAATGCAGCTGTAAAGTGTGAGTGGCTAAAATCAGAACAGAGAAAAAAAAGTGAATTAGCATACAGAAATGCTTTAGAATGCCATGACAACACAAAGACAGGCAGGCTCAGGCTATTTCATATCATTCCATTTGACTTGTTCTTGCCCCCTGCCTCTCAACTTTCAATCCAGGAGAACAAATGCTCTGTGTGATATTTTAATGAATTCTTTGCACATTTACTGTCACTAAAGCCTATTTTCTCAGTGTTAATTATAACAGTCCTGTTAGTAAAAAAATAAATGCTATCCTAAGGGTGTCAAATTCTTGATTTTTCTCTCTGGAAGAAAACAGGACTACTGTGCAACAGCAGGCTTAGGATGCTCCAGTTCAGATTCTGTCAATATTTTTTATTAACTCATAATTTCAGAGGTTTCAAAGCTTACAAACTATATTCTATGCACAACTGGACAGGACCTGACAGCGCCTAAGACCTAAGCCTGGGGCAAAAGTCAATACACCACTCTCAGAAGGGTGAGTGAGCTAGGTAATTTTTATATGCACAAAGAATTTCTGTTAAATAATATAGAAAGATCTGTAAAACAATTATGTATCTACCACGGAATCGCAGCCATGTGGTGTCTTTGAAGGCACAACTGTATTATTGGTTATACTATTTGTTTTTTATAAATCAATGACTGACAGATAAACACTGATTGTTCTGAGGTAATCTGATTGTTTTCCCTGATCCAGTGCTATATGCTGCAAATAGTAGGCATATCACTTTCATTTATTTTGAAAAAAGTACAGGTGTCTGTCATTTTAGCTGCAGCAATCCATATTTTTTCTGAGGTAGATGAGTCTTTGTAAAGCAGAAGCAATTGTCTGCAACATTATAAATCATGTAATACAGGAAGTGTTATGACATTACATCAGTAAACTACACAGGTCCAGCTATTCTTTCCTTAAAAACTCAGTGGTTTAAAGAAAACACTGTCTGGATTACAGCCATGAGGCTAAATTAGTAGATCTCTTGCTAATAAATAGCCCAGCTGAAAGCACATTCATGAGTGAAGAATCTTAAAAATCCAGGTAATCTAAAAAATCTCAGCCATTTTTAATTATAAATTATATAAGCCCAAAAACTAAAAAACAAAAACAAAACAAAAAAAACCACCTCATCAGATTTTGAATATTTCTTAGTTTTAAAAAAGTGAATCTTCAATACTGGAGCACCTTCCTGCTCTGTTACCTGTAGGGGACCAAAACTGATTGTGTAGGAGCAAAGAAGGCTCCAAAGCCAGGAAATGCCATTTCCAGCAGAAGCACATACCCCATCAATCAGAGGGGCACTCACAGAGCTTGGTATGCTTAGTGCTGGCTTTCTCCAGACTACAGATGTCAGCTCTGCACAGTTTGAAGTCAGCCCTTCTTACATCACTCTTACCTATGCCCTGTGTCACATTATCTTAAGAAGACACAGATAAAGACGCCAGCTACACAGGAAGAAATGCAGACAGAAGTTTGACTGGTATTTTGGAGATACAAGTAGAGTGTTCTTCCAAGAAGTTTGGCCTTGCTCTTGAGGACAAACCCAAACGATTCTTTTGGAAAATATTATCAGCACCCTGAAGTCTATTGAAAGACCAGCATACGCAAACTTCTTGTTGCTTCTGTGAATATTTTCAAATTAAATATTTGTATATTTCTTTACGTTTAAGCAGGACGTTACCAACTTTTAATTTACTACTTTAAAATCTGTTTCCAAGTATTAGCATATTTAATTTACAATTCTAGTAAATACTTATTTTAACTGCAGTGAAGATTACAGCCTTAGTTAATGACAGGTTGTAAAGATGTTTTCATCAGGGAGATATTATTGATATCTTTGTAGTGAAGACTGATCTTAACCCATTTAGCATTTCTAGAAGTGTTAACATACACTGAGAACACTGGTACTGCTATTTTGGATGTGCAGTCCTCCATGACACCAGGAAAGGTAGAATTATCATGGCCTTCCCTAGGGAATTAAGAAAGTTAGTTCAACTGCTGTACTGAAGCATTTGAGCATTTGACATTTAGAAATTAAACTAAAGCAGTTCACCCTGCAAGCAAAGAGTGACTGTGAAACAGAAGTTCGTATTTAGAAAATATATTACTAAAAGAGCTAATCAGTAAGAAGCCCTTGTCAATAAGCCTTTTAGTTCACCAGAAGGAAATATTACACTGAAAAACTCCCTCACCAAAACTTCATTGTAATTCAATATAATAAGAAAGATTTCGCTAGAAGAAAGAAAATTGATATTGATACATGGCACAGTCGAAGACAGTATGGAAGTACGATTATGGTTTACTGCACACTCAATGATCTGAGAGCACATTTTATGAAAATTTATTTATGATGAGATGGGTACCTAGGTAGCTCTGCGATCTTACTGCCTGAATTTAGTGCTTCAAAATATGCTAGACTTAAAGGAAAGTATTTAAAGATGAATCATAATAGTCAAAGAAGAATGAAGTTATGAAAGCCATTTAAAATTTTTCAACATTGTAGTAAAAGTTTATGGTTTATTCTTGCTTCCATTGAAGCACAATTTCCATTCTCTTTTTAGTTTCCTGTTGTCAGTTTACTTATCCTTTATGCTGTTCAGATCTAGTTGTGACTTTCTCTTAAGTTTAAGCTGAAGTGTGTTGTTTTGAAATCAATTTATAGATTCTAGTTCACAAGGAAATGAGCAACTACTTTCCCTTACTATGGCTAGACCTTCTGCCCAGGTGCAAGTACCGAATTTGAGTCTGTATTTCTCACAGGTAAGAAAGAATTTGATTGATGTGTATCCACTTGTTCTGAGGGAAAAGGATCTCAATCTTTTGTTGGTTATTGCCCGACTTGGTATAAATAATTTTATCATTAGACTATGGAGGCTCCACTTCATGATTGCAGTCTTTGTATGTGGAGGTTTTCAACTGCTTATAAAATACTAAAATATTCATTGAGCCAAAATGAAAGTGTATATGACCCTGTAGGCTTTGACAAAGCCATTTGCCTGGTTCTTGGTTCCTGTTTCAGAATACTTCTTATGTTTCAGTATTTCCTATGAAGACAGAGAACATCACTGTAAGACAGCCAGAGTAACTTATGACAGCATATTTGATTGAACACCTTGGACTTTTCTTCTAGGAATATCTGAATAATGTTTAGAACAATGGTGGAATCTCTAACTGGCCCTTTGATTTGTTAGGTGAATGCACTGAGTTTATGCATTAAACAAGCTAATTCCTTATTATTAGTTTTAGGAATTTATTTTCTCTGTATATGGATTGAAACATTTCACACAAAATTGAATAATATTTATGTTGACACATGGAAAAAAACAAACAACCCAGATTGACATTTGCTCAGTGAACAATATTACGTCAATCAGAAGCTTTCTTTCCCAATTTCTGTGATCAGGTGAGTACCTAAGGAGTGATTATTTAAGTGGTTCTATTTCCATATTTTTAAAAAGGAGGTAAAAATGTCCACTAAAAACACTTTAAAGGAAACCTCCAAGAACCACTCGTGCATAGAAGCACCCCTCCCAACTCTCCTTTCCCATAAGGAATAGCTAGCTGGCTGATGTTCATATGGAGATTTTTAAGTATTAGTTCACATTCTTATGTATATTTATTAAGTCAGGAGAAAAATCACTGAGAGGTCTACCTTGTTTTGCAGAGAAATAATCAATGATCTCAGGTCATAGCACAGATAATTAAAGATAAACAAACCAAGATCTAACCCACAAAAAAAAAAAGTAATGTGAGAAATGACTATTCCCTGTTGAACTTAAGAGTGCTTATTTTCAATATAATGTTAAGTCAAATAATTTAATCATTCTTACACTGTTTTATACTATTTCAGGGAAGAAAACCGGAATATCATACAGTCAAGTTTCCCATATGAAATAGTCAGAGTGTAGTAGTAATTTCACTCTCTACTTTTCCTTATGAAATAAATGTCCACACAAAATTTAAGCACAATGCTTTGAGATCAGATCAATATTCAGTGAAATCTGATTATCTATCTGTAGATTGCCTGTGTAAGCATGAGGAGATTTCTTTCAGAGAGAAGGATTTTCAGATCTTTGGGTAAACAAGAAAAGAACTCACGTTTCCCCAGACCTATGTGCCCTGAATATTTGTAGCAGCACAATTCCTGCACATGCTTCTTGTTTACAGTACTCTCATACGCAGATGGCAGACATGTTGCCGAAAAAAACCCATAATGATTGGGGGACTGTGGTATGGAGGACTTTAAAAATCTGGTAAGGATTCAATCTTGAAGCCCTGTGTTGTAAAACAGAGAGGCTAAGGATGCATTAACAGATAGCATAACCCAGAGAGGGACAGACCTACAGAATTAAATAGACCATGTGGAGCAGCTTACATCATTCCCTGTACATTTATTTCATACTTGCTGCAACTGGATGCCGTTGTCCAAATGACCATTGCTAGCTGGAGAATATTCAGTGCCTACATGAGGAACAAGTTCTTGTTCAGTTTCATCTGACAAGAAAGGATCAGGGGAGCCAAGCAAAACACACCACCTGAGAAGGACCAGGTGACTGATTCCAAACAAATGCTAAAGTGGTTCTCTAACCATAGCACCATTTTTGTCAGTCCAGTTACTCTCTAAAAGGCCTTTGGCATCTTCCTGTGAATCCCATTCTCGTTAAATATACATATATATTCGGGTCATGAAAAAAGAAGAGAAGCTTCTCTTATTAGCACAATTTTAGACATTTGAACCCCGTCAGAGGGCAAGATTTTCAGGTGCAATCAAGTCGATATTTAAAGGGCATTGTTTGAAGAGCTAATGGATCACAGGCACTAGAACAAAAAAATTCTCATTATTTAATTTTTTCAATAGTAAGATATAGTGGGAGAAAGAAAGGAAATAAGAAGGTATAATTTTATTTAATTTACCAGAAAAAAAATCTGTTCCCACAGATACTGATGTATTTCTGCAAAGAAAAGCCATAAAATTCTTCTGATTATGAATATTTTTAGTAATCTGAAACTTCATCAAGGAGTATATCTGAACTTGCTTTGTGATAAAAGCACTTTCCATCCCTCTATCTTTTCCCAGCTTCCCACAGAAACTGAAATTCATATTCCATGTACTGGCAATGATGTCAAAAGCCTATAGGTTGACAAGCTAGAGTAATTATTTTCATTATAAGGAACAGAGTGGGTTGCATCGACAGGGTTAGTTCTGAAAAATTCTGGTTTTGCCCACTGTGATTGTCTGTGATAAACACATACAGAAAATGGAAAGTACAATAGATTTCAATAGGGATAGAAATCTGTTTCATACCTGTAATTTAGCCTGTTAAAAATGTTAAATTCACATGTTTCTATTTGAAAGCATTTCTGACTTTTGATGCTTCTATACTGGTAGGAACATAAATGTTACTAAGCGCAGTTAAGGCTGAAAAGTGATAGAAGTTACAGGTACACAGCAACTTTTTCCTTTCTGTTAGTTTTATGTCTGAATGTGTCTAAAATAGGCTGATGCTGGAAAAAAGTGTTATCCCTCAAAAAAAAAACCCAAACAGAAAGCAATGCCTCATTTTTAATAACTTGTGGTTTATCTTAGCACTCAACCCAAACGAGATGTATTAGCCCATTAAATCATTTTACTAGATTACTACTAATGTAAATATGCATTTAAAGGTGATAGTATGATCATGACATTTCTTTGAAATACTTGTTTGGTTTTTTTCCATGCCATTTTTGCACAATCCTCCCTCTGGAATTATTGGTCTTAAAATCTTTCTCCTTCCCTGAAACCCTGTGACTGTAATACTGCCTTTTAGATCGTCACTTCCTACAAGGTTGCTGAAAGTATTCCTTTCTACACTATGGTCTTTGTATCGTTGTGGGACAAAATCACCTAATTCGGGTGTGATAACAGAGCACCAGGACTGGCTGATATTGGCAAAGCTGTTGAGTGCTATAGCTGGGGTTGGATGTTGACCTCTCTGGTGAAGGACATAGCCGAGGAGCATACAATTGTATGGAGATCTATTTCTCCCACCTGGGCAATAGGGCAGTAACAACAGGGTTCATCTGGCTGCCTACACAAGGAAAGACACAGCTGCTGTCATGAGGAAAGACATGGAGCAGAGACGCTCCAGGAAGAATTGTTCCTTTCTCTGAAAATAACATTTCTTTGGAGAGACAAGTAGAAAATATCCTTTTCCTAGTTTTTTTGGGTTTCATTTTCTCCTTTTTTAAAAAAAATCCATCATAAGTTAACAAATCTCCCTATCTTCACTCCAGTGGTTCTAGCCCAGGTTGTGCAGGTAGAAGATATCGCATTAACCTATTTAGGCACAGAACTCTTAATAATTAGTCAAAAATACAAAAAGTAGAAAAAATATCACTGTCCTGAGTGTGCCAGATAATTTATCATTGTTAAAGCAGCTGCTCCAGTGACCACCTGAAGGTTATCTTAGAACTGTCAGTTTTTCAGAGAGCCTGAAGACAGAGACTCTCAGTATTATGAAAAAAAAAATTATATTTATTAAAATGAGAAATAGTTCCACTTGCATCTCCAAAGGAACTTGTAGAGGAGACATTTTCATTTTCATTTTTCAAAGAATGCTTGTTCCAGAACCTGTTACACACATCTACACACATTCAAACACTCATCTACAAAAGCAAGGAATAAGGAGGCCTGAGGATTGAAATTATTTAGAACAGCATGGGAGAGGCTCTTCTTAAAGATATGCATTATTATGTGAATACAGAACTTGTTGCAGCCTGTAATTATAACAAAATAGGTCTTCTCCTTCCCTGAGGATGTCTCATGCTGTCATGTGAGCAGAGACCAACTCAATTTCCCCTTGTCTAGGGTCCTTCAGCTGTGTCCCACTTGGCTTCCACTTCTGTTCCCAAACTTCAGTTCCAAGCCAGGATATTACTAGCACTTTTTCTTTAATTATGTCAAAATGTATTTAACTTGGAGAATGAGTTTAAAGAAATACAGCTGAAATATTTGAGACTAGCAACTCACTATTTTCGGCAGATATAGTTGATGACCTCGATCTTATCTGCATTCTTATCTGTTTCCAGCAAAGGTAAAAATGTTCTGAATGAATTTACAAACATTTCTACTAATGTGTTTGGACAGGAGGCTCTGATAAATAAAAAATCAATGCATCAGATAAATATCAGTATGTTTACACCAGGGGAAAAGTATTTTATCACTATGGTCAAATTAAATGAAGAAGTAATTTTGAATAGGCTAGGTGGACCTGCTTCAAGGAGGAATGGCACAGCAAGCATAGGTGTCGATTGTCTGTATTAGAGGTGAAAAAATGAACAGAATGAGCTAGGAGAAATCCCCAAGACAAAGAAAGATAGAAGAAAATTTAAAACAGAGCTTATTTTAAAAAGGTGTTTTCCTGCCTGACATTGGATTAAAATAAGTCCAAAGAGATAGCAGGATCCTGGAGAGTCACACATACAGAGCTGCAGACTGCTGCAGGGTAGTGCTTCTGAAGCCACAAATTATTCCAAGTGAACAGAGCTGTTCACCAGCTCATATAGCAACACAAGACACACCTAAGCAGTAAAAAGAAATTTACTGAATCACAACTGATGATGCTGACACAGTGGATAGTCCCATCTGGAACTCTTCAGGGTACCTGAGCCTGGGAGTGAGAGCAGAGTCTCGGTATTTCACATCACTCTCTGAAGTCATCGTTAAATAATCTAGGCTTCTAATCCAGATAGTATGGGGACTGATGTTAGATGTTGTACATAAATTGCCTATTTCAGCCACTGTAGTCTTCCATTTTCCTTATTCTGAGCATCTGGAAAAATATCTGAAGAGCCAATGTTTAGCCTCTGTCATTTGTATAGTGGGCATCAGATAAAATGGTAGAAGTGCAGATAAATTTGTACTGCATTGTTGCTTATTGGTCCTAAATGAGATAAACCTTTATGCACAGGAAATGGTATCTCACTGCAGATTTTCTAAAAGCTGACTGGTGGTGTGTTACCTACTGGAAAATATATTGCAGGATTTGTTAGACATGCATCTTCCAATATCCCTACATTGGTTTCATCAACTGTATGTTTATTGCAAAATCAATAAAATATTGAAAAAAAATTGTTGAGAAGTTCTTAGGCAGCTGGCTTTTGGTGGTCTATAATAAATGATCATGACTGGCATTTTTAAACCTTGCATTTCAGACGCATAAGTATGTATTAAACAAGAGGCTAAAGATGCTGAATAAGCTAATGTGTTTGTCACTCGTGCAGATTCATGCTCAGCTGTGCTGATGTTTCACTTAATAAACACTTGCTCAGGAAGTCCGCAAGCATAGTCTCCCATTCACCAAGTTGGTGAAAAACAAAATAAATTAATAAAAAACTGGTGCACAACATCTTCTTTGGTCTCTCTTCCAGCAATTGTTCACATGGAAAAGTAGCTCACACATTTGAACAATACACTTGCAAAGGGACACTTACATAAAATCTCACATATATGTGAGAGCTTGACAGTTCCAGGCCTCATTTACAAACCAGGTTTGTGATCTGAATTCTGCAGTATGCAAACTAAGAAAGGATGAGGTGGAAAGGGATACAAACCTCCACAGAAACATCAAGATTATTGCACATTGGCAGGAAAATATTACAAGGTTGATGAATTTTTAATTTGCCACATTTTTGGTAAAATAAGCCACTTTCTTTTCCCCTTCTCAGTACTCTAAAGTTGTGTTGGGTTTCTTGAAAGAGAAATCTCGAAAAGAGAAGGGTTCATCAAGCATAGGCTTATAAATTTCACTTTAAACCAGTGATAAAACTTTTACCACGTAGATACATATTTTCCTTTCCCCTCAATACATGAAGGTAAAAATTGATTGAAAATGAATAATGTAGTTCTCTGACTCTCCTTTGTAAGTGAATCATTGTTTGCACACCTAATAAAGCGATGACATTCAGTGTCCAGGAATAACAATAACATTTCATGAATGGGCATCTCACCAGCAGCAGAGAGAGCTAGGACACTGACATCTGTGAAAATATCAGTGCATAATAGCTTCCTGAGCATCCAGGTTTTTCTACTACTTTCCAGACTATTGATTTGGTTTTGAACAATTGATTCTCAATAGCATATTGCTAAATACAGTTACAGGGGGAATGTTTTTGTCTCCTCAACACAGCCGTTCACCCTACTTAAACATTCAAGCTGTGTCAATTATGTACACATTCAGTTCTCTCAAACTGTTAAATTTTCATCTTTAGTAAAGAAGACAATGCTCATGGAGGTTTTGTGTTGCCTACATAAATATTTGTGCAATGTACTTAGTGTGGCAACATATGATTGCTGAAGATAAAGCAGGTTCTTCAGGCACAAGAGTACTTGTAATAATGGAAATGAATGACAATCCAGTCCCTGTGCAGGTTGGGGAGGGTGGAAGGAGAGGTGGATGAGATGCATTAAGTGCTCAGTGCAAATTCCCAAAAGCTTATGAATATGCAGAGGTATCAGTGAGAATGTGTGACTACGGGAATATTTTCAGATGATAATTCCAGAGTTTTCTCAACAATCTGTATGTAGTTTGCCATCTGCAAATCCTCTTAAAGGAGTATGAATATGGAGTAAGTGCAAAATGCAACCAAGGCCTATTTACAGAATGAATTGACAGATTTCATATTGTTTGCTCTGGAGAACTACTGCAAATATGTTCATTCAAAATTTTATTTAATTTATGCTAATAAAATAAGACAGATCAGTAATAAGGAAGAAAAAAAGGGCATAGTAAAACACTAATATGTGAGATCTGAAAGCTCCACAGTTTTGAAATTCTCATCAAGTGCTGTTTTATGATTATTTTTTCTTGTCTATGGCACTATATGAATACCCCAGAGGCACCAGGAATCCGAAAGAAATTACAGTAATTGATTAGTAGCTGCCCAAGATCACCATTCATCTGGCATAAATGTCGCATCAAAGCTGACATATTTTCAAAATCTTTTCATTTGGCTGGTAATGAAAGCAAAACACTAAAAGGCAAATTACTTCTATACCATCAAATTAAACAGAAGGTTCACTGCCAATACTAAGAAATACTTTTTAAAATCTGTTGTAATAACTTTTTAGCAAAATAAAATATTTTTTCTCAGTGGGGTAGGGTCAGAAACACAATTTACATCGTCCAAGGTATAAGCTGACTTAAAGTCTATAAATCATGGTCACAAGCATTCCTGACTTTGTCTAGGTGTGATTACACCTTGCTGAAATACTGGATGTAACAGATCCTGTTCTGAAATGGTGAAATAGCCACACTCTTCCCTTATTGCTGGGCACTACATCAGTGACTTGTACCTGACCAAGGAATAAAGACAGAATTGTAACACATCCCATTAGAATTTGTCTCTGATTGCAGTCTTTTACTCACACTGGATCTGGATTAAGCATATTTTTCAATGTATAGACTTTGTTGTCAGCACTCTGCCTGTGGCAAACTTTCTGCAAGGCAGGGCAAATGGGTAAACCAGGTAGGGGGGAAAATCTAAACCAACCAAAAAAGTCTTAGAGGCACTTAATTTGATTTTCAGGCTCCAAGGACCTGTCTAATTACCTCATACTAACTCATGTAAATGTGTTCTATTTATGTGTCTGATTACAGATATTAATAAATAATCAATAGTGCATTAGCTAATAATAAAATCTACTTATTTTTTAATAACTTGAATTTTTCTGATTGAGGGAATTTTTGTGATGTGAGATAGTGGATCCTGTTGCTCCATTAACTGCAGAAATTATCTGGATGTCTGGAACTGGTTCCCCCTCTTTCTTCTTGCTGTCTTCAATCTTATTTGAGGAGGCAACTTAGACTGAGATTTTCAGAGCATCTGAAATCTCACGGTTCTTAGAAAGGAATAGTCTCACTTGTCTTTCCATGCTCCCATGTACACCACGCTGACCCTCCACAATGCCTTCTGGACGTTGGAACTGACCCTACCCAGTGCCTGCTGGACTGTCTGGAGAGTAGGTTTAGATTAGCTGTTAGGAAGAAATTCTATGCTCCCATAAGGGAGGTCAGGCACTGGAGCAGGCTGCCCAGACAGGTTGTGGACTTTCCATCCCTGGAAGTTCTCAAGATCAGGTTGGATGAGGCTCTGAGTAACCTCGTCTAGTGGAAGGTGTCCCTGCCCATGACAAGGGGGTTAGAACTAGCTGGTCCTTAAGGTTTCCAACCCTAACCATTCTATGTTTCCATGACATTCCAAAAGCAATTCATTTATTAATTTCATAATTGTCATCTTTATTTCTCCTGAGTTGCTATGTTGTGCAGGCTCAACAACAGGTTTGGTGAGGTGAGGACTGGAGGGTGTAAAACAGATCAGGGAAGAACAGATCAGGGAAGTGCGTGTTTGGCAACAGTGAGGGAGAGACTCAATGCGGGAACTGCACCCCTTCTTTTGTTGGTGGTAGGCTGCTAGGCTGGCCTGCTTGACTCTGGGAACTGTTGCCACATGTTCCTAAGGAAAAACCTAGGTTTGATCTTTGGGTCCTGGTAACATGGTATTTTGAGCAAGCCTGTACAATTTGGGGCTCCCTTTCTTCAACATCCTTCAAGTTTACTGGAGCTATTGTGAATTGCCATCTCAGATCTCTGAAAATGTTTCTCCTTTTGTCATATAAGAGAGAGTTTAACTACCAATTAATTGCTGTTAATCACATATCTACTGGAATGCCAGCTTACAACACTAGACCCAAATGCCTTTAGAGATGTTATCTGAAGCATCTGCCCTCTATATGGGGATTTCAAATCGACAGAAAACATTTACAGACATTCAAGTGTATATATGATATAACACATGCTCACACATTTCTGGCAGTTTTCAATGTAATACAAAATGGTAATTATTTCAAAACTGTATTAGAAAAATAAAAGAAGGAATCTCTGAAACAGATGAGATCTTTGCCTTGATAGCATAGTGTTAGCTGAATAAGGTGTCAGGATGTTAAAACACAGACACAAACGCAATAGATTTTATTAACACACTTTGATCGTCATCTGGAACTGCTTGATGTTTGGTTAGAAAGGCTTCATAAGCCAGAAGTGTTATTTCTCTGGGGTTGATGATTTTCTTTTATTCCTGCTGGTGCCCAGATTTTATAGTGAAATACAAAGATTTGAAGCAAACAGACATATTAGGAATTCATAGTATCTATATCTCACTTTGAAGGTGTTCTAGTGGGTCTTGGACTTTGATCCAACAGAGTTCCTCTCAAAAGCAAATTAACATATTTTATGACTGTATTTTGCATTCATTCATTCATTCCAGATACACTGCACCACATTAGATCTGCTGCAGAATCACTAAATGTGAGCTATGCAAGAAAAAAATATTTTAATTCATGAAGTCCTTCAAAATTAACACAGAAAGACTACTTTTGGTTTGTATTTCTTAATTTTTATCAGGTAAAAATCAAAATAAGGTGTAAGATATGTAATTCTGAAACTAATTCAGGAACCTTATTTTTTTAAAGCAAATAACAGCTTTTTTAGGTGTTGAAAATCAAACTATAATGACTGACTTGTTTTGTTAAATAACTTTTTTATTTTCAGAGTAACAAACTATCTTCCTTAAAGATAAAAGAAAAGGGAATAAGACTGCCTCGGGTATATTGTGACTGGGAGAGGTACACTCTCTGGTGAGCCCCGAAGTCCCCATTCCTTTTCATCCAGCAGAGAGGATGACACTAACCTAGAGTTCAGTCTCAACTTACAAAAACATTTGATCGTATTTATTAAATATATCTGGGTAATAGCTTATCTTAACATTTACATACACAAAACCCTAAAAATTAAAAGTCCAATGAAATAAGAAAAGCAAATAAGACATGAAAAGGATGGGATTTTTAATTGAATCAGATATAAAGATCTAATTACAAATACAAGCATACCGATCCCCACGAAAATCAGCACACAATGAATTGTCCCCCACTTCTTTCTCCACCAGTAACTTTCATGTGAGGATCAATGGAATAACACACCAAGACAGGGACAAGGTAAGTCACAGCACATTCAATAAAAAGCCAAATAACCATTCCCTTGATAGAAAATTTTCACCTTAAGGGTGGATCATTCAGAAACTGGATGCAGCAGAACAAAAGAGTGTTATTTCAATTTTAGTCAAATTCTCTCTAGAATCCAGTACATAATTTCTCATCATAACAAATAAACATTCTCATGTTTGGTGTATATTTAAGCTGTCATCTGAGGAAAAGGCAAATATCATAGTATTTATTTACAAAACCCATTTTGATCCTCCTAAATTACATATTGCTTTGAAAATATGCAACCAGCTACCAAACAGATGCATATTGACAAATATCCAGTGAACTCAACCAAGCTCTGCCTATTTACACTCCCTCAGGATAACACAGAAGTATATAATATCCTAAGATGAGATTTTAAATGTAAATGCACATTATCATTAAGGAATAATTTCATACAAGAGCGACAGAATTAGTAAAATATACAACTGTCTTAAGAATATGAAGTCTAAATGTGTCCAGCTGCCAGAGAGAATGAATATCAGAAGCCTGTGAAGTGTTTCTGTGATGCTTACATAGTATCTGCCATAAACGTGTGTTAAAGATTACTTCCTTTTAACAGAATAGATTAAGATATTTTAAATTAAAAGGTTCTATATAGATGTTAAATAATGTATCTCACAGTTTTATGAAATCTTCTTTCAAAAACACTCATAAATTATATTTTGCAAGCTTCTGTCTAAAGTAAACAAGGTAAATAATCTATCTTAATGAAAATACAGAAGACTGAAACAGGTTCAGTGATTTTCCAAAATGACAGAAACACCATGTCAAAATAATGTTATAATAGTGATTTTTGTATGTCTAGAACTCATGTATGTTTGCGGCGTCTAAAGATCTTCTGACATCCTGGTGCTAAAACTTGAGCTCTTGACTTTCTTCTCAGAGAGTTTACTGACTCTCTTAATTTGAAATATATTGAGAAGAGGTTGTTTCCTGAAGAAAAAAAAATCTCAATAACTATTTGTATAGTTTAAAAATTTGTGCAACTTCTGTTACCCATCTGCATTATAAAATGCAGAATAGCACCATTTCTTTTGTCAGTAGGGATACTCAGCTGTGGGAAAAAAAATCCATCAGCAACAGCAAACCTCTGCTGATACGAACACAATCAGGATTTCACATCAATTTTGCTTAAAGATCCTATTTTATTCATTCCAGACTGCTAAAATAAGGGTAGATCCAGTCCAAGTAGCTTATATCTATTTTAAAACTAATGTTAAGGAGAAAATTAGAGTGCATTAAATAAATATATATGCGTGCTTAATATCTGTTTCTCAGTAATTTTGAACAAGCAGAAACTTGTATAGATCTAGAAATTATTAAAAGTTATCTATTTCAGTTATACATGAAAACCTTCAAATTCCAAGTTGAATTTGATGGGTTTTTTCTTGGTCCAAACCTCCTACAATACATTATTACAGAAAATGGGCTTGGAAGGAACCTCAAGAGATTATCTTGTCCATCTCTCATGCCTCAGGCAGGATCTGTTCTCCCAATGACATTTCTGACAAATGTTAGTAAAACCTGGTTCTAAAGTCTTCCAAAACTATATTTGTTATATCTATAAGGAATGTATTCTCACTCCTACTAAGAGCGATGTACAGATTAAACACTGCCTTAAAAAACAAACAAACTGAAAAACCCCAAAACAACAAAACCAAAAAAAACATGCACTGGGCTGAAAAAACAAACAAGTGCAGAAGACCTTCAGGCTCCCTGATGCCTATTTGCTCACCATTAACAACTCTGAAACAAGAGAGAAAATAACGCTGATTATCAAGGCTGAACTGATTTCATTTTGTCATTTATTAAATACAAAGATGCAGCCCTGATAGGGCAAAAACCCTTCCTGGGTGGAAATTGGTGCTCACGGAGACTGACCCTGTGTATACCAGCAGGTATTTGGGAATATGAGAACCAAAACAGCTGCGTGGGAAGGGCATGTCCCCATGGCAGGGTGCATATACAAGTCTGAGTACATGAAAATGGATGGATGCTTGAACGCCACCTCTGTCTCTTTGAAATTGTACTGTGTATGGTGCTTTGCATACCATAAATACCCTTTAAAGATTTTTTTCCCCTACTGATTCTTTGTCCTGTTTCTCTTGTGTGTGGATAATTATGGTAGTAATTTGGCTACAGCATTCTGAACTTGCATGATTTTTAGTAAGGACTACATGGATTTGAATCTGTCAGCTACTCATAATGCTTCCTCAATATTACCCATTTAGTGTCAATTATAAACAAAAAATAGCCCACTTATTGTCTCATATGAGCATCCACATCAATAATTGTGCAGAACAAAAGGCATAAACTGAGACCATCTGCTCTCACTACAATAATCTACCTAAAAAAGCTTAGCCAGTAACACAGTAAAAGATTCTAATGCATTTGCCTGGGATCACGCTGTTTAAGTGTCTTTTGTGATTAAAATTATTACTGCTTTGGTCCATCACCTATTAAGATGTATGTTTCCTCATTTCAAGTAAAATATTGTCATTTTACTTTTATTATTGTAGTAAATTAAGATAACCTATAAGAAAAAACTGTACTTTTGTTTTATACTTCATTGTCACTCTCTTTCCTGCTGATGTTGACAATACTTAGATGTTTCTTAAAAAAATCATATATGCTGCAGATTTTTATTTTTTTGACAAGTGCAGAACACTTAAGCTCTGCTAAATGCCAGTATAAAACCATATCAAAACGTAAAATGTTAACCAGAAGTGCCATCATGACCTGAAAAGTTAAAAAAGAAAGAAAAGAATATTTAAAATCCTACAATCAAAGATTGTTGATGTTTAAAGAGAATGTATTGTGAGTTTTCTCAGCATTGAATGCGGGTGATTTTTCCTGGCAGCTTGCAAGAAGAGATAGAAGTTTAAGAAACATTCATATGAAAGTACAAAAGGCAGGCAAATCCCTGCTGCTTTATGCCAGTGTCCTTATTCTATTCTCTAGCACATCAGGCCTGTCAAGACATCTCAGTTCTTCACTTCTAACAAAAATAAGTAAATGAAAATAATGCACTGCAAATTCCCAGTGCATTTAATACAAATGTTTGGTTCAGATCAACTGCAGATTCAGTAAATGCTTAGATGTTCCCCAACCCTAAATGGTGACCACTGAAACTTGATTACAGGCTGGTTTTGAATAGCAAAAGATAATTTTTCTCCAAAAATGAAATATAATGCTACACTTTCTGTGTCTGATTTTCTAATATGCTAAGCACTCTTCTTTCTCCTTGATTTCAAATGGATTTTTTATATGCTCACAGCACGATTCATAAACTGTGTGACTTCTTTTCCATTCTATTTATGCCATGAATTCAATAACAATTTGCTTCACAATATTCAAAATAAAACTTGAAAAGAAATCAAAGGAAAATTATCCCTTTAGGAAACTTGGATTTTAAAGTATAGTACTGGTAGTTCATGAACTGACCCTATGACACCTGAAAACAAGATTCAAGAGGAAAGTCAAAAGTTTGGTTTTTTGAGCTTGGGTGACATGCATAATTTTTGGATTAGACAATTTTTAGCATTTAGGCTAAGAAGAAGAGGCTGATGTGATTGTATTGATGATTAATGGATCTATTTATCAGTCCCTGCCTAATATCTTGCTGAGGTTGAACTAAATTTTGGGATTAAAAGTCTCTTTCATCCCAGGTATGTCACAAATATGAATTGGAGATCTCAAAAAGAAGGCATGTAGAGTTATCCACTGTGTATTAGCCAACAGTAGCCAGCATCTCTAGCACATGTACACAGGCATCTGATCAGCTTGTTTGTGTAGCTGAATCATTAGCTAGAATACATCAGTGAGACCATGTGCTGGTTTTTGACACTCCAAGGTTCTCAAAACAGACCCTGGAAAATGGTCAGGGAGAATTGAGGAAAGAAGTGTGCTTGTCATCGGTAACAAAGCATATTGCTCTGCTCCTTTTGTACCAACCTGCTTTTCCCCTTCAGTTATTAACACTCCACCTTTTAGGCAACCCATGTGCAGAAATGAGTCTCACCTTCATAGGTAAGAGAATTCTGGTTATGGATCTTGTATATTGATAACTCAGTAGCTACTTATCCTTGATAAATCAATGCATTTCCAAAATTTGCTCTTTTGTTTAAAGCAGAAATGTGACCTATTCCTTCTCAAAAGGTGGCCAAATAATAAGTTGTAAATTCAGCCTCTGCTTTGGCTCCCCAAATTCCAACATACTGCCCTAGTGAAAGTACGCTTGTGTTTGCTCTTCAACTTGTTGTGTAGAAATACTTTCACTTAAAAATTTGAAAAAATATTTGAAACTAATAAAGTGTTTTGGCCAGTATTGAGGGTCTTATTTTTTGAGTTCAAAATAGTTTTTTTCAAAATTCAATCTCATAAAAAATAAAGTTTTAAAAATTGAAATTGAATTCTCACAATTTGGCCAATGAACATTGCAATGTCATTTTTAATATTTTTGGAAGAATAATATATTATACATATTCCTGCCATTTCCAACTGGAAGGTCCTTCAATCTGTTCTGGATCATGCTATTTATTTTTCCCAAAGTCTGCACATGTCTATACAACTATATGGAGGTTCAGAACAACGGCAAGCACCATGGCAGGTGTTCAAAAAATTGGCATGTCATTATTTCAGCTTTCATCTGCTTAAAAGTATGGTAATGTGAGTTGTATTGATGAAATCAGGGCTGAAATATACTGTGCTCTCTGCATGTTCCAAAAGTAGTAAAGAACAGGTAGGAATAAGTGTAATATGGGATAGCAATTTTGACTAGCTAAGCTGAGAATTTTACACTCATACGTTATCATTAATGCAATATACAAATACTTTACTTTAAAGCAGAAACCTGCAAACAAAGTAAAAAAGTAATAAGAAGCAAGGAAAACAAAATCTACAAATTTTTGCCATATATCTGGAAGAGAAAGAAAAAAGTGTGGATTCCTTTCTATTACTTTCCATTAGCATAAAATCTGCAAATCTTTCTGAACATGACAAATTCTTTTGTGCATATTAACATCACCCAGCAATAGAAGAGATATTTCCTGACAGGTAAGAGAACCATATCCTAATGTTTAAAAACTATATGTATATGAACTATAAACTAAAACACAAACTAAACCTTATTTTAAAAAGAGAATAAATGTATAGTGCGTTTTTTTTTTTCTCACATACTGAGACAAGCACAAACACTAAATTGGTTTGGTTTTTTTCTCATAAACTTCCCAGTATTTTCATCTACTAAAGGACATGATCTAGGGACCTTAAGATCAAGGCAGTATTCATAATAAAGTCTTCAACTGGTTGCCCTGGAATTTGACTATATCTGGACAAAAAAGTGTAAGTTACAACCATCCTTACAGAAAGAGATTATCAATATTATCAGGGATTATTCTTATTTCTGTTGCTTGGGCCATTTGTAGTCTTGTTTTCTCTGGAAATGAAGTGATCCATATACCTTTCTAAACAGGCAAAAGCAAGCTGTACTCAGTCCATAAATGGAAATAGTTCACAAAATATTGTTTGTGGTAATACAGCTATTGTATGCAGTCTTTCTTTGTACTATACCTTTGAAAATGTAAACCTAAAATTGGGTAATGCATCAAAAGGCTACTGCAAACTCTTGGATACATGAAGAAGCAATCAAACTTGTCAATTAAACAGAGATGAGACAGCAGATACATTTCAAAAACTTGTGGATGTCACTAGTCAGTTAAATTGATTTTATTTTCTCATATATAGTTGTGTCAGCCTAAATATTTAATATATTTTTGTGAATTATGCTTTGTTTTTAAACTGAAAAAAATATCAATCATAAACCCCAAAATTATATAATCCTTTAAACTACTTTTTAAACAGTTATTATTTCAAATTATTATTTTTATGCCAATATGTATTCCCACTGTTTCAAAATATGTCCTTTAAATATGTGATTTATCTGAGCTGCCAATTTCTACTCCGTTTGTGTCAGTTTATTTGTATATTCAAGTGTTTTCTGTTTCTCTAATAAGATACAATTTGACACTTTGAAATAGGAAACTGAATATTCTGACATCTTTTCGTAGTACCAGAAATAATGAGAGCAGAACTATATGGGGCTATCATTAGTCTGTACTGTACCTTTATGCATATGGTTCAGTTCAACAAGATAACCGATAGGAAATGGCAGGTATGGGTCATTCACTTAATAGTTGGTCTTGATGATCCTTGTGGGTCCCTTCTAGCTCAGAACGTCCTGTGATTCTTTGATCCTGTGATTTCTGTGTCTCTTTGGTGTCTACTAGTGTGCACGATAACTCCTGACAGGTGTCTTTGCTATGTTCTGTAGTATGAATCGAACACCAAATGAGTTTCTAGTAAGTATGGTAAGTATGAAGTAAAGTATGATGAGACATGATGAGACATGATGGCAGAAGGTTTCCATTTATGTAACATAACTACTTTATTTTTGTAGGATTTGTAGGATTTTGGTCCACCTGAAGTCAACAGGTTTTTCAGACTCCATACTCCAACCTTTCTGTGAGGGTCATACCTGTGTATCTGCTAAAGAGGGAGATTGCAATATTATTTTGTGAGTATATTTTACATTTACTCAAATCTTACCACTCCTTGGGTATCCCCCTCCCATTGGGACTGAGGGCCTTGGGCTGAGCTGAAATGGAGTTCTAGACAACAGAGTGAAGAGGGAAAAGGGACAGTAAGGCCAGAGAGTACCCTCAGGGCTAAGACATTCACTGTGTCATTCTTTTAGACAATATCCTTTACAGTTTGTTGTTTAGGACAGTGTTAAGAAGGTTTTTGGGTTCGAGTCGGGGTTTTAGCTGTTTTGTTTGGGTTTTTTTGTTTGTTGTTTGCTTGTTTTTAAATAATTATATGACAATTTTCCTGTGTCGTTCCCTTTGGCTCATTTATGGCTCATGCATAAGGATCTACACTTCACTTGCAGCCACTTATAAAATTCCTTCCAGGAGAAATAAAGTGGCTTATCCTATTCACGTTTTCCAAATGGTACATGCTGTCCTTCCTCAATAATTGATTTGCTTATAGCACTTAATAATTTTCAATATTGTGCCACTTTTCTAACAATAACAAGTAGAAGCATGAACATTGAAGGTTATTATTTACTAGCCACAGCTCAGTGCACCATATAATCAAATCCTTTGTCAGAGCATCCTGCCACATAATCAGATCTTGTGAATTGTCAAAGGCAATTTTATAAATATATATATTCATTTAAAGCCTCAGTAAGCTTGTCATGGCATGAGATAAGCACATTTTTCTTTCATTTTCATGCTTTTCCAGTTCTTTATATATGTAGTAATTACATTGTCTTCATACAGTTTCCACACTGAGAAGTAACACTGTATATATCTATAGCATGCTATACATACAATCTAATAACAAGTTATTAGATTGAATAGTTGATTTAATGGTTATTTTTTCCCTAAATAACATCATTTAAAGATTTATGTCATTAACCACATTTTATAATAAGCAATGTAATGCCCATCACAAAATTAGAAGAATCAGGAAACCTCACAAAGAGGGCATATCTTGCCCAAGCTGGTGTAGTTTAATATGCCAGATTGACTTCTTGCTCTGGCAGAGTCCTGAACAACTTTGGAATTTTTGTTTACTGCAAGGAACAGATTGGAAGATTTTTCATAAAGTTTTTGTTTTCATTGATTAGAGTAATAAATTCCAAAATTGAAATAAAACTCTGTGTAAAGATTGGTTGATTCAATGCAGGAAAAAAAAGGTATTAAACAAATGTTCTTAGAAGGAAAATTTCCTAAAAAATTGCTGGAATTATTGCAATAGAGGATGTTAAAAACATTAGAAAACAGTAATTTTATATGAAAGTTTTTATATATATATTCATATATATATATTCAAACCTTGTTTTCAAATACTAGGTGAGAACATAATGGCTTTAGAATCTCATAGAAAAACCTGAAATTTTCAGAGGTCTATTCTACATGTATAAGAAGCTCTAGTATTTGCAGTGGTATAGCCCCAAAGATATATTCTGTGTGTGCTGCAGAAAGCATTTTATAGCTCAAACATAGTTTGTGCCGAGTCTCTAGTCTCCATACATCCTCACTGACTGTCCTCTAATTGGATGGTGATGATGAAGACATCTGCCAGATTAAAAAAAAACCATAATCAAGTAATATGTCAGCCAGAACAATAGTGAGGAAAAAAGAGCAAGGAAAGATAGAAGCAGGAACAATATCCCAATTAAAATGAAGAACAAAACAGTTGAAGTGCAGATGAGTGTCACCTTTCTTCAGACAGTACAGACAATGACAGCTGTGCAAACACATCTAAGATATGTTGGAAAAGAGGTGGCTATATCGTGGAAAAAATAGTCCTGAAATAAGTAATTGAATAATATTGCCAGGATTTAGCTGTAACAAATGAAGCAGTACATTTTCTCAGATACATATCCAATGTGAATTGACATTCAGGGAGTGAAGGGTTAGATAAACAGCAACCAATTCTTGAACACAATATACTTTAGCCTTGGCTTTGCTTACAATCCTGGTTATTGGATCTTGTGGTTTATTAATTTATTTTACACAAAGAAGAAAGAAGGTTATAGAGAGGCCACAGTTCTATTTGATATATCTAATGTGATATCATATGCATAAGAGGTGTCATCTCCATCATCAAACTGTAGGGAATTTTATTTCATTTAATTTTTGATTGTTTCTAGCAACAATTCAGTCAGGATATGGGTATGGGTAAATTAGCAAGTTTCTTTAGATTCAAAGGGTGTTCAATCACTGCTGGGTAGGCTTATGCACTGCCAAAGTCCACAGGTACCTGTTTCTAGGCTAAATTATCAGTCCAGATCTGAGTCCAAGAAAAGCTATGCTGCTGCAGCTCCATGCCCCAGGTTCAACAAGGGGCAAGGCTGAAGATGCACATTCCCATCAGGCATGTGCACTCGGAGCAGGTGTGTGCGCCACACACAAAGCTGGCCATTGAGCACTGACACACAGTCACTCACCTCGGCACAGACAGCACCAGCAGCTTCATCCTGCTCCCCTCTCTGGCTGTGAAGGACAAAGGATTGTTAGGGGGTTTATATATAAAGGAGGGTGCATATTCATATAAATATGCACTTAAGTTTTAATATTAAATATATATATAGACATACACACATATACATATACATATGTACAGTCCGTGGATCACAGTCTCCTCAGTTGCTGGCATGTGGACATCTGAGCCCTTGAGGCCACAGGCCTGCTCCCTCACATGCACACAAAAACTCACACACACGTGCAAAGAGATGTGTCTGGGACTGTCCTGGTTCCCAGGGGAACTAAAGCCTCTGAGTTCTTGTTCTTAAAGACACACACATACACACAGAAAAGTCGGTGGGCATCCTACCTGGACACCACCAGAGTCCAGCTGGACTCCCCAGGACCCCCAGCAGTCAGCTCCTCCCATCATCTTGCCTGTAGTCCCTCCAGCCACCCTGAAACCACTTCATTTACTTGCCATCTCAACCTGGTCAATCCTTGGCATCCACACACTCACTCACACGGTCACACCTGCTTCCTGTGCTGCACCACAGGCACAGGGCTCTAGGAAATTGTCCCATCTGCCTCTGCCTGGCTCTTTTTGTCACTCTCTTAGGTCTTCCTGCTCACTGGCGCCCAGGCACGCAGACCCTCCGGCCTGTGGTCCAGTCCAGCTGCTGACACCCAGACCTCTCTCACTCCTGGCGCTGGTATCACAGGCCTCAACAACCCAAGGTGCCATTCCAGTCGCTGGCACTCACCTTGCAATACATGCACATGCAGACACATGAAATAGAATTCCTCATTCAAGGAAAGAGCTAGAAAGGAATTTAAGAAGGGGTACGGATCACAGTGTTTAGGCAGAGAGCATGGACAGACAAGGGTACCTAACTATTTAGTCACCACCAGCCCTTTTCATCCCCATATTATTCTATTCACGCACATTTCCTTTCCCATTTCACCTGGATCCTCCCACTTCTGGTTTCCCCTCTTTTTGTTTCCCCTCTGAACATCTGTTAATAAGACCTGTGCAATTCCAAAATTCCCCTGCATCCCAAAATGTATCCCCCACTGTAAACAGTGACCATCCTCAGTGCAAAATGTGCTCCCGCAGCATTGACACACTTTGATGGGATACTAGATGATCTTTAAGGTCCCTTCCAACCCAGGCCAGTCTATGATTCTATGCGTTTCTTGGACTTTTGAACTGAGGCATTCCTGAGAAAGCCATGGGAGGGAACTGGACAGGACATGCCTTTCTCTGAAGCCTTAATGTGTGTGCCTGTGCCCTTGTTCTCCTGGGAATTTGCATAAATCAAAGTTTGATGAGCTGACGGCATCTGTGATGGTCCTGGGAGTAGCTGAGGATAGGTGCTTTTTGGACTCCCATCCCACCCAGGGTCTCTGTGCCCCACAAATGAGCTTTCATCAAATATCTGTATAGCAAAGGTCTTCTATTTACCTGCATAGACATATCCATAAGAAAGATGCCAAAAAAAAAAAAAAGTAATTAGGCAGAATACAATATTGATGGTATATTTAACAAATTGTTCCCTCAAAATGGGATTTTATCACATTGGAGGGGTTATTGCAGGGCTTTTTCTTGTTTTGGCAGAATTTGTGTTTTAATTACTTGAGTGAGGGATCTGCAATGCATCTTGGTTAGTCTGCACATGCTGGCAGACTGGAAAGGATACCCTTCTAAAGGGCAAGGCTAGAATGCAGAATGATTGTGACAAATTAGGAAGCCTCACTGAAATAAGATGTCCATCAAGTTGGACAAGTTCAAAGCACTACAATGAGAAGTAAGAAGCTGAAGAAAAATATTCTAGAGGATGACTGGCCAAGCAGCAGTCCCACAGTTATGACCTGGTCTTAGCTGAACATTTGTAGATTCATGGAATCACGCTGCCATAGTGCCAGTGGTACAAATTTCTAGGAGGCACTAAGTACAGCCTGTACGGGATATTTTCAGCACTACCTCAAGTTGGTTATTGCTTTTCTTTTTTTTGGCAGCATGAGTAGAAAATGTCTGTAACATCTTTGTTCTCGCTCCAAAGTGATTTCTTCATGCCTGGGCAACAGATTCATGGTCACCATCTGTGCCTAGTCCTTTCTTGAACAGTCTGGAGTATAGCACTCAATAACACTTGACGTGTCTAGTACCTCCTACAAGGCATCTGAATATTTTCGATTTCTCAGTCCATAGGCCTTTCCAGATCACTTATCTACTCTTGTCAGCAGTTTTCTGACTCAATATTTTAATTAGATTGTATCTTGCTATGAAGCTTAATCTAGTAGTTCCATACTAGATTTCATTATAAGAAAGACCTGCTGGCATTGGACATATACTCTGGAATACAGAAGCAGTAAGACTTACTGCAGACCAATGCATATTGTTGCCCAGAGAAGCCATGGATGCCCCATCCCTGGAAAGGTTCAAGGCCAGGCTGGCTGCGGCTCTGAGAAACCTGGTCTAGGTGTCCCTGCCCATGGCAATGCAGTTGGAAATAGATGATCTTTAAGGTTCTTTTCAATCCAACCATTCTATGATTCTATGATTCCATGAATATTACAGAAAGAGTCCCTAGCTCAGTCAAACATAGAGTTATATGGAGAAACGTTTGGACAGTTTAAAGCAAAAGAGATCCTGACATTTATTCCACATGAGTACAGTGTGGATGCTCAAGTTAAGAGGACACAGAAGAAAATAAGTCTGAATGTAAAAATCAGAGTAAACCTTGAGGCATGGCTTAACAAAGGACTGTTGGAGAAAAAGATTGGAAAGAACTGCATGAAAGACACTTGAAGTGTGTCCTCTAGTCTGCTCAGTGCTGATAAAGCATCTACTACAGCTTTTTATCCTACTGATGTTATCGTTCTTTTGGAAAAGATAAAACAGAATTAACTAGTGGGAGATCAGTGCAGAATGGTAATAATGATAGATGACTACAAAGAAAAGAGTATTTGGAACTGATTAGTCTGGGGAAGAGAATGATGAGGGTACCAAGATCAGACAACTGAAAAGCATAAACTCCCTGTCATGAGACTAAGGCAAGGAATAACAGGTAGAAGTAAATCAAGGAAGGTACAGTATTAGATATCAAAAAAATTATTTGCCAACAGTAAGGATAGTTCAGCACTAGTTTAAGTGAGAAGATTGTAGACTCTGCAAAACTGGGGATTTTAAAAGGCAGATTAGACAAATACCTGATAGGAATGATTTCACTACCCTGGGGCAGGATATGGATTCGACATTTTCTCAAGGATCTTTCAAGACTTATTTCCTCTGAAACAATTAAAATGTAAATATCCAAACATAATAGTAATATTGCCACTAATACTATAAATTCTGTTGCCAGGGAAAAGCACACTCAATGCTTCTAGACAAACCTACAAGATGGAAAACAAAACAAAAAACACTTGCATTGTAGAGCACTTGGAATATGAAATGTACTCACTCATAGATTCAGAAGATACAAGGTACTTGTAGTAAAGCCATACTTTCTACTCTGAAATCATAAGAAAATATAGTTTACTGTATTGAAGCTGGATTTTGCCCTTCGTTTTGCCTGTCTTGACTTTATTCAGGAGTAATTTGTCACAGTGATAGGCACTGAATAAAATCTTGACGGCTGAATTCCTTATCTGCTTATCTAATAAGAAATATGATAAAGGGTTACAACTAAGTTTTTTTATTCTTGACCTACAATGTGTCATTGTATCTGCTTATGATGATAAAGAATTGTATAATCTCATGAAGAAAGAGCAAGAGGCAGCTGGCTAATTTTCTTATCAACAACCACTACAGTGCTTTGATAAAAATGAAAACTTTGGACACATAAGAACTGAAACTGATAAAAATCATCTACTGTTTTCTGGACTAAAATTGCTAATCTTGCAAAAGGGGGCTGTTGTCATCATGACCTTCTACTAATAAACATTAAAATACAGAACTATTTAACTTAATTTTGTAGCTATTCCTGCAGTGCATGCAAATGGAATTTAATTAAAGATGAAAAAAGTTACATTAGATAATGTTTTTGACCTCCTGCCCAATTACTGTCTATAAATACACCAACCTCTGCTTCTGGCAAGCATATTGCAAATGAAACAAAAAATACATTAAAGAAACATATCTATTGAATAGAGTTTGATAGTATTAAGAAGCATTAGACGCTCTCTAAACACACAGGAAAAATATATTTTGTCTGAAAGAGCTTGCAATTTCAAGTGCCAAAGCTGAGAAATGTGAAAACAAACACAAGCAACACAATCACGATAAAAATAAGCATGTGTAATACTTGTCTGTTTCCTTTTGGTCCTTTTAAAGATGAGCATATATATTTCATCAGCTACTCTTCCCCTCACTTTTCTTAAGCCATTTGGTCTTTCTTCAGTATTGAGTACCCATTTCTATCCCTATGATTTTATGCACTTCTGATTCATCTGCATCAGTTGCGTTATTGTACATATTTTTAAATGGAGAGGTTGTGACTCTTTGCTATGCAGACTTGTACACGACTGTAAGTGAACCTTGTTATTGGATTGTTTCTTTCTTTGCATACTTGCAAAAGGTGATGGTATGCTGTGTTAAAAAAAAAGAGACTTAGAGTTGTAACTCTGGTCCAGTTTCTATACTGGTTACTTTCATGGCTTTCAAGCCACAGCTATTAATGTGCAGTCCATCTGTATTTAAAAAAGAGCATTTAAAGCCTTCATTATTGGAAATTTTTAATCCTCTTCTCATAAGTAGATACAACACATGGAAAAGAAGACTTTTCCTGCCTACCAATCTCCAGAATCCATTTTGAAGCACTTTTCAAAGATTTCAGTTACCGAATAAAGCTAGTCTGCCTAGGAAGTCCACCCTGTTTCTTTCTTCCCTAACAGATGTGCCTAACACAGGTACAGGAGAAATAATTGTTTTATTTCATAGAATTTCAGTTTCTCTGTAATGGCTCAATTTTAATTTTCTTGATAGAGAATATTTTCCTGTACTGTAAGCAATTATGTCTTAATCTCCCTGTTGATGAAATGGCACTAAAGTATTCAAAGGTCAATCTTTCAGCTTTCATAATAGAAATGATGGCAAAAATAGTCATAGGCACAAAGCAGATATTTAATTGTATGTTCTAAAGTGTTGCTGCTGTTCTCAGTAGAGCTGAAATTGCCATTCATTAAGACATCAAAAAAAGTCCACAGTTACAAAAAAAGAAACATCCAAAATAACTAAAATCACAGCCAAATGCAGTAATAGCCAGTTCATCATCAAAGCAATAGTAGTTCAATGTACTCAAAAAGTGTGAATAAACTTTGTCAGCTCCTGCATTCATGATGGAAGTCAGTGATAAAATCTCATTTAAATCAGAAAATGCAGCATGTTGACTAATTTATCTGTCTTGAAAGATTAAGACCCTGAATTAGCTACCAGCCTTAAACTGAGAAGCATTGGTATGTACTAGTGGTGATGTACTTTGCAAAGAATAAAGAACTTGTAAAGAATAGAGGAGATAAACTTCTACTAGTTTCCAGTGGCCATACTAAAGCAGAATTACACCCTCCCATTCATTTTTAGAGATGAATTTTCCCCAAACCTTCTTTTTTGTCCTCAGTGCTCTGTGATGTTTAGATGTTAGCTCTCTTCTATAGTTTCATGAAAAAGGACTTAAAGGAATAAAAATCTGGTTGGATCTTAAACCTTTCTACTCACAGCAGGTGGAATGAGACAGCCAAGTCAGTTTATTTTGAAACTTAGGATGTTCTGATAAATATTAACAAATTGAAGTAACAAGAATTAAGCAGCTTTAACCTAGGACTTACTCAGACATAAAGCTAGAAAATACGAGTAATTCAGATTATTTCACTCTGAAATCCAGCTTTTTAACAGAACAGTCTAAAACACATGCTTTATAGGATATTGGCAGCCACAGGAAGCAGACTATAAAAGAAATGTCTGTAACATGTCCCAGCGATGAGCATGACTCACAAATTACTGCCATAACTACGAGTATAGATTCAGCAGTCTAAAATTTGCAGCAGGATTATGTTAATTTTGCAACAACCACTTACAAAACCCATTTTCTGGAATGCTTTTCTCCAGACAGCACTTTTATTTAATTCAGCAATGTTGGCCATGTCAAATGCACTTGAAGACTGTTATCACCTATACAGAATTCCATACATGACGTCGAAAAAATGTTGGTTTTACTGTTAATATAATTTCTACAAATATCTTATAACTTTTTCACAAGGAATAAGACTGAAGTTGAAAAATTATGGAAAACTGCCTAAAATGTTTTATTCCTTTCATAACTTGAAGTGCGGCATTCTTATTAATGAGAAAATTACAGTAAGGAAGATATGTATCTATTGACCTCAGATGACAGAAGAGAATATGTAAATACCAAGCAGTGTTCAGAAGAATGTTACCAATACAATTATAAGTAGTTTACAATCACATACAGTGAAGTTTTTGCAATTTGGATCAGTTACAATAATCTTCTTTTTGGAATACACAGTTTACAAGGCAATGCTACCTTTCAAAGAGAAGGACTGCATTTTATCCCTCATCTTTCTTTGATTAATTGAAAAATTCAATGTGTCTGGCCTTTTCCATTCTACAGCTGTGTGTTCCTACTTGCAGGAGGGGTTAATTCAAAAAGGTATTTATGTTCAGTGTTTAACACAACTTTATGAAATGAGGGCATGGGATTTAAGGTAATGACTTACTATGTATTTACAATCTGGTGAAGTATGAGACTTACCGAGATTTTCCAGTGATAAGATCTTTTCCCTCTGGGCTTAAAATATAATAACAATTTCCACTTAACTTTTTTATTAGATCAATGATGATCCTGAAACTATAACATTGCTGCTATATTCCAAGTTATCTACATTTAAATATTCATTTTTAAAAAGTCTCATATTTTGTGTATAGGTGTGTGTGAAATTCAAAGCTGCCTGTATCAAACAATCTTGAAAGACCCTATAACATGGACTAGCTATGGTAATAATCATTGAATAAAAAGTACATTTCTGATTTTTTTTTTATAGATTTACTGTGTATCTTTTTTCCTATCAAAACCAAGCAAAATCTATACAATGTCTTATTTAAAGAGTTTGGACATGGTGGTTTTTTAAAATACATTTTGTGTCATAGGTTCACAGAATGTAAGGCCAGAAGATCTCATTTCAGACATCTAAGCTGACTTCATAAACACCTTGATTGAATTTACTGAACTTCAAAATAACTTCAAAACTCCCAGATTTATTATGGGTAAACTGTTTCTAATATTTTTAGGGAAGGAAAATCCCAAAAGTCTCCCACAACTAACTACTTTCATATTGAAACTTCTTAAAAAATAAAGACCAGAAATGTGTTGACTAGTCAGTTTTATATGGCTACTAATATTTACAAAATACAGACATATTAAACAAGTATTTCTCTCCCCTACTGAGGATGGAAAAAAGTATAAAGAGAAGGATGATACAATTATATTTTGAAATGATGAAGAAATCTTTTAAGGCAGTTCAAGGTTGCTGCCTCAGCTAGTTAACAATTTCTTATTGTAGCAGTAACTTCAGATTTTGAGAAGAGACAGAAATGATTTGAGAGTATTCTGAAAAAAAACTTTATCTACTAAACTTAGCTCATATTTTCTCTTTGAGAATAATAATTACAAAAAATTATCTAGTCATACTCCTGTTATGTGAGCAATTAATAGGTTCTGATTTAAGAGGAAAATGAACAAACTTTTGTAGATTTGTAAGATAATAAGAATGAGAGTGATTGTGAGATTGAAAAAATATGTTTTGTAATGAAAAAATACATGAATTTAACAAGAGAACAGCCTTGGCTTGATCATACTTGCACTGTTGTAAAGCAAACTGGTGATGGGATCTTCAGCCTGGCAGAGACAGGATAAGATTCAGTTGTAAACAAAAACAGTAACAGTGCAGCATAATGTTAAAGGCAATCATACAATTTATAAAGTGTCATATTTCATTTTACAACACTAAAAGAGTTAAAGTTAAGTCTGGGTACTTACTCTAGAAGATATAGCTCAGTTCTTAATACTTGTTCCTTATGAAAGGTTTAATCTCATGACCAGCTCAATTTTGACCTCCCACACTTGTCTTCATTCAACTGGGGCTCAATGGTAAAGAAAAACAAAAAGATAATGACTATCAATTATGAAAGCTTTAATATTAGAGAAAGGCATATCAAATCCAAAAACACAACTAAAAGAGAAGTACACAAACAATTATTTACTTTGCTTAAATTCGAAAATTAAAAAAAAGCAAAACTCAAATACAAGGCTGTTTTGCTTGTTGTTTTACCTTTAGGCAAGACTGTTATCTCATGTTGTGGTCAACCCTGGCAGGCAGCTAAGCATGGAACAACCCCTCACTTGTTCCCCCTCCAGTGGGGTGGGGGAGAGAACTGGAAGGGTAAAAGTGAGAAAAATCATGGCCTGAGATAAAGACAGTCTAGCAGGGAACGCAAAAGCTGCACCGTAAAATAAGAAATTCATCTACTCTTTCCCAAAGGCAGGGAGATATTTTGCCATTTCCAGGACAGCAGGGACCAACACATGTAACAATTACTCGGAAAGAGAAATACAGGAAGTCCAAGCTGGCCCCTCTTCCTCCCTCTTTGCCCCAGCTGTTCTTGCTGAGCACGGTAACAGACAGTGTGGGATGGTTGAGGTAAGCTGTCCCAGCTGTGCACCCTCACGACTCCCTGTGCGCCCCTAGACTACTCACTGGTGGGACAGTGTTAGAAACAGAAAAGACTTTGACTGTGTAAACCCTGCTCCGCAATAGCTGAAAAATCCCAGTGTTGTCAACACTCTTTTGGTCCCAAATGCAAAATACAACACTGTACAAGCTACTAAGCAGAAAATTAACTTTATCCCAGCACAAACCAGCACATCTTATTTCTGTAAGTTGTACATACCTATTCACTGTATTCCTGATAATTTGAATATTTACAAATGGGCAAGATATTGACAAGATTGTCACTTTAAGTTACCTTCATCATTTTGAAAAACATTTCCCTAACTTTTATAAAACAAAAAATAAACAAGCCAATTGTCAAAAGAAACATTGTAATGAAAATGAGATGTGAATTTAATTCCACTATTTTAATTTTGGCTTGGCTTCTACATCCTTTCCAAAAATAAGTGGTCTAAATGATTTTGTGTTTAAGTAAAGAAGCTGTTAGTGCTTAACCATATAAAATCATGTAATTAGCCCATTCAAAATCCTTGAGAGAAAACTCTTATTAAGTAGCCTCTTACAATTCCATCTCATTTCTTTTGATTGTTTCTAAAATCAAATGGTGGATGCATGCTGACCTGAAAACTTGCTGTGCAGATTCTGGCTGGTGCCACGGGGAGGAAGGAGAGAGTTGTCCTTAGCTTCTGCTTTCTTAGAGTAACAAGACTGATCTGGGAACAGTGATCTTGGGTTGAGAAGAAGGTCAGAGAAATGACCTGGATCAGCTCCAAAGGGTTGTAAAAATATCCCTTATCTCTAAATAAATGGAAGAAGGAGTACACTCTCATCCTTTGTTTTCTGGATTTATAATGAGCTGTTGTCATTTTCTGTTTGGCCTCATTTCTCCCTGAGATTTTTCATTATCTGTTTTAGCTGATGAATAGCCAGTCTGCTACTTTATATGCATGATAGGTAGATAGCCCTCATATCACAAGTGAATAGTTTCATCAGTTATAGAAAGAGATGAAATGTTTGTTCTAATAAATCCAAACACTCCATTACATATAAAAACTTTTCAACTCTTAATTTTTTTTGTTAAAACTCTATTGTTAAAAGTATCTTTCTTTTGAATAGTTATCTGGTCATGTTGTTTTACTGAGAAAAATTTCATTGCTTGTTCTCAGCATTCTTGAGGGTAGAGGCCACTGACTATTCAATAGATACATAAAAGAAGTTTCTTAACCATTGTCAGAAAATGAATTACTCCGTTAGTATATGGGGGCTTTATGCTTATATGGCTTTTTTGTATTTGGCAGCCTAAATGGTCTTGCTTTATTATACATAAATGGCTTCATTACTGAACAGTACGAGTATCAGGAAATTATAACCTATCATTTCACGAAGTTTGTCATCTCAATTGTCTGAGGAACAAAAAACATGTGTTCTATTTGGAAAGAGATATTATTTGTAAGTATTGCTAGTGCCAAGACAATTCGCCATTGAAAGTGCAGTGATGCTATTTCTCTCTACCATAAATATCTACACAGGACAGAACTTATAATAGTACACAGAGTTCAGTGACTCCTTTCAAAATATTTTACATAAATTAGCAAATAAGTTAGTGCTTTTCAAAAAAAAGTAAGATTTTTTTTGCAAAGTTCTCTTTTTTTTACAAAGAGGACCACAATCATCCTTTCATATCTCTGTGTATTGATTTAAAATCACAAGTCTGATCTTGTAAATTTTGAGTACCTTTTTTAATAAACAATTTTTTTATATGTTTAAGATGTATCTCATGGAAGGACAATCTGCTTTTCAAGAAGATATTCTTACTTAGTTATTAGACAAGAGATTAATAATTATGAAATTGACTATGCATGATATAATTTGTCAAAGACTCAGAAAAAACATAAATATTACAAATAAATGTTTTGGGTTGTTTTTTTTTAATAGCTAGAATTAGGTGAGAGAAAGTTAAAGCAAGACATTATAATTTCTGTTATATTGTCAGTGGGATTATTGCCACTGATACAGCAGGTTTTTTCTTAAGTTATGAAATGTACAGACTTATTGAAAATTATTTTTTAAATGAGATAGCTCATTTATAAAAAAAATAAAATAAAATAGATAACAAAATGTGTGCGAATGGATTGTTATATACTTTGGTCATGTATATAAATCACAGAGAGCATTATTTAAAGTTTGGTAATGGCCTAATGTTTAGAGAGAAAAGCCTCACAGTCCTATTCAAAATCACGATGAATTAATATTGAAGGTCCTCTCCCTTCATCTACTTGCCAAGTTTTACCATGGGACATTTATATGCAGGGTTCATTTCTTCAGACCTGTTAATAGTGGTGTTCATCCTTATTTTCCCATTACTTATTCTTCTTGTCTAATTGTACTACACTTGCTATGATCTGAAACAGTTCTGTACTAAACAGGAAAAGGTAATAATCTTCTTCTTATTTAATTTGGTAATTCCAAATGAGATGTAAAAATACTGCACAGCTCTCAATGCTTTCTGCTCTTCGAAAACATTTGTTTGTATTCCAACAAGAATATTTTTTCCTTGTTTGAAAAGAAACAGCACACGAAATTTACTTTAGAGACTGCGAATGTAGTAATCATATTTATTCTAAACATAAATGTTCCTTCAAAAGTTAAAATATTTACAACAGAAAATTATTTATATAAATATTATTTATATAAGGAAGAAAATTTCCATTAACACACATACAAAGAAAGATGAAGGACATCTTGAAGAAACAAATGACCCTAAGGACTCTTTTTGTACAATGAAATTAGTGGTTACATATCTCATTGACAGCACTGGGTGATTCCAATATTATAACTCTAGATTAGTTAGCATTTCTTAGACAATTACCAAAAAAAAAAAAAAAAGAAAAGGCACTCTGGGTTCTTCTGTAAAACTCTCATTTTCAGTTCTAGAAATGTTTTCATAGATAAATTCAGTGACATGCAAAAAACCTGATGCCCAACATTTTACAATTGTAAGCAGCATGATCTCAGTTCAAGTTAACAATTAAAAGAATCTTAGCTTTAAGGATACAAATAATCTTTTAAAGTCATATAATTTCAGCTCCTATGGGACAGTTCACATGGTGAAAGCTCTGCATAAGATTTTATATTTTCCTGAGCAGAATACAATTAAGAAAAGCAGCATAACATGTGCTTCTGCAGATGGCATGTGAAAAATAGATATTATTTTTCTATTATGTCACACAGGAGAAAATCCTTTCAATTTATTTTACAAATTAGGAATGAAAAATTTCATTCTACACTTTTCATCCCATGTCGTGAATGAGAGGTCATGTTTTCTTCAGAAGTACCTCATTTTTTGTTGATCACTAGATCAACAAAATTTAAGAATTGCTCAAATATTCAGCTAGAGAATAATAGAGGTTAATGAATTCATTTAAATGTCTCTGTTCCCTTATATCTCACCAATTCAAGCTCTTTTAGGGAAAAGAGGTGTTTATTAATAAAACCCAAGGAAAAAGTTATAAGAGATAAACACAGTTTTCCCTTTCTTCCACAAAACTACAATTAAATAAATGTTCACAGTGAAGTTACCTGGAATATTTGAAGTTAAGGCTGTGTTTGTGTACCTTGTGACACACAACTATATTAGACAGGTGCTTGAATGGCTGACTGAGAAGCAAAACTATGACTTGCATGGGAAGACAATTTTGTTTGGATGTTCTAAGAAGAAAAGTCTGTGGATTTCAGCATTTTTCCCTTCTAGAGAGAGAATTAAATTATTCATTGAGCTCTCTAGGGGTTACTGAGCTGGGATTCCTGAAGTTAAGGGAGAAAACAAACTACAGTGTTGCTGTTGCTTGTCTCTTGAGTAGCCTTGTTGATGCAAAATTTAGATGTAGAAGTAAATTGCTTAAAAGCTTACTGCTTCTCTGTTTCCAAGTTTTGTATTACTGGTTTATGTTAAAAAATAATACTAAAGTAACACAACATTTGCGTTCTGTGGCTTCCATCTATAACATATATTCCCCTCCTCCTAGCTCTTTCAGTTATGTTTTTTGCAAAATGTTTCATAAAAAAAGGACCAGAAAATATAAATTTCATGTTCAGTTACTAGCTCCAAAGCGCTCCCTTTTAGGGCCAGTTGTCTTCAATATTTCCATAAACAACTCAGACACAGGACTTGAAGACTGGGTAAGTTTGCCAATGATACTAAATTGGGAGGAGCTGTTGACTGTGTCAAAGGCAGAGAAGCCCTGCAGAGACACCTTGACAAATTAGTCAGCTGGGTAATCACCAACTCCATGAAGTTCAACAAGAGCAAGTGCTGGATTCTGCACCTGGGATGGAGCAACCCTGAATGTACATAAAGACTGGGAACAAGACACTGTAGAGCAGTGCTGTGGAAAGGAATCGGAGAGTCCTGGTCAGTATGAGTCAACAGTGTGAATGCGTGAATGTAAGGCCAGCTGTGTCCTGGGGTGCATCAGGCACAGCATGGCCAGCAGGACAAGGGAGGGGATTGTCATGCTCTGCTCTGCACTGGGGCGGCCTCACCTCGAGTGCTGGGGGCAGTTTTAGGTGCCACAATATAAGAAGGATGTAAAGCTTGTGGAGAGTGTCCAAAGGAGGGCTCTGAAGATGATGAGGCATCTGGAGGAGAAGTAGTGTGAGGAGTTGCTGAGGTCACTTAGTCTGTTTAGCCTGAAAAAGAGGAGACTGAGGGAAGAGCTCACTGCAGTCTACAGCTTCCTCACAAGATGAAACACAGGGACAGGCACTACTCTGTGGTGACCAGCAACAGGACTCAGGAGAAGGGGAGCGAATTGTGCCAAGAGAGATTTAGATTAGATATTAGGAAAAGGTTTTCTATCCGAAGAGCAGCTGGGCACTAGAACAGGCTCCTCAGGGAAAGGGTCATGGCACCAAGCCTGCCAAATGTTCAAGGAACATTTGGACACTGCTCTCAGGCAAATGGATGGGGTTCTTGGGGGGATCCTGTGCAGAGCCAGGAGTTTGACTCAATAATCCTTCTGTGCCTCTTTCAACTCAGGTTATGCTACAACTCTATGATTCTATGTTTTACCTGAAAATATCTTTGTTTTGTTGCCTATTTGTAAAATACAGAAAGTTTTAAAAACATGAAAACCCTGGAAAAGTCTGAAAGTATTGTTCAGAGTCAATGGAGGTTTGAGACCCAGCCAATGAAACATTCTAATTTGTGCTTACCCAGTCTGAATGCAGTGAGCATATTTCACTTCCCTCTCATGCTCTGATCAACTGTTGCTAGGCAGAGAGGATGCGGTGGTAAAATGACTTTATGTACTAAAATTGATTTAAATTACAACAGTCATTCTTACAATAATCCTTTTAATTGCTCTTAGGAATTATGAAATTAATTAAGAAATATCTTGTGGCATCCCCTCAATTTAAAAAATAAAATATTGGTTTAGCTCATTGAATGATTACTACCTTGTGAAAAGTAATCATCTTAGCTTTTTTATTTCTATGAAAGAAAAAAAAAATACCAAAAAGAAAATGAAAGTTGAATGTGCCTGATAAAGAGACATTCCTCTTTTGAAACCATTTCACCATCTCAGTGCCTACTTTATCAGCTAAACCAGATGAGATTGGTGGTGTCTTGAGTCCCATTAAGAGGAAGAAAGCCTTTGTTTTTTACTTGATAACACTCACTTTCCTGTCATTTTCTCTCTTTCTAAGCCTTTGTGTTCAACTGAAATTGCTGGGAAAATACATTAACCTTTAAAAGGAAGTGGCAAAATAATCTATTATATGAAATACAAAAATATTTCCTTCAAGCTATAGTATTTCTTTTCTTTCTGTACTCATTAAGTGTTTATGCAATGTTTACAGTTGCACACTGTTAGCCAGGTTTAATTAGGTGACACAGGACACTAAATACGTTAAGAGAGCCCTGCCACAGCTGAAGATACATACCAGGAATCAGATGATGACAGAAATTGCAAGGGTGGCATTAAACTTTTATCTGCATTGCCCAGCCCTTGGTTCATTGAATTCTGGAGTTCTTCCTCTGCAACATTTTAGAGTATTCTCTGTCTAATTGCTAATCACACTGATTGTCAATGACTACAAGGTGAGAAAGGATAGGAAACTCGTGCTCTCATTTCTTTACAACTTCTGTAGCAATAATTCAGTGACAAGGTAGAAATCACTATATTTAGTTCAGAGCATTGGAAAAGTCCTTCTTCTGGAATTGATACTTTCATAGCAAATAGTGCCAGTCAGGTTCCACCAGATGTGTGACACAAAATGAGATATGCTATACCTAGAATCTAGATAAATGCTTGTTTTGATCCAAACCATATATTTCACTCATCTGCAATTCTGGTATTAAAGACAATGCATTCTGCATTTATATCAAATGCTCCTCTTTAATGAATAGAAATGAACAAAGAAAGAATTACATTAAAAACATAAAAGTAGAGACAGCTGGGGTGGGGGAGAAATTCAGTCTGTTCGATATAGGCAAGATTCTGAATAAGGGTCATGAATACTACGTAAGCAATGGGCCATTAGGGCGGTGTGGTTATCATGAAATAATCTCACCCCTGGAGAGATAACTATGGACCAGATGCAGCCATGTGCTTCTAAGCACCCAGGGGTGTAGTTATCATGATAATCACACCTGCTGATTTTGTTTCATTGCCACCATAAAATTTCCTGTATTTCGTCTCAGTACAAACATAACACAGTGTTTAAGTATATTATTCTGACCACAGAAAATTGCTAATTAATGCAAGAATAGTTAAGTAATTTAAGCTGCAATGCTACTGCAAAACCATATAAAAATGTGATGGAGAGAGTAGTAAGTAATAGTTGTAGGGTAAGCTTGAAGGAAATAGATCTTTGTTTCAGAGCAGAAAGGTACATTATCAGATGGTTAACATATTTGAAAGACAAGACCCTATGTTCCACTGCACCAGGACAAAGCCAGAGCTCCTGTCTTTTCTTCCCCACTTGCCAAATATTTGACCTGTTAATGCTAAAATAGATACAAAGGATTCAGTACCTGTAGCAAAAAGCTTTAGGTAACTTTTTTTCCCCCAAAAACCAGGTTTCATCAAACCCCTTTGGTACCTACCTCCTGAGAAATCCCAAAGATTTGAATTCATACTGTATGCATCAAAGACCCCACTTTCTTTTGTCTGGAGACAATGGTTGGGATGGCTGTTGGCAAAATATTCACAGTCCCCTCAGGGAGACGAGCTGTCAAGTAATAATAAGGCAGCAAGGAGCATCAGGGAACAGGGTCTGGGCTTCTGTGGAAATACCTCTGAATCTGACTTGTTTTAAAGGCTAGGGGCTCCATCTAAAGAGTATATGGTCCTCTCTCTTCACTGAAGCAGTGTTACCTGACACAAAAGAATGCATTAGGAAAAAAGTAAACAGATGGAGTTTCATCTTCACAGCTTTAACCAAATGAAAGGAAAGAAGGGGCTTTATTTTCTTTCCATAATAAAATCTGATTTTCTTTGAAGTAAATTTCTGCTGTCTGGAAGAGGCCTACATTAAAAAAAAGCTGATGAAGCCTGGACAAAATTAAATTAAATATTTTCAGTTCACGGAGGTTTTAAGACACAAGATGATGCTTGAAATATGCCTGAAATTTTGACAACCTCTTCATAAACATGATCTAGTAGAATTAGGTCTGTAGGTTTATCAGCTGAATGTCCTGTGATTCATCTAGGATGCACATTTCAGTAGATATGTAACATAGACAAAAATTAAGTGTAAATTTTATGATAAATATTGACGATAAACAATACTTGTTAAGAAGAAATTTTACCAGCGATAAAAGCCAAATAAAATGTTTGCTACATGCACATCATCTAATTTCAAGTTTTTTAAGTATTTTAAGCTTTTGTAGCTGGCTTTCTAAAGGTAAGATTATGGACTCTCAAATCATAATGTTATAGAAAGTACTGACAATCACATTAGGACAGCACAATCAGAAACTGTTAGTCTAGCTGGGGTTTTTTTCTGGCTTTTTTTGTTTGTTAGTTTGTTTGGTCAGTTGGATTTTTTTAATCCAGATTCCTGAATAAACAACAAGACAGAGTGGACAGAATTGAACATAAAACTGAGCAACACAGTTAGAAATATAAACTATGTAAGGCAAAATATCACACTAAATATTTTTAATATCGTGTTTTCATTGCTTCTTGGTTATCAGGAGTTCATGAGGGAGAAAATAACAAAGAAAACACAATAACTGAGACATAGTCAACAAATGGCAGAGGAAAGAAGTTGTGAAACAAAGGAGAATGGGAAGATATCGAAAGCAAATAAAGATCCTAAAGTGAAAAGAGAAAATTTGAAAAACAAAACTAAGGAAAATTAAGCAACAAATAACTGAGTAAATTGTACCAAAAATGTTATAAAAAGCAAGAGAAAAAGTCATATATAATAAAAGGTTTAATTATTATTATATTTATTATTGTAAAACATTATACAAATTAATTAATGATAAATATAAATAAGTATTAATAAATCTTAGGTTAATTAATATTACTATATTAAATTCATTTTAGTTAACTAGTGGCATTCGCATACTATTAGAATCTTGTCTGAAATGGCATTTATTTAGGTTTGGAAAAATTAATACATTTTAAAAGCCTTTGTAAAAACCAGAGCTCACTTTTCCACATTTCTAGATCTTATAGGAACGGCTGAGGTAAAGGCATAAATCAACTTGATCAATAAATGAATTTGTGGAGGCAGAATTATTAATATCTTGAGGAATCTTCAGTTTCATACATTTCATTAACCCCTAACTGCTTCTGTACTTTAAAAAGACAAAAATTCTGAAAAATAGTCACCTGAGCATTTTGTGACTGTTCATATTTTTCCAGATAAAAACTTCTATTTTAACACACTATTATCTTCCTGTATCATATGTTTAGACTCCTTTTAACATGCTTTTCATATTTAGATATTATTTGCTCTGAAAAAAATTTCATATATCCCCTTCCTTGAAAGTATTTTTACCTTTATTTTTGCTTGTGTGTCTGAATTTTGTGGGGTTTTTTGTGTTGTGTCATTTCTCTTTTTTTTGTTTTGTTTTTCAAAAACATGTATAAAATATTTTCTCAAGAGAGCACATACAGGAAAAGAGTCAGAGCTGACATTATCAGATATTATTAATATGATCCAAAAGTGGCATTTTTAAAATTTTTCTTTGAAGAGTTTAGGAAAAAAAATATATACCTAGTGAAGGGAAACTGAATCTATGTACTATAAAAAAGTATGTAAGGGATTCTTTTTGCCAATCAAGAGGTAAGTCGCAATAAACCATTGTTTAGGAGAATGGAAGAGGAGAAGGAGAGGAAGGAGATAATTTGTCAGATAGTCAAACTCTGGCCAAGAATTCCTTTAATTGTGTGGACTTGAGCTGGTGAGCTCATCCTCATTTGACCACTAAATATAAAATAAATAGGCGCAAACGGTTCTGCTAAGGGCTCTGGTAAAATACCCATAAAAACTTGGTAACTCCACAGTATATAATTTTCAAAGTCCGACTCAGAGTCCTTTACTTTTTGAGCAGGGAAAGGGGGAAAGCATTCAAAAATTTTATGACTGAGCTGAGTTTAGTCTTTTGTAAAAGGAACAGGGTACTGGAAAGCGACATGCATTTCTTCTTCTCCCGTGTTCCTAGTCAAAAAGCAAAATATATTGAGAGTAGCTCATGCAGAAACAAAATATTTAATGGCTTATTTTAGCATTTATTTAAGAGTCCTTGAGCAGTAGCTCCATTTAGCCTGATCAGATTTTTTTTCAGGATGCTTAGTCACCAGGTAAACTTCTAGGAATGTAAAAGCCTTTAAGAGTTAATTTTTCTTTTCTTCTCCTCCGAATGTCCTCTCCTTGAAGTACTCTGGGCTAAGGAAGAAGAATCTTGTAAGGTAACTTCCTTAAGAAAACAAGCAGATGTAAGAGTTTCTAATTAACTCCTCTCGCCTATTTTAACTCATGCAGATGCAAGTTATTTAATTGCTACTTTATTGGCTCTGAATAGATTGGTTGTGTTTTAATGGCATCTGTATGTTTTTTGCTTCACTGGCATTATAGGAACCATTGCTGTGATCTATATAGGAAAGCTATATTGACTAAGTTTGAGATAGCAGAAAATTACATACTAAAAGCTCAACACACAATTTCTTATTTTTTCTATTTAGTGTAAGAAGTAGAACATCCACAAATCCAGCAGACCAATTTATCTATCTGCCTATTCCCTCAATGTCTATAGTGTGGGAACATATAATTGGTTTATTTTGTACTAAGAAATAATAAGTACAAATAATCTGATGAATGCAAATATTCCACAACTCGGAATATTCTACTGCTTTGATACTGGCGTTAGGCACTACCTTACTTCCCTTTGTCTCATTACAGCTTTTTCTCCTATTACAGGTCAAAATGCAAACACCATGAATAGCTTTCCCAGACATAACAGGAAAATAATAATAGAGAACACAAAATACATGTCTGAAAAGGTGGAGAGAAAGCAGGGATCTAAGAAGAACAAAACAGAACAGCCCTATTTGAGAAAAGAGGCAAGAGGAGGAAAATAGAGGAAAGGCAAGGCACAGAGTATTATGAACATTAGCAAGCATGGGAAAACACTGTATTTCAGCGATAAAACATGCCGAAATTGAAGGTATTTTCAGCTACTGTCAAGATGGGAGATAAAATGCAAGCACAGTTATATTTGATAAAGTGTAAAGAATTTATAAGACCAAAAAATCTGGAAAACTTGGAATGACAAGAGAAGAAAAAGTACTGTTGAACACAGGCCCTTTGATAAGGAAGAAACATGAAAGACCCTTCCAAAAATGAAAAAAGTCTGTATAAAAGACACTTATATAGAGAGACAATGGAAGAGTGGGGATAGGAAACTTGAATATAAATAAGGAGCAATAAGCTGACACCTAGAGCTGTGGCAGTAAGGAATAGGGTTTTAACAAATCCATGAAAGAGAGCAGAGATCATAGGGAATAATGGGGTTCTGAGACAGTCCCCGGTTGTGTTATGGGGCAGTGTGACACCGTAGGAACACGCAGTGTTGCCACAACATCTTTTAAAGAATTTGAATAACACAATTTACTGTTTATAGTGATTGGTTCACTTTAGACTGGGGATGTGTTGATTTTTAAGGGCTTGTGTTTAAAACAGACTGCTCTCTGAAAAAGCAATCTGTTAAGGTTCAATTTGTTTAGTTCATTGATTTATATTATTCTAGTAAACCTGACACTTCTGCTCTATAGTAACCACTTGAAAAACAAGATATCTGTTTACCGAATAAAGTTGTGTTTTACTTTACTGTTAATAATGCACTTCTATCCTTTCTCTGTTGTTAATTTTACCTGGTTCATTTTTAAATTTATTTTCTAACTTTTATCAGCATTCAAACCTGGTATCAGAATTCAGAATCAGTGATTTCCTCAAAAGCAAATGATAGTCTGAACTACTAATGTTCAAGGACAAATAGTACTCAATGAAGATTGCTTTTGTAAGTGACTGAGTAATGAAGTGAAGCTGAAGTCTCTGGCAGTCACAGAAACAGCTTTTGAAGACTATATTCTATTGTTACAGAAGATGGTAGCTCTTTTGCTAGAGTTCAATGAGTTTCCCAGAGTTGAAATTTGTAAAATGAAAAAAAAAATAGCATTTATAAATATTTAAAAGAGAAAATAAAGGTGAAAACTGCCACACTGAAGTCAATTTCACATCCCAAATGTAAATAATGGATATCAGTGCTCTAGAAATCCTCAGGCATCTTATTTTGGACATGCCAGAAAAGTGCCTTGCATAGACAAGAGAAACTCAGCTCCAGCTTGTATACAAGAAAATGTTGTTCAGTGTTAATGAGCTATCTGCTGCTAAATCATTCTTTTTCCTTACTATGTTTAAGTTAGACCTCACTCAGCCTGACAGCTGTAAACATTACCTTTCATCTAACACAGGATGAGTAGGAACATGGTTAAACCACTAAGTGATTCCATCCCAAGGATACAGATCTGTCCAAAGAAGAGCATACCCAGGGAATGAAGATGCTTTTTTTGGCCAGTATTTTTCCTGAAGACAAAAAATCAGGAAATGTTGTTTCAATGGCAAAGTCAAATTAATAATTGTCTGCCCTCATGCATGGCTCATTGCCCTCCTTGGTCATGTTTGCGGCACCGTGTGCTAAATCAAATCCCAATAATAAATAATTAAAAAATAATAATTTTTCCTTAAAATATGCCACAAAATTTGTAGCTAGGCAGAAAGAAAAAAACACCTGGAAAATAGGAATGTAAAGATTACAGGCTGAGTGGGTGTAGCTTGCTGAGAAATACGTATATTACAATAAAAAAAGGATAACTTTACCTTGAGCTAAAAAGGAAGCTGAAAGAATTTTGAGGTGCGTACTATTCAAAAAGGTCCCAGAGCAGTGAACAAAAGTATTTTGTGTTATTGTTTGATTTCTGTTGTGTTCAGGGAATCAAAACTGTATTCGTAAAGAAGATTTCATTTAGAGAATAATATCTTTTTCTCATCCTAAATAGGTGACTCACAAAAAGTTGAATTTTTCTCCCTCCACAAAAGAAGATAAGATAGGATATCAGCTGCAACACTGTAAACTGCAGCCTCTTATGACTTCTGAGATCCAGATTGGTTTCCAGTTTCATGTGAGTTCTGACTGTGCTGATGGAAGCTCTCATTGATACTGCAGACCTTCCTGGAAGAAAAAAATTACACCAGTTTACAAACTTCAGTGATCTACAGGAAAAAGGTAATACTTGAGCATAAAATAATGAGTTCTCTCAAGTATCTACCTGCTGCCCTTCCTATTTATCTTATTAAGGAATGAGGTACTTATTACCAGTCCAGTTTGATCATGTAATGTCAGTAACTTGCTCATACTGAGGTTTTGTTACACCAAGTAGCATAATTAGGTTAGGCCATTTGACTTTGTGAACTTGAGTCCTACCTCAAGAAGTAGCTTTCAAAGACCCAATAGATACATTCAAAGCAGTACTAAGCACCTTCCAGAATCCTGTAGAAATCCCACACTGTGCTAAATGCATAATTTCCAGCCCTTGAGGCACCTCAAGAGGAGTGCCTCAGTGCTACACTGGTCCTCACTGCGTCCTTCTACAAGTTCAGTGCCTGCCACCAATTCACAGTCGCTATTGTGTGCCCTGCTCGGCTGCTCCGGCCTCTTAACATGAAGATCTGTATGCATGTGTTTTGCTGGGTGCATGAATGCTCTCCCAGGCTAAGAGACAGAGCAGTCACCATGATAATGCATTTACAGAATTCCAGATGGGGATAAAAGTCACCAGGAAATCACCATGACTCTCAAGGTAGACTACAATAGTCTCTTCATGTCCATTAAAAGATTGTTTCCTATTACCTACAGTTTAACCCTATCCAGCTATACTAATTACCACCCACTTAAACCCTTCTTTGCTCAGTCTGTGTTTTTCTGCAGGTGTGAATTTCATTCTAAATGAAAACAGTATTGCTGTCTTCCTGCCTGGAAGAACAGAATGACATCAAAAGCATTGTCAAACTCAGGGAAAAAGGCACTGGTTTGACAAGAAACTATCTGTGGGCAGATTTGACTTCTAATTTAAATTTAAAGAACTGCTTTCTACTTATGAAAATGGAATATAATTCTTGATTATTTTTTAAAATTCGACAATTTAGCAACAAGAACAAAAAGATAATATGATATATTTTGGGAATAACTCTGCTCATAGCTTGGTTTGCATAACTAGTGTACATAGAGAAAGAAAACAGGGAAATGTACTTAAATATTTATCGAATTTCAGGAAATGACAACTATGTAATATCATGAAGATACTAAAACATCACAATTACTTAAACAGTAACAACTTATTCTGATAACATTTCTCTTTATAAAGGCAACATGTGAATCACATTTTGCCCACAAGTATGACTGAAAAAGTAGTGTTTCCACCTTGTGAATGCAGACATGCCTGCACAGCAGTTACCCTTGGAAGTACAAACAGTTGTTCTGAAATCTCTGCTGCTTGGAATTCATCCAGAGCAAGTCCAGAAATAATGCTGTCTGTCTCAGCTGACCAGCCAAGATAATACTGATGGTGAATATGCGCAATTATATTTGTCTTCTTCTAATAGGGACATATTTTTTCATAATTTGTACACATAAAAAAGAAAAAAATGCATTACGGGGTAGAAAAGAAGTAATCTTCAAAACAAGTACTGTAGAGAAAAATATTTTTCTTTTAAAATCAATGCTGGGTATAAAATTCTGACTTGCTTTTGTTTTATATTCATCCTCTAAATGCATAAATAAACATATTATTTTTTAACAATTACAAGTTACTCAGCTCCTTTTCCTTACATAACATATTCTGCAAATTTTGTGCACATAATTGAATATAGATTTTATGTTATTCTTCTAATTTCATTATTTTGTCGCATTATTTGGTTAATTATCTTTTGTTGTTGCACTGTGATACCCAAGAAAAAACACTCCTAACACATGCTGAAGAAATAGCATTTGAAAGTACTGAAGTCATAAATTAGACTTTAATTTTCAGTGTACAGAGAAATAAAAAGCAGCTTTCTGCAGAATAAGAGATTTATTGAAATATGGTTTATTCTTCTTATTATATCATTGTTCTTAACAGTCTTCCATTTGGGAGCCATTTTTATGGGCACTTTACAAATGAATAGGGAGAGAAGATTAAATTATAATATCAATTTCGTATGGTGAATAACCTGCATAATTCAGATGGAAGATAAGTCTAAAATCACATAGTTGACACCAGAAAAATATTGAGTTGAAAATAAAAGGGGATATGTACTGCCTTAGTCCAAATTTTTTTTTAACCTTGTTTATCATGAAACATGAGTGCTCTGCTTGCTCATTAGTATTCATATCAATGTTTGTCCAGAGAAGAAATGGAAATGTACTCTACCATCTGATGTCCTGTTTTATATTCTTTTGCTTTGTTTTAGTTTATTCATCAAACACTGAGCATAATAGGCAGTGAGCAGAGGTGAGCCAGCTGTCACACATTTTCCCGTATTGAAGCCGTACAATTATGTGACAGGAAGTATTGATAAACTCCAGTATAGTCATAATTTTGCCACAACAGTCACACTAAATTCTACTTAAAAGTGAATCGTCCTAGCTCAGAAAGCCTAGTATTCAAGGATTCCCACCCTGCTAAATAAAATATTATTTTAGGCTCTGTCAAACAATTTTTTTAAGAATTAGAAATCAAAGAACCTTATTTCTTGATGACTATAAATTCCAAGCTAGTGTGAGATGACAGAAAAAAGAAAATAAAATTAATCTTCTGTGGTGAAATCAGAGAATGAAGCAAGTTTGTAAAATAACCAAATTGAAAATAAATTAACAAAACTTTTAAAGTAAAACTAATTTTCATTAAGAATAACTCCAAAACATAAGATTTTTTTTGTCACTACAGGTACCATTTTTATCATCTTTAGGAAGAGTTTTTTTGCCATAAATTATTTTGGTAATGTATTTGGGATTTACATTTTTCATCTCTGAAAGTCTGACCCTATCTTTCCAAAAAGCACAATACATTTTCACAAAGTGAGATAAACTCCTGCTACATTTTAGTATTATTGGAGAACAGCTTGCAAATATACTTTGCAGGGAAGCTTTTGTTTTACTGTCAGACTGTATGCTATTATTTTGCCTAAAGGACACAGTTTAAATATTGCAGTTAGTTTTATCAAATCACAACATGTTTTGAGACAGTACTAAAAGAGTAAAAATATTTACAATAACTCCAGATACTTTTTTTTGAGGTAAGAATGAAATCCAGCGCAATGCACTGGTGCAGGATCTGTTTTCGTTCCTCTGCTTTTCTCTTTCTTGAGCAATTTTAAAATTAGTAATTTGTCTAAAAATCTTTGCATATTTTGGAATTTAACGTCTATCCTGACAAACACAGACTGACAAATTTAGCTATTATTCTCACTCTTGAGCAGTAACAATTGCATTATTCTTATTAGTATTTCTTAATGAGCCGGTAAGTAAGAAACATAATTAAGGCTGAAAAATTATGAGAAAAAATATTTGTCTCCCTCCTCTCACACTATTATATATAAACATATACATACCATGAAATAATCAAATACTGCAGAGCTAGAAAGAGAAACCTATAGGAAAAAGTACATATGTACTTGTTTCCCACTAACTTATTACTTAGAAATAGTTCTAGAAACTGCTGCTGGGGTTGTCAGGCCATTTTGAGGGAGATGTAATCACACATTTCCTGAGCCTGAGAGGGTAAGAAAATCTAACCCTACCTCAGAGCTTCAATTCTTATTCATATATTCATTGTGCTGTACTTGTTCATTTCTGCCAGCTGTTGACTTTAGGATTGCATTGGTTTGTTTGTCATTAAAAATGTTATTTTCTAATCAATAATAAATATCGTCTGAGGAAAGACATAAACAAAAGAACAAACAGACAGACAGAGACCAGAACTCAGTGTCTGGAGAAATACACCTCTCTATTAAAAAAACCACAACAAACAAATTGGTTGTAAATAGAAGACCCTCATTCATCATCCATTTAATAATACCTGGAGCCAGCGTCAAATAATTTTGGACTGTTTATTTTTCTAATTCTTTTTCATGGCTGAAGCTTTTGACAAGTCTATTTCTAAAGGCTTGTTGTTCCTACCAGCTACTGAAATTCTAGCTCTTCTACAGAGTTCAGAGACAGACTGAGAATGAATATTTGGGGAAAAGAGATTTAATGTTCTGAACCGAGATGGTGACACTGATGTGCAAGAAACATTATAGATTTTGATCTGATTTCTTTCTGGTTTTTCATATTTTGAATAAAATCTCTACAGATCAGCACAGGAAAAAAACATTGGAGCAGTTTTTGCAAACAGCTTTTTAAAATATATCTCCCTGCTAAACAGTAATTTTGGAAATTGATGAACAACATATGCAGTCAATGTTCTTGCTTTAGTTTTGCTTTGTTCTTAGACATGATTCTTTAATCATTCTTTCACTTCTTTCTGATTGCTATAGACAGAGCTGTTCTTACAGTGCTGAATATTTGCTCATACTCCTTCCAATAAATGACTCATGAGAGCTTGTGATTACCAGTATAAGAGTTTCTACTCTAACTTAATATATTGGTACTTGTACAATGAGTAGGTTTTTCCATAAGTGCTAATGCTTTCTGTGTGTCAGCATGCCTTTCTCTGTTGTGGCTGACCCACAAAGCTTTAAGTCTGCTTCTCTTCCAGCTGTCAACTCAAGTTTTATCATTGCAGATGAGAGATGCAACTGTGGAATAGGCTTTTATTCCAACATTAAACTTCCCACTAGGCTGTATCAAGCCTGAGACCTTGATCATCAGATTCAAATTTAAATAATTACATACATTGCTGAGTCTGCTCTCTGGCCTGAATTTAGTTTTATTTTAGCAATCAGTCAGCATAGGATGTAATCAGAGTTTAATCCTTTCCTAAGAACAATTTTGGACCATGCTTGAAAAAATAACATAAATCTAGGATGCATTTTTCCTTTTCAGAAATGGCATGATATAGGATATTTCACAGTAAATATTGGTATAAAAAAATATACAAGAACCTCTGAGACTTCTGAAGATAGACCAAATGTTTTACCTCCTCAGTGTCACTGAAAACTGGGAAATAAACTTTCCAACCATTTTTTTAGGTTAGAAAGACAGCATTACTTTATTTAGTACACTGAGTACATGGGGGAATCTCTCCACCGAACGTGCACACCCAGCAGCCCAACAGACCTGGCTATATTAATGGAACCAATACATATTCACTACATGCCTATTACATATTCATTATTTTTCCTGAATGCATGCATATATGCTACTTATTTCAGTGGACTTACTTGGATGTGGGTCCAGATCATCTGAAGAATACTTTCTCCTTGAGAGTATCTCAAGTATATGGTCAGGTCATAGCGTACTTCTCCTACTAGTCTTTGCTGTGACACACAACCCTTCTTCTCAAAACTAAGACAGCTGCTAGTACGTATTAAACACTGACACAGGTAAATAAGGAAGCCGGCACAATAGCTGGCACAAGACTATTAGTCACAGATATAGGGAATTAACACAAAGCCACATTAATCTCTGGCATTTGTACTAAGCACTATGTAGTACAAAACTGAGAATTAACCATGGATGTAGGAATAAAACATTATCGCGCTAAAACATTATCGCGCTAAAGTTAAAAGAATTTTCCAACATCTTCCCCCACTATTGCACAGACTCCTTTTTAAATAAATACAACTTGTTCATTAACATCAAATATACCAAGAATCCAGTACTTAAGCTTAAGACTTAAAAATGAGTAAGAATATTTCTAGGGAGTGGTTTTCCTCAGAACTCGGTGGCAACATGGATACACAATTCAGGAGAAATTTTGAAGGTGAAAGCAATACAGTGTTTTCTTCCCTCATCTTTCTGAAGATGGATTTTATTCTTTAATGATTCAAATCCTTTTGCATTCTAGTGTGTTTCTCACATTCCTGCATCTTCCTCCATTCCGTTCTATTTAAAGAACATACAGATGCTCCTTTAAATTGTTTTGGGGAAAAGTAATCATTAGTTGAACCAAAGTGTTTTTATATAGCTGTCCAGGATGAGATGAGATCAAAGGCAAGAGGATTCCTAAAGCAGTCACTGTGGTTACTACAGTCTCAGCAGGGACTGTTATTTTATACAAACTTGAGAAAAGTTGCTAGCTTTTACTTGCTTCCAAAGGTTATAAAGCTTATTTGATTGTGAGGGGTTTTATTTTTTGCTAAAACTTGAAAGAACTCTTGTCATTGCCTATTTACTTTTTAGGTCCTCTACATACTCAGAAACTTTTACCATGTAGCTGATGTCATCTGGGCCTCTTTCCCAAACCTCACTCTACTTACTAATTATTTTTAATGCCAGAAGTCTAGGTTTTTGTTTTATTATCCTAGTCTGGTATAGTAAAGTTGTACCGCATGATAGATTTATAAAACCTTAAGTAGATCTTAGCAGATGCTTTTGCTGCCAAGCATCAAATTTATTCCTGTCAGTGTGCAGCCAATACTTTGTTAGGGAAAAATTTATCCTCTCTTGAGTTATTAAAGAAGAATTAGAACACTCCTTCTCATACTTGCAAAACATAATCTCTAAAGTTTCATTTCTTTTTGTTTCCTTCTTTGACTGTTACTGTTGAAGTCAAATTTCTTCCTAATCTGACTATTTTTTAAGGTACCTAGTATTTAGTATTTACTTTAGTACATTGCCTTAGTCACTTCTAAACCCTGTAAAAATTGCTCTCTCTATTCAGTGATTTCAATGTTTGTGGAGGTTCAGTAGTTTTCTAGACACCATTTGATACAAGATTACAAGGAAAGCTACATATAAGCTTCTAATTTAAAGTAAACTATATGATCTACAGAGGAAAATACATTAGTCTTCTAATTCACATTATTGTTGTGATATCCTCATATTGAATCTTCTCATCTTGCAGAACAAACTTGTTTCCATATTTTTTCTTCCTATTTTAAATCTCAGACTTCTTTTTTTTATTTTTTAAAAAGAGTGCATAAGATGGTACTTTCATTTATTGTGACAGACTTGCACTACTGAATGCCATTTAAATACTGTACTAGCAAAAAGAAAATCCTAGTGTCTGCTGTAGAGTACAAGTCTACTGTCCTTTTCTATTTTATATCCTGTTTGAAGGGGATGTAAAATAAATATTTCTAATCTGTGTTGGGCTATGTAAAATGAATTATCTGGCTGAAGCAGGAAATTATTTTGAAATAATATTTTTAATGTAAATATTCTTTGATTTAGTATTTTAACTGTGCAAAAAATGTGATTTTCTGTCTAGTAGACATTGTAAACACTAAAGACACGCCTGGCCTAGGGACCCAAGGAAATCAGGAGTGACAAGAAAAGGAAGTGAAAAAATTGCATGAGTGTTGGTGACTTCTTGGAAGAGCAAGTGACCATGAAATGGATAGAGAAAGGAAAAGCAGCTAGAAAAAAAAAGTGAAAAGAAAGTACAGAGTAAAGGATAATACAGAAAAAAATATTAATGTGGAGATTTTCCTAAAGAAGCAAAAAACCCAGAAACAAGAAAGACAGGAATTCACAGTGAACATGGGCTAGAATCACAGAATGGTTTGAGTTGGAAGTGACCTTGAAATATCATGTAATCAAACACTTCTGGAATCATCAGGAACAATTTTTTCAACTAGACCGGGTTGCTCAGAGCCCCAGCTAGCCTAATCTTAGATGTTTCCAAACATGAGGCATCTTCCACCTCTCTGAGCAACCCATTCCAGTATTTTGGCACCCTCATCATAAGCAGTTTCTTCCTTATAGTCAGTATCTACCCTCATTTAGTTTTAAACCATTACCCCTTGTCCTATCCCAGCCCTACTAAAAAGTTTGCCTCCATCTTTCTTGTAAACCCCTTTCAAGTAGGGAGAGGCTGCAATAAGGTGTCTCCTGAGCCTTCTCCAGACTGGACAACCCCAAGTCACTCAATCTGTCTTCATGTGAAAGGTGTTCTATCTCTCTGATCATCTTCAAGGGCTCTCCTCTGGACTTGCTCCATGTCCTTCTTACATCAGGGACCCCAGAGCTGGATACAGCACTCCAGGTGGGGTCTCACCAGGGCAGAGAAGAGGGACAGAAGCACCTCCCTCAACCTGTGGGCCACAAATGAATAAGTGCATCTCAGCTGCAGCCAAGTCTTGAACTGGAAGTTTAAGAAATGCTTCCTAGATTTTCCCAGACAACTTTTTGGCCATCTCTGAAAACCAAATTGACTGTATTAATTATTTACGTCTAAGCATCTGGACAGTTAATGATTTTTGGAAGCAAACTAAAGCTTTTCCTAGTTGTTTTATTCTGCCACTAATTTTTTTTGGCCTAGTATTTCTGGCTTTAATAATGTAGTTCATTACAGTGAAGGGCCTATCTAATGAGAAAATGTGCAGAATGTTGGTCTCAAAGCAAAAACCTTCACCTACAATACAAAGCACAGGATGGGACAGGATGCAGAACATGATGCATCTGGTAATGGTTTGTTCTCCTTTTCCCTTATTCTGAGCACAATGTAGTAAGGCGTCATGTCATGGTTATATCTTGAGCTTGATTCTATGCATATAACTCCCATGGAAATCTGGAGAAGCTTTTCTCTTGTCAGAGCATCACCAGCTACTGAGGCATTACACACTTGAATGGGAAAAGTGGAGGGTGTAGGGAGAAGACAGAGAAAAAACAATTTCAAACTGGCTGCATAATTCTTGGAACATCTGTTTTGAAGCCATGTAGTGCCTGCCAATGTGCCAGGCTTTAATTTGGGGATCTGGCCAGAGTAAAAGTACTAACTGGCACGCAGTTTTTCACTGAGCATTAGGCACAGTAAGATACATGATTAAGATGCTAACTTGTATGAGCAGTTTCTCCTCTGTTTTATTGGATCATATTCAGCTGTTTTCCCTAGAAAAAGAATTTACTAGGTACCCCATTCTGGATTTAGATATTTATGTATATGAGTTGCTTTGAAGTTGAAACAGACCTTGGTCTTAGGTTTTTGAACAGCATTATGAAGGCCATTCAGACATGTGTGAGATGGTGAGATAACTTTTCCTGAAAAGATCTATGTATTTGCACAGAAAGGTGTGTTTTTACAGTTTTCTGATACATGGATCACAATTCACTCACAACCAGTCTTCTCAAAAGAATGGTAGATGACCCCAGATCATGTTTAATTACTTTTTTGGATATGTGTCATGCTCTCTGCCTATGGGCCAAACTTTCAAGAATACATGTGTGTCTTAGGATACAAAATTCCATGAGCAATAAAAGTAACTCTAAATAACTGTAGTGTTTCTGTTTCTAAGGGCCAAATTTGTAAAGATATGTAGGTGCCTGGCTACAAATCTTGTCTTTGTTTTAGTTCTTAAGTTAATCAAACACTGAAAATGTCATGCCTCTGGATAAAAAGAAGACCTCGAAGATATGAAGAAGCACAAAGAATCCCTATGAACTGCCAATGGAACTGCAGCAAGTTGCCATGTGAAAGATCACTAAATAAAGGTAAGAATACAAAATTGTCTATACTGCTATGGTGTATCATTCTTCAGGCCAGCTTCTTCTCCCAATACATTTATCAGATTGTTTCAACTGATTTAGCTACATCTCCTCTACTGTTGTCTTTAAAATATATTTTTAATGTCCTTCTCTCCTGCTGTCTCCTATATTACAACCTGACACCTTAAAAATCCATGGCATTCTGTTATACCTATGACGATGCTCTTCATAGCACTGACAGCACTGTCTTCAGGGGTAATAGTACATAAAATTTTAAGTATGCAATTGTTAGTCATCTCCCTTCCTTCCTCACCCTATATATGTCCTTAAAATATTTTCTAGCTCCACCCGCAAATATTTCAGCATGAAATATGGCTGTTGTATTTAATTCCTTTCCTTAGAAATGCTGTTTCAGACTAAATACATTGTACTTTTGCCTATTTTTATGTTTTTTAATCTTTCCTCACCGTTTCCTTCTTCTTAACGCTTCTTAAACCCTTTCTCAGATTCTTCCCAAACCTCCGTGGCGTTGTGTTGTACTGTAACCTTGTGGTGTACCACCTCCCAAGTCCAGATACCAATATCAGATTTCTTCTCACAATATCCATCATTTTCATCTATCACATTTTTGCCTGCTTCATACCAGAGATTGTACTGCACTTTCATCTCACAGTTCTTTCCTGAGGATCTTTGTGATGCCAAAAAGAAATCAGCCAGCTAATAATGACAGCAGCTACAATTTTATAGAAGGCTTGTGTTTGTTTTCTTTCTGGTTTTTATAAACTTCATCCCTTTACCTTTTGGAGGTATGGCTTTTTCATAATGGGTTTTCATTCATATTCATTATTTTTTTACCTTATGTCTAGAAAATGCTACTTACAAAACCTGATATATGTAAAAACATATACTAGAAAGAGAGATTGACATTCAGGTATTCTTTCAAAGGAATGGGGTATCTTCTCCTTACTTTGATAAATTTTTCTCACACCTGAAACCCCTTCCATCTCTCTCTTCCATACACAACTGGAAATCACTGGCAAGCGCCATAAAGCATTCTGAAACTCTCTTCTAAACATCTGTGTAACTTTCAGATGAAAACATCACTTTCTGACTATCGGTTGAATCTCAAAGGATGAAAATAGTTTCTTGAAACAAATTGGGAAGGTAATTTTTAAGTATCTAAATAACACTGATGATATTTGCTTGTACAGCGACTCTGAAGCCGCTATCCTAAAGAAATGCCAACTATATAATTGTTTTCCCTTCCAGCTGGCAGGGGAGCCACAGGGATATTGCCAGAAATAATGGCTGATTATTATAGACAAAGATACATTTTACATTAAAAAACCCAAAAGCAACTGAACCTTTTGTTCTCTAGAAAATGATTGTCATTATTAGGGAGTATAAGTGTTTATTTCTATGTGATAATATAATTCAACTAATATAGATTATAACCATTTTGAAAAAAAAGGAGAAAAATAATCTCAAGTCAGCTTTGTTGGTGGGTGGGGAAATATAAACCCTGAATTGAACTTAATTGTTATTACAGATGAATGATACGGGACTCATTTGTATGCAATTTGTTTTCTTCTGTTAGTTATGTCTTACCCTGCATTATACATTTGAGCCCAGGTGTTACGACTTAATTTTCATGTTGCCCATACCCTCTGTATTGCCATTAAATAGATAGTCACCAAATGCCCACATAACTAGCAAGCTCTAGATATAAAACTAGTTTAGCTTTAATATTCACCCACTTTTCCTGTATTTCTCTTTTGTCTTTTGGATAGTCTACCTGGAAGCAGTACTTTTTATAAGTGTTTTACTTGCATTCAAGGAGTGTAACCCCCCATTTTTTTAATCCCCTTATTTTTATTTGAATGAGTAAGAGTTTCTTTTTTCACCATTTTTTCAGGATTTTGAAATAGACTATAAAGAACAATGTCCTAGGAAAATAATTTATGTTCTGATTTTTTGAAGTCTTTCCCAACATCACCTTACTTTTAGGAGGTAACACTTGGGCTTGCTGGACTACTTTGGTTTAATAGAAATCAGTATTTGAGAGGGTGAGATATTTAAGATTTATTTATGGAAGATCAATTAACTTGTTACAGAGACTTTTGGATGCTGAGCACAGTAGAAGGGCCAAATATACTAGAAGAGTTGGTTTCTACTATCTCATGGCCTAAATTAAATCTGTGATGGAGTTGAAATATTCTTCCATACACTGCATTTTGTGTGCTGCTCATTTTAGGCATTTCTGAAGTGATAAGGACTCAATCACATTCTGAGAATAATTTCTATGATTTTAATATAATCCATTGTACTTTTATTGGCCTAAGTCATTAAAATACACCCCAACAAAAACAAAAGTGTACCTTCCAGGAGTATATATGGATACATGATAAAGTTTTGGTTTTTTTTTTTTAATATCATAGTTCTTGTAGCAAATTCCTGGAGCTTTACAGTTCTTCTGCAAATGAATTTCTCTTTGTGCATAAGTACGATATACACACTGAACGGAACTGGAACAAATTGGCACTTCATTCCACAGTGGGAATAAAATACTTTTCCTGATCGCATCTTTTCCTAAGATCTAAGCAAATTAGAGGAATAAAGGCCATTAAGGAAAATCAGATTTTATGCTACTTAACAGGTGTTTTGGTCTATTTTACCCCAAGGGTAGATCACAATGCAGTCCAAAAAGTTAATTGTTTGATAATTTTACAGTTTGTACATTTATTTCCAGCAGTTTAGCGTATAGTATAGTTCTGTTAAACTTCTGTCATCTATCTTTGGACCTATTCTTTCTTTAATGCACCAAAGAATTATAAAGAACAATAGCTTAACTTTATTTTGAGTGCATTTGCATCTGATATCGTCTGAAACACTGGATAAACCATCTGAGAAACAGAACTGAAATCAGGAGCTATTGTACCAAATTTATATTCCTTAGGGTGTTACTGAAAGAAGAAAAATAGTATTCGCCGCTCATTTTCAATATAAATTCTCCTGAAAGATTGAGAATCACAAATAGAATAAATTTTTTCATGCTGAGATGTATATCCCCTGAAGGTCTTGTTTAAGGGAAGCAGAAGATGGACCTGTTAGTGTAGAACTATATGTTTAGCCACCAAAAATTTGCAGCTATCTTTCATACTGCAATGTTCTGACATGAAAAATATCACGAAAACCCCCAACACCCACCACCCAAATGAAACACGAAAAAACCACCTCACTGAACACAATTTGAAAATACCATTCAGCAGTCTATAGGTGGGGACCTTCTCTCATCCATACAATACATGCCCCAAATATATAACTAATATAATATTGGAAGAGAATAAAAAACAGAAGCACAAACTAAAACCAGTGCAGTAATACATATATATATTCTTTCTTAGCAACTTGGAAACCCACATACATAACTAAAAATAGGGTTTTATTTCTTTTCTTTCTGAAATGGGGTCACTGAAAGCTTCTCTGTAGCATTAGCAGTTAATCAGCTAACTATTTTATAAATATCCACACCATAAATCTATTGGACTTCTGTTTTTCATATAATAGTAGTAAGCAAATCTGTACAGAAATGGAAATAATCCATCACCTGGTGCCCCAAGATCTGAACATTTATGCTGTTCTTTTCAATTCAGCCCTGTGAATGAGTTCTGATCTCTTATCTCCTGGCAAAAGCCTTTGAAGGGATTTCTTCCCCTTTCCTGCCCCATCCTTTTACACAAGCATTGAGCCAGAATTGCCTGCTCTTCTCAGTCAATGCCTCCCCAAGGTAAAATATCTAAAAAATGTTGAGGGAATGTACTAATATTTAAAAGGACAGTTCTGTTCCTGGGAATATTTCTGGGTTTAGATACTTTCTGAGGAATTTTATAAATCCTCAGTTGTTGAGCATTTATAGCTGAAAGAACATAAAAGCAAAATTCCAGAAGAAATAGGAATTAACATACTAATTCTCATAATTACAATGCAAGACGAATGTGAAAAAATAAAACATTTAACTTCTGGCAAAAGTTTGCATTAGTTCTTCAACTTATGAAAATGAAAAGTATCAATATAATATTTGGTTTGGCTTGTTTTTTTTTTTACTTTGTAAGAACTCATAGCTTAATTTGTTTCCTTTAACTGTTATCTATGTATTGCATATAGGGTTGTACAATAAATATGCCTTGTACTATGTACACAAGAAGGTAAAATGAATGTTGATGTATGAAGCAGGGGCATTTATTTTCCTTTAAAAACAGTAATAAGCCCCTTTCTGTTTACAACCCTTTTCAATTCACTGAACTGATTTATTCTAGGAAACTAGGTTTTATGAGCTAATTGACAGTTCAATTTTAATAAATTACTTTGTAAACTATCTAATAATGTTTATTCTAATTATATCTAGGTACTATTACTGTTGCAGGTAATAGTTTTACAGTCTTTGCTTTTATTTAATAAATGGATCTTTGCAGTTTTGCAGCAACTTTCAACCCTTACAGAGTTATTCCAGAGAGATGCCACATCCTTCCTTTCTGATACTTACTTTTCATGATGTCTAATGTCAGTATTTTTGCAAAATGATTTAAAGGTATAATATAGTGTGAAAGGGTTTATGCTGATAACAAATATATGGGTATGAGCTCTTATTCTAATTTATAATATAATTTATATTTTGTATGAAATTTTGAGCACCTATTTGATCTCTCATGTGAATGAAGTCCCAAGATCTTTGACCTTAACCTCAGAATTTGAGCGTAGTTTGCAATTCCCAGAAATGCCCTGTCCATTATATACTCTCAGTAATAGTGACACCAGACTTGGTCTCATAGGCTGTACTTGTGCTGTAAAATCAACAAAATGTTCCTTGTCCTTTGTAGAACAGATGGGGCAATTTTATGTCTCTCATTTTATCAAACTTCTTTGAACTTAAATGATTGATACCATCAGCTAATACAAAAATGCAGAAGAAGTGCACGAGATGTGACAGCTCTTTACTACTGCCAGGCGAGTTGTGACCAACAGAATTCCTTTGTGATATTCAACAGCACGCAACCCAAGGTTAGTGGGTATGGATGCTTCAGGAGCTACCAGCTAACATTGTTTTTTTCTTTCTTCTGTCCCCAGTTTTTTGTTAGGTCTGTTAAACAGTGCCAATTTACAATTAGATTATGGGATTAAATAGGCCTCAGTAACATTGCGGTATTCATTTTTTTCCAATGGAAAATGTGCATTTTCATTGAGAGAATGAAGTAATCTGAAAGACCGAGAACAATATGCATTCTGTACAGGAATGCAGTAGAAATAAATACAGTAGACAGGATGTCAGATCATAGAACTTTAGTCTGATCTATGATGGCATTTGCATTTTATATATCTCAGTTTGTACTAAATGTAGCCAATTACGAAAATTTAACTGTAACTTTATTCTCTTCCCTTCAGCAGTTCTAATTTTAAAGTAATAGCTGTAACTTAAATAGGAAAAAATGCAAAGCTCTGTGCTTTTCTGTTAATTTCAATTTCTTTAAGATACCCCTGAAGAATTAAGTATACTTCATTTAGAAAAGAAACAGAGGAACTGAAAATCTTTGTTTTGTCATAGGCTTCTACCCAAAGCTGAGCTTGTGAAGATTTAAAAATCAAATCACTGCAGTGACTCCTGCTTCATTGACATCGTGCCAACATAAGCACCATCTTTTAAATGAGATCACTAACTGTGCGTAAAGCTGCAGTACCAAATATCCCATGTTTACTTTTTGAAGCATGTTCGGAGAGAACTAAAGCAACTGAAGGGGATAACTAGGGGGAAAAGAAGAAACTGCAGCAAAAGAAAGGGTTGGGGTATGCAACTATCTTCTCAGCATTTGCTAGCTAGAGTTCAGAAAACCTTGTACTATTCTACGTTTGATGAAAGTAGCTACTGCTTTATCTTAAATTCTCTATCAGTAGCACTGCCTATTAATGTTCTATATACACATAGCATATAAGACTGACACATAGATTTATACATTTTAAAACTATGACTTTAGGTCAGGTTAATAACAAATTAGTGGGTGGGCAAGTGTTCTTTAACAATTCATGAGCTACTTGGTAGGTCCACTTCATCATAACATACCCTTTGGAAAGTCTTTCTAGATAAAAATGAATAAAAGGTGCTCTACAATTAATTATTTTTGATTCACTGTAGGTAGCATGTGCAGTACATGAACGGGCTTGCATTCCCATAATTTATTTTTGTTAAATGTTTCTTCTACTGCTGCTTTTCATATAAAAAATTGATGTACTATCTTATCTTGACAATCTGCTAAGAGTCATGGCCTCTTTCTCTTGGAAAATTCCCATAAACTATTTAAAGTGTTTCTATCAAATGGTTATCTATTAGTTTTTAAAAAAAGATTTGGGCCTGCTATGAAATCCCAGCTAACAGAGAATGCTATTTTTGGAGTATAGTATTTGAATAATGAGAGCAATCAGTTATTTCACAGACTGAATTTTTTATTCTCTGGTTGCATGCTCTAAGAGGGACGATACATGAACAAAGAAATTATTTTTATACTGAATCTCTTAGGAAATGTGCAGTGTGTCTGAGGATCTAAAAAAATAAAACATGAGGTAAACAACTCTGCAATCTGTAAAAGCTTTATCAAGACTTGTATGTTGCTCCTTCTGCTAACAAGTAAATAGAGTTATGGCTGAGACAGTTTCTGTAAAAGTCTTCACTGGATTCACAAGGCACAGGGATGCCTTTTCATTGGTTTTTCCCTACATTTGTTTGTATATATTTCTATTAAATCTTTCCACTTGTTGTTTAACTCCACTTTTGCCATGGAAGGAAACATTTTCTGTCTGTTCTAGAAGAGGCAGCAAAATTGTAGACTTCATCAGATGCAGGTTACAGCAGATGAGCACTCACCATCTGTAGCAGAAAAGCACTTGTGTGTACTGATCATCCACACATATGACTCATCTCCTCAACACACACACTGCCCTTGCTCTGATATGAATCCATCCATCTATTGGACAAGACAGAGAAACCACTGTTCTTTGACTTCAGCAGCTCTAGGGTGCCACCATGAGTTACACTTATTCTTGTTCTGGGCAGACTTGAGTGAGGTGAAACTCAATGATTTCAGACTCAGGACTCCAAGTCTGATTAGTCTGAACCAAGAAGTATTCACCAAGTGAACAATATCTACACTCACCTCATTTCCTTGCATAGCTGCTGACAACATCTTTAATAAGTCTGTTCACATCTCCTTGTTCTGAGCAAGGAAATCCTGGAAAAACTCAAACACAAAAAGTATAGAGGATGGAAGCAAGGACAGGAAGCTTGGGAGAAACACAGCAAAACTGTCCAAGTATCCAGGGATCAGGTAAGGAAAGTTAAGCTCTGATAGAATTAAATCTGGCCAGGGAGGTCAAAAAGAAAAGTATGCCGAAAAGAGGTATGTCAGGGAAAAAAAGTAAAGCTAGGGAACTAGTTTTGTGTGCACTCTGGAAGGAAATGGGAGATCAGGTTACCAGGGTCACAGAGAAATGAGAGAGCTGGTTACCCAGGACTACAGATGAGGTACTCAACAGCTCTTTTCTCCTCAGTCTTCACGGGCAGGCAATTCAAGTTGCTGGGGGAAAATGCAGGCACTGGGAGAGCAAAAAACTCCACATAGTAGAGGATCGGGTTGAGACCATCTAGGGTACCTGAAAGTGAACAAGTGCACAAACCCATTGGACCTGATAAGATGCATCCATGGGTTCTGAGGGAACTGGTGGATGAAGTGGCTAAGCCACTAACCATCACATTTGAGAAGCTATGGCAGATCAGTGAAGTCCTCACTGACTAGAAAAAATGAAACAGTTCCACAGAATTAACATCATCCCAGTCTGCGGCACACAGCAACCTCTCTTCTGTCTCCCAACTATATTTATGGAAGTGGGAAAGCTTTAAGTGTGGCACTAGCTTTTATTTCCACTAGCATTTGAAACTGTAGAGAGTAGATATTTGGAGCTAAAAGAAAACACCAGATTTTATTGGTGTTTACTGGAGATCATTTAAAGTAAGGTTGGCAGTGTCTCGCCTCGAAACAGGCTGATCAAGTCTGTTTGATTCACTGGCCAGTAGGACTAGAGAATCTGATGATAGTAGTTTCTGTCCTATAAAAAACTGTTTTGAACATTTCAGTAGGAGTAAATATAATCTCTTGGAGTATCAAACTGTGCTTTTTATTTCAGGCTGGCATTTGTAGAGACTAACTGCTCATTTTCTTGTGACTTGTGTAATTGCTTTTGCTTGGACAAATGAATTATGAAATACTGCCATTTTCATTTGGCAATTTTTGCACAGCTATATATGACAGCATAACATAAAAAAAAGGCATTGAAATGTCAAGCATGCTTATAAAACAAAGGAACAGCCTCTGAGTGAATGGTCCACAGTAGGAACAATTCTTTAGGGGTACTTTAAGGGAAATACTTTTTAAATGCAGATATACATTTTCCAGGTCTGACACATTTCCCTCTATGCTCTTAAAATCTATGCAACCTTAAAAACTTGATGTACTAATACATCATGTAAGATTTCAAGGCCCTTCATTTTTTTGAGAAATAAAAACATTTCGTTATATCAGGTATTGGGATATTGGCAGTAGTTTCGAAACTACTTCATGCCAGCTACTGAAAGAACATGGATTTCTAGTTATGTGACAGATTGGTTAGTTTAAATGTATGGGTGAACACACTTTATTTAAAATATTAATTCCTACTAAAATCAAGCTCTTAAGGTCTTAAGCTCAGCACAAACAAAAAATCCAGCAAAATGCAGACAGTCGAGTGTGTGCATGCGTGTATATATCAGCATTCTTCAGGTGCAACCACGAGTCAAATCTACAATACCAATGGTAATAATTAGCAATTCTATTACTTATTTCACTGCCTTCTAGGACATTCTTTGCAGTTGCAATTATTTTTTTTTTTCTGGACAAGGTACAGCTTTCAAAGAAAGAGAATTGCCCAGTGGCACTGCAATGTATCTCTGAAGCCTGTAAGAGAACAGAAGGTATGTAAATTTGATCTACTTGTAAACAGATTAAACATTGTTGTCTTTGGTTCAGGTCCCCGTGTTTAACACTTTTTCAAGAATCCTGTTATTGAGCTGGGTTCATCAAATGAGACATATGCACAACACAGCTGGGACTGACTGACTGAGCACAGATGTGTATCTACTAAATTGTTTGTGACAGCGACTGTAGTTAATTGTGATGGGTGACAGGTACGTCGGAGGCCAGTCAACTCAGTGAACTGTTGATGAGTGTGGTATGAGACATGGTATGTATTAACAGCAAGTGGAAAATTTATGTCACCCATGACTGAAAATTCAAATCAAGTGCAGACAAATAAGGCAGACTGGAGTTGTTCATAACCCTTTTCCTTGCTTCTACTTTCTTCCTGTCCTTAATATAAGAACAATGTGATAATGCTTACTTCTCATAAACATAGAATAATTTGGTAAAAAAGGCATAACTTTTTCACTGGAACCATTATTATTATTGCTGGTACTATTATTATTAGCAGTAGGAAAAAAAAGTGCTTTGGTTCATTTGTTTCATTTGTGAATTCAATCAATAACCAGTTTTATTTACACTTCATCTGTGTCTGTTTCCTTAGACTAAGTCTTTGTGCCTTTTTTTCTCCTCCTTGCTACCAATTCTCCCTTATTAATGTACTGAAACATCAAATGAACTTTCTCTTTCCTGCTGTGAAGTAAAAGCTGTGCAACAATCACATTTCATTTTTCTAAAACTGAATTTGGAGACCTTGAGATAGAATAGTAGTCATAGATGATTCAGTGAGAACCAGACATGATAGATTTGGAGAAGCTCTGAAAGAAGCCCTGTTAAACATTATTATCAGCTACAGAAGTTCATGTTAACTGTGCTTAGGACTTAGACACTGGATGAAGCAGGGCTGTCAGACCCGTTTTGGGGGACAGAGATGTTTTGACCCAGGGTTCTTTTCTTTTTTTACAACCTGAGTGGCACAAAAGTCACCTTGAGGTTTCCAAACTAACGCTCTAAATATCCCATAGCATGCCCTCTATTAGTCTACCATACCACTGAAATTTAACTTTATTCTGTCACTATCTGATGCTAGTCTACCAATTCAATGCCAGAGTTTTATAAATTAATGTTTCTAATGTTACAAAAACTGTCTCTAACTAGATGAGTAAGAGGGCTATGAATGTGAAATGCTCAGCAGAAAGGATGGGCACAAATAAAAAAAAAATTATCTCTATTTAGTTGCATAAAGTATTCTACAACTATTTTCTTCTTTCTTCTAAGCCCCTACAACTCCTGAAAAGAAACTGGGTATCCTACCGGGAGAATGTCGGATTATAACAGTCTGCATAATTGTATGTGAGCTAGATATTTATATCTTTCATGTATGTTTCCTTCCCTCGTATGATTTCTGCTTAAATAGATGATCTGAAGGTCTGCCTTGGGAATGAGCCCTTATTTCAATTTAGGGTAACAGGAAACTTAGACTGCCATTTCTCAGTTCCTAAACACATGTTGTGAGCAACATCCCTTTCTCCTCTTCTTGTACCAGAACTTTTAAAGCCTCCTATGGTTACTGGTTCTTCAATAGTTCATTGGGATTCATGATTAACATGGCATTGTAGTGGGGTGAATTTCTACTTTTTACAGTATTCCTCTGTCAGCTCACATCATTCAGTAACAACCATTGTACATGTAGTCTTCATCTGAAAAGTATAGCAGGGAGGTGGAGCCTACCTGCAGCTTAACCTTCTACTAGAAAAACATTTCTGATGAGATGTGCTTCTGTGATATTCAATTATAACGGATTTATACAGAAAGCATAGAACACATCTCTTACACCTTTTGGAGCACAATCTCACAAAATGGAGAGCTGTAGCAGGACTGGCATGCATGCAGCTACTCATCAGATGAAATTTACCTGCAGAGGCCATTTTCTGCAAGATGTAGGTTTAGCAGAAGATGCTGAGTTAGACGAAAATCTTCCCCAAAGAGTCATGGAGGTCACAGTGTCAATATAAAATCAGCATAAATTTCCAGCCAAAAGAAATAATGTTTCCACTGCTCCTTCTCTATCCACACCTCTCTGTGGTCTAGAGATGTTATATCTGGGACAGCAGGTAGATACCGTAAAGAACTGAACTCCATGCTGGTAATATCTGAGCACTGAAACATTAGAGAGCTTCTAAAAATTGTGAGGAAAAGCAGGTTCTGTGCTACTGATATTATCTGCCTGCTGTTCCAGCTAGCTCATACTCACTGTGCTCTGATAAGTGCTCCAAGGCTTGAAGGCTTCTAAAATTCTGAGGACTTCCAGAAAATTGTCCCCTCAGCTCAATGTCACGTGAACCGTAAGAGGACAGAATGGGTGAATTCAAAGATAACTTTTCCATTTGCATTTTCACATTATTTGGTTTCAAAAAGAGGAATTGAGCTTAAAGTCCTATTAACATCTAAATCATTTGTGCCAGAATCACATTTACATTAGGCTACAAGATTAGAATAAACTGAAATGAAATACTCTTATGCAGGTGTATAGACTTGTGTCTATCTTGGTGTCCAGGCAAGAAATTTATTCCCCTTAAAACAAGACTCAAAATGAGACTGTACAGAAGTTTTGAAGAATTATATTATTTGTTCGCTGTCAATGCCAGAAAAACATTATCAAACTGCTCTCTTTTAGTATTATAGATTAGCTGAGGGGAGAGGACGTTCTTGTTGCTACTATCTGATATGATAACTTTGTGGCACAGCTCTCCACATTTCCTTAGCCTTTTGTCTGGGCAGAGCTGTTCTTCTCTATCAATCTGCATCTGGTCCAGGTGGTGCAGCTGCAGAGCAGTGATTGCACAGAAGAGCACCAGGATGGTAAAGATAAATGCACTTGCACAGTGAAGCTTGCAAAGTGGCATGCCCTTCTGAGTACATTATATAGGAAGCTCAGCAGGGGATAATTAAACATCAAATCTGTGTTTCTTTGAGGTGTGAAAACAGTGGTTTGAGACAGTGTAAGGGAGGATAGTGGCCACACGGAGAGCAGAGTGAGCCTTTCTCCTGCTAAAGCCAGAGGGAAAAGGATTCCTCAGAGAGAAAGAATGAAACACAAATGTTTTTACATGAGGTTGAATTTTTAAGAAAAAGGGCAGGAGTGCCCAGCCAGGGCCAGGTTGCTGTCTGTTGTTATGGCAACAGAGGGAGAATCTCCTATGAAAGAGGAAAGAAAGGGAGTGGGAGGGCAGAAAAGAAAATGGTTTCAGAAGGAAGGCAAGAGGGTAGGAGTTTGTAAATGGAAAGAGAACAAAGCTAAGTGTCAAGGTCAGGCAGAAATGCATCTATGTCCATGATGACTGAAACGCCCTTAGAGACCCTGTGCACAGCCATTCCATTCGTGGGTGGGCAGATTTGCTGGGGTCAGCTCCACAGCCATCATCTGGCTGGCAGAACGCCACCACGGTGCCCTGTCCTCCCGCACCCACTCCAGCTGAGCGCTTACATCTACCTTTGTTCACTGCCTGGATGTGCATAATACTTGCAAGGAAAACTCTTTTCATTGCCAAGGACCCCTGCATCTGCTATCTTTTTAATAAACTGAACTGATCTCAAACAGTAAACTTGATTTACTTCTTGGGGTATGTTAGGTGATGAGAGCTAGTTCTTCAACATGGGAAGCTCCCTTTTCCCCCCAAGGAGCTGGCTTTCTAGATAGAATACTACTTCCAAGGTGCACTCAGAGAATTCTGACTACTGAGACGTGCAGATATTTTTGTTAGAAATAATGTCTTGATATGATGGGTCCAGTAGAGAGAATTATTTTCACTCGTAGCAAAGCAACCCAGTAGGAAAGAATGGAAGTGCAGTATGAACCAGACAACTGGCTGGCCAGGGATGCAACTTAATACTTTGCTAAACAGATTCAAAATGAAATCTCTGTGCCCAGTGCACCAGAAGGAAGCATTATAAATCAGGACCAAGCAACACAAAACTAAGACTTTTCTTTCAGTCTTCGTAACAAAAATCAAAGAAAAATAATGAACAAACTGGTGAAATTTTCCCAAAGGGAGATTTCTGTTTTCTTTATTTTTTCTCCCTTTCTATCCTGAATAAAAAGTTCACGCTAGTCAGGTTGTTCATGAGTCATTGCTATTGTGAGAGCATGGCTGTCCCTGTTCCTCTAGCACTTTTGAACTGGCTAGCCCATTTCTATCAAATCTGACAGAGAGATAGAGTTTTCAGATGTTACACTCTTACAAGTTCTGTGAAAATTGTTAGCCAGGGGCAAGAAAAAGGCTACAATGATACTTACACTGAGGGAAAGACCCGAGTATGAACCACATTCTTACTGAATACACACATTTCTTGTGTTGAAGAGTGCAGATAGGAGGGAGAGGTTATAAATGTTTTAATTCTTGGAGAAGCTTCAATCAAAGTTTGAACTTTATTAGACACTATCTAGCTTTCATTTTCCGTCTCTCTTTCCCTCCGTATACGAGTTCTCTAGTGTTTAATAAGGACAGGAAACATACTGCAGGCTCAGTTTACTTCATTTAAAAAGCCATTTGATGAAATACAAATAATTTGAAAACACAACTCCATTAGTTCTAGTGTTTGTGGAACTATTTATTACTTAAAGCGAATGATGGTTGCACTACACTGTCACAAAAAAAGTTCTCAAGACCTCTCAATTGTCTTCCTATTAGTCTTCATTTATTTTCTCTCTCTTGTCTGAAATATTCTTATTTTCCAGATTTTTCTCTTAATTGCAGTTTCAAATTACTTCCCCAGAAGATAGTGTGAATATCCTTCTCTTCTTTCCCACAAATATTCAAGTTTGAAATGTAATTTCAGTATGAAGACCAATGGAATTCTAAAGACAATGTCTATAATCTTATCTCACTCAGTCATGTGAAATTATTTTAATTTAAAACAAAATATCCCTTCTTCTCTTATAGCTCCTAAAGATCTCTTAAGCCTCTGCAGTACCAGTTTAGCCTCCTGGTCCATTATCATCACACCCATCTTTTGGAGGGGAAGTAATAGAATTTGGTGTCCTCTTTGTATCACTTTATGCTTTCCTCACTTTACTTTCCAAAACCATACTAATATTGATTTTACATAGTTTTTAATTTCATCAATAGATGTGCCTACATCTGCCATCTATTAGTTTTTGCTTTCTTGAATCCTATAATCAAAATAAAGCTTGATGGAGTATTTGGACCACTTGGACTAAAAAAAAAAATGTAAAGGGAATTCAAAGATTTACAACTGGGATGTCAAACGTTGAGGATTGAATCAGTTTAAAATGATGGCTTGATGAAGACTGACGTTCACCTTCAGAAGAGATAACGCTGCTCAGGATGTAGTATCCCTGATGAGCTACAATCTATTATACTGTTAATTGGACAGCAAGAAATTAAACATAAATCATTCAACAGAATACAGTGATATAAAATCAATTAAGTCATTGCACTGGAAAAAAATATTAAGTGCTCTACATTAGGGAACATTATGAATAAGAACATCAATTTTAACAAAACTTTTGTTTGATGCTTGATACAGTTATTCACATAGATTTTAGAAGATTTGAATTGGCTTAAGGTCTTTGATTTTGAATCAGGAAAAACACTTCTAATATCAGCTAGTAGGGGCAAATAACCAAGCAACCACTGACCATCGTAGATATGAGTTAAGGACAAAATTCAGAAATAACTAACAGATATCTAACCATGATAATTTTCATCAGATTGCACTCATGCAAAATGTGCAAGAAAAATTAAAACCTGGCTTTTGAAGACATAAACTCTAGTTTTTCCCTTACTTATCTGCAGTGAGACAATCCATGATGTTTAATTTCCAGACTCATGTTAGAAGCAGTCTAAATTTGGTGGTTATGCAAGGCCTGAAAAAGAAGTGAGCTTTCTGTAATTGCTGTAAGTTGGCTGTTTCACACTCACTCTGAATGACAGTGGGGTCTTGACAAAGTTCCCCATTTCCTCCATCTCCAGTTAGCTGGCTTATTCATTTTCACTCACCCTTCGAAACAAAACACTATTTTATATAGTTTTTCCCTTTTTTTAAAGCAAGATTTTGGATATGAGAAACTAGGTGAACCTCCTTCTGGAAGCAGACTTTCAGAAAGAGGGACAAACCAATATACTTTACTCAGTCACTAGAAAAACTCTGATGAGCAGCAACTTCTAAACGACCTAGATCTCATCCAGGAAAACCTCATCATACTGATTCAGGAATGAGCTAGAATTTAAGTGTTCAGGTTTATTTAAAAAAGTTCTTCATTTCACTTTTCAGAAGCATCTCAGTTGTCACTGACCAGATGTTTTTGTCATATATCATAACCTGCAGCTCAAAATCAACACCCAGAAAAATGTCTCCCATAAATATATTCAAACCACCAGTTGAAGTGGATATCTATGATACCTTTATTATTCTTGTCACAGGCATTTGCATTTTGCTTATAAATGTATATATGCTCCCCCACACACATAAAAGTCTCTCTCCATAAAATTACCTATGTAAAATATTACACCGAAGGTCAATTTTTAACAGTTTCTTTGCATTCAAACTTTCTGCCAGTGCCCACTAATTAAAATGTACAATTGCTGATGTTTTTAAATTTTAAAATTTATTTCAATGTTTCTTCAAATCATTCATTATTGTGGCTTTTATTGGCAAATATGCTGAAAACCACCTGTCATTAGATTTAATGAGGATTCCATATGCCAGCTCAGTATACAAAAACCAAATTAAGTCTATAATTAACTTATTAATTCAACACAGCACTACTTCCTAGAATTTTATCATTGCTTTCTGTAAATGGAAGTTTTAAATTCACAGCCTATCTTTAGTACTTGGGAATAGCTCCTGCAAACACGACAGCTGCTTCCCTCTCCCTGCCTCCCCAATTCTACTGAGAATCAAACCATTAATGTACTCAGGAGCAGTAAGGTAATTATATGTTTTAGTAGGTTCATTAAGAGCTCTGAAAATGTATTTCACTATAAAATAATTTCTGTTCTCTTCAAATTGTCTAAAACATGAGGAACTTTTAGTGAGAAAAGGCCAAGGTGCTATGTTTCTTTACTTTAGACAACAACCTCTTACAAATCAGTACTAAATGATGCACAAAAATCCCTCGGTATCTTAAAGAGGGAAAAATTACATAGGTAAACAGATAAATCTTTAGTACATTTGTCTTTATGGGAGCAGCTCCTGCTGTTGGTCTCTAACCTGGAGGGCATTACTCTTTTCTAAATTGCCAGCAGTGTCTCACAGCACGGTGATAAATAGAAAGCACTGAAAGAAATAACATTCATTCTAACACACAAGAACTTTCCAGACAGACATTGGCCTCTGAGAACAAACACTTAGACAAAATAGATTAGTTGCAATCACAGAATATATCACTCTGGTTCCCTATGAACAGGCATTATCCCAGCTGTGCAAATAAGTGCCTTAATGCCAATCATTTAGTAATAAATACATTTAAGAGAGAGTCTAAAACTTTAAGGAAAACACAGGAAAAGGTCTTTCTATATCAATTATTTTTTGTATGAAACCAGTGATGTGTTCCCAGTACTACTTTAGAAAGTCCCCAATAACGTAGATTCTTGTGTGTTGTTTTGTGGTAGAAAGTTTCCTTTGTCAGACAATTAATAAAACAGAAAAGAAACAAGTACTACAGAATTGCAATTAAAAGTACTAGTTTAATAATAGAACAGAAAACTCCCTAGCAATTTTCTCCCTTATTCATCATTTCACCCGGAGCACATAAGATAAGGCAGAATTTTGTTTGTTTCTGGTAATGCTGGAGTAACATTTAGTTATGCTGTTTGTGTTTTTCCTCATTAATTGTCTCAAAAGTCTGACAAAATGAAAACTGCCTTGGAAAATACAGATATTTTGTTTTGTCTGCTAGATGCATGGCATATGGATTGTTTTTAAGGACTGATATCACTAACAATTTGTTGGGTTTTTTTCATGCAGTCAGAACCCTAAGAAGGTATTGTGACACTGCCAGCCGTTTTCCCGACCGCCTTTACCCTAGCCACAAGATGCTAGGAATTCAAGTTCCTGGGATGGGATCAGCTATCCGGTGCAATCAGAGCAACATTACCCTAACTACTTATCCTGTCTGAAAATGTTCTTGCTTCTTTTCTTTAGGTACCAGGATCAGTTAAGCAGACAGAGCCTTCCTTGCTCCTGGGGCAAGATATGTGTTGGGAGGGATGGGATGCGAATGGGGGGAGGCGTAGTGAGCACAGCAGGGAGTCCAGGCAAGGACACAGAAGGGTGGGAGAAAAAATGACAGTGTGGCCACTGCCAGGAAAAGAGGTGGACACTGGACGTATCAAGGAGCAAGTAGCCTGCTAGCAAGTCCTTGAATGGGCATGGATGTAGCTGAGAAAATTGTACATCTGCATGTCATCTTCTTTCCTCACAGAAGTTGCATTTTCTCTTTGTCATCATTAGACTCTAAGAACAACCCTTTTTTTTTAAGTACAACAATTTTTGTTTTGTTCTGTTTTAATATGTACAGGATTCAGTGCAAAACATGTACTTCTATTGACATTTGGATTGAATTACTGAGATGGATTTTATCTAGGACTACATGTTTGAAAGTTAACTGAAAGCTCTCTCTATTTTTTCTCTGTGGCTGCACTTCAGCTGAAGGAGGTGCTGGAAAGACAAATGTCTTTTTTTTTAGTTTCTGGTACAGACACATTTATTTTTCTATACAACTAGATTTTTCTAACAACTGCAATGCATGCATGCTAGACCTTTTAATTTATTTAATTACAATATTAAAAATTATACTTTTAGAGTAAATTCAACTTCCTTATTCAATAGGAGTATTCCCTGTAGTTCGACAGTTGTTTTAGGGCAACCCTATATCTAATTATAAGTAAGTATTGACTTCCAAAACAGTGAGTGGTCTTCCTTCCTTCCTACTTCTCTCTGTAGATCTCAAAGCAAGGAGCACGTTGAACAAGCTTAAAACTAATCCATCAGCACTCCAACAGAAAATTCATAAAAGATGCGGAAGAGGCTTGGGAAGGGTCAGAAGCAACTGGACATCAATGGGAAGGGAGGATACGCACTCTGCTGTCTTCAATTTATGTTGGTGCAAATTTTAATAAGATGGAATGGATTCTTAGACCTGCATGTTAGATCCAGGTCCAAAATGCAGAACAAAGGAAATGTCTGTTTGAGTTCCACAGGCTTCTGAAGCAGCTTGCAACCTTCCCTGACCTGGTTTCCTGGATGTTTCTTCAACAAAGTAAATATGGCAACTGTGCTGACGGACTTTTTCATTTTCCAGGGTGCTGTAGATTTCTTAAAATTCTATTTGTTCTATCTTCATCACCTTTGATCAGCTTTGCCCATTTTTGTTTTACATTTTTTTGTCCTTCCTTTCATATTCATTTTCTTGTTATCTTTTCCATCCATCTGCTCTGGAGCGTAGAATCAAAGTATTTTCTCCTATTCACTTTTTTCTAGATTTTCTCGTATTCATTTACCTCTAGGAGTATCAATCATTTCAAAGACTACTCTAAAAGTTTTATAATTGTCTCTAACTATATACATCTGCTAATCATACTTTCAAAATAACACAGAGGACACTTCTCTTGCCGACTGTGTAGTACTGATTCATATTCATTTACTCCATGTCTGATTGTAATTAATTTAGAAATAGCTGAACTGGCAATAAACTAGCTAGTTTGAAAACTATGCCTTCACAGACTTCCAAAGTTGCCTGTGAAATTATGGAAATATTTCTTTTCACTGAAGCCTGAGCTGCCACACCAATACTGGAGCATGTGCTGCTATCTGATCCTACTCTTATAAATAGGGTAGATTGCAATTTCGATTGAAACATTGTTATAACTTGACCTTGAACCTTGGTCTATGGTATAAATTGACCCCTAATGATGTGAGTAGGAGGTGTCTTTTGAATTTTGTTGTGATTGGGACTTTAAATTTGGAGCTTCCTGGATAGTTTAAATTGCATCAGCTACGTATACAATTTACTCTGATTTATAAGCGATAAAGTATGTACCATTAAATGTGTAGAAAGTGTTTATATGTGATGGTATTGACAGTATTTCCATATTTCTTGGAGCATGGAATACTCTTTTCCTTTTATTTTTTTACTTTTCAGTCTTTAGAATTGCATTAATATTTGCCTTGAAGAAAAGGGAGCTGTAAAAACCATAGGACTAAGATTCTTGTAAAATTCAAATTCCTTTTTTTGACTGTGCCAATCGAGCAGCTTTGTATCCTCATCCTCGAGAGAGACCAAAATTCCTCTGGAACTTTTACTGTCCATATAATTTTATAATTCAACAGTGAATCTGCACAGTAGTGCACAGGGTTAACTGCACAGTAAAAACTCCATCTCTACAGAACTAGGTACCAGTCTGAAAATAATGGTTTCCAGTTATTAACAGCATTTTGTGTAAAACACATATGATCTAAGAACGCACAACTAATTTATATTTTAGTAATCACAAGGGCATGTTATGTGTGCATTCCTACCTTACCCAACTGCTCTTTAAAATGCTATTTTAAAATATGTTAGCAGTAAATGCAGTTTTCATCTTGGAAAAAAAAAAGCATACTGTCCTGAATGATTTTCATTTTCAAAAATATAGTAATGCTTACCAATCATTGCCAGTATGGTGATTATGTCAGTTCTTACACAGTGTGAGGGAGAAGTCTGGGAAGCTATGCAGCAAGAAAGAGAGTCAAGAAAGATGGGTTCATGGAAGTGATAAACAGACACAAGTGTTCTGGAAATCAAATAATTTCATAGTAGTAAGCAATCTGAGAGGAGAATAAAATGGTTAATAAGTAGCTAAATTTATTCTGATCAAATATATGGTTGACTTAATAGTTCTGAATATATTGAAACTCTGATACTTTTTTCTAAACAAAAATCTCCCTAGAAACTCTGGTAATGCAAGAAAACAGTAAGGTATAAACCTACTTGATTTAAAATTATGTATATAAGAATTAGTGTATCATGATATAATGAAATACAGCGCTGAGAATAAAAGAACAACATGAAAATTAAATGAACTTGCTTTAAACATATGTGTTGGGAATACAGCTCCTGGTAATGACGCAGCGGTTGGATATGTTGACCATATCAAATAAAAAGAATTCAAGAGCTTAGAAAAAGAATAACCATACCTACTCCTTCTCAATTCATGTAACCTTAGAACAGAAATCTGATGAGAAAAGAAAAGTGTTTGAAAAGTAAGATGACAGTGACGTATGGATATTAGAGAGATTTTTACTGAATTGTAAAAAGAATTATGAATTATTCTGTATGAAAGAAACTGTGGAATTACTAAAATATAAGGAAAAACAAGAAATTCTCTGCATCAATAAGTTTTATTGAGCATAGAGCAAATCTAAATCAGATCCAGCAAAGTGTGAAAACTAAAGATTGTCTGGTCTTTGTGGAGTACTCTCACTAGTTCTTCAAGCAAAGCAAGTGAACAAAAATTGGTCTAGCAAACATAGAGCCAGAAAAACTGTCACACACTAAACCCAAGGGAGTAAATGCTGAATAGATTATGCATGAAATCCATTCTCCAGGATAAACCATCAACCTGGGTATTTATTTCCACATTCACCATTTATTTCCACATAAGCACCATTACACACAGGTAAAGGAGATAATTCTGTAGTTTCAAATGCAGGTTTATTAAAGATGAGATAGTATCTCTTCTATTTCTACTAAAACCCTGAAGACCCAAGGGAAAATTCACATGACATAACTCAATAGTTTCAAAGACAAGTTTATTAAAGTTGTGATAGTAGCTCTTCTGTATCCACAAAAGCCCTGCAGACCAAAGGGAATATTCTTGTGAAAATCACATTTCACCACCAAGTAGTTTGGCATAAGTCTTTACTCAATCCAATGAAACAGAGAGTGACTGAAAATGCAAGAGGATATGGGACTCGCAACTGAAGAAAGCGAGTTTCATGGACTTTGAAAAGTAAGAGAGGCTGTTCAATATATTAAACATAATTGGCTTAAAATATCGATTTTCTGATGGTTTCACAGATGAGAAGAGAGACAGGAGGTGGGAAAACTAACACAGGTAGAAAGAAAATATTCTCTCACCTCATCCAGGTTTTCTTAAGGTTTTCATGTTATATAAAGAACACAAAGGAAGCCAACAGAGAAGAAAGATTTGGCAATGGATTTACTAAATCTCTTCAGAGGGATCCAGACTATGTCTTTTAGCATACTTACATTAAATTGAAGTCAATATGAACATTGGAAGAGTAAACACAATTTGATTTTTATCCCAAAATAAGTTGATGCCTTGAAGTAAAATTAAATCTGCTCATCTCAAGTCAAACAAGTAGATGACATATATAAATAAATAAATAAATAAATTAGGGGATTTGGACCTTCTTGCCAATGTTTTCTTGACTCTTACTGAATGGATTATTATATGCTACTGTATATAACATACTACGAAATACAATAACACAACGAAGATCAAACCATTGCAAACAAAAAAGTCTTGACGAATGGAAGAATAAAAACTTGAAGTTTGAGGGTTAGGGTATTACTAGTACAAATTCAAGAGCCAGTGTGCTAATTACTACTAATTTGTGTTTCTAAATGAATTTACTCAAGCATTACTTTTTGGAATATAACTCTAGTTGAAAAGAGAGAGAGAGAATGAGAATGAGAGAAAAATACACCATTTTCCAGGGAGACAATTATGTTTCCATAAGCTTCTGAGATACACAGGAGGACAGTACTTTAGAAGTGGGGCAGAAAATTTGATAGACAACAATACTCCAGCTACTTCAGCTTTTCTGGACATAAATAGATTTTAATAAGGCCCTTTTGATTAGTACCCTCAGTAGTAACAGGACCGAACTTATTATGTAAGCACCATTTTTTTGAAACTAGATTTTAAAGTCCAAGTTTTTAACTTGTACAGATCTTCTAATCTCCAGCAATTTGATAGTCTAATTTAATATTCAAGAAAGTACACTAAATTCTATTAGCTAAAAAACCTTACGAAATGTTAATTTTCTAAAAAACATTTGGTAATTCATAGTTATTAAAATAATATCAAATTAAATTAGGGTTGGTCTGAAGTCAATAATAGTGATTTTTAAAGTATATTGTCAAGTTTACAACTTCTTAAAGGTTTTCTGGAGCATAATAAACTTTAGGAGAAGGGGACATTGGACCCTACCAAATTGCCGTCATATGCAGCTACTGAGCTGTGATGTTTCATCAAAACTGAATGTGTGTTGTAACAAAATTAATATGGTCTAGTAAAACTTTGGAAACCAGCTTTTTCAATTTTCTTTGGAATCCATGCAGCACTTGACAATAGCCAATTCTCATATGATTTCAGACAAAATAATTAATTTACTAAAAGACATTTCTGCAGGTAAGTAGATGTGAAAACAACGAATTTTTTTGTTAAGGAAGGTGTTGACTTCATCTGTATCCTGAGGAGTTGAAAGCTCAGTTTATCTCCTTTCCATGCAAATGGGAAGCAACAGAAATGAGTAATTCTAGGCTAGAATTAGTGAATAGTTAGGAAACACACCCCCAGTCTTATGGCTAATCTTCAGTACAAAGGTATTTCCAGATGACTAAAACTGTAGATAAAAGTGTGGGCAGATCCTCCTCAACATAATTTATGTATTCCCTTGAGTGCACTTATTAATCCAAGAACAGACCTGGCCTAACTTGGCAAAATGGCTTTCATACCAAAGCTGGTGTGTCCATTTCTAGGTGCCTGTCCGGATTTGTAACTATATCCTACTTTGGAATTTTAAAATTTTCTTAATTAAAACTAATTCTTTTTCTTCTTCAATAACAAAACAATGCCTTGTGCGGTCCCTGAAATCATACAAAGATCATAAAAATGTTTATCTCTTTCCTTTAGGTGAGTTACAAAGGGAAAGGAAATCCAAGGAAAAGCCCAGACTATTCCTGGCATAGTACAAACCAGTGTCTTCATAACCTGTGACCTGGTGCGTGATGCACTACAAGTTACCTGCAGAGACAGGAACACATGACTGACTTATTACAGCAAAAGTGCTGTGAGTAATACAGTCTCACCTAACAAACTGTTAGGACTGTTAGAACGCGGGTGATCAAGTCACAGATATGACACCATTACCTTGTTAATGAAAGGTCCTCAAATGCTATTAATTTTCATTGATTTTTATTTCTTTTTCTCTTCCTGGTGATCAAGATTGTGTTAGATAGAAAAATGAAAATTCTATTAATAAGATAGTTCCTCCATGTTTTAGCATTTTAGGCATAGTACTTTTCTTAAAAGCAAATATTATTAAACATAGCTGTTCATAGCAAATTTCTGGTTCATATAATTAGATAATACATAACTAAATATGATTTCTAAGTGGCTTTTATTGCATCAGTCAATTCATACACCGATGTTAAAAACTCCTTTACCTGCTTCTTCATTTCCCTTAATGATCTTTTTAAAGGAATATGTCAAAGTTTTGAATTAAAAGCTGTATAGAAACAAAAATTAATTATAGAATCATAAAATTATACAATCTTCAAGGTTGGAAGAGACCTTTAAGATTATCAAGTCCAGCTGTCAACTCAGCCCTACCACTGTAACCCCTAATCTACTAAACTACGTAACCCAGCTGCATCATTCCAGGCCAGCTGCAGGTTTAGGAAGCTGTAGATTTCAGGAAAACAAACCCCCACTAACAGGGGGTTAAATAGGATGCTGAGAACACCCCCCACAATCAGGTCTTGTACTATTTACATATTTTGATTTTAATAACACCACTATAATAGGTTAAAAAAGCCTCAGAGAACTAGAGTGGTAGAAATTGCTTCTTATCTGTAATATTTCTGTAATCAGATTTTCTAGAATAATGCCTTGAAGATCTCTGCAGCTAAATTTAGAAACTTTTAAATAGGTGTATTTATTTCCAAACCTAGAATTTCTCTCCTGTAATTACCCTCTCTACATGTGCATTGTTAGATACTTCCTAAGTTGTACAAGAAAGCATTGATCAAGCGATTTCCTCATTAATTTACCTGTGCTCTTATCTATTTAAGACTAGTTTGTTAGAACAATAAATGGAACCCATGAAAAGCAACATTGTTTTGGATAATGTGGGTTTTTGTTTGGAGAGTGGTTATTTTACTCATCTTGGGTGTTCTCAAACATTTTAAAAAGGAAGAAAAATCGCGGACCTCCTCAACTGTGCTTTTTTTCCGCACACATGTGAATGAATCCCAGTTCCTCCCCACCTTGACGATGAATATTACAATTGAAAATAACTTTTCAATACTAATAATATGCATCATATACAGTCATGTACAACAAAGCTTTCTGACTAGAGTCTCCTAGAGGCTTTTCCATTCAATTTGATATATTCTTTAGACTTTTTCAAGACCAAGGACTTTTTATAACAATCTGAAAAGCACAGGCCCTGAAACTTACTATGGCAGAGACATGTTAAGGGTAGTCAACAATAATGCAGAAAAAAAAAGGCCATATATTTGTTAAGTTCCTTTTGAGGGACATAACTTCAAATGAAAAATCATGAAAGTACGTTTAAATTCACTCAAATTGATGTAATTCCAGGCTCCCTGGTCACAAAGGCTGCTTATTCTCAGAGCTGATCCTGCATATGCTAATAACATTATCCAGAGATCATGAAGAAAAGACAAGTTCTTTGCTTCATGCAGCTATACCCCTTTCAATCAACCTCATGCTGAGAACCATTTATTACCATAACATATGACACAGAAAATCTTAAGAGGCAGTAAGGGGCAAATTTTCAGATTATCACATGCCATTCTAGCTGTGACTTTCTCATTAACTTTAAAAGAATCGTGTGGCTTAGACCAGCTCAAAGCTCTGAAATATAGCCCTACACATGCCCCAGAAAAAAACCTTTACAAACATTATAATTTTCCATATTTGACTTAATTTCTATAAAATAACAGAAGTCAGCAACTAAGCAGACTGTTCACAAATAGTCTTCAAACTGTAGACAGCCTCGCATTGTGTTTGAGGTGACCTTGTACTTCAGTAATTTCAAGTCAGGAAGCGAGATAAAAGAAAAGAAACTTCTGGCCATAAGGCAGCATTAATGATCTACAGTTAGCAGTCCTAGTATTTATTTCCTTTGATTTAAAGAAGCCTGCAAAATGCAGTTAACAAGAAATAATTTTTTTTAAGAAATCTAGAAATCTAACTGAAACAACATGGACATAAAAGAACAAAGCTTTATTAGACAGGCACTTTGACATGGTGTACAGGTTTATGCATTCAAAATGAGAACGTAACAGTGATATGCCACGTTTTTTATCCTTTCTGCTCAAATGGAAAGTTTTTTACTCCTCTCTACCCAAATCTTGCTGTCTATTACATGCTCAAAGGCCATAATTATTTCAAAAATAGACTTTTGAGAAAAGAACATAATTAGTCCAGTGCAGCTGGTATAAAAATTACTGGCAGGAGTAGTAGTATCATTAAAAAATTGGAACTAAAGCACACCAACTATACACCAGGGCAAGTTAAACACACAGAAACTCTAGTAAATATTTTAGCATCCAGGCTAGTACACACTCAGGGCACCCAATTTTTTTTAACACCACTGATCCAGACTCTACAGAAAAGTCATTTCTGCCAAAATGGAACTACAGTGCATTCTGGTTTATACAAGCTTAGTAAGGTGATTTTCTTTTACTCTTACATAGAATTAGACTGCAGCAGAAAAAAGGCAAGTTTGCCCCAGAGTCATACAATGATATTAGAATTCCAATTTTTATTTCAGCTATTTTCTTCTATATGAGAAAATTCTTTGAAATTATGAACTGGAATGTGAACTAATTTGTAATAGCTATATGACTCTGTAGGGAGCCTAATATAGTAGCTTTCTCAGATAAGACATATCCCCTTTTGTTATGACTTTCTTAGAATGATTCAAGAGCCTAGCCTGGGATGTTCTGAGAACTGAGATGCCTACAACCTAAATTAAACTTATTGATATACCTATTTAGATGTCTCAAAAAATTGTGCTTCAGAACTGTTAGCATCTTATGTTTAATTTTCAAACTGCTTGAGGTCTAGTCCTAGCCATGTGTGCATTATTTTATTTAAGGTCAAGCAGTTTCTGACTCTGCAAGAGACAAAATAGAATTTCTGTACCTGAAAGGTCTGAAGGTGTTAATCTGGCAATTATATTTTGGAGTTATCTGTCTGGTCTAACACCAGTCTGACACCAAAATCCCACAGAGTGTCAGATTATACATTAGCCTAACCACCAAAAAAACAAACAAAAAAAAAACTTGAGCTTGGATTAAATGATCTTCATGGTCTTCAGGTATTCAGCCATATACTTTACCTCCACAGTGGTGAGAAGCACTTAAGTGAAAGGATAATTCCTGATTGAAGTTTTTGTATAGTGCTTCAAAAAGATGAAGATTCACTAGGTGAGAGGGAAAGAGTTTCAGGAATCTCGTGGGTTAGATACACATTTTGTCTGCTCTTGCTCGTTGTTGTGCTAAATATCCCTAAGAGAAGGAGCAACAGCCTAGGAGGGAGAGAGGGTAAGGAGCCACAGTGCAGCAAGGAATAGTGGCTGGTCCCTGTGGTCAGCCAGGAGACACTGAAATGAGCAGTCTTTGATTTCAACCACACTGTGCAGACATGTTGTAGAAAGCCTACATATTGCAGTAGACCCCAAATACCTCTTTGTTTAAAGCTGGCTGGGGAAATATGAGCTAAAGATGTATTTTAGAACCTTTTTCTCTCCCTTGCTTCAACTTCACTTTAGTTTATTTGTCTCTTCATCCTTTTAGCTTTCTGATTCTTTCTACTCCTTTCCTGCATAGCTTTTTACGTGTTCATATCTATATTTCTCCCCCGTCTGTGTCTTTTGTGTGTGAACATTATTATCCTTGTCACTGTATTTTTGCTGCTCATGAAAAATAAACACTTGAGAAATAATCACTGCACAGTGGCCAAACAGAAGGCAATCCTTCCTGTAAATACTACTTTTGTGAAATGGGCATGGTCAGATCAGTGCTAGAAATGTAGTGAGAACAATTCATCTACATCATTTTTTTTCCTTTACAGAAACATTGCTGTCGTTCTTTCATACTTTAAACTCCATGTAGAATTTATCTTTTTTTCCCTCTCTTGTTTTTTTAGGCCCTGCTCTTTCATACTTCTACTTTATGAAAAACAGTCTTCTGTCATACAGACTCTCTCAAAGTCATCATTCATCCATGTGTTAAGATGTCTGTGAGCTTTCTTTTCCTACATCAATGACACAGTTTTCTTTTGACTCGAACACTTTTTGTTCTTCCTATTTTATAATGCATGCACAGTTGTGTTATAAAGACTCATCAAAGTCACCACTGTTCTACATTTATCTGCATTGAACTGGCTTTGTCATTTATTAGTCTTTTAAATGTTCTTTATATTTTCTATCTAGTTACATTCTCCTTCATTATTTACTGTTCTTCTATCATCTCTTTCTGATTCACGTTACTCTGCTCTTTGACTTTAGTATTCTGGACCTAAAATACTTGCCGCTAAATCTTCAAAGTCAAAAGTCTTAGCACTGATTTTATTGTAAGTTAGTATTTTAACTTCTTATAAATTAAAAATATTCGAATAAACACACCCATTCCTGCTTTGGGAAGCTAAAAGCAGGCCTTTAAAGCACTGTGTGAGGGTATATTAATGAAATCCCCATTGATTTTGATGGGAATGGTATTGCTTTAATCCTGAGATATGTTTTGGCACTTTAAATTGAGGATCTAACACACATTCAATGAAATGACTGCCCACTCTAGTTCCCAACTACCGAATCCTACCCTTGAGCCATCACGCCACTTCCAGTGGTTCAGCGTGTGGCATGCCAAAGCGGAAAGTTTTGCCCACAGCATACATAATCAGACTTCGAAGAGCAGACATTTTAACTTGCATTTGTTTAACAGCCATTAGAATTAATCACACGCTTGGATCAAGAGAGTAAATCTCCTAAATGCTTCGTATTTTTTATGCATCTCTTATGATGGTAGCAAGCTCTGCTCAGTGTGCTCATCAATCCCTTTAACTGGGGAAGAGAAAAATAGTTTTGTCTCATTTATTAGATGCTCTGTCATTTAGTCAATGGTGGATGACTCTAGAAAGAGTAGTTCCACCTGGTAAGGTGGACTATGGGAAAGATATGTGACATTACACTTCAACAATATAAAACCTATGAGGCAAAAAAACAGGTTAGAAAGTGTATTTACACAGAAAGTACATTTGAGAAGATTTCCATGCACACTGGATTTCTTTTGCTCAGTTGTGAAGTTTACTGAAAACACTGCCAAAATCAGTCTTGTGCTGTAGTCTCAAAGAGCAGTAAAACAACCTCCTTATAAGCCGTGCAGATGCAACAGATATTTGAGACTCTTGCACTACAGTAGTTGCTTCTCTTTTTCAGTATATGTCCATGCTTGCATAGTCTACACAGTCCAAGAGTCCATCAGCCAAAACAGTGAAAAAAACAACTATATTGTCAACACTATTTTTTCATCCAGGACATTTTTTGTGTGCTGGAGTTTTTGCACTTTAGGGTTTTTATGTTTTGTTTTGTATCCTCCTGTGGTCCTAAAGAACTTTTAAGAAGATGGAAGGCATCTCTCACTTCCTTTGCTGTGTCTCACTGCAACTCTTTCTTCTCTCAAAGTTTCTTATATATTAATTTGTCAGATTCCTATAACCAGGCCTATGGCTTACACCCAGACAGCAACTAAGCACCATGTAGCTCCTTGCTGACTCCCCCACCAGCGGGCTCGGGGAGAGAACTGGAATGGTAGAAATGAGAAAACTCATGGGTTGAGCTATTTTAATAGGGAAAGCAAAGTAAAACACTCTGTATGCAAACAAAGTAAAACAAGGAAGTAATTTGCCACTTCCCATCGACGGGCAGGTGTTTAGCCATCCCCAGGAAAGCTGGGGTCCATCACATGTTAACAGTGACTTTGGAAGACAAATGCCAAACCTCCTAACATCCTCCTGCTTCCTTCTTCACCTCACTTCATATACTGATCATGATGTCATATGATATGAACAATCCCTGTGGTCAGGGAGTCAGCTGTCCCTTCTGGTAGATTTTCCTTTAATAAATGTTGGCATTAGTATCATTTAGAAGAAATAAGCGTGCATCTAGGTAGTCAGGCATCAATTATTGAAAACTTGATGGTCATTTAAAGTTATGCAATTTTCTATTCACCAGCAATATTTACTAATAAATTAATAAATTTTATTGACATTTAATTCCTACATTTTGCTGCAGCTAAATGTTCATAAATTTAGAAGTTGTGAGATAATCTATTTCAAAAGTACTGAAACCATTGTGGAAACAGTTTACAGAGACATCAATCCATTCTTTTCCTCAGGCCTTTGGTGAGAGTTCCTGCAGTTCACAAAGAAGATTTAATGCTCTTCCACACTAGCAGGAAGTGAATGTTGTGACCAAGGGAGGCATTGCTGTAGATTTAGGATAGGAGATATGTACCTTCATTAGCTTCGCAACTGTCTTCTCAGTGGAGAAATTATGGACTGCAGATGTAGAGTGCAGTATTTGTCATGAAGAATATTTGCTGCTACTTTGATTCCTCTTGACTTTACTTCCTTTGTTTGGGACTTCGTTATTTTCAAAGTTCAGTTAGTTGCGTTTATTATATGCACTGTGTATAGTTTGTGCACATGATCAATCTCCCATTTGTACTGATTCTTCGTGCTTGGAGGCCAACAAATCCAAGGATTTCCTTGTAACCTCCCAAAAGATCACTCTTCTTCATTTTCTGGATTAAGCATAGAACATTTTCAGAGAATGACCTAATAGTTCATTTAAAATGAATTTAGATATTGAGCCTTAAACCTCATAGCTTTCCACTTTCCATCTTATGGACTTATACAAATGCATTGTAATGACAGAATCAAAGAATCATAGAACATCCTGAGCTAGAAAGGACCCACAAGGATTATTGATTCCAGTTCCTGGCCCTACACAGGACCACTCATCCTTTCCCAAAAAAATGGTCAATAACCAGGGCAGTTTTTCTTAATGTAATGCAAAACAAGATTAGCTGTTAACAATGCTTCACAGATAATAGTGTCTACCAACTCATATGCAAATATCATTGAGGATATTTTGATTTCAGTAAATGTCTGCATTGTGGCTCATCTTTCTCTCTCTCCATACCAAAGTTTGGCAATAAACATTGACTTGTGACATTTAAAGTTGTACCTACTTTTGGTCTTACAAATATGGAAACTCTCAGCAGAGAGTTATTAAAGACGTTTGTCACCATTTCACTAAGTCATCAAACCGCAAGTTACCTTTAACTTGAATGGAATGAAAGATTAAAGCATTTGCCTTAAATCAAGCCTATTTAACTGGACTGCAAATGAACACCATGAGAGACAGATATTTAACCACAGAGAACTGTAAGTTGATTAATGCACATTTCTCTTTATTTATTAAAAGAAGCTGATAATTATTAGTACATACTTTACATATTTTATCTATTTAGTAAAAAGTGAAAGAAACCTAATTATTAACTCATAGTAAGAGATAAAAATAGACATCAATAACTAGCTAATTTTACACGATGCACATGTGCATTTGAGCATGTAAAGAGACAAATAAAAATTTAAAAAAAAAAAAGCTTTCTATGTACCAAATATTCCCATGTAAATTAGTCAGAAATGAGTACCTATAAGAACTGTTGGTGTGAATTGTCTTATTGCACCAGCTAATTGTGAAAAGGAGAAATGGAGGAAGAATGTTTGTTCTTCACAAGATTCTTCCTAACTTCCCTCACAGAAATGTAGGAACTACCTGGATCAGATGGCACTGCCTCTGCTTTGCAAAACAATTGCTGAACTTGTGAGAGTTCTCATGAAAGCAAATGTGCAGGTGCATAATGTGGGGGAGTCATATATATAAGGTTTTAGAAATTTGTACTTGTCCTAAGGGAAAATGTAAAATATTCCCTTTCATGGCCAAATAACCGATTTCTCAGGAATTGTTATATATTTTTCCCCTTTATAATTACACTTTTCTTCTGATTAACAGAAAAGTTCCCTAAATTCCTTTTATCACACTTAAAACATGGTGAATGAAACAATTTGTCAAAAGACAAATCAAAAGTCTCCATTGTTTTGCTTCAGCTGGAAGAACATTTATATTCTTAGAGAAGGAAAAAACCCCCTAGATTGTTAGCACTTCTGGTATTCTAATTCCATTGTTTTTCTCCGAGTTTCAGTATATGTTCTCTTTTATAAGACTTTTCATTCTGGTTATTTCCGTAAGGCCTGTAATTGTAAAGTCATCCCATTCTACATTTTCTTCAGATAGCCTTTGTTTCTCACTGACAAATAAAGATGGCTTTATTTTTATTATGGTGTATCCATAAGGACTGCATATTGACAGTATTTATAGTTTCCAAACTTCACAGAGTTTTTCAGAAGAATAATCCAAAAGCAAAACTAAGGAAACTCAGAAGTTTCTAAGATGACCACAAAAAGATTATAATCCGTACAAGAGTGCTGGAATTCTATTATTGTCACAGTTAAAACATACAAAATGTAATAGCTATTGCTACAGCACGAAGTAAAAACAACTACCCTGAGAATCTTAATTTAAAAATCAGAGATTAATAAACAGATGCAGACCTTTTTTCTCCTTCATAGCTGGAAAAATTCTTGCATCTGTGCAGTCTTCCAGCAGTCAGTTTCTGAAACCTGGAAAAAAAGTTAAGAAAAACCAAATAAAATACCTTAATGCAGTAAATATATGACACATAAGTGTTCATTTTAGGCAGTCTGGAAATACACATTTGTGGTCCGTGGAAATGAACTGCCATATGGTGTACACAAATCAGAAAAGAAATATCATAAAGGTGTAAAATTGTTTCAATAGGGATGTGATTGTCTGAATTAATGTAAAATATGTCCTGCAATAGATTATAAAAAGTAAAGATTTTTCTGTCACTTGGCATTGTGAATTCATGAATAATTCCTAGAGATAACACAGAATTTTATCTATTTCACTCTGTTGCAATTTATTTTCTTCAAATTTCTGCATAAAGGGAAATGAAAGACCGTTCTTTATACTCGTTAAATCTGTGTTTCTTATATACAGATATGTTATTCTGAGTGTGATCATCACTATAATGTAGAAAAATGGGTCCCAGATACAGGTCATATGAAACAGTAATATTGGTCAAAAAATTATTTTAAACATAAATTCTGTTACATCAGTTTTTGGAAAATGTTTCTAGAATCTGCCAGTTTCCTTAATGCTGAGTTAGGTCTTCACTTTATCACATCTAATTTTGTTTCTCTCATTTGAAGAAATGCATTATACGTCTTGGTCAGAGACTGTCTTTTTTTATTATTACTTAGTCATCATAACACCATTTTAAGAAGGTAATAATTATTTTGAGTGATCTATTATGTGACTATGGCTTATGTCAGTTTTTATTAATTAATGACAAAATCCAAATTTTGCCATTTTCACCATGATTAACTCTTTACATTTCTCTCTTCAGGTTTAATATAAGATGTGACAAACTGATCTCTTGTTTTAATGACAATACCAATTACATTTACATGACACTTATTTCATATTGTACAGGTCTTCCCTAAAAAAAACAGTGAATATTAGCATTGTTCTATGATGGTAGGAAAAAAGCAAAATTGTGTGAGCATGAGAAAGCAAGAAGAATAATACCCCAAAGGTAGGGTTCTTAAATGCCAAGTGCCCTTTCTCAGCCTCAACCATTCATTCTGAAAATGGCCTATCAAAAAGGCTTAGAGGGAGCAGTTTAATTACTGTTCCTTTGACAAATGTAATATATTTTCAGAAGCAGGTCCATACATTTATTTAAGGCCAAATGTTGTACAACAAAACTGTCCTCAGAGGTATTTCATTCTACCATCCTATTTTTTTCCACCTGGCTTGCACTGCTTTTTCTTTTTTCTAATGACTATGTCATTCCTAGAGACATTTTAAAATGAGTCTTAAATCATGTTTTCCTTTAACAGAACATAAGCTACATGAGCAGGGTGGGAGAAAGAGAAAAATGGTGTAAATAATCACAAAGTTTTTATAATGCTTTCATAAGAAAAGAATGACCAACAACCCTATACCAGTCGCTACATATCTTGTCCTAAACTCAGATGAGAAAAAAACTTAAGTCCTCTCCTGGATCCTTACGAAAAGAAGTCCAACATACTTCCTCTCATACACTTCTTTCCTCCATACTCTCAGGAAATACAGAAAAACACTGACTGCTTCTTTAGGTTTCTGCAGTTTAAAAGAAACCTAAAGCAGGCTGGAAGGCAGTTTTTGTAAGCAATCAGCTCAGGTGAAAGTCCTGAAGTCCGTGATGACCACGTCTAGAGAGTATCCAACTGGCAAAAGTGGAGTAGATCTGTATAGATCTGCAGCAGGAATAGTAAGAAAAATCTTTCTGCTCTTGGCACATCCTGAACATAGTACTGAATGTTCAATTATAAAAGCACGAGAAATGAGTGAGGCGCTTGTTGCCATCTGTTGTGGCAAAACCAGAGTAAAATGAATATTTGGGAAGTTCATACAGAGGCTAAAAGAAAAGAAAAATTAGATAAATATTTCCTCCTCTCCCCACTCCATGAACCTAGTAACTATCAAGTAATCCTAAATAAAACCAGTGTATTGTTTCCAGCTGACATGCAGATGCTTCTAGGACCTAATCCTCACAGCTATTTCTGCAGAATTATTTTTTTATACTAATAGGCTCTATTTATCATATGGCGCTACAAACGTATTTGTTTTATCAGCCTCCATATGAAGGTAAAATTTGTCTCCAAAGCTGAAAAATTCGTCAGCTAGTTTCTGAGCACTATAGTGCTGTCTCAGTATTCTGTGCATGTGGGAAAAAAAGGTCCAAATAGTCTTTTCATTTTATCTTATCCTGTGTAGCCAAAGAGAGTCATGTTCCCAGTAATTAGAATTGCATTCAGTGATACTTACATCTGAATAAGTTTTAGACTGTAATTGCAAAACCCAGCGAAAAGAAAAAATAAGAAAAAATCCCTGTATAGCATCTTTCCTGTATTCAAATTTGCTGAATTTAATTAAATTGGTTTTTTGCTAAATTAAACTCAATATAATTATTTAATATGTTTTTAAAATTGAAATGAATCTTTGAAAAAGAAGCAGATACAGTTATGTCCTGAGTATAAAAATGAGTTATGGTATTGTTTCGAAATAATAAAAAATATAACTGAAAGACAGATTTTTGGTTTGGTGCAAAAGGAGGACAGTTAATATCTATTTCATCTTTTTCTTCATCCATGAAGAACATAATACAATTTTCTTTCTTTCTAAACTGTCTAGACAAAGAAGAAAAAAATTCTTTCTTCTTGTGCTTTTCTTTTCCAGATGTGTGTGATGATTAATCACTGCATGTGTCTAGACCCCATGGTAATCTCTGTCCCTGTTCCTGTCTCTACATTCATCTTTGACATCATGAGTTTAGTTTTAATACAGTCAGATTGATTTGTTTGCAGCTACAACACTGTTTTCATTCTTTTCCCCTCTGAAATGTCTTTATAGCACAAATACAAACTTGCCCATATTCTCAAGCTGTGTAAAATTGATTTGTGAGAACAGATTGCGAAACTTAAGTGTATGGTAATGCACGTCCCAGATTGCAATGCTTGCATTAAAGATGCTACAGTGAAGTTAAGAAGGACATGATATTTTAGGACTTTGCAAAGATTTCCATCTCCTTTATTAATTTTAATCCAACTGTTATGAAAGAAATGGGAATCAAAATAGCTTTGTATGGTATAAACAAAAATGTGTTGGTTCCCATGTCTCTGTCATATCTCTTTCTTTGTATGTCTATAACACCCTCAACCACTAGGAAAGTGAGGAAAATTAGAACCATAGATGGATGCTCCAATAGAGCAGTTTTGTGAGATCAAAATAGTCATACAAAAGCTCCACACTTTTCATTTTAAATTGGCATTAAGTGATCTTTTAATTTATTTGGGACATTTTTAAAGCATCTGTAGGGCAGAGAAAATCCATTTTGGATGAATTTTTTATTGTTCTTGATCATAACAAATTATTCCTAGCTTTGGTTCCTTACTGGATTGCAAACTGGAAGATTCTTATTCCTGGTAAATTTAGTACCCAAAAACCTTACAAGAGGAGCTACATTAAGGAGCTGACTACTCTTAAAGAATCTTAAAAAACCTGGAAAATCATATACCATTTCGTTCTTATATACATTTGATAAAAGTGAGGAATCACACAATATTTTGACCAACTTTTCCTATGTGCCTTAGGACTATTATGTGAAACAGATTTCAAGACAAATCCAGCCTGAAGTCTGTCTCACACTTAAACTTTTAATGACAAACAAGTACACAAAAGGCAGTGTCTAAGAATCCTGAGATCATGGACCAATTCCTCTCTCCATTCTGTTCTAATAACGTACAAACTAGAAAACCTTTCCATACAAGTATTTCCATTTTCCTCATTATTAAGGCTATTTTTTTATTATTTATAAGTTCAGCACTGTCTCCTTTTGAAGTGAGAATAAATTTTTCCATGGCTTTCAGAGGAGACAAAAAAAGTGAGTAAAAAAAACAAAATAAAGCATATGATCAGGCCTGTGGTTAATTCTGGGCCTTAGAACTAGAACACTTGTCTTAATTTCATCTTCTACATTTTTGAATGCAACGAGTACCTCACTTTTGTTTTAATGCAATTAGTCTATAATCTGTTCAACACTTACTCTCCTGTTTTTAAACATTCTGGTGTTGTTTTCTGTGAGTGACTTCTTTTTTGCTTGTTTGTTAATGAAAATATTACTAGAATTTAGAAATGTTGTTGCATATTGTAAGTGATTTTACAGCGCCAGATAGTATTGTAAAAAAATTTCAGATACAGTTTTTCATAAGTAATTTATATATGCTCAACACTATTAGAAATAAAGAATCCACAAAATTATTCTGCAGAAATGATGAGCGCAGTCCCAGCCTGGGTTTGGTATATAGAAGATATTGAAAAACATCTGTACTACAGGCATAAAATCTATAAGTAGACCTGAATATCTGAGCAACAGACCTGGAACAGCTTGATTGACAGTGCTATACACAGTCATCAATTTGGGTTGGGAACTACTTTTAGTGCAATGTTTTCTTAAAACATTAGATGTTGTTATTTACAATTTTCTTAATAGTGTGTGTGTATATATATATATATATATAAACAAAAATTACATAGCTGCATGAAGGGAATGTTTTTTCTCTTTATCTAATTTCCTGAGTGCCAATTTTAAGTCAAACAGATGAAAATAAATCTTGAGTCCTGTAGAATAAAAATAAATGTAGGACCTATTAGATTCTCGTGGGCTTTGCTGGACAGATTTGAAACAAACACCAGACTGCTGAATCTCCCATTTATTCCACTGTAGTCAAAAATTTAAGGACTTGTATTGGCTAGTTAATTTTTACAAAATATTTTTGACTAACTAACCTAAGCATTATTTTGGTGTTTAGAAATACTGAGGTGTTCTACAAACACCAATAGTCCAAAGTAGGTTTTTTTGAAAAAAAACAAAAGAGCAAGCTGCCTGAACTACTGGATGTGGTAATTGTACTTAAAAATATGAGACTGGAAATGCACTTTGGGATTTAGGAATGTTGAAGCCTTAGTTTCAGCAGTACAAGTTCTAAAGAAATTCTGGAAATAAACTTATTTTCCGAAGACTAATTCTGAAGTGACTTGAGTTTTATAAATTATGAAAGCCATTCCTACAGCTAATCTCTGACAATTTCTGAACATAGAGCCAGAAGCCAAAAAGTTCATTTCCATATTTCAGAAGCGAAGGGTATGAACTAATTAAGAAAACTTTCTTGGCCCAGATAAAAAGTAGAATCTGTAGCTGTATCATTCTTCTCTCTCATGGAAGGCCAAGCCCCTCTTTAAAACACTCAAAAGTTTTAGTGTCAAAAGCACTGCAGAAGGAGACCTCGGATGGGATTTGGGGGTGGAGAGAGAGACACATAGAACAGAAATAGGATGGGTTTTGCTATGCTTGAAATTGTCCATTTTTTAATCTTTTATCAAGAGAAATAGTCATGTTTAATTTCTTTCCCCACTAATTATAGTCACCATTATGAGCAAGTTTAATCACATAAATCCTACTAAAGAGATATTACAGAGCAATTTATGAGACTAAAGACTACAAGAAGATTTGTCCTTCATGACATCTATAAACCAGCAAAGGGAGGTACAAAGACTGTTTGTGAAGAGAGTACAGCTATCAAAATATCTATTTAGCCACCAAAAGTACTGTAACAAAATCCAGACTCTCTCAGGTTGGCTTTGTAATTTTTATGATTGTAAATGGGATTCGGAACTTGCATCCCAAGTGTTCTGTCCCATCTTACCTTGTCATAGCAGTTGTCATTTCCTTCCAATGCACAGCAAAATTTTGCCTCAAATGTACTCTGCAAGTTCAATGTATTGAAACATGCTAAACGTTATGAATTCTTTGCAGGCTAGCAATTTATCTTAACCTAATTTGTATCAAAGTCTGGCAGTCATTAAAAATGAGAACTTAAAGGCAAGTTAGGAGAACAAATCCTGCTCTATAGAAGGTATTGGCTCAGTTGCCTCTTTGTGACAGCTTCCAGTGTAATTTCCACAGGTGTCTCTCCGTCAGAACTCTCGTATATCTCATATATTACTACCATGTCATACAATTAATAACTGTGAGGTAATCAGTGAGCATCAACACCAGCACTGTACATTTCTCAGAACCCCGGGAGGATGATCACACTTTGTATTTCTGTCTATGGCAATTAATTACTGTTTATTTATTACAAATTCATACTGATTATTACAATTCATACTGATACAGATATGCAAACATAAAAAGAATTATTCCTATATTTGAAAAAAATAAATCAAATCACTATATAGGAAAATATATTTCTTTCCAATACTGGCAATTCTCAAGTGGTATTATTCAATTCCCACTATTAAAATCAGCAAGCATTCTCATTGTCATTCTTTTTACTAAACCTACAATTTTTATTAAACACACTTACTAGAAATAGTTCTTAATTTATTCATTAAGGTCAATGCAGTCTAAAAATTGATTTTTTTAGTCCACTTTAACTCAGGGTCTTTAAAGCATAGGGCCCTTCCACATAATAGTTAAGATAAAAATCAGCATTTAAAATAAATAGAGTGACTATGTGAAAATGTACCCACTTGTAATTTCTGAAGTATTTCTGTCTTTATAATAAGGTTTCTAAATAGTCTTCATTTCAGGTCATATTTCTATCTACATAAAAAAGATGCTCAGTGGATTAGAACATACTTAAGTGTAAAGAGCTCTGAAGTTATGTCTTTGCTGCTCATACAAAATTAACACATGAAGGAAAAACTATAGTTAGTGATAGGTCATTAGCTAAAAGAAGAATCTGTCCAATTTAATGACATCTTAATAAAAACTAGTGTATTTTTGTTCTCCTGTTCTGCCAAAACATAGCTGGTATTGTTTAAAATGTTTCCCTTCTGATACTTTAGAGCCTTTTGCATATTCTTCTAAAAAGAATGATTTGGCTTAAATATCAGACTGAAGATATTTTATTTTTTGATTAGAAAAAAATTAAAAAACCAACCTGCTTTGGATGTCCAAAAGTATTGGAACTGTTTAAAATACAGTTTTACTAGACCAATTTATTACCAAGACTACTTCCTCAAAACTTTATTTTAACAGCCCTTTGTATTTTAGTGGAACATGTCTGTATTGAACTGTCTCCAGCCTTACCTCCAATAGATGTTCCTTACTGTCAGAAATATGAGCAACTCTTGTCTTAATTTAAAAAAAAAAATTGTTTATTACAAGAAAAATAATTTGGAAAAATAGCAGCATCCAAATTTTTAATTTAAAACAATATGAAAACCGGGGAGCGCAGGATCAGAGACTCTTAGTGCCAAACTGGCTAAGTACCCACGGCAAAAATCTACAGTGCTGGCTTTACCTCAGCTAATCTGAGGCAAAGTTTCCTTAAAATAAAATAAGGTCTCTGAACAGAGATAGGCCTAAGTTCCCTCCCCCCCCCTTTACCCAGAGCTGGAGCAGCTGCAGGGACATGGGACCACCAGCCTGGATGCCAGGAGGAAGAGAAGGGTGGGGCCCACCAAAGGCTACTTTTATACCCTCTTGACCCTTCCCAGAATTCCCCACTGTCCTGCTCCCATGGCACAGGTGATTGGTGAATTTTAAGGTACATCACAAATTCCTTTCACAATGGAACATTTGCTGGGGAGGGACACTGGTTCACAAAGAAGAGGTATTTAACCATTTAACTACCTTAATAACTTTAATACTATTAACTTGGTTTTAAGATGATTTTTAAATGCAAAAACCAACTACCTCATTTCATATATGACACTTACTGTGCCAGTTAGAGAAATTGAACTGCTCCACAAAGAGTTTTGAATCATTCAGTATTGAGACATTTGGGTTTTTGCCTTATTTCCTCTTCTGGTCTTTACTTACCTGTTTGAATACAAGCCATGAAGATGCATGACTACAGTAAATATAGTGTGTTTCTTTATGCTCTAAAAAAATTCAACTCAGCTGTATGCTGGCTTTTTTTTTTTTTTTGGGCTAGTGACCAGTAGTATCTCTTGCTCCAGAGGAGAGAAAAACAGAAGTATTCATTGCATTTTTGCTTTTTCAAGATACTTCTCAGAAGCAATATGAAAGTGTTTATCAATTACCTAATTATGAGGTTTACCCCAAAAATAAAGATAATCATTAGACAAATCTAATCATCTTTACACAAAGCTGTCAAAAACATTTTCTAAATAAATGTTTCTTTTTGCCCCATATGCCTCTCTTTGTAAAAATAACTGAAAAATATGTAATTTTGCAATTATTGCAAAATATGATACGAAGTCCTTTGGCTTCCCAAGTTTGGTTTGGTTTGGTTTGGGGTTTTTTTTTAAGGAATCAGAAGTATGAATTTAAAGTTAATAAGTGTCTTAGACTCACACTCTTATAACATCTTTTTGTGATATTGACTTTACTTCTGTGAATTCTTCCTTAAAACATTATCATATGCAATTTGTGAGTGGTCATAGGGTGCTGAGATACAACAATGTTTTCTTCCCATACACCAGTTAGGAACCACTCCTTGTGCCTGTGTAATATAAAATATTGACAAAAATATCTTATCTCTTCACTGGAGATTTAGAAATTAAAATCCTATCACACTGAACTGACAAGTCAATGCTTATTTCATCATTATTTAAATGGTGCATATTCCATTTACATTTAGAAGAAATAATTATCTTTAAAAAACAAATAGATAAAGTAGAATTATCTATTTTTTGCTAGCTTTTTTCAAGACCTGAACATAAATGTGAAGCATGCGCTAGTTTAATTTGGTAGACATCTCTCACAGTCCATTAAACCTCTTTAGTATTAAGAGATGAGAATTTACTACTGATCTTCAGGTTCTGGCAATAAGAAAAGAGTTGTGGGAACTTTGTAAGGAAAACAGGTAAAAGACAGTCTGAAAGACAATATCCTCTGAATATCATGTTGCAGTAACTTTTCAGTTTGGTCAATAAAAGCTAGAATCAAATCAGCAATTCAATCTCTAAAAATGCTCCCCTGAAGAAACTACTGTATATTCCGGTGGGAACTTCAGAGTATGAAAAAGTCTCAAAAGGAACACAGAAAACGGGAATATTCTAATGGGTTCCTAGACTTCCTAAAATTCACACTAATTACTTTTGATCTTTTATATCAAAAGAGCAACAGGTGGTTGTTTTCTAAAATCAAAGGTTCCAGTGACTTTGAAAATTCACAGAAATTTTCAAGAAGGGGAAATTTATTAGCTAGTCAACATTTTCCTTGAGGTTTCACTTCAAACATTTCTTCATAGCATGGAAACCAGGAAACCAGACACTTCTAAGCATTTAAAGGCAGAGGTAATATATTTAGTCTATCACTTAGGGGATGGTTTCACTTTGCTGTACAAAAATAAGAAGTAAAAACATGAGGTGATTTTAAATTTAAAGACCAGTCATGGTTATGTGCCAAGGTAAAGGCCAGGCAGAATTTCTACTACAGGGTAAATTTTTACACAATTAAATTAAAATTTGGGTAAATTATCCAAAAGCGAGGCCTGATATTCGAAAAATTAATAGCATTTAACCTATATTTTTTTAATGTCTTTTTTTTTTATTTTGTGGTGATGGTTGTGTCACATCAATTCATAATGCAGTATTAATTTAAGAAAAAGGTTGTAGTTCAGGTGCTATTCTTCTCATTAGAGCATGAATATCCATGGAAATACCACATGCCATCAATTTTTTCTGTTCTTCTTCCTTCAGGCAAAACTTTGCATTATCATCCAGATGATTGTTTGGAAAGTTGTAATATGGATTTCATCTCAGTCTGATTGACTAAACCCCAGCTCATATGGCACTATTTCCTAGAGTCAGGATTTAATCAGAGTGACTTGATAAATGTCTACTTCAGAATTTTTTCCCATGAGAAATGTTTTGCACTGGTAACTAGACCATTTTGTATGTATTTGCACAATCAAATGAATTGTATTGATTAGCAACACTTAGTATCTATTCAAGCAGCTATTTCAGTGGATGTTTAAATTCTCTAATTTTAAATCTTTTATATTTGAATACTGAAGTCAATATTCAAGCTTATTGGCAATGCATATCATTTTTGGCTACAGCTTAGAATACTGAACTATTTAAAGAGATGCTACCTCTTGGGATTGAGATCAGTATCACCAACTTTCTGATAAATATTCAACCATGGAGAGACAGAGCATTTTCTCAAACCTGCTGGCCTCCTGTAGTGCTGAATGTTTCACATAAATATGGCTGAATGCACTAAAACTTTGTCACGCCGAATATTATCAGGAAATTCAATTTCTGAACTATAACTTTTTCATTGCTCTTTTCTAGCTTCTTTGGTTCATTTATCCCATCAATTAGCAAAAATATTTGAATATGTCAGTTTCAGTAATTTCAATGCATAAGACAAATGTAAATTAAGTTAAATATGGCACAAAGACTCTAAACCCATCATCTGTGTCCCTTTGATTGGTGACTCCAAAAGTAAGCCACGGATAGACAGGTTCAAAAACCGAAACCAAACTGATATGAATCAAACGTAACCCTCATTGCGGTTGGCATGAAACAAAACACTTTTGGGGGCAATTTACAATGGCAACAAATGAAACAGGACTTATAAAAGTTTCAAAATTTTGTGTTCACCTACTAAACTGCTGATAATAAATCAAATTCTAAATTAAAGAAATAAAGCAAATTCTACAGCTGCATGAAAGCTGGTTAGAAAACTTAAATGTAACTGTACAAGTTACATTAATGACATTGTTACTTACATTGTGTTTATTCATTCTCTACAAAACATCCTTCATCAAAACTTTATTGAGTTCACTTTTCTGTAAGTAAAAGCTGAGTACTTTGATGCCTCAAAATGAACCTCTATCCTTCAGAACAGACCCCACCGTAGGTGCCATTGACCTTTACATGTGTATAGAGAACAACAGTGAAAAAAGCATGCTGATCATGTAAAATCTGTGCCTGTAGTATGGAACTGATAAGTAATGATGAGAAAAAAAAGAAGGCAGAGCTGTGTCTTAAATCCCTTCTTTCACCTACCTTACTGAAAACTCCATGGAAAGCAGCTCCAATCCTTAAGCTAAAGTCTCTCTGAATGTGGGGCATCTTGGACTTTGCTTTCATACATGGAGCAGAGTTCAGTCTCTTCTTCCAAAATAGAGCAGGTCATAGTGACACCTTGTTACAAAGTGATTGTACCATTTTGGAAGAAGGCAAGTCAGACTTGCCTCATTGGGCACATAGGACACAAACTTCAAACCTTTACCTCTCAGAGGACTATGATACAGAAGATAATGTGGGGTGTTCCGGATGCAGAAATAAAAGACGCTCACAAGCACTTTTGTAGAAATTTTGTCACCATGAAGAAAACAAAGAATTCTGACTTCATTGAAGATAAAGGAAGAAAAGGAAGAAATGCTGCTTACTGGTCAGGGCACTTGGATGGGGCATAAGAGATTTAGCTTCTGAAATTACTTTCCTCTTTTTGCACTGCACCACAATTGTCTAGTGGTGGCAGACACTTTTGAAAGGAGCCCAGTCCTTTCAGTATCTTTGGTGCTGTTTATCCAGTATGAATCTGCTGTTACTCAACTGGGGGCAGTTAAAGACAGGAGCATGTCACTCCCAACTCAGAGTAGTGTTGGTCTGAGCTAGCCCCTCCACCTTCTGTGCCTGTCAGAATAGATTTAACTCTATTCTCCACAAGCATGAACATAGGTCTGGGACATCTCTTAGGTGGAAAGGGTCTTGTTGTCTGCAAAGACATTTAGACTGCATTTTAATGCAGCAGGATAGTGTACACTGTATGGAGCTTTACAAGAGCTCCTTCACTACTCATTCAATATATGGATGTTTTTACACATTAAAATATACTGAGGAGAAATACTCTACCTTCCTGTGTAATCCTGGAGTGAGGAGACACAAAATCATATTGTCTTTATCTTGCAGGTATTTCCATCAATTTAAATATAAACCTGTGGCACCTGGCCTATAACAGCTTGTGTTACTACAGAAGAAACACATTTCAATCCTATGCTCTCTGCTGAGGGGGTTTCCATTAAATTGCCAAAAAGCAAACAGAAAATGAGAACAAGTGGATCTTGCCATGGTGTAGGAAATTACTACTTCCTGCTGTTGGGCTACAGCCCCAAAGCAGCTGTTTAGTATCTTTGTTGCCTGATTCAGATGATTATGTCACCACTTTTGGATTTCATTATCATTTCGGTAATCTCTTCCATTTCTAGCTTGTTTCCATTTCTTCCATCATAATAAATTATTAAAAATCCCCTCTGTGTCTTCATTAAATGGCTTCTATTCAAACTGGTCTCTGTAGGTTAATGAGGGCTCTAAATATGCTTCAAATGGACCTGGAGTTCATAGGTTATTGATTTATTATTTTCTTGTGACAGAACACTGCACTAAAAGCTATTTCCCTTCATTTATGTGATGTACTATGTTCACGATCATTATGCAAAATACAGCAAGATGTACTCTCTGAAATTACAGATTTTTCTTCATTTCCAACCATGCATGAGTGTGCACATGTATTAAGAACATTATGGGATTCATTTTGAAGGTCTTAGAACCATGAGGCATAGTGGTGAAGCAGCTTGCAATCTCATGAGCTATTATTTCCATTGGAGACAATGGCTTATGACCATGGAAACTCTTGGGACAAAACTGACTATGGAAGTGAAATTTAAATTGTGCCAGGATGGCAAATGTTGCGCCTAGATGTCTGCACATCTTCAGGTGTTTGGGTTTTAGGAGCTACCCTTTTGTTTTCCTTTTTCTCTTAAAGAATTTTTCCCGTACAGGCAGCTAGGAGACAAATCACTGAGTACTTAAGAGAGACAAAAGGACCTGGCCACAGGAAGGGAGGGTCTGCGAGCTGCTTCTTTTTACTTGAGGTGGGGTGCGGACCCTGGCGCGGTGTTCTCTCGGTGTTCGGGGGGAGAGAGAGGCCACGTTCGCTTCTGGGAGAGAACCCACCACTGTGGAGTCCGGCTTTTCTCCGGTTTTTTTTTCCACCACCGTGCCTCAGAGAAAATCGCTGGGACCCCAAGGCTGCTTTTCCCTGCCCAGCTGAAAGTTGGGCCGCGGCTGCCCTGCCTCGCCGCTCCTGAGCTACTCCTGTGAGCCTTCGCTACACGCCTGCTGTTCCCGAGGGTCTGGCTGGACATCGGAATCGGCTGTCCGGGGCTTTGTGAAGCTTTTCTTCCATCCTCCCCCGGACAGGAGAGCTGCCATCACCGCGTGTTCCCCGAGCTCGCTCCGGAGCCCCCCTGCAGCCGAAAGAAACCATCGCACCCACCCTGCGCACCGGGAGCCACCAACACCCCTGCCTGCTGTGACCGTCACTGCGCGGAAGGGGAAGGTGCCTGCGGCCGAGAGAGGCTGGCACTGAGTTACTGGTTCTGTTTTGTTGTTACTGCCATAGTTATTGTTGTTGGTTGCCTTGTTGTTATATATATATATTAGTAAAGAACTGTTATTCCTATTCCTCATATCTTTGCCTGAAAGCCCTTAATTCCAAAATTATAATAATTCGGAGGGAAGGGCGTTTCATCCTCCATTCCAAGGGAGGCTCCTGCCTTCCTTAGCAGAAACCTGTCTTTCAAACCAAGACATCAGTACAGTACACAAAAAGGTTATTAAGTAATCCAACAGTGAATAAAGTAGAAGACTACCAAAGCTTCTATCTGTATCAATTGTCTCAGGCAGAATCAATCAATTGCACATTTTCATATTTTAATATTTATATCGAACTCATTCTGAAAATAGGGTGTGTGAAACATTTCCCTCAAAAAGTATAACACAATGAAGAAGACAAGATTGAAAGAAAAGTTTTCTGAAATCCTAGGTAGTTTAATTATACTATGTCATGGTTTTAATAGAACTTATCTATATTTATCAAGCCCACTCTTTACATTTTAGAGTACATTTGGATTTCCAGTTATTAATCTTCCTTACCTTGAACAAAGCTTATATAACATGTGTCTATATAAGTATAGCTTCTAGAGCCACTCATCTTCCTTCCTTCCTAAATTCCTCTAGAAACTTTCCTATGAAAAAATTCTGTATTTGTTTGCAGCAACTTCAAGACATTATGGACAGTCCTTGCTAAAGACCTTCATGTCCTGTATGAGTCAGATTTGGGTTTTGTTGAATGTCTGACATTTAGCTCTGGTCCTGTAGATGATCTATATTTGTTCATATCGCCTGTTCAGTAACCAAAGGGACTAGCGTTCTGACAAAAGAAATCAAAATTAGGTCATTGAGAGGTTCTTGACCTAAAATGGAAATATTTAAGTTAGTGATATACATTTACAGGGGAATCAGTGTATTCTTGCATGCTTTAAGTATAGCTGAAAGACTTTGATATCATAGCTGCTGCTATGTACTCACACAGTTGGCTATGATTATTTTTTTTATTTGGGGGGAAGTGGTTAGTGTTTTAGCAGGTACCAGTATCCCAGTGCTGGTGATTACTGTACTTAAAGCCACAGGATGAACTCCTTCTTCATGCGTATAATGACTACCTCATATAAAAGTTTTGCAAAAATCCATTCAAACAAATATATTGTGGTTTAGTGCTAAAGCAGAGGGTATACAAAGACACATTTATTTAATGTGTTCATGTCTTATGTTTAACACATAAGCACATAAAGGTTTAAATCACTTAGGCACTTGGGCTGAATGCAGTCTTAATGCCTAAATTTCAAATAAGCTTCTCTGAGTATGCTTTTTCTCCAATTCCTGGTGGGAAAAAAGCAGAAATTTAGCAGAACAGCATAATCCTATACGAGATATACAGATGTCTTCAGATTAATTTTAATGTATAGGCTTGAGATTTCCAAACTGTGAGATGTACTGGGGCAAAAGGATCTGTAAGCAAGGAGCCTCCTTCTCTTCCTCTTTTTTCCCCTTTTCTTCTGAATTAACCTCTGATCCTGGAACAGCCACCCAATCCGTCGGTACCACAGGACCATTTTTTATTCTGGATCTCTCTTCTTTCCACTACATTTCTTTTCACTGATCCCCTTACCTCAGTTTAAACGGCATGAGCTTGAGTATTGTGTATGTCTCAATAAGGGACAATTTCTTTGCCAGAATTCATTAGTGTTAACTGTAAATATTGTTCCAGAAAAGGAAAACAATGTTTTACTTGACAAATGAATAAATAAATAAATAAATAAATAAATAAATAATAGTGGAAATATATCAAGGAAAATAAGAAGTTGATGGTAGCTCCTGTAAAATACCTGAACACATTGATGCTATATAAACTAAAATATAGATGAAAAAAAATTTTACAATATTCTTTATATTTAGTTTTTACATATTATTTATATAATATGTGAAAATGTAACATATTGTGCAGCATATAATAAAATTTTTATATTTAATAAATTATGTGATATCTGGAATTGAAGCTAACTTAGAAGGAGATAATACACACAGTTGTTGTAATGTCATATACTTTCCCTTATTTAGGCTTACAAAAAGAAAACATATTTGCATATTCTCCATTACATTTAGACAGTTTGCAGAGCAAGATGTTGTTGCTTTCTCTTGAATGGTATTAACTTGAAGTTTCTTGAAAAATAAATTGCAGGTGAAATGTATCAACCTTCTTAACCCCAGCCTCATTAGTAGATGAAAATATAAAGACCCTGGGAAACAGTGTTGTAATACAGAAGAAACTCACATTTTGGACTATAGCCAAAGATATACAAAACAGAACTTGAATGAAAGCAGATCTTCAAGCAGATTAAAGATTTCTCTGGTTGGTATAGTTTCTTTAGCCAGGACTCTTCATAACACAAAATTTGAAAGTTGTTTAGATTGCAATAACTTGGTTTGGTCAGAACGTCCATCATTTCAGTTCTAATTTCTCTTCTTGGCTTAGGCAAAATTGTTTGGAAAGTCCTAGGAAGACTCATTAGCTCCTGCATATCAGATGTAACTTCTTAACACTTTCTCCACTGTCAAAAGGAGCTGTCTGCAAACAGTCAATGCCATGTTATTAGCCTCAAGCAGAATTTTATCTGACTGTTGCTAATCTCCTAATTTGTATTTTGCTGAGAAGGAGATGCTAAAGGTTTTGATTAGTTGGCTTCATGCTTAGATAGGAAGGACACTGTTTTCTGCTCTTAGCTGTTTACAGATAATGATATAGCTCCTGTAACTACTGATTAATTGTAATCCACTGACAAAATTCCCTTTTCCCCCGCAGCTCAACTGCCTGGCTACCTCTAGGACAATAGGCTTCTGGTAATATTTCCTGCATGTTGCCATTTTGGAGAAATATTCACGTTATCTAAAGAGCTGGATGTTCGACGTGTTTAAAATTTCTGTATTTTTTCTTTGTGTTGGAGTTCTCAGATTCGTAGTTAAACTAAGAATATGTTTAAGGGGAAAAGAAGTCCACCTTATATATAAAAATAAAGCCAATATTTTACCGTTAGCATAATTAAAACCTTAACAGTGTAGTTAAGGAATCATCACTAGTCTGGATCTAATTATTACAGTAAAACAAAGGATAATAATGCATTTATACTATTTAGGCACAGAAAAGGTTAAAATACTATCAATAATGCAATCAAAATTGTGACACATCTGCAATCCTTAGCCAGGAGAAATTTGATGTTCTTCTTAATGACTTTTCCTCTTATTTTTTTCCCATTTCAACTTTGGTTCATTTATATAAGTTTGCTAGCATGCAAACTACCCTTTCTTCACTGGTCCACAGGTCCAGATTACATTTAAATTTACTATATATGGTACCCTTTCACATATGTTAGACATTATTTCTTTGTTCTATTTCTCACTCCTAGAACCTGTAATGTCCAGATCTGTTCTTCTCTCGTGTGGGTTTGTTTTTTTTTTTTTCACTGACTGCTTGTGAGTCCAGAGGGCTCCAGTGTCAAGCCTGTGTCCCATCCCTTGTCACCTCATGCCTTTACTTGAACACAGCCTACCCTCAGTCTTCTCAAGGCTCCCAGCATCATACATCTCCACATTACACCACTGTGTGTGGTAAAGTTACCATTTTACCTACAACAACCTTTTGTTACTGCTATCTATATAACACTGTGGCTGTTACATACACAATTAAACAAAAGTAAAAGAAATTAAAAATTGACGCCTGGTCAATTGGAGAAATTGTTGTTGCAACTAAGCCAAGTAAAAGGAAGAGGGTAGGTCAAAAGAAGCTCAGATAGACCAAGGCTGATGAAAAAGAAAAGTCCTTTCCTTCTCAGTATTTCCTTGTTCATTATCCTCCACCCTGGTTTTCTCTAAAAATGGATTAAAAGTAAATTTGCAATGTCTGAAAAAAACCTTGATTCTGCACCTAAAGACATTTTTATTTGTCCTTCTCCTTCTTGTCTGAGAAACAAATAAAATAGCTCCCAAAAAGATCATGAGAGTCAATGCTGCAGAGCTACTCTACACTTCCATCCCAAAGAGATACATTAAGCATGCATGACAACCTGTATTTAATCTGGCAATAGTGTTCAGATTCTGCTTAGACTAGCAATTAACACCAGTCTAAACCCTTACAAAATTCTAAACACTCTTCTCTAGTTTCTTTACCAGTTATCACAACATGTAACACAATATTAAATATTATAGGGCCAGTGGCAAAACAATTTCTGAAGCAAGTCTAGATTTTTTTACTTGTTTATGATACATCACATCACAGCAACAGACCATACCAGACATTTTGAAATATTTAATATCAAAATTTGTCTATGACTTTACGTTTTCATTTTCCTACCTTTGTTCATCTTTTGAAATGTAAATCAGCATCTGAAGATTGATGTGACATTTTCATACGTCAGTACTTTTGTTCCCTAATATATATCAAGACCAAAACAACATTAAAAGAATGTCTGAATTACAGGAATGATTTTATCTGTCTTTGGAACAATGTAAAATTTGCCACCAAAACTAGCTAATAATATGGTATCTCAAAAAAAAAACCAACCATGAAAAAATAACATATTTCACAATGAACAGTATACTTATTGAATTTATAGTTTGAAAATTCAAAGCAGGAATCTTAATAAATGTCATATAATAAAACATGTAAAAAGTTGTTTCCCGTCTCTTTTGTTTAAATGCAACCTTCATGAATAGGGATACTTGATTTTACTAATCTCAGAATCATGTGATTTTAAACCAGAATTACTGGCATGAAGCTGCGTTTTACAACATGTATTTTAAAACTAAAATTTATAGCAAATTCTAGCCCAAAGAATTATGACTAATATCTATCAAAAACCTGACTATATTTTATTGGCTCTGCCTTCTTGTTTACAGTAAAGATCAGGTAATTTGCACAAAGACATTTCCGTATTTGCAGTAGATAAGATGAGATTTTTTAATAGCTCTTCAGCATCTGAATGTGAAGGAATGCAATCCATGCGACTCTTTGCATTAGTATTTTGTGGGGAGAGGGACACGCACCCAGACCGGCAGGGAATCAGAGACGTTTATTCCGAGAAACAAGCAGGTTTTATACACTTCTTCAAGACCCACTATTTCCTTACATGGTATTTTTCACTAAGCAACCTATCACACACTGCCATGTCAGTAACACACTTTTTTAGTACCCTTGTATGGGGGTGATCACGCGCTGCCCACCCGTCCGGCAGCTCCCGGCCGGCTCCTCTGGGCAGGGCTCTGCCTTGTGGCATCTCCTTCCCCGAGGTCAGGGGGAGACAAGCTTCTTTGTGCTGGCCATGTGCTCCTTTGTGCCTCCATGTGCTTCTTATCTCTCCCCTCAGTATTTGAATTGTTATTTACAAGTTCAGTTGCAGATCCAGATATGAGCAAAGCCATTTTATGCATCAGGACAAGCACATTCTTCTGTTTAAGTTTTCCAACTTGCACCATGACGTGATAATTTCTCAGCTTTTTCAATAACTGAGTGATAAGATCAGTCAAGAATTAAGGAGAAACATTTGACAAATTTTGTACATATATTGTTAAAATTAATTATTGTAGGTAAGTTTAGTCTTGCAACAACTTTTTCAGTCAAATAATTTGAAATATTTTGGAGACGCTTGCTACATTGTGCTTGGACCTGTAAGAGAGGCTACTTTGACAGATACTTTATCACTAATCAATAAGATGTGTTTTAGCCTTTTCCAATGAATTTACAGCACAAATTAGATCTTACCCTATAATAGTAGATATTTCTAGTCCAAACATATTTTGATTTTAAAGATATACTAACAAAAATGCAAGAAGTTTTAGGAAAACTACTTTGAAGAAGGACTTATGTTGGTTTTTTGTGGTTCATGACTAAATCACTTGAAATGTTTTTAACGCTATTTTTTCATTTCCCTTAAGGAAACAAGACCATAATATACCTCAGTGGTGCAAGGTGAAAATGAAATATTAGTGATAGGAAATTGAGCAGAGCGTTACAAACTGCTCTTGTGGCTGATCAAAAAGCTTCTATTTTCTTGAATTATTGCAGTGAAACAGAAGATACAGATTGGATTTTAGATGCACAGATTTTTCTTTCTAATTCATGTTCTATAAAGAAAGGAAGGTAGTGGTAGTGCCTGATACAATTGACAGATGTCTATAGAATATACTGGGGTAGGAACAATCTGTTCAACTCTAACAGAACGTCTGGTTTTTTTTAAAACAGAGGAGACAGTAGTAAACCTCAAAGCTTATTTAGCCTTTCATTTTCAGCCCTCATCCCTAGTTTGGTGAAAACCATGGAATACAGACATGGGCACTTTGTGAGCTGCAGCAAGCAACGGTACAGGGTGAGTGGGATGAGATTGGGCAAAAGGAAAAGGCTGTAAACTCATGGCCAATCACCTGCTAATTCCTTTCCTAGCTCATCTCTGCAACCTGCTAATTCTTCCTGAAAAATATACACTCAAAAGCTCTTCTCTTACTGGAGTGCATATTTAGTGCAGTTATGACACACATACTGCTATGCTTAAATTAAAATAAGTGAAAATCCATCACAATTCAACATTCGCAATCTACTTTCAGCTTTGGGAAGACTTAAAAGCAACATTTGAAAAGTGCTTAGTCTCTGATTGGGCCCTCCAACCTTTAATATGGATTTCTTCCCTGAATACTTTTTGTTTCATTAATAAGTATATTTTTTCCTGTGTACCTTTTATTCTGTTTACATTGCTTTTCACTGCAGTTTAATATTGGAACCATCACGTTTTACAGCCCCATAAAGTTATAAAGGCTATACCAATTTCTAGCATAATATTTTTTATGGAAATTATGAAGATTTTCCATGAAGTAAACCTTCCAAAAAGACCTTATAGTGCTGCTTTCCACAGAGAGTAATAATAGCAATAATATTTATTTAGTACGTTTCATCTAAGATTGGCAAATATTTTGCTTGAAGTCCCAGCTCTATGTTTGCTTTAGAGTATGCCACTGGATTTGGTCTCAGCAGGAAAAAGAAGGTCATAGAATTGCTTTTATAGCTGCTCTACCGATCGTGAGAATGTAAATTATACCCCCTTTGCTGAAATTTGGTCATCAGCAGTATCAGGCATCTTCCTTCTCTTATTATTTAAAAAAAAAAAAATAATATTGGTGACGGCACCAAATACTGCCACATAGTGACATATCATCTTTATCTACAGTTATTTTGGGACCCACATACATTTTTTTCCCCAATTATTTGAGTCTTCATTGTCCTTTAAGGGAAATAGATATTTTTCTACTATTCTGAGGGGAAAATTGAATTGAAAGAATTGAGGTGATCGTGCAGTTATATATCAGCAGAGAGGGAGGGTTTAATGTAAAATACACTGTTCCAAATCAATATTTTTTCATTTTCATTATTTGATCAGTATTTTTAGAGTATAAATCATTTAACTTTGGTGCATATTTGAAAGGCATACATACACACAATTTGGTATCAATCCATATGTTTTTTCTAGATACAGCAGGGAACTTGAAATAACTTGATTATGAGAAAAAAAAAATACAAACAAAAATAATCCGTCTCCTCTTAGAATGATTTTCCAAATTTTGTTCACAGCCAGTTATTTTTTTTCTCTTCCAATCAAGTGAAAAATTTTTTACTTGCCAGAGAAAACCCAATATGACTGTTTTTTCATGTTATTCTGGAATGGTCGGGTCAAAACAGGTTATATTTTAGCAGCTTTAATCTAGTAAGTCTCAATGTTCAATTTTCTAAAGACATAGAATTGGAAAGAAACCTCATGGAGTATTTGCAATTTCACTTGGAAGCTCAAGGGAATTTGAAAATTCACAAGGTAAGTCAAGTTTGTCCTGCAAGCCAAAAGCTTCAGATCTCCTAAACATACCAAGAATGTGGTTGCTGGCTTGAAATTGCAAGGATTTAATCCTTTTGTAGTGTGCAAATAGGAATGCAGTGCTAAAGCATCCAGAAGAAACACTTCAAGCTGTTGTATTAGTAACAATAACCATGGAAATGTCACTCTTCTAGGATTTAACTTTGAAAATTAGAAATTATAGTCTGTCCTGTGAAAGAAAGAACTGTGTTATAAGATTGTTATTTTATGTACTTAATGTAGGTAAATGACAAATAAAATGGAACACTAATATTGATTGATTGATGCTGTTCCAAGTATATATGAATTTTCCCCTCTCACTTAGTGTTTTACTACAGAATTGTACAGAAATTCTTTCAAAAGCATTTTTATTGCAGAGTTGTTGTGTGAATATTCAGTTTATTCCACTTTATGTCAGGATGATTTTTTTTTTTTTTAAGAAAAAGGATAAAGATATGACATGGACTCTCTTCAGTCCTTACTCAATAATTAGTGTCATCTCTTCACCATAGCTGTCAAGATCATCTTCCTATGTACACAACATATTACTGCCTCACATTTTAGTCTCTGGTTACTTGTCTGTTTTCCCACCACTGCCTCAGAGCCCAGTAAACATGGCAGTGCCATGACCTGTAATGGCTTCGTACCAAGTCAGCAGCACAAAATTCAAGCCTGTCTGAACATCCCGGGAGATGGTTTTATCTTGCAACACCAGTAATTTGATAACCTATTGTCTACTCTGATTTAGTTTTTTCTTTATTTGGTATAATATACATCTATTGTTATATATACCATAGTCAATACAGTAACAAGAAGTTACTGGCTAGAATGAACTATCTATGGCCCTAGTATAAAATGCATATAGAGAAATGCATGCATGGCAAGATAAAAGAAGCCTCTACTATCATGTGCAGCATGATAGGAGAGGTTATAGGTCTATAAACCACTCAGCTGTGGTCAGTGACCGGTCATAAAATTACCTCAGCCTTGACAGCTTGGCAAAATCAGTGTTCAGGGAAATTAAGAGAACAAAGAACAAGTATTCAACTCATGTAGCATACACCTTATATAATAAATGGAGACATGAAGTGGATTTGCAGGAAAAGGAGGAAAAGAGCAAAACGTAGAAGTATAAAGCATAATAGAAAAAAGTATCAAAATCATGTAAAAAAATCCTAGGATTGGGGCAAATATATGGTAAACATTAATGATTTATAAGAAAACTTACTCATCTAAGTGAAGGACTTGAGATGCTGAAGACTTGCTCTAAACCTCTCTCCTCATAACAAAGATATTGAGTTTAGGAACCAGTAAGGCAGTGGAAGGTTGAATACACCACCAAGAAAGAGGTAGGTAGCAAAATTCTTCCATTAAACTGGTATGACTTTAATTGAAGTAACAGTAAACCATTGGCTTTGCATATAAGATGTGCTTCTCTTATCTGTAACAAGGTTCTGATTGTAAGAAACAAATGAGAAACTCCAATTTATATGCAATTAATTGGTAATACCATTCAGTGCAGTATTTTTACCCTTCGTTTTTCCCTACTGCTCTTTTTCCTGTTCTCCTGTGTTTTCTTTTGCCTTCGTCACTCTGCCACCTTATCACATCCATCTACTTTTTAAATTTAAGCTTGGACCACAAAACTCCTAATGTACATTCCCTCAAGTGTTTATTACCCGCTCACTAACCTCTTCCACAAAATCCTTCCTTACAAGCCATAGAAGGTACAAAAGAATTGTGTGAGTCAGGAAGAAGTGGGATTCTCTCATCCTCTGGTTTTATTTTTTAATTGAAAATAAATCAGATTTAAAAATTCTTTTTATGCCCCTCTGCCATCTGGACTGCCCACCAGTTGCATTAATCATAAGAGAGGATACTGCTTGTCAATGGTTCCTTCCAAAATCTGCCATGAGTGTGCAATAAAGGTGTGGTATCCTTCTACATGCCTTTGTGCGTATGGACTGAGCTCCCCAGGCCTTTTTTACCTGCAGCCTGTGTTCTCCATTACAATGACAAGTAAACTACTACACTTTTGACATTTCTATAATTACAAGAGTGTTTTTCAGGAAAAGTGTTTCAAATACATATAGAAATAAAATGGGAAATCAATTTACCTTTGCAAATCTAGCTATTACATTATAAGCTTTTCAATAAAGGAGTAAATCTGCATTATTGTGCACCAGTATGAAGACATAATCCTGATAAAAACCTCTGTTCACTGCAATCATAATAATTCAAGGTTATAAGAACTAAACAGTTTTTCCTCTTTTATAAGGGTTTCTTTTTTTATTAATAATATGAATAATTAAAAAAAATTTTAAAAGAGCCCCCTCCCCCCCCCAAAAAAAAAGAAAAAAAGGATTGATGTTCATCTTAGATCAGGGGACAGAAAGTGAATAAGAGCAAGGTTAAATTTATGGCATCATTATGCATTGGATTTTTGATGGCTAAATACTGGTTGATGTGCTTGTCCATTTTCAATGTCTTTGCTCTCTATTATCTTTATTTGCTTTTGTCTTATGAATAGCTGTCTATTGCTTATAAAAATTTAGATTTAACAAAGTTTAATGAACCTATAATTTAAAGAGGGCTACAATTTTCTGTAAGGCTGCAGGCTACTGGCTAGACGAGCCTATAGACTAGCAGCCACATTTCTTGTGTAATGTCTACGCACTTCATTACGCAGCTATTACCTTTGATTTACGTTTGTTCAGGCATGAAGTAGTTCCCATTACATTTCCTTATATCTCTGCAAGGTATTAGATTTCTGAAAATCCAGGCTCTATGTAGTAGTTGTATTGATTTAAGAAATGTCATGTGTTAAATCAAACCCAGAGGCTGCAGTTAGTTGCTGTGTCTTCATAGAGAGCTGGAGGAGAGCAGTAAGCAGTAGATACTGTGAGTAGTTCATTGTCCATGTGCTGGGCCTCTCTAGAAGAATAGAGGAAAAGATGGACAGAGAGAGAGGATGTGTGGTTGAGCAACTGCCGGCTACAGAGATTCTGTGTCCCCAGCTGTGGGGCTCCTGTGCAAAGCCTGCTGGAGAGAAGGGGCAGAAAAGAACCATTGCTTTCCGGGGCAATCACAGACACAACTTTATGTCTGACCCAAGGCAAGCATGTGCCATCTGCAGCACCCTGGCTGCCTTGTGTTGGTCTCGTCCCCAACGGACAAAGTCAAACAAAACTTCCATTCCCAACAGTCGTGCTCAGCTGCAGAAAAGACACCTTTCAACTCCCATTGCTTGTGTGCCTACAAGTGCCAGTGTAGCTTTTGACATTGCTCCAAAAGACTCTTTCTGTCACAACATATTTGAGGTTTAAACAATCTAAGACCTTCTTCACAACATTTGGACCTGCCATACAGCCCTTACAATTAGCCCTTTCTTTTTGAATAAATGAAACTGTATCTTAACTAATCTGCTTCAGGTGAATGTGTTAGTCTCATGAGAAATAGAAGAGGAAGAGCTGAAAAGCATATTATGGAAAAAATAAATCATATCAAGCCAGAGTGTCATTGTCCTGCTCCTCAGCCATTTTTCACTATCTTCTAGTGTCATTGTAACCTTCTGTGCAAGGTTAAATGTCACAGTGTGGTTTTATCAAAATAGTAACCTTTCTCACTTGTGAAAATTACTATACCATGGGCTATGCCATAATTCCAGGAAAGATTTCTTACAAAGACGTGTTAGCTTGCTAAAAAGAAAAGCTGAACTGATTTCTACATTTGAATTAAGGTGTGTCAATCATATGAAATTGCATAAATATCACCATATATTCAGGCCAGAAATTATTTCTGTCAATATCCCAGGTTTCATTTGTTTTTGCGTATGATCCCTGTATACAAATTTGTTATGTTTTAAATGACATCAAATTTAGTTTAGCAAGCCAAAAATAATAAATTAGATGATTTCACTTTGATTGACCTCAAAATAATACATATAAACAACAAAATACTTGCAGAGCTGATTGGTATGGAGAATAGAGAGGATGAGTATCTCCACGAAATGAGAATTGAAGGAGATATCCAAAACACACAAGCAGATCGAACTGTTCAAAAGAGCTAACAATTTTTCCTAGCAAACAAAATAATAACACCAGAAAGAGCCAGTGCAAGTCTCAGACAGCTGTGAAAGGTGCTCCTAAGCAAAGTCTTGTAAGGGATGTCATAACAGAGAACAAAATGTAGGCAACAATACCCTATTTGACATCAGTATGTTACATACTTGCCTCCACATACAGTTTTATTTCATCCCCCCGCTCTTTCTGTCTTACAGGGAGCAGGGATTTTTTTGTCACCCTTATTTGCCTGCTGTCTCTTCACAAACTTCCATAGCTAAGTACCGAAATATGAAGACCTAGAAAAATCTTTATTTTTCAAATTTAATTTCCCTGGATAAGGGCCTTAATCCATCTCCTTATATATTTTATTTTAATGAAATCCTTAATTTTTTAATGATTTCTTTTAAAATTTCCTTTCATTCTGGCAACGTTTAGACCACCAGATTAGAATTTGATAGCAGTGTATATTTCCATTATAGAATCTTCAAGGATAGTGTCAAACACAGTGAAAAGGAGCTCATTTTTTACTAAATTTTGCATTCATAGGAAGCTTTTCTAGAAAGGAAGAAGTAAATGAAGTACATATTTCTCTATATCAAATGTTATATGTCAGTATGGGGCAGAGGTGTTCTTTGGATATTCCACATTCTCAGATGGGAAGAGAGTGTTTTGTGCTTCTTCTCTTATTCTCCCCACTGCAGTGAAAGAGTGAACACAGCATTTCTCCTTTACTACCCCTCTAGCTAGTGCGGCCTTTCTCTGCCTATATTTCTGTCTATTGAGTGCTCTACTCATCCGTTCTGTTATTTTTGTCCTTCATATATCTGCCCAGCTATTGATTTTAGCTAATACTTGCATGGGTTGTTAAAACATGGAGAGTTGATTTATTTAGCTCTTTATAAAATGTTCCAGACAATGCAATGTGTACCACTTTACCTCCTGATTATGCTGGAATTCAGTTGTACTCAGACAACTGAGAGAACAACCAAAATGGATGTTTTACTAGGAAATTTCAAATGGCAAAATTAATACAATTTTAATGTATTTTTTTTTCTGAATGTTCATTTTCATAGTTTAATTCTTCTAAATAAAAGAAAGTAGGAACTCCACTAAATCCAGGAACTCTTTCCTGGTGTCTAGTTTTCTAGCTTTTTCTTTTATAATTTTAGCCAATTAAATTTATTGCTACCATTTTGTTCCTTCCTAAATCCTCTTTTTGCCTTTGGATTGTTCACCCTTTATACAGACACTGTTCTCACAGCCCTTTTCTGTTGTCATTTGGCCAAGGTATACAGAGTGAAATTTGGCTTTTACACTTTCTCTCCCTAAAATAATCTCCCTCATCTTTTGTTAATTTTTGCTGTTCCACTTAGAAATTCATTTCATTTGTTCATTTACTTTCCCAGTAAACCGATGCCCAGAACTGAATGCAATATTCCAGGCTTAGTTGCAGAAGTGTTATACTGTGAATGATTATTATTTCCTCAGACTTTGACACCTCTTTGCATGAAGCCCAAGAGCTCATTGGCGTCCCTTAATGCCATATCACTGTATAGATTCATGCCTAATTTTCTGCCCATTACCACCTCCACGATTCTTTAAGCATTGCTTCTTTCCAGGTTTCTCTCTCCTACTCCATAGCTATGTTTTGGCTTATTTTTCTTTGTATGTTATTAGATAGCCTTTTATCCAAATGGAATTTCATTTTGCTCATATGTCCATGTTTCTAATATTGCTTGGTACCTTCTTATTAGTTTTGTGCCATCAGTAGTGTTTGCAACACCTCCCAATTTAGTGTGATATGTGAATGTCATCAACTTGTTGTTTACTCCCACCTCCAAATCATTAATGAGGATGTCAAAAAACCCTCAGGAACTAACACTAGTCCCTTCAGTGCTACCAGACAGCTCCCCCACGACTTGATACATTGTAGTGTATCATTAGCCCTTGTTAGTGTCCCTTCAGTGACTTTTCAGTCCATATGACACTGTCCCTATGTAAACAACTTTTAATTAATTTTGAAAGAGAGATTTTGACAGGTAATGTAAACTGATTTCTTTATAAGTGTCTCATACAGGATCCAAGCAAAAATAGTTTTTATCTATTTTCCTTCTTTTTTTGTACTAAAATTAAAATTTTATCATCAACAACAAACCTATTTCTTTTTTTTCCTGAAAAAGTAATTCTGCTAATTCCTAATGATTCAATTATCTTCTAGCTGTTCAATGGCCATTTTGCTCCTGACATTTATTTCCTTGATCTATTCAAGTTGAAATTAAGGCTTGTGATCTGATAGGCTCAGGATTATTCACAATTCTACTGCTTGCTTGCTTTTTTTTCTAGTATTTCAGAAATGCTCTAGTTATCTCTGAATTTGACAGCAAAATAATTAAAAATCAAGAATTCTTTTCCTCTATTGTCATTCCTTAAAATTCATATCTACTACAATCAAATTGTCTGTCACAGTAATTCCAAGGCTTCTCTTACTGCCCCCTTTGTCAGTAACTTTGTGTATGAGTTGTTTTGAAATTGCCTAGCCTATTTTCTCTTTCTTAATTGGAAAAAAAATCCATCTATAATTTGCGTCACAAAGTTCCCCCATCTCTGTACTCTGGACCCTTATTAGGAGTGATGGTGGGGGGGTGCATTCTCCCAATCATTTTTGATTGCTTTCTCTGTAACCAGTGTTTTTAACCAGATTTCTTAGCACTTACAGTTCCCCAGGAGTATAGATTCATAGATTATAAAGCTGCAAGGGACCATTATGATCATCTACTCTGACCTTCTGCACAGCAGTGTTTAGGAGAACCTTCAAACCACCAACTGGGAAAGCAAAGAGACACATAAAATGTTTATAGTTAAAATGTCCTCATTTGTCTCTATTCAGATTCTCCTGTTATACTCATCACAGTAATATCTGCTGCATGATTCAAGGGAATGTCTGCAGGAACATATCTAATATGATAAATGCCTCTCTGAGGACCAGCTAGGTGGGGGACATGGTTTATTAGAACACTGCACCTATGCCCTTAGGTGTTAAAAAAAAGCTACACAAAAACCTACAAAAACCATGGACTTCACAGGAACATTTATAAAGATTAGGAGAACACTTCACCTTGGGGATCAAAAGGCTAAAGAGTTCTTTCTCTTCTCCCCAGCATAGCAATCATGTGGCAGGTTGTGTTCTGTTTAAATGCTGAGTACACACTGGGCTCCGTCAGGTATGTACAGAATACCCTACTTCTTTTAGGATAAGCAATTATCAGGTGATGACAGTTAGATATGGGAATGATGAAAGATTCAATTAAATTACTGATGCACTGCAAGATCTCACATCAGATCCTAAATTTTATTTCCATTGGCAGTTTGGGTACTGGCTGTGGTGGCATACCATAAACCCAGCACATTATGTCCTGATAACAGCGTCATAAAAGAGATTCACTACTACTCTTACCCTCACTATTCACCAGAGTATGTTTGTGGCAACCTTCCAATAAGACTGCAAACTTTTCTGTTTCTTTCTCAGTTTATGATGTTCATTTAAAGATTCTGAAAAATCATTGTTTTATAAATACCTAAAATATACAGATATATGGTGTGTACAGCCAGCTCCTTCTGCACTTATATTTGTATGTGCAATCCACCAATTTACATTGAGTGTGTTTTATCACTCCTGTCTGAGCATCTAAAGACCTACGAGATAACGAATTAAAAATAATACATTTTTTAAAAAAATATTCTTGCTACATATATTGCACTGCATTCTTATACGCTACTCTGGAAAGCAAGGGAAAATAGAGAATACCCACTGTCTGGTGTCTTTTTTCATGACTTCTTACAGTCTAAAGGAACTTCTAATGGGAGTTTCTGAATGAGTCAGGGCTGGAGCACAGTTTGCTGTGAAGTGGTTTTTATTGCTGTTTCAGAAAAAATTTGATAACCTCACTATCCCCAAAGCATAGGCTTTTGAAGTTTTGAAGGAATATCTAGGGACCTAGCTTCTTCCCAAAAGAGCTTGACTCCACTTCTCACTGCATTTTTTGACTCAGTTAGGAGCTCATCACTTGTCTCAATACACCTTAGAATATGTCCTCCAACTCAAAAATTATAAATACCCACATACGAGGGGAATTAGCTAGAGATCTATAACATATTTTTATAACAAAATAAAAGGGTGGTTTCTTAAGTAACTATACATAGTGTATTATGTGTTTATTGCTGTATGATGTGTTTTGCAGAGAACATATATTCAACTGGACTACTATTCATCCAGCTGTCCATACATCATTTTATTATATGCTACAGATGTATACCATCTCTACAAGGGTACTAAACATTATTTAAAAAAAAATTCTCAAATAATTGCAGATCAAAAATTAGAGTGCTTGCATCAGGGTGATCTCTTTACAACTGAATTAAAAATATAAAAATATAAAATTATAAAATTATAAAAATATAAAAATATAAAAAAATTGAGACAGTACACTTGTGTTCCTCTTTTTGAATCTTCCCCACTTACTGAAAACATGAAACTGAAGGAATCACATATGTTTCAGCTTGAAGATTACCTGTCGTCTTTCATCTGGCATTAGAGTAGTTTATATAGCCACAGAAAGAAACTTGAAAAATACGTGGAAACCACAGAATATTTACTTGACACCAAGTAGTGTTTCTGCCAAATCGATGTAGGAATGACTAAGCCATAGGTCAGAGTGTAAGTACTGGCAAACTAAAACCAATCACCAAAAAACCCCAAATTTTTGAACCTGAAAAACAAAAACATTTGCATACATTCATCATGACAAATGTAGTGATTATACCAAATTGTGTCTCCATTCTCAGAGATGGGTCTCTGTCCTGATGAAAATGCAGAGTAATCCACAGTGAGAGGAAAATCTCACAGAACCTTTGAGTTGAAACAGCATCAAAATAATTTCAATGGTGTTAAAATTTGCTTGAAACCACCAATATTCCAAGCCCTTAAAATAATCAATAAAAAATGGAGTAGGACCAGCTGGACATTGTGCAGAAAAAACAGAATAAGAAGAGAAATTGTGGTCTCTTTTTTTATAATGGGGAGCACTGTGGGTACCCAGCAGCCTGTTTGATTTTTATGTCTGTAATATTTTGACAAATACAAGATACTATCTCACCATGTCAACATCTACATGTTTAAGAGCAGGTAAATGTTTCAGACTAAACTCCAAAGAATCTGAGCAGCTGTAAATACTGGTAGTCATGCTCAGTGCAGCTTCACACTTAGCCTGAAGATTTGTGTGTGTGTGGGCACAGACTCCTGATCCTTACAGCGCTATCAGATCTTATCTTTTTGAACTGGATCTTACTCTGGACTTCTAATGCCATAACAAAAGATGGAAAAGGATTCAAAATCCCCCTTAGAAACAGACTAGTTTTAAGTTGAAGTCTTGTGAAAAGAAATCTTATTAAAATACCTTAGCTGTATCAAGATGCTTATTAGATAAAAAAGGCATTATAATGGGAATGAGCAGGCTAGTTGCAAGAACCAATTAATAAAACATAACATATATTACCAGTGGACTGAATTGAATCATACTAATGATAAAAAAAAAATCCGTTAAAAGCTTCCATGTTCACAATATTTATGCTTCTTCCTCTGAACTGGAAAGGAAAAAAAAATTGAAAAAATTTTAATTTTCTGGAAGAAATTGCTAGGAAATAAGAAAGAAGTAATTTTAATCCCTTCAGCAGAAGCACTCACTGCCTCGCTTGCTATCTATTTTCATGGAGTGAATGCTGACATAGCACTTGCTTTGTCCAGGACCTGGAAATGAGAAAGGAAATCAGAGCTGATCTATGTCTAGTGCAAATGTCTAGCAACCTAGAGTTTAGGAAGCTGTGGTCTGTAGGGCTGCAACACACTGCCTGGGGACTTGCAGAAACTACAGACATCAAGGTGTTTGAAACTATTTTAAGGCTAAGGGCTTTTTAAGAAGAACTCGTGCTGCTCTGATCTACTGTTGGTGATAGTTTTGAATTAAGTAGGAGACTGAACTTGATCTCTGGTAGTCCCTTCCTAGCAGCAGTTCTATGGTTCTGTGTCAAATTGCACCACCTGATTTTATTTTAGTTTCTTAGGTAGTAAAAAAGCTATATTGTTTCCTTCATCTAAGTGGAGCAGGAGCCAGCACCATCTTCAAAAGACACTTTTCCATGGGATTTTACTTATTATACTGGAGACTCTCAGCTGTAATAGAACCCTAAGTAAGCATTTTTTTCAATTTAGATGTCCAGGTTAATGTGAAATTCCTCTGATTTAGGGTCAGACTCCACCTATCTACTATCAGAGCAGTTTTGAAATTTCTAGATGACTGGGAACAGTACTGTCAAGGGACAGGACTACCACTGAAGCGTGCAAAACAGCATTCACTGAGCATCAGTGAACAAACCAGAGGTGACAATGCACAATCCACCTGGCTTCCTGCTACACACATGAGCTACACATTCACTTTCCCAGAAACTGCTTTTTCAGATACCTCACAGACCTAGAAAACCAGTTTGGAGAAGGAAGGAAGTGCTTTGTTTAATAGTTTTCAAAGTGGAGATGGGGCTGACTGATATGACACAGAAAAGCTTCAAAGGATTTAAAGAGAACAAAGGACAATTAAGGCTGCTCTGGCATCCCCATCTCTAGACTGCAAGTCTTGCCTCTAAATACCAGTATCCCAAATATTTATCTCAAATGCAAGTGTTTTAAAAAATGTGAAATTGGAAGGTGGGTTCTGACATACACATACATACTGGATGTATATTTGCATATGTAGTATGGTACAGGCTTTGCAAAACAATTCCTAATGATCGCTGCAGAATCATATTAATGCCTCTGGTTTTGTTTCTCTGTGATCATATATATTCCATGCCTAAAGTCATGCTATGAATATTCAGTTTTTTGTCCCCATTTGTTGCCCATATTTTTCAGCCATGGTTTAGACACTGGTATTTTAAAAGAGCGTCCTTTTGCTTTATTTTTCCCTGCTTTGTCTCAATTGCATCTGGCTTCATCAACCCAGCATATAAAGGAAGGAAAATGTGCCAAATACTGCACATTTGATATCTGAAGTGTACCTATTGGCCTTTGACTGGAATAGATATTTTAATCCCACACTCAAAAATTACCCTTCAAAAGACTTGAATTCAAATTGCCAACATGGTATGTCATCTTCTAATCTGATGTGACTGGAATCCTAACATTTGCTTTGACGTGCAATATAATCCACTTTGACTGATCAGATGAAACCTGCCATAACACTGCAAAGGGCAATGCATCATGCTCAGAAATTAAAACTATCCTATTTTCTGGAAATCGGAGTGAAAGGAATCTACCTGTAGTTTACAGATTTGGGAAGTTTTCAAGTGCTTTTTAACCCAACAGTGACAACCATTTTAGCTAAACTATTTGTTTTCATTGTCTCTTAAGTCTGACTCTAGCTTTTGCTATAGCATCTGCATTTTTCAGCCAAGAAAAAGCCAGTCTTTAAACCACTGTAGAATTTCTAACAATTGGATTTAAAGTGTGTTAGAATAGTCTGCTTCGAAAGAATGCAGTTTGCAGCTTTTAAACTCTCTAGCAGCTTACAATAGTTGCTTCCATTATCAAGGCAGGAAGTACTTCTTTGTGGTCTGAGATGCAGCACCAGGTGCAGGAGAAAGCAGCACCCTGCAGCACAAGAAATCAGCAGCTGTTTATCTTTCCTCTCCCATTATTTCAGATTACAGCACTTTTGGAGAAGATTTTACAGAACCCTGTGTGACCTCATAAAATTACTTGCAATCTGCAAGGCAAGTCTCACCCACACAGTCAGGGGCAAGTCTTTCTAGTCCTCTGAAAATGACAGAAAACTTTAATTATAAAGCAATTGAGGGATAGGTAAAAGTATATGAGATGGTTACCTGGGTGAAGCAGAGGGACCAAACAAAAAGGGATCATCCAAGGCAGCTGTTACTTATGAGCCTGTGACACATGATTTGCTTAATTATTTAAAATATTACAGTTTCCTGTAATAACAGATTTGCAGTAAGGTCTGATATACAGAGCAGGAATAGCAATTATTGCTCAAGACACATTCAGCAGACCAGGACATAGAACAGGGGGAAGTAATGCTGTGTGAGAATGGGGTTAAAGATGTGATGCACTGATGTGTCCAGTCGTCATATGTGTCCACAGAGGTAAGAATCTCATACAATAAGAATATTTCCTTCTTTAATGTCTGGACACTTCACAAAAGCCCTGTTCTTTTTTTTTTTTTAACTTTACCTGTCAAATAGGCTATCAAACATGTTTTCTTCTTTCTGAATAAGAAGAAGTATAGACAATCTGAAATAGAAAATGGCAAGTTTTAAAAATAGATGGCAATTGGAGACTTCTATTTCCATTAAAAACTCAAATATTTAAACTTAATTCTTTACTTTCTGGCCAAAGAGCCTTAGTGGAACTTTGTAGTTTATCCAGGTCCTGTTTGATTCTGCTCCACTGGGATTACAAATTCAGGAAGGGGAGAGTAGATGGTACTTGAAGACAATATTCCTGTTCTTGCAAAGACAAGAAGGCGTTTAAAAATATTGAAGATGTTACTTAGGCTTCTGATGTCATAAGATTTGCAACAGTATTTTCTGATGTGAGGGCATACAAAAAGGTAGCGATAGTTGCAGAGAAAATAGTTTTCTGGTTTAAACATTTTCATTAAATCCCTGAATATATAAGCCCTACTACACTAAAAAAAAAAAAAATTTAAAAATCAACCGTCATTTGATAAAGATTGTCCCCTGACAGGCAAGTAATTCTGCAGCTTTTTAGGGTTAAGGTTACTATGGTGATGTCAGACCACACCTAGAAAAATTAGTTTGATTTGTCAGCCCACTTTCCAGAAATGTAATTACTAAAAATGGTTCTCCTTTTGATTCAAATTTCCAACATGATAAGTCATTTTCTAATATGAGGTGACTAAAATGATAACAAATGCTCCCTGATGGGAAGCACAGTCTGGTGTGATTGATCAGATTCAAAATGCCATACCACAGCAAAGGGCCAATGCATTTCACCTGAATATTTAACCTAATCTGCTTTTCTGGAAAGCTGCAATGAAAATGAAAACCTGTGTCTCACCTTGCTGAATTGTTGAAGATTTTAGGGTTATATTTTTTCTACCATCCTCTTGGCAGAAGAAGTGGTAGGCACTCGTTTACCCGTACATCCAATGGAGAAGTGATATTCCTTTTTCCTTACTTATACTGAAAAACAAATTGCAAATCCTTTTCCTCAGGTGCCCTTCCCACAAAGTCATCCTTACATGTGTATCCTTGCTGGATGACACCCAAGCTGTCTCCCCCTTACAACTCATCCTAATTCATCAATATTTATCCTGACCATGTTGTGCCTGCAATTGCAAGTACAGTTTTAATGCTGTGGTTGTCACTGGACCAAACAGTAAATAGACGTTGCAGTTTAACATATGCAAATGGAATGAGTGTATTCTCACTTCTGTCTTATACCCAGAATTTTGAACTGACACTTTTTTTACTCCTAATACTATTAGTGTTAATGGAAAAATGCCAAAATATCAAATCATTTTCTATAAACATGCACTCATACCAGATGTCCAGGAATGGGGATTAAGGAGTTTGCTCTGTATTTTTCATAGGATTTCTGACAACTTTACATTTCCATTTATATAGATCAGGAATAAATATTAAAAAATCAAACCACAAACTTTGAGCCATTTCTTAGGATCTGGTAAGATTTTGATAAGAACAAGTCTTTTAATTCTCATAGATTTATTCCCTCTTTTCCACAGAAAGGCCTATGCCTTTACATCTACTCTTTAGCATAGGGGAGTAGAGAATGCAACTAATTTGGGTTTTTTATGAAATCTAAGTACTAACTCCATGCAGAATTTGCTTGCTTTCCCCCAAAAAAATATTATCAGGACCTTTATCAAGGCCTATTGAAGGCCCTTAAAAGATTGTGCTTTTAAAGACTTTACAGTGGAACTTATCTACAAAGCAATGTTACAAGAAGAACAAATATGGGAATTGACTGAAAAAAGAATTTCTGAAATAAAGAAAATAGAGAAAAAATAGAAAGGTAAAGAGTTTTGGAGTAGAAGAACCTGGAATGAAATTGAAAGAATATTTGAGTCAAAGAGAAGAAGGCTGGATTGAAGGAAAGGCAGGAGTGCAAGGATAATATTATACCACACTATTTCTTACACATAGGTAAATGTAATGTTTAGAATAACTTATCTTTTTTTTAAACCTTGGATAATAAATACAAATTTATTGTTAGAGAAATGGTTTTGAGTTCCTGATGATTTGCTGATCTTTGAATTTAGAAAAGAAACAAATCTGAAGAAAAATATATCCTAATTTAAAAGCAGTGTTACATTTCGAAATCTATCAATTTAGATAAAGTAAAAAAATACTTGTAAGTAGTTTTAATAGAAGAATAAAAATGTAAAAAAATTCAGAACATTCTCTTCCTTTTTTCATTTGACCAAGAAACAGAAGCATTTTTTAGTTATACAACCTTATTCCTAAGTACTGACATGCAGAAAGACAAAGCAAGAGACAAAACCCAAATAATTGTGCACTTTTTCATTAAATTGCACACTATTGAATTTCTATTTCAAAAGAATCACTGCCTTCTAACAATTCAAAACACTGTATAACTTCCCGCTCTGTTACAAATTGCTTCCTCCTAACGGCAAGCCTCATTTATCAGTATTTTTTTTACAGTAGCAATACTACAGAATCTAGAAGAAGAAAGGCAAATAAAGACAGAAAGAAGGATAGACTGAGAGTGAATGAAAATCCTGAAAACTTTGTCATAAAAAGGAACATAGCAGAAATAAATGGTACATTGTTGCACTGAGGTTGAATATTCTTCTTTTTCAGAAATATCAAAATATATCAGGTAGCTTATTAAGCATTACAGTAAGATTTTTTTTTTTGCCTGATTTGCACTTTATTAATTACCTATTTTGAGAAGAAAGGTGAGGGATTTTAAATGCTAATAAAATCTTAGCTGAACTAATGTAAACACAACAAGAGATATGATATCAATACATGTGACTGGAAATATAAGACTCAGTAAAACTAAACTAAGGCACCATGGTGACAGGAACATTATATGAGTCTGTACAGAATGAGGCTTTTCATCCTAGCAGCAAACTGTTGGCAGAGAAAACGGGAAGAATAGGACTTGTCCCTTTCTGAGCTTCTTTATAATCTTCCCACTTCTAAAGGAACAAATCTTTTCAAGAGGAGTTTAAAGGTGAACCAATAGTAGATTTCTTTACAGTTTTGCCCGTCTTATTTTTCCCCAATCATGTTCCAAAAAAGGAGTCCATGACTCACAGCAAATGTTTTCCATCCTGTTTTAGTCACATATAACAGTACTTGTGCACCCTACCCACTGTCTTGTACATCATCGGGATTTTTTCTGCAAAACATATTTTCTTACACTTTGGTTGTGACATGAAATAATTTCAACCATTCCCAATGGAGATTGAAGTAGGCAAAAAGACAAGAGGTGCTCTTCGTATTACACAGCTGCAATAGCTGGCAGGTGGAAGTTTCGTCAGACATTTTTCTGCAAATATCTGTTTCACAACAAGAAAAAAGAAAGAAAATTTTTTTGGTACAAATGATATATTTTTAAAGCCCATCATATTTTTATAATGCTGCTTATTTTAAACTCTTACCATATGCTCTGCAAGTGATGCAGGCATATGGTTCACATAACAATACCATATGTCTGATAATATTTTGCTGTATATTACAGCAATAACAAACATTTATAATTTGTAGAGGGACTCAATTTAAATTATGTTGTATCTTCATTTTTTATATTTATAAATACTTCTGATGTCATATCTGAAGAAGGCTATAAATCTCCCAAAGTGTTTAATATTTCTAACTAAACATTCAGGGAGTATTTTATGGCTAAAACCATACATTCATCACCGTGAATAAAGGCTACTGCCCTTTGTTAAAACATGGAGAAAAATAAAATAATAATTAAAAAAAAATAAAAGCATACATTCAAATTACAATGCACTTAAGCAACTCCTTCTTTTTAAACACATATTTGCCACTTTCTCGTCTGAAATGCGGTGTCTGAAGTGTTTGGGTTTTTCTTCCCTTATACTCTTTTATGATGTTTAGTTCTTTATGGAATCAGCAAGGAAATGAGAGATGAACCAAAAGCAAACACGTATGAGACTCATCGTTCTCAGGACAAGATGGCATGTGAAGAGATGAAAGGAGAATAATTCTATATCCTCTTTTTTTGCTTGTGCTATTGTACAGGGATCCTGCTCAGAGTCAAGTACCACCATGTTAGGCATTCCCTCTTTTGGGATGCTCAGCCACACATACAGAAGTGAAACTAAGAAGAATGTTTTAGAGTAAGTCCCTCAACCCAAGCCCATGGAAGGAGAGAAAATGCAATGTTTGTGGGTTTTTTCATTTTTCAATGACTTACTTGATGGCTAAACACCATAGAAAAAATATGGATGAATCTGATTTCATTATTAGTACAAAGTCAGTGACTTTGGATGATGGCGTGTGACACGATAAGAAATAAGGAAGAAGGCTGCCTATATCTGGAAGAGACTTTAACCACTGTAGGTACATTGAAGTTATGTTTTCCAAGCCAGAACAGATGAAGCCTTTGCCGAGAATTTTCCTGGCTTGTGCACATCTAGAATGTAATGAAGTAAAAACAATTAATAAATTGGGAGACAACTAGACTCTCCAATGTCTCCAACAGAGTCAGAAAATTGAAAAACAACAGAAAACACAAAGATTTCAGTGACATGGACACTCATGTGGTTGTCAGTAGTCACAGTGACCTGATATATATGAAGTGACTAAAAAGGGAGGATCAATAATTCCTTTTTTCAGTTTAAAGTACTTACAAAGCACGCAGAAGAAATGAGTAAATAAACGGTGTTTAGAGAAACTATGAACTGAAGCTTCCAGGAATCTGAAAGCTCTATCTCTTTCTGCTATGGAAAATTTTACTCCCCTCCCTCTGGAACTCTGATGCTCTAGTTACCTCCTACAAGAAAACTTCCTGTAGTCTTCTACTATGATGATGCAGCTCTTTGCCCCTACTGAGCATGTTATTTACGAGTGCCATGTACTTCCACCAAATGAAAATTACAATTTAACCATGATCTAGAGTAAGACTACTCTCGTATGCAAAATCCCAAGCTTCTGAAACATCAAGAGTGAAACTGCATATATGTATATATAAAAAAAACCCATCCATTTTAAACATTTCATTTACATGAACAAATTTTAAAAGGTACAGCTAGGTGGGCAGAGAAACTAAGTATTGCTCTTTTACAGCTGCCTAATTTCAGTCAAAGCAATTTCATGTCCCACCATCAGAAGAAAGAAAATTCCCTCTTTGTATAACATATACTGCTTATTCTATATTTCTTATTCTTTCAACATTTTGTTGAATAAAATCAAAGAAATGGAAAGAAAAATGGTCCTTTGATGCCTTTTTTGTTTACATTAGTTGATAATTACATTGGGCCATATACCCTCCAGGTCTTCAAGCTGGTGCTTAAACTAGTAATTACCCCTAAAAGCATCAGCATCAGTTTTAATATACAGCTATGCCTGCAGTTTGTGTAACTAGACAGCTTGATGACTGAAGAGTGATGAACATCTGCTTTTAGATCTCTTTGAGGCCATTGTCTTTTCAGTGGATCTCATAACCAAGATACAAAGAAAGCAGAATTGAAATCTAGTGTCATACTCAAAATACCTGGTGAATTTGAGGGGGAATAGGCTCAATAGCTATGAATTTTGTGTGGCAGAGTCATATGTAACAGGACTGCTGTGAAATTTTGATGTATTCTAAAGTGATGATGTGGGGCAACTGTCAGTTACACCCTTTCAGCCAAGTCTTTTAAAAATATTTGTTTATTAAGGCTGTTGTTAAGACAGAAAAGCATTTGCATTAACAGTGATGGTTAAGATTTTTCTCAATCCTTAGTAAGGTAAGTAAGATGAGGATAAATATGGTTCCTGATTCAAGTTACCTCCACTCTAAGCCAGTGGGGTATCTGTTGTCACTAATCTGCACAGAGTCCTTGATTTGAATGGATTTAAATGGTAGTGGAGCCTAGTACTTTGTTTTCATAGCACTGACTAACACTATCTCAACTTTTCTGTCCATAAATTTTTTATTTTATATATCTTTTTCAGTTTTGGTTGTGATTTTTTCCACTGCATCCTGAGATTCATGTAATAATGAAAAGAAAATTTTCTGATTGCAGAAAAGGCAAGGGTGCATTCTATGCCACAGGCAATATAGCCAGCAAATCATCTAACAAATAACAAGCCAAGACAAAAGCCAGATTTCCCTTACAGATTTTTTATGTCCATAAGCAAATTAAAACACAGCTCAGAAGTTCACATAATGATCAATGCAGTGTTTCTGAAGGAAGAAGAATAACTCATTTTTTAAAAACTCATTTTAATTTCATACACTGTTTGTATCACAAGTAGATTAATAACTTATGTGATAAACAAATACGCAATTTTTTTCTCTTCATTTTCTTGAAAGACAGCTTAGTTCATTTTTTTCCCTTTTCTAGATAGTTTTTATTCTTAACCTGAAGCCAAAACTCATATCTCTCTCTTAGAGTCTTCTCAATGTTGAGATAAGATGGAACAGTGGTTATCTTAGCATTTCTTAGCATTTTCTCTGACCAGGGCTTTCTACACAGCTTGCTTATTAAGGGAAAACTTCAAATTTTCTTCTCTTCTTTAACGGCTGACCACTTTCAAAAACCAACAGGTTTTGTGGTCTCTAAATAGGACTGTATTCACATGCTTTCCACACTGAGACACAGCATTCATGTCAGAGTTTGAATCAGCACATATTATACCTCAAAGAATTGGGTTCAATTAGCTCACTGAAGAAACCTAAGAAGTTTTGGAAACCCTTATGAGTTCCTTCTCAAAATCCTAAACAATTTTTCAGGTTTAACTTATGTTTGATCTGAAGTATAGTTGAAGGTTTGTGGGTTTTTCTTGTCAGGACTGAACAAGTTACATATATATTTTAAAAAAAACTGCTGAAAAACAAGTTCCTGTGTCAATCAAATGGAAAGTTTTGTTTTTAACTTACCATAAAGAGCAAGAAAAGTCAGAAATGCCCTTGGCTTTCTGAAACACTAATGGAAGTTATACAAAAGTAACCTAACTTAAAAACATATACCAAAAGTAGTACTAATGCTGTAGTGGGTTTTTTATACTCTATTGACAACTGTTGCATAAATCTACAAAACCTTTCTAGTGTTACATAACACAGAGGAATCAGTCCACTTAGAAAAAGAGTTCTGAAGCAAAATGGAGTGGAATAAATTTATGTGAGAAAATTTATTTAATTCTTAGTCATCAAAATTATTTCTCTGCTTGGAAGAGAGACAATATGATTTCACTAATATTTTTCTAAGCAACAACACAAAAATTACTGGTAGAATCCTTACCCAGATTTTTTTTATTAACTTCATTTTCAAGAAGACCAAGGACTTTAGATTATGTTGTTGAAAGAAGGCTTTGATCTAGAGAGACAGATTAGCCATTGTCCGATTCATTAGCAGCAGTATTTTCATTCTAATACCCTGCTCCGGTGTAGTAGTAAATCTTGTGAGATTAACTTTTAAATGCTCAGTAATAGGAAATCATCAATTCTCGGTAACAATCTGCAGCTCACATGTTTAGAAATGACTTTTGCTATTTTAGTATTAATTTTATGTACGTTTTCACAGATAAAGAAAGTACCTCTTGGTTTAACAGATTTAGCATAACTTTGCTGATCTTCATTGATACAGCCTCCTTGGTTTTACATGCATTCACGTTGAAAACAGTGTGCAGTGGCAGGAGTTGACTAATCATTAACCTCAGGATTCAATGTAGCAACAGTATATGGAAGCTTTCTCTAAGGATGCAATTTTAAAAGCCAGAGAATCAATTCGAAAGTCAAACTCCACTCTGCTTGCTGTCCAGGTTCCTGCTGTCTTAGTGTCTCCAACAGAGTTCTCGAGTGACTGTGTTTATGTGCAATGATCCACTTTGAATCTGCTTGGCCTTGAACCAAATGTCCAGGAGAAATGAAATTGTTTGCTACAAATATGGTAGCTGGTGATATTATTCCAGGGATCCCTTACACCAAGGCATAGATCAGTTTGGTTTTGATGTATTTTCTGTAGCTTCTGTAGAAGTTCCTGTCTTTTTGTTTATGATAACAAAAGTTGATGAGCTTCGTGCTAGAGAAGTTTGTGCACAATCGTATGTTTTTGTTGCATCGAGTGATTTTTCTGTTGTTCATGAACTCTAAATTCTCTGAGGTTGCTGACAGTCATTCATAAGAAAAGTAATTAGATTTCATTTCAGTAAAGGATTTCCACAATTCTGCAGAGGAACCTGTAACTCAAGCAGAAGAACAATCTCTTGTGTGTGATACAATGCTGATGACACCAAGATCATGGACTCTAGATTCTGGCTACTGCCCTTTACATTGCTATTTCCCCTCAGAAGTAAATGCTGTAGTCACTTTTGGGAAAGATTTACAGCCCCATCTCCTTAAAATTTCCTACGTGCAAATAAAGGACAAAACTGGGGCATGGGAAAGAGCACATAGGTATGCTGAATTTACTTCTTATCTGTATGGGAATATACCCTGTAAGATGTGTCAGCCTCACTGATGTATCGGCTGAGATCTGTACAACTACAGTGAAAGGAATTCTACATTCTTAACAAGGCATAAGTGCTACAAATGTTCACGCACAGTCATCTGTCTTACAACATGGACTTCTGTGTTGGTTGTTTTCTGTTGGCCATTTTTTGATTTTTTCTTTATTTTTTTTTTTAGTAATTCAGTTGATGTTACTGTAAAATGTGACTTAAAGGAAGATTTATGGTGTTGTGGTTTGTTGACCTTCACTGGCTGCCAGATACCCATCCAGCTGCTCTCTCATTACCCTCCATCCCCTCCAGGACAGGTTGAAAAATCTTGTGATTTTACTTACCAGTCATCATCAGAGACAAATCAGACTTGATTTGGAGAAAATTAATTTAATTCATTGCAAATTAAAAATAGAGGAGGATGATGAGAAACAAAGCAAAACTGAAAATATATTCTCCCAACTTCTCCCTTCTTCCAAAGTTCAGCTTCATTCTGAATTCTTCTACCTGCTCTCTTCCAAGGCAGCTCAGAGAGGATGAGGAGCCATGGCTTGTGGTCAGTTCATAACACTCCCGCTCTACTGCTCTTCCTCATAACTTTCCCTTGATCAAGCACGCAGTCTGTCCCTTGGGATACGATCCTTCATAAACTGCTCTGTTGGTGGTCCTTTCTATGGGTTGTACTTCTTCAAGAACTGCTTCAATGTGGGTCCTCTCCACAGATTACAGTTCATCAGGAATCGACTTCTCCAGCGTGGGTCACCTAAAGGCTGCAGGTCCTGCCAGGAGCCTGCTCCAGCGTGGGTTCTCCATGGGCTTCAGCTTCCCTCAGGATGCATCCACCTATTCCATCAGCGGGTCCTCCACAGGCTGCAGAGTGGATATTTGTTCCACTGGTGTCCTCAATGGGCTGCAGGAAGGAGAACAACCTGCTTCTCCAGAATCTTCACAGGCTGCAGGGGATTCTCCACTCTGACCCATGGAGCACATCCTCTCTCTCCTTCTTAACTGACCTGGATGATTTCATAGTCGTTTCTCTATCATTTCTCTCTCTCTGTCTCTCTCACAACTTCTGCCTGATGCATATTACCCTCTGTAAAATGCACTGCCTGAGAGGTGTCTCCAGTGGCTGAGAGCCTCAGCAGCACCCTGCTGTGGGCTTGTTCTGGAGCTGGAAGGAACAGGCTCTGTCCAGCATGGGGCAGCCCTTGGTGTCTTCTCACAGAGGTCACCTCTGCAGCCCTCCCTCGGTACCAACTCTTGCCATGTAAAACTGGTATGAGTATTTTTGGTTTTCACAGAAATTTCAAAATAATATAACAAAGCAATAAATCTCAAAACAATCATTTCAATTACACAGGGAGCCAAGATATATTCAGATATGTGGACAGTGTACTCACAGTCAGCCTTTTTTTTCTCTATTCTCTTAAAGCTCTTTTTTTCTACAATTCACTTCTCAATAACCTTCATGGACACCTATATAATTTACTCAATTTCAACAGAAATTTCAAATATTCTTTGATTTTCATAACAATTCTGTTAAATGCAGATTTTTAGTTTGAAATCAGGCTTATCTTTTAGAAATTTTGACATTCAGAGTATTTTAGTGTCAACTGAATCACCTTGTTTGGTGATGGTTTAAAAGTGTATTGCTGCTAATAATATTGATTATTTTTGTGCTCTTGAAACTGATTTTTTATACTTTCTTATCAATGGCATATTAATAAATAAATAATTCCATATTCTATAACCAATTGATATCTACAAGAGTTTAGTGATAAATTAATTGTCAAAATTATGCTTTGATTCTTATCCGCTATTATAAGAATGAAGCTCCATAACAGTATTGGCAAAATATGGATTATTTGCTGAAATTTTGGACAGAATTTTATTGCCATCTGAAATGTAACAAGAAAAGTATCACGCTGATACTCTTCAGTCAGTTAAAAAATATGCTTCCTAAGCCAAAAGGAATTTTGAAGACAATACAACTGAAAAATCAAGAATCCAAAAAGCTATATTTTTCATACTTTAAGGTTTATACATAAGTCCTTTTAAGGGGACTATTTTATCTACTGCAATCTGTAGAGTTTGGAGCTGCTCCTCAGTTAAGTTCATAACAAATTTTGCATGTGACTCATACTCTAAATTCCAAAAATATATCTTCCATTTTCCTGCAATTTTGCATAATTGGTCTCTGAGAAGAGCAAAAGAATTATGCAACTATTTGATATGCATTAAGGGAGCTGTTTGAGACATATGGGATTTCAAAAAGTTACTCATATTTCACTTTTTGAAAGTAGCGCATCTTTCTCATGACATATTTTTAAAAGAAGGTTGAGCCTGGAGGCTCAGAACTTGCTGTATTTAAAAGAATTTATGTAAAACTGGGTACTGATACACTGTGTGTTGAAAAAGACAGAAATATTTTATTACATGAGTTTTGGATCAAACCATATCTAAATAAGGTTGTACTGAATTATGGCTGATACTCAGCTATAAACGTGAAGTGCGCTCCATCATAGGTAAAGTTATTGTAAAAATGTAACTGCTACAAGAAACTTGGATTTCCATAAGGACAGAAACAGAGGCTTCCATCAAAACTGTGAAGGATTCCACAGCAAATAAATTCCAGTGCCAGACCAAAATAAAACCTATCCTTTCTTAAAGGGTTATAATATCACAGTGGGGGAAAACACTTCATTTTGAAGCTGCATTTTAGTTATATAGCTTTTCCAATTTAAATTGTTAAAAAAACCAATACCATCAAATGTTTTGTTTCCTTGGATCCATTACATGTATTTATTCACTGTTGGGTCATCAAACCAAAAAAATCAATCTTTTGCACAGCTCTAGTTAATATAATGTGCCTGCCCTGACCTTCCAAGGAAGCTGTGCATAAACAGGAAATACAAATTCAATTTATAACCACAATGATGAGATGAAAGAAGGCAATTCTTTAAAATAAATCTAAATAATTTTCCCCTGACCTCTCCTCGCACTTCATACAACAAAAACAGATAAAAAGCGACTTGTTTGATTGCTTCTTGCTGAACTGAATGTGGATACAAAAGCAATCAGTAAAAAGCTGGTCCTCCGTTTCAGCATTTATGTAGCATTTGATTGGGAATACATCTGACTTTTCAGCATTGTATACATTTGAAGAATTAAAGGGTTTATGTTATATAAGGCATGCATTTTTAAAGATTCCCAGAAACAATAGGGTTTTTCTTAAAATTTTTGCCTTTCCTGCACAGATCTTATGACCTAGACAGATTATACAATATATCAAATAAAACGCATGAAGACAGATGAACTGCACTGTAATATTTTTGGGGATTCCAGGGATATGTGTTTAGAAGTTAGGCAATGCCAGAGTTACATAAAACCTTACATGATCATGTACCTCATATTCATCACTGTACACTCTTTAACCTCCTGAAAACATAATAGTTTTAAGATTCCTCTTTCTTTTCATGCACAGGATGAATAACTCTCATTTAATAGAATTCAATGATATCCTTTGTTTCTTTTAGCTTTTTGTACTATCTCTAGTCCTTATTTAATGGAGTCAATTGAAACTCAGAAGACAGATTTGTTAATTTCTACAGGAACTTTTCTGTTCCAAACAGAAAAGTATTACTAGAACTCTTCACAAGGATTATTCAATTGAATTTATGCTCAGAGTGGTCTGCTGACATAAGTATTTTTATGTCCATTTTACAGAAGCAGCAATGAGTTGTAGGGACATTTCGTAGACAGAAAAACATATCTCAATGCCCAGCCATTAGAACCTAATTTTCCAGTATAGATTCCATGTTGTGTTCAAATTGCAGCTGCTGCACCATGGAGGCTTAAATGTATATATATATATATGTGGCTATAGAGTTCTCAGAAAATGGGAAAGACATGAAATGAAACATCACTTCGTTGCATGATGTTAGCTTTCACTCTTATCACAGCAGAATCTACCAGAAGTCAGTCACAATAATGAGCCTAGCTGCAATCTCTAGCTTAGGTTTTTCTTAACCCATAGATTCCTAAAAAGTAAAAACTCATTCCATTTCTCTGCAATGGTGTCTGAATCTTTATAAGTTTTCATGTTTCTTAGACTTTTTCCAGACTTCTACTGATTATGTTCAGAGACAAAACATGGAATAGCTCATTTTAACCATTCTTGCCTCTCCTTTGACCAGATAGAAGTAATTGATTATCTTCCATTATCTTCACCAATGTCCTGCATATAAAGAATGAGGCTACTTTGCCAATGGTTTTCATAATAGTTCTGACTGACAAAGTTAGGATTCAGAAACAGTTTCCTCTGTTCTCGTAAGGAAGGCAAGCTCTCATCATCTTAGAATGACACAGTCATAAAATGATTTGGGTTGGAAGGGATTTTAAAGATCATCTAGTTTGAAACCCCTGCCAAAACCCTGTCCCTGCTAAAGTGACAACTTTTTGCTCTATTCTTTCCAGTTAGAATGCCACTATCTCTTTTATCTACCTCTGCTGACTTCTGCTTCTTTCTATGCTTTCTACTTATGCATTTCCAGGCCCCCAACTAAGATGCTCATTCCATGTCCAGCACCAGTTCTTTCTCCAGAACTCCTTTCTCCTCTGCCTGTCCTTCTTTTAATATTTTAACCAGTTTCCATGATCACAGGTTCTCCCTTTCAGTTTCTGTAGGCTCAGTGCTGCTCTTCCCTTGTCCCTAATTGCTTTGTTTCTGCAGATTAGTCTGTTACTCCAGTTGTTGTCTCTTACCAATGCCCATTTCCAGTTACCCTTGTGCTCCTGAGAGTCTCATATTTCTATTTCTGTGCAGGTTTCTCACCCAGTCAAGAAATAACCAGTGGTGTTCAGCACTGAGCCTGGTACCTTTTCTAGCATCAGTCTGAGGCAAGCTTAGCATAAAAAAAGAATTCCTCTTGAAACTGTTAAGATTCCTATATCAAATTTATGTGAACTATGCTTTTCTTTTTAATCATATAGCTCATAGACAACTTCCAACAGACTTCACTGTGACAGAGAAAGCACATACTGTAATAGTTTGCCAATTTTCAAGTTCAAAGTATGAATTTACTCTTTTTTTTTAATGTTGGCCAGTCAACAGCTTTTTTATTGGTATCATTCTTGGAAAGAACTAAACCACCTTGGCTGGCAAAATCCAAATAATTTCACTTTGCAACGGACATTCAGCACAAGAAATTTCAATCTGACTGCTTAGCTTGGCAAAGTCTTAAGTGCCTGAACACAAAATCTTGTGGTAGGTGGCACTGGATTCTTAACGACTTACAGTCTTACGGCGTGAGGGAAATAGTCTCTTCATCTCTGATTGAATTTGCTTCTCCTCTAACTCTTTGGTTATTCTTAACTGCTTAGAGAAAATGCTGCAGATATATTGAAACATATGTTAAATTATGAAGAGGTTTTGTTTTCGACATTTTCACCCCAGTTTTCTCATACAGACTAGTGGTCAGCCCATGCCAAGAAGCTTAGACTTCACCTATTGAAGCAAAATTTGACAAATGTTTCTAAATGCTGGTAGAATTTTCCTTTTATTCATATTGAGACAAGGAAATATGATGTCTCCCTTTCTTCCTTCTTCCCCCTTGTTGTTAAAAATCCTTGCTAGAACTGTTCAAATTGATAAATACATGTAGCAGTGGTAAGAAAAAATCTGATGCTCTCTACTTTTCTATAATGTAGTATAGGTGGTGAAACTAACCTAGATTTGTATCCCTAGCATAAGAGATAAGTATCTCTTGTATATGAATACAGAGCTCTTGAATGCTCAGATAATTCTTATTATTTACACTCCTAAGTCACTAAATCCACAGTTGTCATTCAGAACCCACTTATTGGGGGCTCATGGTACAGTCACATGCCAAATACCAAAAATCTTCAGAAGAGGAAAGATTGTGAGAATGGTTGGATGTAGATAGTCCCTTACTCTCCTGCAGCTAAGGAATCTGAACAATGACCTTTCTCTCTCTCTGCAGCTCAGACATCTTCACCTCCAACTTTATACCTGTTGCTTTTCCAAAGCATATGGGTGGAAAATTTTATTTGAGCTTAAAACTGAATGTGAAAAAGTTTAGAACAGTCTAATAAGAGGCCTGGATGCCTAGAATACCATCAATTTCAGAAAAGAAAATATAATTGCTTTTATACAGAGTCCAAAATAGACGTTTCTTCTGTTCAGCTTACCTACAGAATAATATACCGAAGAATGTATGTCTGTCATATTACTTCCTCATCACACACCTATTACAAAAAGCACAAGCTCCTCATGGCATCTTAGCATATGCCTTTTAGAAGATTCACCTTTTAAATATGTCATGGAAATAGAAATGAGAAGAATTTCTGCAAATTAAGAATCAAGAGAAATCCCCAGCAATGGTGGTAGCAAACCCTTAAAACTGTCCTTGGGAGCAAAATAATTGCTTTCACTTCAAGCTGAAGAAGAGAAAGTGTAAATTCCTTCTGACTCTACTTGATTATGTTGAAAGAAAACAGTGACAGACTTGGCAAAAAGTTTGTTAAAACCCTCGAAAGGAAGAGGACTTCTTTAATTCAAGTACTTTATGAAAAGGCAGAATAACAAAATTGTAAATTTTATGAGCTTCTGTTTAGAAAAACAGAAGTGTGGTCTGAGCTGAGAAAATATCTGTTTACAAAAACAGCAGCCCATATTTTAAGATTAAAACACTTGCAATTAAAATATAAATAAGCATCGTTATTACATATAATATCACAATAATTTAAAAATAAGCTGAAAGAAAGGTACTAATGGCAGAACTACACTGCTGATTTTTTTTTTTAATAGGAGTAACCTAATTAAGAAGTATTTGGATATGTCCATAATATCCTTAGAATCAAGAAATCCACAGGCGCTATTAAATCCTTTAGGAAACCCAAGATGCTTCAGTTTGATTAGCCTGGGGTGCCAGTTTTGATGAACAATCTGTGGAAAGATACATTTTGGAAATATATTCCCTAAACCCAGTGATTGTACATGCATTCTGTGTACCAGAAAAGACTGCTGACAAATTAATTCCAGTGCTCTTACAAGATGTTCTGAAGCCTGACTTAAACAAGTTATATCTTCAAACAGACCCTGTGCTACACTGTGACAGTCACACATGTGTTTCAGAATCTCAGGATAAATATTCTCACCACATGCACTACCATAAGTTTGTTTATCCATTGTAACCTTATCTCAAATTTACAATTATAAGAAGTAATTTCACTGCAAAATGAATTTCAATTATTTCTTCCATATTATCTTTCCCACTTCCATTCCAACATGTACTGTACTCTTAGCACAGTCTTTAAAGAGATCTCTATTAGTATATAATAATTAGTATATTGCTGATTTTTTAGAAGTGTCCATAAAGCAAAATCTGATTTAAGCATGGTTAGGTTACCATAACTGTCAAAGCTACCAGAGAACTTAACTTTGAGTCAAAAAGATGAAATTTGGCAGTGTCAAAATAAGATGAAGTTTGACGGGTCATTATGTAGTAAAGATAAATTTTGAAAATTTTTCTAGAAACTAAAATAATAACACAATTTACTTAATTGGAGTAAAAAATGGTAATTAAGGTGATTTTAGTGCTATAAATCAATATCATCAGTGTGTTGATAGCAGTGGTTATTCACTGGAGTTATTTCGGACTTCTTGTTCATACATATGTTTACATCTGTAATGGAAGTCTGCACTATTTATTACTGTATGAACCTAATTATCAAACTTAAATGGTATCCAGATGTCTTCCACTTTCCTGAATACTTTTAACTTGATTTTTTTAGATTAAGAAAGAAACTGTGTCTCAATTTTTGTCTAGCAGTTTTGTAAACAATTCAATGATAGAAATAGTTTAGTTTAACTGTTTTATAGAAAATAAACAGCCTGTTTCAAGAGTAGCAGTAAAAGAAGCAATAGACAAAGAGAGGCAAATATAAGAATCTGCTGGGGTGATACAGACAACAAATTCCCTGTAAGTCCCTGGCTAAGTTAGACAGAGCCAGCAATGTGAAAGTGAAAACAATCTTGACCAGGTAGAAAAAGAGAGGCAAGTGTCTCTTTCAAATGAAAGGTTCTTCATCAAGCAGATGTCAGCTGGAAAAGGAAGAGAATCCATCGACTCTGAACCTGAAGATCGAGATTGAGAAAAGCACTTTCTGTTTGTTCAATTATACTCACCACTGGACTTCCTCAGGATTTCTTTTGTATTGCGGGAAATGTTGACGGCTATATTAACCTTCATAGTATAAGGCTTTGTCTAAAAAGTGGGATGGTCAAAGGACTCACTTGATAATCTGTTCTTAGAAATAAAGATTAGGGGAAATCACTCAGGGAGACCTGTGATCACATTTGGTGGCTGACATAGCCTGAATAACAATTACTATTTACAGAGAGAGGAAAAGCAAAATACTCTATTTTGATTCAGAATGCAAGTGTTCATTCAACATATATTACTATTGCTAATATGGATACAAAAAAAAAAAATCTGAAATCTCACATCAGAAGCTCAGATTTTTTTCTTCAAAAATCTTCTTGTACATAATAAAACAGTGTCATATGTGCATTGGGGTCTGCATTTCCTGGAAATGATAATATGTTTTTTCAAATTTAGCATTTTGCTATTCAGAAGATTCTTAGAATCAGTTTGCCTTCTTAGCCCTGTAGATGAACTACTGAAGTTATATCTTCTGTGGATGTTCATCTAGCACAGAGCTAGGCTGGGTAAAAAATTACCTGTAAGATTTGAACAATGCAAAAATATATTACTAGGTTAAGTACAGGAAAGCAAACTCTTAATCTAACCACTTGCCCTGCTCATCTTTCTGCACTCTGAAATTTCATCCTAGGCTGCAAACAGGTGCGAGTCATAGTTTGAAAATCTATCATTTAGTCATTTAAGTATATATAAAGCTGAATTGTACACAGGATTGCTACCAATGAGAGGAAGGTAGAGGTACAATGGGTGTGAAAAAAGGTCTCATAAAATAACATTTTACATTGAAATTTTTGTAAATCATGCAATTTATCCTAAATGAGTATATACTGTATTTTCTACTCTCTTAAGCAAAAATATTTCTAACATTTTTTAATGTGACTGAATTTGGTTTTTTCTATCGTGGTACTAAACCAAAGGTTACAAAAAGGTTTTGAAGAAATTTAGACACCTTTTTCTTTATTTTAAAAAGAGTTAAATAACCCATTATTGCATAGCATAACTAGAAATGGATCCCAACTTAGAAATTCCTACAAAAATATGCTTTGTATATTACCTTCAAGAGCAAATTACTCTCTCAGAATCACAGAATTGTTAGGGTTGGAGTGATCTCTGGAGATGATCTAGTCCCACCCCTCCTGCCCAGGCAGGGTCACCTAGAGTAGGTGACATAGGAACGCATCCAGATTGGGTTTGAATGTCTCCAGAGAGGGGAAACTCCAAGACCTCCCTGGGCAGCCTGTCCCAGTGCTCTGCCATCCTCAGCGTAAAGAAGTTCTTCCTCATATTGAGGTGAAAATTCCTGTATTTTAGTTTACGGCCATTGTTCCTCATCCGGTCGCTAGGCACCACTCAAAAGAGTCTGGCACCATCCTCTTGGCACCTCCCTTTGAGATATTTGTATTCCTTATTTGGATCCCCTTTCAGTCTTCTGTTCTCTAGACTAAACAGGCTGAGCTCCCACAGGTATCCTCAGAACAGAATTGCTCCAGAGTTCTGATCCTCTTTTCTGGACCCTCAGCACTAGTTCCTTGTCTTTCTCCCAATTGAGGAGCTCAGAACTGGACACAAAGTAAAGACACTAACATTCAAGAACCAGAAAGAGACAAAAAGCAAGTGTGTTTACAAAATTTTTTTTTTTTCTACTTTTCTTATGTCTAGCAGAAACAAAATAATAAATTCTTCATTTTCTCTATTCATACCATTTCCCTTATTACAAAATTCTGCCATATTGCTATTCAAAAAGAGTTTTTTTAAAAATTCCTTTATTCATTAAGTTTAACTTTTGAGATTTATGAGCTCAAAGGAACTGTCATTATTCTTCTTACATTTGGCAGAAAAAAGTTGCTTGATGAGTTTTGCTTTATCTATATGTGAGAAAAAGTTGTCATCATGTTCTCATTAGGTACCTTTATACATCACAGACAAAATTCAGAGTATATAAAATTAGTGTAAATGTTTCTTTTCAGGGACAGCTTGCTTAGCAATGCCCATAAATAAAGAATCTAGAACTTAATCCTGGATAACCAGCATTTGTAGTTTATTTAAAACTGGTGCTCTCAAATATCGGTTGTGTAATATTAAAAACATCTTTTCTTGTTATTTCCTTTTTTCTTTTCTATATAACACCAGAGTTTTAACCATTTTGCATTTCAACAATACAATTCCTAATCTCCAGTTCCTTTGTAATATCAGATGCAAAGATATTGTCCACTATGTGTACACCATATACAGGAAAAAGGCTGTGTGGTTGTGCAGTGAGGGAACTGTGCCGGATTTTGAATAGGACCTGTACTGCAGAGTTTGATGGTACCAAGTCTGAGGTATGAGACTGAGATATGCTGAAGCAAGGGACTACCAGTAGACAACTTTCTTTGTCATCATGCAGCAGGACAAAACAGATACTAGTTAGCCATAGTGTATTCTGGACAAGAAATAGATATATCAAAAAATGAGTATGCCTTCCTCCTGTCAGACTTTGATATTGAAACCCTATTGAGTGCACTCTCAGGCTGATATCAAGAAGCTATGCATTTCTGGCTGCCATGCAGTGAGTAGCTCAGCTCACCCAGGCTTGGAAACACATTGCAATGATGTATAGTGGCAAAGAAAAAGGTGCGTCCATTTATGCTCTTCCCCATTCCATTCCACGATGTGATGGCAACATCACATGATTGTAAGTGATGTGATCCAGTTTAGGGGGAAAAGGGGCAAGTATCCACCTGGAACAGGACAACCTTGGATGTACACACAGACTGGGGAATGAGAGGTTGGAGAGTAACACTGTGGAAAGAGATCTATTGGTCTTGGTCAATGGCAAGCTGAATATGAGTCCATGGTGTGCCTTGGTAGCCAAAAGTGCCCACCATGTCCTGGATGCATCAACACAGCATCGCCAGCTGGGCAAGGGACGGGGTTGTCCTGCTCTGCTCTGCACTGCTGCAGTTTCATCTCAAATATTTTGTGCAGTTTTGGAAACTACAATATAAGAATGATCTAAGGCTATTAGGGAGTGTCCAAAGGAGGGAAACAAAGATGGTGAAGGGCCTTAAGGGGAAGCCAAATGAGGAGTGGCTGAGGTCACTTGGCTTGTTCAGCCTGGAGAAGAGGAGACTGAGGGGAGACCTCATTGCACTTAAAACTTCCTTGTGAGGGGAAGAGGAGGGACAGACACTGATCTCTTCTCTGTGGTGACAGTGACAGGACTCAAGGGAATGGCCTCATGCTGTGTCAGGGGAGGTTTAGGATGGATGTTAGGAAAAGGTTCTTCACCCAGAGGGGGGCTGAATGCTGGAACAGGCTCCCCAGGGAAGTGGTCATGGCATCAAGCTTGCAAGAGTTCAAGTGAGTTTTGGACAATGTTCTCAGGCACACAGTGTGATTTTTGGGGCTGTCCTGTGCAGGGCCAGAAGTTGGACTTGGGTGACCCTTTTGACTCGGGATATTCTATGATTCTACTCCAAGTGACATTAGTACCAAGAAAGAATGGTACAGCTTTATATTTTTCGTAAGATTAAATATCTGTAAAAAAAAAAATATATATATTAGAAATCCTATTCATGTCATAATGTATTTAATATGTTTTTTATTTTTATTTCATTCAGCATGGACAAGCAGGCTGACAGTATAGAACCCCTCTTGTTATTGTATGCATGACACAATCCTGCAGCTGAATACTTAAATGAACCAATTCAAGAGTGTAAGTAAAAATTTTATACTTCTGATTATACACTGTGTTTTCTTTCTCTTTGAATGCCCATTTCATTTGTTCTTTCATAGTTTTCAGTAGTATATTCAAATAGTCGATCATCAACTTCACGTGGAAACACGATTATCAATCGACACCCAGAGGATCTTCTTGGTAATCAATTCAATATTTAAACAGTGTTCTGTATACCCTAAAAAAACCCCCAAAATCAAAAAAAGCTTAAAATATCTGTACATAAATTTTCTTTGCTCCTGAAAGGGGCTAACCTTATTATCTTTTTAAGTTCAGCTTTTTGAGGGACTTTGTGATGTAAAAGGTTTTATCAGCTATCAAGGAATATCCATGTCACAAAACTGCTGAAATGCTGCCTGTCATAGAAGCAGACACAAGGAGAGAAGAAAATAGTGAGGAAGTTCTAGAGACATTCCAATGATGGTAATCTGATATGCTAATGCAGATGTGTGTAAAGACACATATTTGTCTGCTTCTGGTAGACTGATCTCTGTTATCATGCCTGGATCCAGAGCCTTTGGTCCTTCTTTGCATACTGCCTTTGTCACATGAATCAATCATTGTTACACACATTTTCTCTGAAAGAAAATTTCACACATTAATCCAAGTATAAATACCAAATATTTTTACAGACAAATGTCGTTACAAGAAAATGTTTTCACAGATTTAAAAACAGTAGAGGTGCTGCAATGAACAATTAAGAAAAAATATTTACTAATANCACAGTGTGATTTTTGGGGCTGTCCTGTGCAGGGCCAGAAGTTGGACTTGGGTGACCCTTTTGACTCGGGATATTCTATGATTCTACTCCAAGTGACATTAGTACCAAGAAAGAATGGTACAGCTTTATATTTTTCGTAAGATTAAATATCTGTAAAAAAAAAAATATATATATTAGAAATCCTATTCATGTCATAATGTATTTAATATGTTTTTTATTTTTATTTCATTCAGCATGGACAAGCAGGCTGACAGTATAGAACCCCTCTTGTTATTGTATGCATGACACAATCCTGCAGCTGAATACTTAAATGAACCAATTCAAGAGTGTAAGTAAAAATTTTATACTTCTGATTATACACTGTGTTTTCTTTCTCTTTGAATGCCCATTTCATTTGTTCTTTCATAGTTTTCAGTAGTATATTCAAATAGTCGATCATCAACTTCACGTGGAAACACGATTATCAATCGACACCCAGAGGATCTTCTTGGTAATCAATTCAATATTTAAACAGTGTTCTGTATACCCTAAAAAAACCCCCAAAATCAAAAAAAGCTTAAAATATCTGTACATAAATTTTCTTTGCTCCTGAAAGGGGCTAACCTTATTATCTTTTTAAGTTCAGCTTTTTGAGGGACTTTGTGATGTAAAAGGTTTTATCAGCTATCAAGGAATATCCATGTCACAAAACTGCTGAAATGCTGCCTGTCATAGAAGCAGACACAAGGAGAGAAGAAAATAGTGAGGAAGTTCTAGAGACATTCCAATGATGGTAATCTGATATGCTAATGCAGATGTGTGTAAAGACACATATTTGTCTGCTTCTGGTAGACTGATCTCTGTTATCATGCCTGGATCCAGAGCCTTTGGTCCTTCTTTGCATACTGCCTTTGTCACATGAATCAATCATTGTTACACACATTTTCTCTGAAAGAAAATTTCACACATTAATCCAAGTATAAATACCAAATATTTTTACAGACAAATGTCGTTACAAGAAAATGTTTTCACAGATTTAAAAACAGTAGAGGTGCTGCAATGAACAATTAAGAAAAAATATTTACTAATAGGAAAAAGAAGAAGATGAATCTTTTTGCAAAAAAAATAAATCATTTATAATGGCTTTCACAAACATTTTCCCTCTTACAAGGATCAAGTTATAGCCTGAGGTGCATTTACACAGTCAGCAGAGATTTGGAAAGTTATGATCCATACAATTGGAAGGGCTTTTTTTCTTTCTTTTTTTTCAAATGAGGACTTTAAAAACAGTGGTATCTCTGAAAAAGGGGAACAGCTCAAAATAAGCATATTCATAAGGAAGGATGCAAGGATCTCATTAGTTATCTTAGTACTCTTGTCATTTAGTAGGAAAGGCAACACACAGGACATAATCCTGCCTTTTTATTACAGACAAGTTCCCTGTTAAAAATAATCACTGTTTCATTAATTAATAATTTCCATTTGAGGAAAGACATTAAATATTTCTGTAAGAAAAAAAATTCAGCATGTATTTCAATCATGTAGACTATGTGCAACCATTTCTAGACAAAAAGGTGTATTGGATAAGACAGTTTCACAGTAGTCATATCCCAGTTTCTTTGTCTTTTTCTTAGGCACTGAAATGTAAATAAAACCTTATCATTTAACGTAGAACTGGTCCCTCCTCCTCTCCCTTGTTTATTCCTTTCAATTTTCAGTTTTGACTGGAACTCTCTAAGAGCAGCACTTAAACTAATTGCAATTTTTCTTTTGCTTCACTCACCCTTTTCACTTCACCACTTCGTACCTTCACATAAAGGAAAGGTGACCAACTTCCTCTGAAGGTGATGCTAATGCAGTTCAATAAATAGCAGAGGGAACAGGGTGACCTGAAATGGTGAAAGCCATATCAGAAAGGCATTTCATTTTTTTCTATTATGAAAATGAGATTCTCCTTTAAGCATGGTTATTGAGGTGCAGAAACGTAATGTAAAGTAACAGACTTAAACAAGATGACCTCATTCATTATCCCGGGGTCAGCTAAAGACGTCAGAAGCATTCTGGGCACTGGTTAAAGAAAAAAATCAGGGAAGAAATTTCTTATTCTCTTTGGGATTGACCCTTTAAACTACAGCATACTGCTGAAGGAAGAGCAGAGCCTTTACATTAGCTTTCAGCATTAAGCATTTGCACAGCACCTGTGCAGAGAGCCAGTTGTAGCTTGAAGAAATGTTTAACCAAGTTCAGCAATAAGGAGTGACACTGCACATGCTCTGATCTCATAATTGGTAAAGAGGAGGAAAAGTGGGCATCGCAGCAGGCAGAAAAGGTGTTTCACTGGGCTTAGGATAAGAATCATAAATTTTGACTGAAGCACAGCTGCTTGGCTGCAATGCACCTTTTGCAAACAATTCAAATAGCCAGTATTTTTAGGGTTTTAGTTAATCCTCCAGCTAGCCAAAATTATTCAAAAGTGCTTAAGAACTGTGTTTACAAGGAATTGATGAGGGGAGCAGACAAGACAGCCAGCCGCTAACACGGGAATGTGCCTACAGGTTCAGAGCAAACAGTGCCTCTCACAACTGCTCCATGCCTCCGACCATATGGTGTTCATCTGTTCATCTCCCCAACCATTCACTTGGGCTAGGATGTTGAACTGTGCCAAATAAGCTTCCCAGGGAGTTTTCTCACAAAGATACAGGGGAGGGGGTTGTGTTATCTGAGTTGAGCCAATCCAACCTCTCCCCTCCAGGCCTTTATGAATAAAAACAAGATGGAAAACTTGCAGACACCCCTGCATCAGTCACCATTTCCATTGGCCCAATCTCTCACCCAGACAGTTGTCTTCTAAAATCCCTATAATTTCCTTCTCAAGGCTATTGTTTAATTGCCCAGCACCCTGAGTGCCTATTTCTGTCAAGAAATTTCAAATCATACAAGTTTCCCAGTCTTCTCTGTTCCTGGAAAACCTGTTGATCTAGGGCAGTCACTTCATGTCTTCCCTCCATTTTATTGAACTAGACAGAGTTCTGTAGTTTTGAGTCTGTATTCAGACAAAGATATCATTTCTAACAATAGTTCATTGTCAATTCTTTCTGGAAGGTTTCCAGATGTTGCTTTAATTCATTTTGTGGAGTCTCCTGGCTCAGTTTTAAGTCTTGTTTTAATTCCTTTTGGTCCTATATCAATTCCTTTTGGCTATTTTTATATCTATGAGTATCTCCATTATTTATTGCATATTGATTCGACAGCCATATGAACACACAATATGCTTTTCTGCTAACACCAGTTTCAGCACTTCCTGTCCCAAGAAACTAAGTATTTTTGATCTAATGGATTGTCTTTCTTAGCTGAGAAAATTGATTCTGTTAGTGAAATATGTCTTTGATGAAGTTAATATCAAACTAAGGGTGAAAAGAGTTTTGCTACCTAAACAATGAAGGCAGAAAAACCAAGAATTTCCTCAATCTAAACATCACTTTCTTTTTTCTCTTAGTCCAGTATCCAAAAGAAATTCCTTTTTTTTTCTCTCTTTCCTTCCTCCTAAGGCCCAGATCTGCACTGACAGGGACAGCTCGGGAAAAGAGGAATGCTGGCCCCAGAGCAGCCTGCTGATTCCCTAGCTGCTGGCTCTCCGGGGTCTTTCCTCAGGCACTGGCTGCTGGTCCAGAATCCAGAAAAATAGATTTTAAATGTTCTCGCCTGTGTTGAGACAAAGACAGGTTCTTTGTTTCATGACTTGGACTCTTTAATTTTCAGTAGGACCTAGAGTAATGTAACTGCTTTGTTTTGGGTCTTTGCATACACTACCTTACCTTTTTTACATAATTTTACTGACTGAGGAATAGAAATAAGTCTGCAGAAGTAATCTATTGTTTTTTTCCTCACAGCTTGCTTGCATACATTTCTTACTCTAAAAAGTTTATTGCTATTGTAGTTGTCAATATATTTATTATTTGAATGGAAATTTACTAGCAGCAAAGTACCTCATCTTGGTTTTTCCTTTATCACATTCAGCTGAAGATCTTAGTGAAGAAAATGAATTCCTAATCATCTTGGAGATAAATGATGTAGAAATTCTGATTTTCTTGTTACAGTTTAGGCAATTTCAGTACTCTTATTATTATACTGTCAGCAGACAGTATTATACTGACAGCCTCATATATCCAAAAAAAAAATTCTTCATAACAACAAAAAAACCCAAAAAACCAAAAAAACATAAAAAACCCCATGCGTTCCCCAACCCACTCCCCCAAATAAAAAGAAAAGAAAAGAAAAGAAAAGAAAAGAAACGAAAAGAAAAGAAAAGAAAAGAAAAGAAAAGAAAAGAAAAGAAAAGAAAATATTTAAAAAAATTGGCATAATGATAATTACAAAACATGTTCTGATTTTCACTCAGTTACAGCTTTGCAAAGAATAGTAAAGAATCAGCTTTAAATCTCCCAGCTTCAATGACAGGGGCTGTCTTTCTCTTTCAAGCATGAATGGCACTTAAAACACCTGGAACAGTATAACCTTTGATTCTATTTACAAACTTCCACCACCCTGACTTCACTGCCTTTCACTGACTTGAAGCTGATAGAAGAAACACATTAAAAATATGAGTAATCTCATGCTTATTTTCTATTACCTTACACTATAGTGACAGATGAACTCCCACAATCAAGGACAGAGATCTCTAGGATAAGCACATTGATGGTACATAAGAAAACCATCTCTCTTTGATATTTTGAATAGAAGCATCTTACATAGCTTTTGTTGAACATTCTTCACAACAAAGAAAATAATTTTTGATCCAAGAAGTTCTACAGTTAATCCCATGTCATTTGACTTCAGGGTCTTATCAACAAATGAAGTTTCTTTTTATTCTTTTCAGGGGTATGAAAAGGTTAAGAGAAGTACCTTCTCTCCAGACTTTCACTCCTGCACTCCTTTCAATAACAAAGCCTTCACATCTCTGCTTCTCTCCTTACTTCTACTATATACTTTGTATCTAGTACCACGTACCAGTAGGCGAACTTGATGAGGGAACCCAAACATGAAAAACTGGGACTTCTAGATTTTCCCTGTGTCTTTTGGGCTTCCCTTTCTCCCACAGAGCCGCCGTGCAGTCCCATGTCTTGCCACCACCAGCTGTACTGTCCACTGTTCTTGTGTGGCTCTCTTGTCAACACAGACTGTGCTACAGGAAATACATTTCTGTGGGGTTTTTTGTCAAAACTTTGTAAACTTTTTACAATAAAATCCTTTTATTTATTTTATCTAAGCATAGAAAGTCATGCCTTTTTCAGCTTATTCTAATTACTGTTGGTTTCACTTATGAGTTATGAGATATATTTTGCTCCAGATCCAAATGCTGTCAAAAGAAATTAATCTGAATTTAAATTATTTTAAAACATTGTAGAATTTCAAATTTTAGTAATTTAACATCTATCTTATATTCTTAAAATAAAATGGTTGGATCACTTGTTGAACATACTTTTCAGATCTTCACACTTGAATGGGAATTTATGTATATAATTCTATAATTCTTGTGCCACAGAGTGGACTATTAACAGCAATATTTATTATTTTTATTATGTTAGTGTCTACAAGTAAAATTTGGCTGAAGGCCCCATTGCATTAATCAGCGTAAAGATAGTTACATCTTGTGCTCAAGATGTACATCCTACATCCTACCTAAACATCGCTCCATAAAAACTTTAATAATTCATAAGACCAGCTATCAACCTAGTTTATATCTTCCCCCTGTATCCATGTATTCCACTCTATAGACAGGAAAAATAGGGGAAGAAGAAGGAATTTTATTTCAGTTTTGCCTTTTTAGAGTAATAAGCCACTTTCTGTCTTCTTCTGAATGTGTTTTTAATAGACCCCCAAGAGGAAGACAGACAATATGGCTTTAACAAGACCAGAAGACACTGTAGCTGAAATGAGCAAGGGACCACGGACATTGAGCATGCACAGTGCTGGCCCAAAGTTGTCTTTCACTGTCCCCTCATTTCCCTGGCTCATATCAACCTAAAAAGAGGTCAGGTACCTCGCAGACACTGTGAGAGATGAGCTCCTTAGTGCATCCTGAAAAGCATCTCCAAAATTTTTCCCTGATGGGCACATAGAAAAACTCAAGTGTTCCCAGATAGACTCCAGCCCTCTTTCAGCTGTCACTGATCCAAAAGCATTTGGATCTCTCCTACTACCACCTTTTCTGTAACTGGAAATCCTCCTTCGCCAGAACAGAAAATTCAGGAAATTCAGAAAATGTGTGTTTTCAGCACACATTCTGTTATTCAGTGTTTTCATTAACCTTAACATCCTAGCATCAAGAAAGCACAGACTCTCTCCAGCATCCCTAAGCTATTTACCTCCCCTGGAAAAAAACTACTCACATAGGGAACTCATGAGCAGGTTTTAATATTCTTGGTGCTACCCTTGCCTCTGCTTGAGGTAGACCATAAAGGGAAGTTATATAAAATGATTTGCAGATGTGCAAATTATGTCACTGCATAATTTTCATGAGGAATCATTCATGGCATTCACTGTATAGCGCAGTACTAGTCATGTGAATGTGAACATCCACATGCTTGCAGAATCTAGGCCTTAAAACACAGGTCTTGGCAAGGTATGGAGTCTCTGGGGCACTTGCAACATAATTAAGGCTGAGAAAAGAATTCTGATCCTAAAAGATTGTTTTCACTTTTAGTAAGTTTTATTGAAAGCTGCACTTGAGAAGATAACATTTTCTTTTTTCTTTATTTTTGGGTTTTTTCCATACCGCATATATCTATATGGGTTTCATCTGAAAGAAAATGATTCAGTTTCATAATTTTTCGAAAATAATACTTGTTTGATTAAAAAATACGGAAAGGAGAATGATGTCAGATAAACTTCATGTAAAGAACTGAAAAAAAATTCTTATATGACAGATCTTCATATGCAATGCATTCACAAGAAAATGATGTTTGTCCACCAGCCCCCATATCCTTACAGTGCCAGCCTCCATGCTCAACCCTGCAAAATTGTCATCCACCCTCTCTGGAATATGATGTACAGCGAGCAAAAGTTCAATAAACTTTCAGATTTGAAAGAGAGTGAGAAGAAGTTAAGTGACAAATAGAAGTATCAGAAGGTAGAATAAACATTGCTACATGTCAGCAGCCTAACAAGTGAATGTATAGCAAGAAATTTATGACAACAACTCTGGAAGAAAGAATTTGTTGCCCCAACTGGAAATAAATCATTCAACAATATGAAAAAATCAGAAAAATAGGAATCAGGATGCTGGAGCCAGCAGAACCCAATTTATATCTAACGAACATCCTGAAAAGCAGGGGTCCCAAAACCCAGTGACAGCAAGAGACGATGACTACCGTGGCTTTTACTAACAAGATCTTTACCACAACTGCTTGCCGTGTGTTTTTCCATACCAGAAAACAAAAAGTTAGTTTGAAAACTCATGTGGTAATAGTGCATGTATAGCTACTAAAATGGTGACAGCATCAATATTTTACATTTGTTCTTGCTTCAGGGGAATTGAGACAGACACAAGAGCAGAACCACACCACTCAGGGACATGTTATCTCAAATCCATCCACTAAGTGGGCTGTGCTCAGTGGGTGATTGCAATTTCTGTTCTTCAGTTTCTAATCTGTAGCATTCAGACCACAGTTTCTCAGGGAACAAAGTCCCTGCCACTCCACATCAGCTCAGAGAGGGGACCCTCACTCCAGCCAGTACCACTGCTCCAGGTATCAGGTCCCATCTGGTGGCCTGGCCCCAATGGCTCCATTCTGGGCCCAACATTTGCATATTGTTGGAGACTCACTTACGTGTTCTCCGCCTTTCCTGGTGTAATACAGAGTGATATTCACTCGTTTATACTTTTGTTATAAAAAGCTGGACATTACCAGCAGTAGTATAACAAAATTAATCTATTTTTTGTTTATTTTTAGGTCTTTATAAACCCTCCCAGTTAAATGTGGGTAGATGTAGTCAATACCTCATATATTTGGGCTGTGTTTTCAGGTAGGATTCAACCCATTGCAATCTTGTGTTATACAGGGAGCTTCGTTCAGAGATTTCTAGGTTACTTTACATTAATGCCAATATAGTTGTGAAGAAAAAAAGGGGATTATCCTGCAAAATTTTTATATGCAAGTAATTTATTTTGTTTGGATTCGTGTGTATGTTTGTGCATGCGTGTGTGTGTTTTACGAGTTCCAGTTGCATGATACAAAGGCTTGCTTATGGATTTCCATTCCAATGAAAAATTTTAGTAGCTGTGACCTTTTCACTTCTTTGGTGTGCACTCCTTTATATTAAAGTGGCTCTGTAATTCCTAGTAAGTGTAGGCAAGCTGTTTAAAAGCTTTAGCAAAGTGGCATCTGCATGATTCTAAGTAATTCAAACAAACTCTACCAGGTAATTTGATGATACAAATACACAAAATGCATATATTTATATTTTACACAATAAATAAACCCGTTGTATACCACAAATCTTCCTGTGAGTTCATGATAGAATAGAACAAATAGTTTTCCCTCTTCCTGAGGCTATTAATCATTTCAGTGGAACTGCTCTCATAGAAAGGAGAGGTAGCTGAAGACTCCACAGTGATAAGTATGTAACCATGTTACAACTCTGGGCCAGATCCCTCATATGGATTTAAGCTTCACTGAAAGCATGGGAAGTATGTCAATTTATATTTGGTGTTGAATTTTTCTCCTGCTCATATTGTGGGATTATCCTTAAGTAATTTGTATTTGACTTTTCATGCAAGCTTATATAAGGTCAAGTTCAGAATAAACTCTGTGAAATTCTCCCTGAAGGTGCAGAAATATTGCCTTTAGCAGCTGATAAACAGATATTTTTGAAAAACACTTTTTATCTGGGCTAGTAGTAAGTACAGGTATATCAATTAATCCGATTTGATTTCAAATCCATACAAGTTTCTTAGGTTCAAAGAGTTAACTGAAGCACAGAAGTTATCAGACTCATATCGACTTAAGTAATCATGAGGAAAAGCAGAAAAAGAGTAGAGCAAGAAAAACAAAAGATATACAGAACATATAATTAAATTGATAAGGAAGTACTGAGGAAGGGATCAAAACCAAAATCGTTTTCTGCATTTGAAATTTATTTTGATTATTTAAAATTCAGTTCTTTTCATAATCACATGAGAACAAAATGTTATCCAGGTTAATATTTCTTGTGCTGCTGTGATGTTAAAGACATTCTGAATACACTTTTGAAGGTTTTATTGATGAAAATGGTTTTCTGCAATATGGTGGTAGATGTTATAGTGATGGCAGCTTATTTCTTCTTGGGCCAAAAGTACTGTGGGGGAAGAAGGAAAGTTGTCATTTACAATTCTGCTCATTCATTTTCAATACTCATGTTAAAAGCCTGTGTTGGGACCTAAAAATTCAAACTAATTTTTTAATACTGACAAATAGTCACATATGTTTTTTCTAATTCCAGAGAAATAGGTGTTCACATTCCTTCTACTAACAATTATGAATTAAAATCTTGAATAAAACGTAAAATTAAATATTTTTTGTGTTATGACAAGTGTTTGCATTTCATTCTGTTCAGACAACTGCTTCAAACTGCATTCTCAGATGCTACTCAAACACTACTCCAATACTGCATTTTCAGCCTTGCATTTCTCTGTTTGGATTTTCTCCCCTAAGTTTCCCAGAATTTGTCTTTACTCTGGCTTCTGAAAGTCAAGCAGTTTACATTCTTGCACTTCTCAGGCCCCTCAGCACTAGCACCCTTGCAAACCCAACACTCTCAGCTCTTCTGTTTTTCCTTCTGGCTCTCTGACACAACCTGATGGCTTTGGCTGCTTCATGCTTTCCTTTTTATCACCACAGAGGTTTTCGATATTCTGCTATAAACCTTGACTTCCCCATATATTCTTGGTCCAATTAGACTGTGTTTTAAAAAGAAAGATCTGTTTTAGCTTGCAAAGATGCATGGTTTTTTTCTCAGTTTGTGTTTAACGTAACCATTGATCACAGTAGTCCACTACCTTAACTCAGCTATCCTCATTTCAGTCACAAAGCAACGGGTTCCTGGTAACTAACCAAGTAACAGTCTGATATTTTAACAAGCAATTCCACCAGACTTTTCCTTAACCAGAGATGAAGCCTGCATCCAGAAGTGCATGAATTTGGATGGAGGAAAGAACTAAAGCATGTGTCTGTTATATATTCCTTTAATGAAATTACGAGACCCTTCGTTTCCTTCCCGGAAGAAAACAAGTCAGGGTAGAAATCTGCCACATACACACTGCCACTGGATAATTTGGCTTCTGAGGGACTTTTCGCAGAACAATCCTTACAGGTTTAGCGACAGGATGATAAGCTGTATTCACTCAGTGTAGCTACTATATTCAGGATCAAACTGATTGCCATATCTGAAGTAAAGAATCCAACTCTTCCACATTCATAATCACTGGGATAATAAATGCCGTTTCATACCTTGACAGTTTGATGAGGCTAGCCTTGAGGATTTTGTTTGTTGATTTTGTTGCCTTCACAGCTGAAACTATTCATTACTGTGTTTGGAAGATCAAAACTATATTTTTTAAGAAATGCACCATTCATTTTAAAAAAAGAATGTTCAAATCTGGCTTCAAGGCTTGCATTACATTTGGACTATCAGAATCCTTGAATTTCATCTCTCTTGATTACCCAAAATTTATTTTCTCTTTTAAAGTGCATGAGACCTACCAAAAGAAGGAAGTGACGTGAGTACAGAAAAAACAAACAAACAAACAAACAAAAAAAACAAACAGAAAAAAGGAAAAGAAAGGGAAAACCTTACCAGATGAAAACATTCAATCTGCCTTTGCTTTTTTCCTGGTGTCTACTGATGTTTCTCACTATTTGTTTGTATTGCAAGGTGTAAACCAATATACTGAATAAGAAAACAAAGAATCAAAATTAAATACTCTATTACTATAACAAAAATTCAGGAACTTGAAAGAACAGCAAAATATTGATCTCTCAGAACAGCCATTTTAGCTTCAGCAATGTAAACATCTCTCACTTTTGATAAAGTTCAAATTTTTTAGTAAAATAAGACTTTGGAGCATGCTGCAGTGGGTAATTCCAAGAACCTAGGCACTTCAATGAGGCTGAGAAGTTGTGACAAGGGAATTAAGGTTTCTTTAAAAACTTATTCAAATGCTTTATTGACACATATGATGTCTTTACGAAAGAAGATATTTGAAAATACGTTTAAATATAGTACATAGTAATGGTAGAGATGGATAAAATTAGATGAACATCAAAATATTTTTATATCAAATTTAGGAAAAAGGTTTTAGGAGAAGACAGAGAATAATAAGAGTACTTTCTTCAGCCATATACTTGCAAAATATCATTTAATTCTTAAGGTTAAAGACAGCCTTGTTATTTTCAGTGACAAGGTATAGCACTGGGCTTCCAGTAAATTATTTTCAAGCTGCTTCTAGTGTTAACTATCAAATTCTATAAAAAATCATGCACATTGTCTTGCAGGTTTTGAAAAGAAGCAAATGCAACATGTGCAGGAAAAAAAAAGCAGGCTTTCCTTTTAGACTTACTAAACATCATCACTGTGTGAGATTTTGTACTGAAACAGACACATACTAGATTTCTGCAATTTACCATACGCATGTTAAGCTAAACAATCATAATGCTATGCTCTCTAAAATCCTTTTTTTTTTTATTTCCACAGTAGGCCAGAATTTTCAAGAGAAATAAGTATCATACACCTGGATCCTGCATTTATCTTTGATAATCCAGTTATATAATTTGACAGTTATGAGATAATAATTGATGAAAGAATGTTATCACAACCAAAAAGATGGACAAAATTACATCACTGCAACATTGTTTGGGAAATAAGAGCATCACATACTTATTTTAAAAAGAGGGTTTATTGCTTAGTTTTCTCATAAGAGAAACCACCCATATTTCTACTGACATGACAGTAAATCTAGACATTGAGGCAGCCACAGAAGTCTGGGAAGGGGTAGAATTTAGTTCAGGGACTGTTAATGTGCCAAGGTCTCAAAGAGAAAAATGTGGCAGCAATAGAGATGGGTTTTTCTTTTAGTCTTGAAGATAAATCAGGAAACAACTACAGCTCCTAAGAAACTAAAATAAATGCTAATGTTCTATTTGTAACAATTATCTTCATATCAAAGAAAATCTTGGAAGCTGTCACTCACTCTTTGTTTTCTGACTACTCCTTCTGCTACTTTTTGATGGTAGTGCATACATAGAAAATAACTATATTTTTGTATTAATGATAATTAGGTGCACAGAAGATATTTAATTTCGATGGGTAGTTTTTTGCTTGTTTTTAATGCATGTTTAGATAATGGAACTCACACAGCAGAATAACATTTTCTAAAGGTATTGATGAATTTTGAGTAACACTGAGAGTCAGTGGAAATACCACAGTGACTAGAAACAACTGAATCTCTCCAGAGATGTTCAGCCATGTGCAGAGCACCTCTAAAGCACTCATAAAAACCTGTACATATAACACAATTCCATAAGAAAAAAGGAATGCTAGTCCTCTTATGTTGCTAGAGATCAGATTAAACGTTATTCTCTCTGTAAAAGGTAGCTTCTGTATCACAAAAAATAAATAAATCAATAAACTGAATGAAAATGAAGACTCTATCATGAGGCAGGCTCATGGCTTTGGCTAAACAGTAGCAGAAAGGAATTTAACATGGAATCTGATCACCAAACTTTCCATAAATAGTCACTTTCTATCTCTGTATGTTTAACAGGGTCAGAGGGGGTAAAGAATGGGCTAATAAATAAATGCATGGGAGAACTGGTAGTTTTGAACAAGTGATAGCAATGCTTGCTCAATATTAAAGGTAAATTTAACAAACCAAGACTCTTGAAAATTAAACTGTATAGAAGAAGCCTGGCAACAGCTGGCCCACGGCTGGTATTAGTTAATGTTAATTAGTTAACCTATTCTAATTTACAGAAGCTGGAACTGGCTGACATTAAATTCACTTATGAGTTGGCTCTAAGGCTGGCCTGACCTCTTGGTTTCTGAATGCTCGGAAGCGCCTGACTGGATACTGTGAAACTACCTGTTCAGTCAGGAAAATTCCTATTCAGTTCCTGTACCTGGGACCTCAGAGGCTGTTTGGAAATATTCTCTCTATTCTGAAATGCAGAAATCTCAGAAGATTGTTGTTTTTTTGGACAAGGACTACATATATCACATTTATGGGTACCTTTTTAATATTTTTCTTTTATGCCCAATACTTCAGAGGAATCTGCCACTACTAAGTTTTCTGTAGTGTCTTACAGATGCTGTAATTGTCTACCATTAAAGATTTTTTTAATCTAATCCTCAAAGTGTGTTGTTACTGCAGAAGCCAGAAAATTGATATTAAGCTTGTCCATCCTTTAAAAAATCATTATTCTGATAGTCTTTATCACAAATTAGAAATCTCACTCTAAAGTCCACTAATAAAAATTTTTAAAATTGTATATAGCTACAGCTTTATTCATTAATTTTTTTTCCCACTTCACTGGGTTTGTAGGTAGATTCATGAACTGATCCAGTCAAAATCAATTGCACATCTGAAGCATAAGACAATGTACAATAAGAGTGAGAATGCAGAGAAATATTGAAATATGCATATATTTTACACAAACAATATCTTTGTAGTAGATATACTTATAAACTATGATTTACCTGAACATTTTTAGTTATTTGGTTTATTACTTACAGGAGAGACAAGCCAGATTAAGGGATGTATTTGAAGTATCTTATCAGTGAAAGTTTCAAGCTTGTGGATAAGAATAAAAAATTGTTATTGTCTGTAACTAATGAAACACAAGAGTTTCAGCACACAATAATGACTTTCAGAGTCAGAGGAGTCAGAGAAGCAGATTTCTGAAGTATTAAAACTTTTTATTCTCGATGTACGAAGAAAGTGATTTATTAAACAAGTTGCTGAAGAACAAAAGCAAAAAATCGCCCATTCTCTTGAAATGCATTTCCCCTAGCCTCCCTAAGAACACATTTATAAACCTGTACAATAAATAGAAAAGGTAAGCAAAGAATAACATTAGAATGTGCACTTATAAAAAAAGAAAAGAAGTGCAGAAAATCTGTCCAGCTGGTAAAAAAGTAGAATTAATGTGCCTTTGCGTATCAGATTTGCAAGAATGCAAATATTGCAGCTTTTGGTCAGCTGGTTTAAAGATTAATTTCAAACAAGTAATTATTTTCCTTAAGGAAATGGACTAATAACACACAGGTCATAAGCATGCAAACAGGGCTGACTCTGCCATAAAAGCAGAATAGGTTGCCAACTAGAGCAGCAAAATATTGAGGGCAGCAAAATTAATTGTGAACATAGTTTGTGGGTCTGCAGATCTTTTTCCTCATTGTATTAAACTTTAAGTCTTTTGGACTTGTGTGCAATTGTATGGCTATCAGTAGATCAAGTGAATTTTATTTAAATGATGTTTTAAAACTACAGGTATATCTAAAAAATCTTAATGTTATTACAAAATATAATACCAGCAATGTAAATTTGTTTTAAAATTCATCCTTACCTATCATACTACAGATATCCCCTAAATTTTTGCTCAAAAGAGGAATGTTAAAAATAAGATTTTGCCCCCAAGAAACCCAACAGACAAATAAACACAACAAAACCCCAACAACAAAACAAATTTGATAATTTCACCTTTGATTGCCTGTCTTCAGACATCCAAAAGGCCTCAAGCAATCAAAGCTTTGACTGACAGTATCTTGTTTTGAGTCAAGTCCATTCGTCTATATCTGCCATTTGCCACTTAGTATTATCCAATTTTAATTTTCATTATCCTGAATAATTTGGTATCGTCAATAAAATTTCTTATCCCTGACTTGCCACCCTTTGTAGAATGTATGTGTTGAACATTAACCTGATCTAAAATGCACACTAATAACTCAGTGTGGGTCTGAGTAGTGTAAACCTTACTTTATGATGCAGGATTTCAAGTAGTAACCCCAGTGTAAGAAATATTGCATTGTTATAGTTCAGACCATCAGGAAGGAGCATAAAAAGAAAAGTGATATAGAAAGGTACAATATAGTATGAGTTAAGGCATCCAGGAAACTGGCATTCAGGTTTCTGTTGTCTAAAGTGCGGATGGACTAGAACATAAATAGCACTGTGGCTTAGCCATAGAAACATCACCATTTCCTTGTAGCTGCAGTATTTCATTTACACTGCTGCCATGAGTTGTTGACAAAATGCCAACAGTAAGCTCGTGTTTCCAGGCTTTATTATTCTCTTCTAATTTGCTCTTTTTCTGTCTGCTACCTTGAATTTTTCAACATTTTTAATGGAAGGATGCGCTTTGATATATCAACTGGGGTGCTAATTCCTAGTTTTCTTGGTGGACAACATTGGAATTCCATGTGGACTAAGCCCAGCAAGACAGCTGATGTAAAAAAAAAAAAAAAGTAACATATTCAAATAAATTTATGAGACTTGAAATTACCATATTACAAATTGATTACACCACTAGCCTTTTCTGTTTCCTTTTGTTGTTTGACTTTCATAAGATGGCACATATTTGTACCTTTGCAAACTGTCCTAAAAATCCTAAGGTTTACATGACTTAAGGATGTACATTTTACAAAACAATAGGAGTTGTCTTCTAAATTGCAATTGTAGAGCACTGCTGCAGTCCTGAAAATCTTTGATGAGGGCCCATATGTGAAGGTGAACAGCTGTAAGGACACAGACTATTAATTTGCAAGTGAAAACTACAAGATGGATGAGAGGAGGGAGAGAACGGTAGGAAGAAGGAAGGAAGGAAGGAAGGAAGGAAGGAAGGAATTAAATTTTGTAGAGAAGAAGTTAATTTCATACATGAGTTATGAAATAGAAAAAGACATCTCGGCTACAAAAGAAACATCCCTACCTGTCAGACAGAAATGATGAAGAGACTACAGAAAAAAAGCAAAAGGAACTGCAATATGTATTTTAAAACTTCTAGTGTTTCCAGTTGTTACTGTGAGGTTTAACTTGGCAGTGACATATTATTTTGGCATATTGTCATTTTTACTTTCATTATGGTTAAGACTCAGCAGAGATGTTATGTCAATGTTGTAAGGACTATGTTTAAAGGAACTTCAAGAGCACATTCTAGTGCTGCTGTATAACATCATTTACAAAGGTATTTACATCCATCAGTGTCATCTAGAGCTGCTATAAAACACAAGTTCTGGGATTTGGACGGTTAGGAACCATACAGACATAATACACCAGATATGACAATAGTAATTTACTAATTAATTATGCTAAAAACTTCTTATTAACTTAAATAGCAAATTCATCTAGTCTGGGGTGTAAACACCTTTCCAGACTATCTAGATAGATGCACTTTACATTCCCCATTTTATATTTAAGAATTTTTCCAAATATTTAGAATGCAATTTCTTATATCCCACACTTGATTGATGAAGCACATGAGCGATACCAGTAAATAAAAAACAATATAGTGGTCAGACCCTTCAGGAATTGTTATTGAAAAGCCAACATGAGTAAAACATGTACATTAAATCATCAGCTTATAAAAGGAGCTAAAACTGTGACTCCTTTGGCATATTTCAATTTTTGACACTACCATGCAAAGAAATTGCAGTCTATCAAGTTATTACTGATCATTGTTTCTCCATTTTCATACCAACAACTTCACGCCTTGCCTATGAACAGATTGTGCACCCACTTTTCTCCCTCTGCAAAATTTGGATAAAAACTTTCACAGCTTATTAACTGGCAGATCATTGCATTTCTTAGGATCTTCATTATCTCTGATGTTTATTTTAAATTTGTGTCATACAAAAACTTGTTTTCCAAATCAGAGAAGAAATTATTGCAAGTTTGTTGTTTTGTGGGACTGCTGAGAGCAGTACATTTGTTCAGTTTATCGCAGTGGAAGTCGGCCACACAAATGCCAAAGGAGTTCATCACAACACTTAGTCTAAGTGTTACTGTAGTGGAACAGCTCAGAGAGCCCATGTGCGACTAAGAGATACCTAGAAGGTTAAAGAACAAAGTTCGCTGCTCTGAAAAAAAAAAAAAAGAAAACAATCAGTGTGGAAGCAGACATAATTGATTTGGATGACATGATGCATGCTGCAATTTGTTGCCCTGTATTGAGGCAGAATGGCGGTAGAAGTTCTGTAATTGAAAACCAAGTGGTGAGAAAATTGAAGGGGTTTCTCTAGTGCAGAAGTGGTTGCTATCACTTTGGGAACTGACTATCCTAGGCTTTTATAGTTTGATCTTCCAGATTAACTGTCAGGGACAGCTGGTAATATTTTTGGGATGCTGTTTACCTCGATGTCTCAAATGCATCTGAACTTATAGCTGATTTTCATTGATTTATGTTTCCAAATTGTGTTAAGAACACTGATGTCTAAAAGCTTACCTTCAGTCTTTGGTTTATTGTTGAAAAGCTGGCAGAAAAATAACACAGAGAAAAAGGTAAGTGACATAACAGGTTTTTTTTTCCTTAGCAGTGTATGAAATACCTCATGAAAACCTCTCTTCTTTCATAAAAGGTTGCAATGACAATGATGTGGATTACATGTTTATCAAACAGTGCTGATGTACATGATGTATACAGATGTGCACTGAGGTACAGTCACCAAGTGCCAATTTCATTTTTATCTTCCATACTAAACATTTAAGGATAAAATGGAGTAAGATTACAAGATCCCATGAGTTTTGCTCAAAATATTTTCCAGGACACTCCATAACGCTGCTCATTTGATCATTAAGATCTGGCACAGGACTGGAACACATTTTTTCTCCTTTCCTTGAGGAACTCTTTTTCCTTAGTGAGAAAAATGAAAAAAGATGCAGGGCAGGAGGTGAGTCAAAGATACATAAGGAAACAAGTTACAGACCCAGGACTAGAAAGCATGTTTGTATCTCACAGGTTAGATACAATCGTAGAAATGTCATCATTTTTACCGAAAAATCTTTCTGAATATGGGTTTCTTCCTCCTTGGTTGCAGCTGCACAGACTTCAAATTCAGGTTCAACCACTAGGGAATTTTATCAAATTTGCAAACATAATCAGTGATTACTGAGAATATGGTCAGATCAGGCTGTAAAAAAGAAATCAATGAGTGTTTTTAAACAGCAGAACTATGTATAACCCAAACCAAACCAATGTTCTTCCTCAGAACATACTTTTTTAAAAAATCCAAATATGTAAAGGTGGAACACAATCAAACCAGAGACAGTGAAATCTAGTGAGTAGCTTAGTAGCTTAGTTTTCTTCTCTTTTCGATTCTGTCATGCATGGTGCTACGATAGTAAATTTGAGTGAGACACCTGGCTGGCACCCAACATTCATTAAATTCCTCAACTCTGAAAGAGAAATTGTCATTTCAGGTGATTTCTGCCTGCTTTGCAGCTCACTGCAGAGTTCAGGAGGGGCTAATGGAGCCAAGAAGTCCTGCTGCCTTGCTAAAGATTCTCCCTTAGCAAAGGATTATTTACCTTTGCTGGACCTTCACAGGACTTGCATAGGCATAAGAAGAATTTCTTTTGCTCTGCCTAAGGGCATACCTCTACCTTGTCCTTTCTACAAACACTTGTCTTTGCATCACTGACTGCATGAGTATTCTCTGATCTTGATCCTCCCAGGCACATGCTCTGTGCAACAAGTTCTGATTGCACTATATATAGGTGCTATAAATATTAGTTTTAGTGCCTTTCCACTAATTTGGGGTACATATGGAAAGCTGAAGAGGAATTCAGTCTGTGATGGTGTTCTTCTTTGTATACTATAAAAAGACTGCCCTGGTCATACACTGTAATCTTGTTCAGTTAGAAGACAAAGGCATTGTGACCTCACGAAAATATGTAAGCACAGACCTGCCCATTGTGCATGTGTGGAAAATGTAAATGATGGGAAGGTGTGGCTGGAAAGCTCCTAATGGACATACTGATTAATCTGTTCACAAACTGGTACTGGTCACTGGGATTTGTTTCAGGAATTTTCACAGGAATTAGTAAGTACAGACAATTTAGGCTTTTAGTAACTCACCATATTAGCAGATGTCAGAGAGCAGAACAGCCCAAATAATTTTTAGCCTAATTAATAATCACATTTTATTGAAATACTTTATTTACTTCTCTAATTTACAGTAATTACATGGATTATAAAATCATGTGAGGAAAAATATTTCAGTTGCAGGTAATTGAGAGTGGTATGATTATCTGATGACAGTCAGGATTGTAAAGACAATATTGCACAGTGATGCACTTGGGATTAATGCACTTGGGACGTAAAAATATATATTCAAAATGCCTTTTAATTGGTGACCATCAGTCAAGGATATGTCATAACTAAAGAAGTAAGGAAGGGGAACAAGGAAGATGTTGGTGAGAAAATCTTAACCTGAAATAACAATGAGAGAGGCAAAAACCTCATTCTCCACATCACTCCTAAAGAACCAAGTCTGAGCTGCCTTCTCTTTAAGTCATTTCACACCTAACAATAACTTTAAATGTCCCGTCTCTGAACTCTGTCCTTGTGTTCCTACACTTCTCTAAATGTCACATCGGGGCACCCATGCTCAGTCAGTAAAGCTGTTTAAATTCCCCCACTGAAAATTCACATGCATCACTACTGTCTGTGCTGGAATACAGCTGTGTGCCATATAATGCTCCCCCTGTCTGTTCTTACCAATACAGTGGAACGATAGAAGAATTGCACAGAGAGAACCATGTGCAGTATCTTATTAATCATATCATCCAACTTAATACGTTACATTTGTTTTGAATTTTACTATTATGTTACACAATTTTTTCAAACTTCATATTCTTCTTTTTCCTCTTTGCCTTTCCTTTTCACCCTTCTCTACAGCATCTCAAGAATAAAATTTTCACACAGAATTTGGAAGTGACATCTACAAAAGAGAGTGGTTCAAGTACAGTGGAAATTTGCACATTAACTTTCTTATTTTATGTCTCAGTGGAAAAAAAAAGGAACCAATTGGAGATTCACACCAGGTTTTCTACTTCCAAAATGTCTCCCTCTCATTTAACAATCTGTATAAATGGTACTGTCTCTCTAGGAAGACAAGATAGGTTTTAAAGTTTCTTTCAAATCTTCTTGCCATTGAAAAAAATGAGATTACAAAAGAAGTTCCACCCAGGAGAGCTTTGGTGCTGCCACTGTTCCATGCCAGAACAGATTCATCTCTGGAATTGCTCCAGTCTGTCCTTTTTTTATATATATGATATAAAAAATATGTTGGTCTTTAAAAAGGATTTTTCTTTTTTAAAAAAAATTTTCTCATTATTGTATCATCCATTTATTTGCAATAGGTTGTCTTATTCATGGTTGTTTTATTCATGTACTGGATTAAAGTGTATGGTGGGATGAGTCTTACATCGATGTAATACACCATTTTTACTACAACTGAGAGCCTTCAGCCAGAATGAGTGCCCCACTGACTAAATTAAATCATTCAGGATAAATGCAACTTACCACAGTTTTTCCTTTTTCTTCTTTGCTAACTCTAAATAAATGTATCTATGTACATAAAAAAAAGAGAGGCAACCATAACATATAGTATGATCTATGTGCAAAAGATGAAGGGTACACAAGTAGCTTTTCTTCCCTTATTTCCTTCACACAATTAATTAGTATGTAAAAAAAAAAAATTCCTCTTTGCTTTTAAGAGGAAAAATCTCTACAAAGTAATGGGACTTTTCAATGAATAACCTCACTCTTTCATGTTTGAGTACAAAAACTGAGGAAACATAACTTGTTAAGTAAAGAACCTTAGAAGATCTTTGTTAAGTATAGTTTCTTTGCAAGTGTTTAAGGTCTCCACTTTAACAGCGTGGAATACAAAAAATCCAATTGTATTTGTCTTTGTAGACAGGTGTGATAAGGTCTGACTTTTCTCCAGGTTACTCATATAGAAAAATGTATGCCTCATGTTCTGACCTGAAGTGGGATAGGTTCACATGCATGCAGTGTCGAGTGGTATAAACTGAAACTGCATTTAATCGGAATTATTTTTGTCTTCCTGACTGTGGAAAAGGAGAGAAGTTTTCACACTGAAGAGCTAGAGAGAAGTCAATCATGAATGTTAAAATAGTTTGATGGAACCATTTTGGGGAGTCTCTTAGTGCTGATGCACAGAGATGCGCATGATTCTATACCCACGGGAACTTATAATATCACTGAATGAAGCACAACACCCCATTGTCTGTCTTTCTGGGCCACACTTAGACATTTGGCTCAATTCAAAGACTGAATGAAAAGTAGTTTGGAGACAGGAAATTTTTTGTTAACTTAAGGTATATTGAGGGCTTAGGTTTTGAGGGTTTGTTTTATTTTGTTTGGTTTTCTGAAGTTATAAGCTACTTAGTGATAATGATAACTGAAAATGCTATTTAGCATGTTAGATTCCACAGTGTTCCATCCTTCAAAAATTAAATGAGAGATTTAGTTACTCTTATGGGACACATGTAACTTTTGTTGAGTATGTTGAGGGAAAAGATCTAAAAACTCCACACATGAAGAAGTCAAGACAAAAACTAAAGAAAACATATTTGCATGAACTAAATAAATCTCAATCAAGCACAGGAGAGCAGAACCATCTTCTTTTTTTCCCTCATGATCAAGGTGTCCAAGAAGCATACGGTAAATGAGGCCATACAACGATTAAATACTCTTGTTATCAAAGTAAAATTTTAAGCAATATTTTACATATTATACTGTAAAATAATGTTTCAGATTCCATTGCTCTAGTAAGAATATTGTTAGCTTGCATATTTTAAGAAGCATATCACAAAATTACCACCTTTTTCTATATTGTGAGGAGTGGTGGTACAACTCAGAAACCTACAATGAACTGAATGCGTGTGCTGCACTTGGTCATATTTTTGGACTGGTAAAGAAATTGTTGGGGTTTGAAGAAAAACACAGTGAGTAAAAATTTGAGGAAGACACAGAAGTATCTGTAAGATGAAATAGTGAGAGCAAAGGTCATTGCAAATACCTGAGGTCTGTTACCTGCTTCAGTTTCACTCCACACTCTCCTTTCTTCAATTTTGCATACCTGTTTTGTCAATACTTGAAAGAGTTATCTTTAAGCAGAAACATTTTAAAAATTTAAAGCAGAAACATTTTAAAAATTTAAAGCATAAAAAAAGACAAAGTAATTTTTTACATTAAAACCTGTCACAACCCTTCAAAATGTTAACATTTATCTCTATTTTGCATAGATACACTTCAGACAAATCTATGAAGCTTTATGTATGTTGACATTTTTCTCTGTCAAACAGCTATATCTTGACTGATGTGTCAGAAACATCATTTGCATCTGCTTTTGATAAGAAAGAAATACTTTTTCTGCTAATGGACTGTAGCACCAGGACTCCTGGTGCTTTTGAGAACTCCTCTTTCACTTCACTTCTTCCTTTCTCTGACCTTCCTGATGTCCTTAGATACCTTAAATCTCTACATCTCTAACTCGTGACTTTGAATATAACAACTTATTGACTTCACCTTCAGCCCTCCCCATCCGAAAAGAGAGAAGGAACCCTCCCACACACATAGAGACACAAAACTCTATTCAATTAAATCCTTTCTCAGATCCTTAAGGACACAGCCACATGCACCCACCAACCCTCTGAACTCTGGATTTCAGCAAGGACTCCTTCCCTGTCCGTGCTCATTCTCTGTTTTGGCAGGGCTGGCTCAGAGGAGTCCCCATTCCCCCGGATTGCTCCCGTCTGCTTGCTCATCTACCCTGCCCTAGCCTGAGTTCTTCTCAGCACCACAGAGACAAGGCATAGACAGCCACCCTGATGTGCCATCCTTACATACCCTGGCTTGCTTTGCAGGGGAAAGGGAAGGTGTGAGAAGGTGGTACACTACTTACCAACATTTTGTGTGCACAGAGCCCTCAACAGCCTGTGCCTTTGGTCCCCTTGCCTTTGTACCTTGCAGACTCTGAAGAAATGTCTTCCGGACTGCCAAAGATGCCGAAACTTTCAGAGAAATTGGAAAAGGGGAAAACAGAGAGGAAAAAGAGGGAAGGAAGAAGTATGAGGCTTTGAATGAATTTCTTTAACTTTCTTAGGATTTATTCTGCATTTCCCAGAGGGCTCAAATTTGCTCTGGAAACTGCAGTATAGTAGTATGTCTGCTGCATTCTACAGGTCAGTGACACAATACTAGCACTTGGATAAAAAAACATTCCAAAGCAAACACTACTTCAAATGAATCGCGAATAAGAATTGTAGGGCACTAATGAGGCCAGGTAGATTTCTTATTTTAAAACAAAAGGGATTTTAATTGAAACAGGAAACTTTCTCATGACATAACTTTACTGTAAACATACTATTACAGCAAAGTGACATCTGTTTTGCCAGTATTTATACTTTATACACTTTTAAAAGTTTCTGTTAAAAGAGCTATTTTGTCAAAATTGCCACAGAACGAACATACAATATTGTTCTATATTCTTAACAAAATTATCAGCCAAAATTTGTGGCTATGTAGAATAAAACATTCCAAAAATGGCAGTTTCTTCTAAGGAGGAATAATTTCTTTTTTTCTGCTCACAGATCCATTTCCTATTAGAACAAACTTAATTTCCATCTGGCCTTAAATCTCTTATTTGCCTTTTTCTATTCTCATTGGTGGATCACATTATACCTGGTTCCCTCTTTTCACCTCACTTTTAGTCTGCTTCACAATTTGCAGTTCCACAGGATTTCCCCAAAATAACTGGTGATATAATTTTCCCCACACGTGCCTTGCCTGCACTACAGACATGGGGTTTTTTTTCAAAGCAGAGCCTGCAGTGCTTTCAGCTACTTAACAACTGAAGGAGATTAAAAGTTTGTTAGGTTTGAACAGAGCTTTAGCACTATAGGCAGTATTTCACTTAAAAACACCTCTTCATTGAGCCCCAGATTTCTCATTTTTGACAGCCTTTTGGTGAGCTGGACAGAAAGTTAATGTGGTAGCCAGGTTTCCATTTCTATAGCTTGGGAATGGGCTTTTGAGATGTCACAGCTCCAAAGAAAGCTCCATAGTCCACTAGAGTTTCTTCCATTTCCAGAACCTCAATATAATTGATGGCTCATCTGATACGGACCCCTGGCACTGCACATGTAACAAAGCTGCTCAAGAGCTGTAAGCCCCAGAGACGCCACGACTGCTTCACATCTTACAGAATTTTTTCAGCACTGCTCCCTTCTATTTCCCCATTCATTTCTCTGTGACTATCAGAAAGGTTTCACCCAGTCTAACAGCATATTCTTCAAATAAAAGCAGGTTGGCCCAAATATTGCCCCTGCAGATGCTGGTGTAAATCCAAATTTGATTATGTCAATAGATATCTTTTATGTGCACTCCTGTGCTAGTGAAGATTAGATTTGAATTTTTTCTAACAAAGACAATTCATTTGTGCCTTTGAACACTTCCATTTCTAGATCTTTGCCATACTGCCTAATTCTAATTCTTTTGTGGAAATGCATGTTGCACTTCTGCCACTCAGCTTTGATTGCAATTTTTCTTATCATTTGCCAAGTACAGCTCTGATTTCTGCACACAACCTTGCTTGGTCAGGACATTCAAGCCTGTTAATATTTCCATTTCAAAGCACCTTCAGCAAAGTAGCAGCAGCAGCAGCAATTCATCTCTTCACAGGATGCCATCTCTGTCTGTAATGACTGTTTCATCAATGTCCAGGACAGAACATCTATAACCCTGATCCGTGTTTTCCTTTCCTTCTTCATTCACTTTCCCCTGATCTTGAATTTTTGCTTCCCATCTGAATTCGTATTAAAGATAAGGTTTTATTCTCAGTACCTTTGGAAAGCTATAGAAACTTACTTGTTTTAATTTCAATCACATAAGGATGTTAAGTATTATAAAATTTGGATTATTTGTTTTAATCTGCTAAATAATTTAACAGATTTTATGGGGCTTAGAATAATTTTCCCCTACAAAGGGTATGAACACTAATATCTTGAGTTGATAACACAACTAACCAGGTTCAAGCAAAAATTTCAAGTTCACGAAATATAACATTTTTTTTGCTCTTTAAATAGCTTGATTGCTTTCCTTGTAATACATTTTATTAAAATATTATCACATTTTGTTGATTTTGTGATTATATGTTGATATTATGTTGTGATTGCACACTAATCATCAGAGTTTTTATTTGCGTATATATTTGCACAAAACATTTCTATTTAATCAATGGAGCTTTTGCATAATATACACACAGACTAGAATATTATGCTAAATGCTATTATATTACCACCATTTATTTGGGTTTATTTGGCAGGAAAAAAAGTGTATTCACTAGTTCTGTCTTTGCAAATCTGATAAAATACTTGAAATTTTTTAAAAAGAGTCTGTATTGGATCCTATGATATAGTGAACATAGTAACAGGGATTAGATCAACAAGGTGCTTTTTACATTGTAAATCCCTAATGCTGGAAGATTATTTATCAGGTTTTTTTGTTTAATGGTGTGAACACATAATTGACAGTGCCATAACCATGTCAAAGGTTAATTGTATGCTTATTCTCTTTCCTGAAACAGAAATGTTAGCTACTTCTTTGTTGTGGGGTCAGGATCCCTGGTGTGGTAGCAGGAACAGATATTACATTTCCCAAGTTTGGAAGGATTTACAAGGTGCTTCACTGAAAAGAATGAGAAAACAAAATTTAAGAAGATAAAATGGAAGGGTCTCAGTCTTGTGAGGATACAGAAAACTCAAAACGTGTTCACACAGATTTGTTCAAGGCAACTATTTGATGCTACAAGTTCCATTTACAAGCCACTTTCCAAATCAAATTGTCGTGCTTGCATTTGCAGATGTCACCTTGTGAAAATACTACAGTGTAGAATTCTTATGGGATAATTGATCAACACTTTTCAACGTAATTAGTCATTCCAATCTGACATATAAATGTATATTTATAATTGAAGTACTTGAACTACTGTCAGGTCAGTGCATGTCATCTACTATTTTTCAAACCATTCACAAGTCTTTCAAAAATGACCATGGAAAAATGGTAGTGTGTAGTGAAAAAAATTATAATAATCAAGGAAAAATATTAAAATAAAAAGGTATAATATAATGTGATTTTTCAGGCATTAAAATTATTCAGCATCCATTATAAGTATCAATTGCCACTCATTTAATTTAAATGCCAAAGAAAAGCACAACCAAAACTTTCTCCCAGTCATTGCTGAGAAGGATAAAACATTAGCAAATCAATGTGTGTATTATTTTAACATGATCAATGTAGGAGTCACTAATAAAATGTCACCATTTGCCAACAATTTTCACAGTTACCGAAGCTTCTTCAGTTATTTGTCATTCTAAATAAATAAATAAATATGCTGTCTTATAACTGCTAGTAAATACTGACATCTTTATTGATGGCTATGGACAAAATCTTGCCACTGTGAAGACCAGTAGAAATTACTTCTGTTAAGTTCAGTGAGGCCAGATTTTCACTCCATGTATGTGACATTTCACAAAACAGACAAAATAAATTACTTCAGACTCTCAGTTCCAAAACCTGCATAATACTTTTTTTATATGATGAATGAAATCTACAACAGATGAAGTAGAAAAATGTTTGCATGCCTTACAATTCTACAGGAATATTAAAAACCTGGGTACTGAGAATTCACCACTGAACAACCTTCTGGCAAATAGGAACCTGGAAACTCATTCAGTGATTCTGTAAAACAAAGAAATCTTACTAGAATCATATCCTTCAGAATAATTAAAGGAAAGGTATAGGCATCATTTTCTGGAATTGTATCTTATGATCAAAATATTTACATCTGTGTTCCTGTTCTGTAGAGAATATAAGATTTTATTCTATGTTTTAACAGTATTAGCATAAATTATACAGTCTGAACCAAGTTAAATCATGCAACTGGTCATAAAAAAAACCTTTTTGTTAGAATTCTTGCCTTTTTTTTACTATTTTCTATTTTCTCTCTTGATTCTTTTGTTCTATGCAGAATTGTATTGCTGGGACACAATTTCACTCAATTTTTTATGAAAAGAAATATTGCTACTGTAATCTGTCCCTCAGAAAGAAGAAAAACCATCAACATCATTTCCGTACAACTCCCACTTGAACTTGGGGACTTGGATTACACATTTGGCAGCAGAGTTGAAACAGATGCCATCTCTGAGGTCCTGAACCTCAAATTTTGGAATTTATGTCTTTCCAAAACAATAAAACATTTGATTTGTCAGTGCAGTTTCATGCAGAGATTCTTTTTTAGTCGTTTTCTCAAGCAATAAACTAGATTTACTTTATTATTCTGACATCCATCATCTTCATGTAAATCCTTTGCAGTCTGTTCCTAAATAGTTCTGTGCTATGAACGTGAATGGACCTCAAGTTCTTATTAATCTTTTTACACCTTTATTCCCGGGAACAGTATTGAAACTTATGGTGGAACTTTATGTAACAGCACAAAATAAAGATTTGAAAAACCTCAGACCTCCTACCAGTTCCTTGGTTTTAAGTATATTTCACTAACCTGCATTCTAACATGTTTTCTGCTTTATATAAACTTTGGAGAAAGGCTACAGCATTAACTGAAACTGTACTTTTACCATCTGGGCCTGGTTTGTTCAGAAGTACAGACAAAATTAAACTGTTCAGTGTATGAGAGACAAGCTCAAAGGTTAATCTGTGCCAAGCAGTAGAGGTGGGAAAAAGTCTTCACTAGCTGGAGCTGCCGCTTCCCTAAGTATTTCATCCTTCTGTACCTTCAAGACCTAACCTCAAATTCTTTCAGAGTCACTGGGATTTACACAAGGCTAAAATGTTCTTTTCACAGCTCTTTAGTTGTACTCAAAATGTGTCAAGTGTGTGGCCAGCTATTATTCTGAAGCCCCCTACTCTTACCAAATTATTTTTATAGGACCTCAAACTGCTTATTACCCAACTCTTAATGTACCTGTGTACATCTCAGCTTATACTCAACATAACTCAACAGGAACCCCATCAGGAGATTGTAAATCTGGCATTCAGTTTCTATCCTGTAAAGGTTGTAGTTCAGGGCATAAAGTAATCTGTCATGAGTCCCAAGTAATGGTAAGATTCCTCTAATTATGTTTCACTGGAACAGCTCAGGAAGCAGATGGTGGATTCTTACTGAGTCAGTAATGAAACACTCATTGACCTCAGTGGTGCAAGTAATGCACTAAATTAACTTTTAAAATCTATACATCCCTTGCAAGATTCTGCACCTTATGCAAAAAAAAAATGTTTTCAGTTTTGTTAAGTATCTTAGAACCTACAGATGTTCAATACTGACTGTGGAACTGAAGTGTGTTCTGGTAGCCAAAATGTTATCATACAATGCGTTTAGAAATACTACGTGGCTCGTGAAACTTGTTTATATTTGAAATTTTCAGAAGAAGTGACAAATATTTTCTGTGCAGAAGACTACTTACGTAATGTTTATCACTCTGCATACTAGGCCATTCTTAAATACTTCTGAGTTTGCATCGAATTGAAGTACACATACATTTTTCTAAACAGATAAGCAACATGCTTTCTCTCATGGTTTTTGGAGCTTTTGTGCTTCCACAGTGATTTTATTTTTACTTTAAAAAAATTCCTTTGTATGAAAAGTATCTTCCTGATATCTGTCAGGACATCTTTAATATCAGAATTCACTCTCAAGAGAATAGCTCCACCAGAGAGATCAAAAATAGCCGAAGTCTTGGTAGATAGCATAGCTTCTTGAGCAGTACTAAGAAAACCACTGCTACTCAACATTTATTTCATCTTGGTCTCTTATTCATCATGTGTTTCTGCTGTTTCAGCATCTGGTCTCAAACATATTGTAAGCAGAGTTTGAATGAATTGGATATATTTGCTTGAAGAGAAGTTTTGCCAGCTCTCTTTCATAGTGCAGCTGGGTCAAAGTGTTTTGGCTTTCAAAGAAGAACTGAAGTATCTGCAAATTCTCCAAACCACGTCCAACACAAAACAACAGCTGCTGAGTTTATCTACTAAACTGAGGAGCAACTGGCAATCAAACCACCAAGTTCCAGCCATTCAGCTGGAAAGTTAATGCACCAAACCTATGTTAGTATCTAAGCAAAATAGAATTATACTGGAAAGGATACTGATAACTTTGGCATGTTGATTTTATTTGAAAGTAGGAAAAATCTCAAGAGGTTTCCTGTTTCAACAAGGGTGGTTTTACAAGTAGGAAACACCGGTTGTTCATGGCTCTGCATATTTTCAGCTACATTAACCCTTGTATTATTTTAAATCTCTAGTTTTTTAAAAAGAACTCAGCACTAATATTCTCAGCCAGAATTTCCCTGGAATTCATCTCCCATTTTCAGTATCAGAATAAGCAGTCTGTTTTCAGAAGACTTCAGCAGATTGGATATCTAACAATTTTGAAAAATCAGACCATAAAAATCTAATGTATAATAGTATTGAATCATTTCAAAATATTTTACCAGAGGATGACTCCCAGCAATTTGAAATATGTCCCAACCATTTCAACAGCCACTTATAAATCACTGGTGCTGACTTATAGCATTGCATTTCTATAATTAGGGTAATAGTACAGTAGAGGCTGACAGTGAAGAGCCCTGGAAAGCAACATATTCAGCTAACTATTCTCTTTAGCAGTTGGAGAAGAAAAAATTGGAAATAAAGATCTAAAAGTCTGCCATTTAGCTACTGAAGATCCATATCACTTAAATTTTTTCACCTTAAAGATGCCGATAGCTTCAGCTATAGATGTTGAAGGAAGACCTGCCAGAGAATAACTACCTAATAGATAGGTGGCATAACCCACTGCTGAAAATATTTGTTTCCCTGTCTTGATTATTGAAGAATCCTAGGCTTAGAGCTTATATTAGACATTTAATTTTTGGATGGACTAAGAGAGAATAAATCGCATACATTGGTGGGCAGGTTGCCACTTTCTGTGCTTTGTTTTCTTTTCTGTTTGCAAAAATGTCACAGTGTTCACTGACTTAACATTTTAAAATTACCTAAGATTCTTACGTGGAACATGTTATTTGAATACAGAGTATTATTATTATTATTACACAACACACAGTTTTTTTGCACTAAATTTCCATTAGCGTCTTGCTTTGTACCTCAGGTTATACAGAAACAAACAGGGCTGAGTTGCCTAGAGAGAATCACTGGATTGAGGATACTGTAATGTGTGATAATGGACAAAGCTAAAAGGCAAACACCTGACAGCCTTCTGCAGACATTTGTCCTCTCTAAAATGAAATGGCTACTGACCTTTCTATACCACTGTTTTTCTCCTACTATGCTCTTTCAAAGTAACTAGTTGCACATATATGACTGCTAATGAAAAATGGTGACATTTCTGCTATTCTCTTTTTCTAATCTTCATTTGACAAATTCAGAGTCCTCCCATTAATTATTTTCCCAAAGTTCATACAGAATGAGAAAATTATGGAGATTGGGGTACTTGAGTGGAATAGGTTCTAGTGTTGGTTAACACAGAGTAATATGGAAGTATAAGGGAAACTCTCTACTTTTATATTCAGTTTCTGACTTTTTGTACTGACCTAAAATATCCTTTGTATCTGCTTGTCCTTAAGATTCTCTGTGATTAGAAAATGTCATTACTCACATCATTCTGGCACCTTCGCAGTCATCACTTAAAACATTAAAAATTAAATGGAAGAGACAAACTGGAAGAAAATGAGAGGAATGGATTGTATACATTCCCATTTCTTAGGGGAAATCTTCACTAAGACTTTCCAAAACATCACATCCTTTTCTTAAAATGGAGAACTTTTCTCTGCAAAGGAGTCATTCTGCCAGAGGGAGATGTGCAAAATTATACAACCTTTAGCTTCACTTGCTATGGTCAGCTGAAACTAAAAATTGCAAAAAGATAAAGTGCTCCATTAAACCCCTGTTTTATTGTATAAGTGTCCTTATGAAATTGTATTACTACACAATAGCATTATATCAGGCTAGAATTAAGGCTTGCAACAGACGCTAAACTACAGCATTGCCGTGACCAGATGTAAGGCTTATTTAAGCCGGATTTTAGAGTGAAATATTTATGAACTGATTTAAATACCAATGAACAGACAGTCCTACAGCTGTCACAGTCACAGAATGATAAATGTTTTACATAGGAATCTCTATGTCATATAGCTGGCCATTTTTCAATAATCCCGGACACGTGGTTCTTCATAGTACAGGCAGAAGATGGACAATGAAGTAGGCAAGAAGAAAGTCAATTACACAATTAGAGAAGTTACCTTCCCTTTTCCTCAGAGCCCCTATCAGCTCCCCAAGTATTTTTTCACTATTTCTTGATTCCTCTCTCCCTTTTTTTACCTCTTTCAGAAATTCACAGTTCCATCTGTGGAGGTGTCAATACTGTCAATAGGACTTATTCCTAGTTTTGGTCAAGGCTGCAGTTTCCTTATGCACACTGCATGAATATTAGTTCACTCACAATCTCCACTGGGATTCCTTCCCTCCAAGAGGAAACTGGCACAGTGGACAGGAGAGCCATCTACTGATTGGTAGCATCAATTTTTGCTATTCACAAAAGGGAAAATCCCAGTCCTCCCAATGCTCCAAAATCCCAGAAAATCCTCTCCAGCACCTTCATAACCCTTCATAGCGTGCCCCACACTCTCCTGTACATATCTGGGATGTCACCCTAAAAACATTTCTGTGGAACACCTCATGCTGTCTTACTGTTACCACTGGCACTTTATTCTAAGAAACTTCGAGACATAGTAATTATGCCTCAGGGACAAAAGCAAATCATCTGGGACACAGAAAAGTCTCAATGTAGTTTTTATAAAGTTTTCAAGCAGCCAGTTCACACTGGGAAGAATTAGCAAATAAGGCAGCCTGCCCTATGTTTTTCTCAGATGCAGCGCACAGTGGCAATATTGACAGAGCTGTAGACCACCAAGAACAACAGAAAGTCCAGTGCAGCTGAGCCAGTGATTCCACTGCAGACCTCATCTTTGATTATGTTCCACTGTAGTAGGAGTAGGACAATGAGGCCAAATCTCCTCTTTGTCTTTTACTGGTTTTACTCTTTATCTTACTACTCTAAATAAATAGAAAAGTGGTGTTTTTTCAGTTGCAAAATTAAGTAGATGCATAAAATGTAACATAAAGGATAATCTCTAACATAAAGGATAACCTCTACATGCAAAATGATTTAGGGAAAAATTTCAATTAAACTTATTAGGTTTTTTTCTGCTGTCCCCTTTTGAACATTTTCTAACTTCTAATTTAATTTCTTGATTCCTGAATTATAAAATTAGTGTTTTCTTCTTTCAAAACATTGGAATGTAATTAAGGAATCAGCTAAATATTATAGTTTCTATTAAATGCTTTTTCAATTCTACAAGGCATCCTAGTAACAGAAACTAATGAATTGGTAAAAATAGTAAAGTAAGCAAAAAGTTTATAGAGCATATGCATGATCTGTCAAAAGTGCTAGCAGACTAATTTAAAAATTTTAACTCACACCTGGTGCCAATGACAATATCCTTATAATGCTGAATAATTTATTTGTCATGTCCAGATCATTTCCATCATAAAAATAGCTACTTTATTAAATAATGAATATATGCAGTTAAGAACATCATCGTGAGGATAATTCTTAGTGATAGATATACTGGCTAAAGACTCATAAGGAATCCAAGTGCCTTCCTAGGTGGAAGGTAATATCCTTGCTTAAAGAATGGTATAAAAATGTTTAAATTACTAGATTTGAAATATTGAGTAGGGTATTTTTATATTGGTTGTCACAGAGATTTTGAAATAGATTTTCACAACACAACACTTCACAGAGACAGTGTGCAGGTTAAGAGCAGCGTGACCTTCGGGCAAATGTGGTAATAAAGTCAAAATCTCCAACAGGATGGTTTGTCTTCAGCACTCTCCCACTTACTAATCTAATTAAATTAAATGATTTTATTGTTTAATAGAAGAAAGTGGTCTATGATCAATAAAGAGCTGGTTTCATCTTAATTATTGATCCTTACTCATTAATATAGAGTTTTCCAAGTTCCTGGAAACTTAACTCTGCTAGCAATCTTGCAATAAGTTTCAAATGTCTTACTATTCTGCTGATCTCATAGGTGGCATCAGTACCCTGAGAATATCCTGTGTTTAGACGTTATGGAAATGCCACATTCTGTTATTTTTCCAGTATATGGTATGACAGCACTTTCTTTATGCTAATGTTTTGCCTTTAGCAGTTTTTTATCACTTGGTAAGCAAATACATCTTTATGCAGTATGCAAATATTCACACGCGAACATTTTAATGTCACTGCGTATCCGCCTACATGGTTTCAAAATGGATGTGAAATAAGGTTTAATATTATTTTGGCTACTCCATTTACAGGTGTGAATGAATATACAGGGGACTACACAGCAGGAATACAGCATCTGGATTAGGAAGTCACAGACATAGAAGTAGATACTTTTATAAATCCTGATTTTACAAACTAGTTTTTTGCAGTCTTTCTGATACCTGCATATTCAGTGAATTCTTATTAATTTCAGATTAACTTCTTTGATGTCATGGAATTTTCTTGCAACCTATTTCAAACCAAAACTGCATGCAGACTTCTCTGAGTCTGTCACCATCTCCTCCACTAACTGCTTAAACTGGAACAAAAAAAAAATACAGTTCAAGGAAAGACACTTTTCTGTTGTTTATTTAGGAAGAATGATGATGATTTCTTAATCACTGTTGTAGAGAAAAATATTATAAATAAACTCTACATGTGTGAAATGTGTCTAGCTGAACAACAGAGCTAAAAAGATACATCTGGAAGCTGAATGTCTCATCTAAAGGAATATGGGAAGAAGGAACCATTTAGGAAGAAGGAACCAGAATTTAGGAATAGAAGAGTTTGAAGGACCTTGAAGAAGGACTGCAAGTAAGAAGATGTGAGGAAAAATAGAAGTAATACTGAAGAACTAATTATTGGGACGTTGAAGAAGCATAGGGGAAAAAAAAAGAAAAGAGACATCCACCCCTGAAAGATGGAGGGATGCTTCAGTGAAAGGCACTAAAGTGCTTCATTGCATTTATACTGCTTTGTCTGCAGAGCATCCCAAAGCTGTTCATAGCGCATTCTGAACAGTTTGTGTCTTGGCACTAACCCCCCTCACAACTGCCCCCTTATCACTCTCCAGGCAAACACCTCATCTTTTATATAGTACATTCACATGCTTGTTTCTTTTCCAGTCTTTGAGAAGAGCTGTCCTCCGTCACCTTCTTTGTCCCAAAATGGATGTCAATCTCATGTATGTGGTTGTGGTATAGCAAGAGAGCCTTCAAGGAGCTTTCAAAAGAGGAACGGGGAAACTTGTCACCACTGAAGCGATGTCTTGGTGCTCATGGCAAGACTATCAAACTGTCTTACGGTTTTTCCTGTACTCAGCCTCAAGGCAGCCACTCAACAGCAGGCTGAGGGCAAAGCTGAATTGCAAGTACAATCCTTTCTAAGATCAGGCACACCGCGTCATAGCAGATTCGTATCACCACCCAGTGGTGGAATTGTATTGTCAATGTATGTTGAATGGGCAGCAGCTGGCCTGTTCATTTCATGGCAGAAATGACTATTTTTAGTTATGAGACCTCTGTGGAAGTTAAACACAAAGGGTTATACATTAATTGGCTCACTTCCGTTTGGTTGTCACCTAAGACATTCAAATAACTTTCATTGTTTTCCACAGAAATATTGCGCCAAGCTGTGTTGTAATCATCAAAGGACACACATGGTGTCCACTAGAGAGGTCCATAATTGTTACAGGTTTAAGGGGAGGGTAAGTTATCAGCATCTATGAGTGACCAATTTATACAGAGCAGCATCAACCCTGTGGTTTTTTGAACGAATGAGATTTGTTCTGAAAATCTATTCAATTCCTGTCACCTAAGTCTGATCCAGTGATAGATGGCTGTCAGGCAATTCAGTGAAAATGGATCTTGTAAAGGAGCTGTCATACGTAAGGCCATCTACAGCTACAGTGTTAGTAGCGCCTCCATTTTAGATCTGAAACTATTTTCACTTACTTTTGCTTGTTAATGTGAACCTCAAAATCCTCTTTACCATCTTTTTAAAAATCTTTCTCTCCTGTTTAAAATATATTACTCTGGTTTTCTGTCTTCCTTTTCTTTCTCAGTTTATTCTGTTTCTATAACTATATGTCACAGCTTGGCCATCACAGCTTGTTTTGGCTGTCTTGAAGGTCTAATATACACTCCGTTTCTTAAGTGTCTGCATGCCCTATAATCTTATTGTGCCATTTCACTTCAACAAGCACTCCCTTCTCCCATATTTTTGACATATGCTTAATTGTTATTTTCTATTCTGTAGGGACTCTGGGCAAATTTCACATTTAAGAGATGCTTCTTACACAGGGAAAAAGACCTAGGCAGATAAAAACTCACATTACAAATCCAAACATATTGCTCTGCAGCAAGTTCTGTTGGTCAGGTCTTCGTATTTGGCCATTTAACTGTTAACATATAACTATTCATATGTTAAATATATTAAACTGTCATAAACATGTACAAAATTGTCTCCAAGACAATGTGATATACATCTTCACCCTTCAGCAAGTTACTAGCAATGGTGAGGATATAATAGCACGTATGAAATACTGAAATAATGGAACAAGGGAGAAGTAAAAACATGCTGCCATCTTATCCTTTGCTGTATTTCAGTTTATTTCAATCCAGTATAATTAAGTTAAACTTTCATGAAAAAATTCAGGGAGGATAAGATTTTTATTTGTGAATATTTCCAGATGTGAATTAATTGATTATTTTCCTTTATTTAAAAACAAAATTCTGCATTTTTTTCTCATCAGTTTTTCCATAAATGTACATAGGACTTAGAAAAGAAACTGCAAAATTACTGTGCTAATATAAAATGAAAACATCATAGTTTCCATGAAAATGTTCTGTTATAGTTCAAATTAAACACTATTTTTCTCACCTTATAACTTTTGGTGGTTTTGCATGATGAATGCATGAAAGCAAATCTGTGTTGGATACAAATGAAACTCTTTTCATAATTTGATGTATCAATAGGCTTATGGTCACACATTTTTTCTCATCCTTTTCAATTCCTAAATGCTATAAGGATTAGAAATGTAAGTCAACTCCTTTAATTATTTTGTTATTTCACTATTAGTTAATCCTCAACTCTAACACAAATTTAGCCCAGTGCACAAGCTGATCTGATGCTATCAATCTCATCACAGTTGAATTCAGCTCCACTTTTCTGCTGTACTTAAGAGGCAGAATTATAGCTACTGCAGCCTCTTTAGCATTTAAGATTTGTGTGAGTTAACATAATCCTGACTGCAGAATAAGCTGAATCAAGAAAAACACATTGAGTATTTCATTGTTTCTTGGCTGCTTGGTGAGATCCCAGACCCAAAAATGCAAAAGGCAGGCTAAGAGACAGAAGATATATACTTTATGAAACAGACATTATTAGGAATATCGAGTGAAAGGGAGCAGCTAGATATCCAGATTAAGATTTAAAAGATTATTGAAATGTTGAGATGTATTTCAACCACTTGTTTTGTTTTGGTTTTCATTTTAAAATTATTCTTTGTTCACTGGATGAATATATCTCAAATAAATGAATATATATGGCCTTAGGAAATTCATCTTAAACCATTCAATTTTTTTTCTCCCACTTTACCCAGTCACTGCTCTGCAATGTCATTGGAAATCTCATGATCAGCAAAAATTACAGGTAATATTCTTTGAGTATGGTTGAATTACCTTCAGCAAAGCACCAGAATGCTGAAAGGGGCAAACATGGTTCAGCACAAATAACAGAACTTCCTGGAGGCCCCAAGCTACCAAAGGGTCTGTGACTCCTCCACAAAGCAGGAGAACCTCTGAAGCTGCTCTAGCTTTAGAAATCTCTAATCATTGGTTCTTGGGAATCCACTGAGAATCTGGTGTTTCAGACACAGACACTACACATGTGGGCAGTGTGCAGCCCATTGGAAATGCCACCAGAGACTGTTCCAGCAGACTTTGCTTTTCTGGTCCTTTTGGATTGAATTTTGATCCTTTTACAGCAGTGCAAAAGAAACATACCAGGATTAAAGACCTGCCTCATTCACTTTAGTGTGTCTTTATAGCTTATCACATTTCATCCTGCCAAAGCTAGAGGAGGTGCCTAGGGCAGAGACCACATCTTCTGGTCTGTTATGTCGTTTTCCTGGGCTTATATCTTCTCTGTTGTGCAGATGTCGATTGCTCCCTCTGCCTGCTAAAACTCTTCTAGGTCTCTTAAAATGCGTTCCTAGTTCTCTTAAATGTCTTTTCTGGTGTACTAGCTGGTTTCCATTAAAGGCTTCATTGAGAGTGGGCACCTTATTTACAAGTCCCAAAAGTTTCCTTTTAATTGCAGGCATGTTCATGACTTTTAAAAACTCTTCATCAGAACTCATATGTTGCTAAAAATATTTTATTGATGCTTCTACCTGCAGCTGTCTCCTTTTCTCCTGAAACAGAAAACTTGCCTGCGCTGCAGGCACATCTTATACATTAGCACTGATAAAACATTTAAGCCATGTAATTAAATTTTTCTCATGTTAGAACTGGCTAGCTTTTATTCTTACAGATCACTTTCCTAACACTAACATCACTTCATTCTGAACAACTGAACAACATTCTGAACCAATCTGAACAGCTGATGTTTTTCACACTGCAAAAGAGGTGGGTGATCTTCTATTTTCTCCATATATTTTCATCCAAGTGGGATATTGGTGCCTAATCTGTGAGTTTCAAGAAAAATTGTTTCAAATTAACTGATTTAGAGCTTGCTTGGTCTGCTACTCTTGTCAGAATGTATAAAACTTTTCAGGGATGTAACTTAGTGGCACAATATCTTCTAGACACTTGCCTCTGGCTCTGCTTTCCTAGTTTCCTTTTTTTCTTTTTAAGGCCTAAGCACATCTTTATTAGTCTCTTTGACAGTTAAGGGTGACTTAGTCTTGTTGAAGCTTTCTTCGAAACAATCTTACCAGATTTTTTGGTGCTGTTGTTGTTATGCCTAATTCAATTTTAAGCATTTGTTTTCAGTTTTGCAGTTCTAGTCATCTGATCCATCATTTCCAGTACTGATAATACACTGCTTTAATTGCTAAGGTCACAATTTTTTTTTTTATTCTCATTGTACGGTTTTGTTTTCTTACTCCCCATAAGCTTTTTTCAGTATTCACTCATTGGTTTTAACCTTTGATCATTTTCCTTTCAAAGTAGAAGCTACATCTCCTATTTTGCACTTTTACAGTTTAGATTATTCTAATTCATGTTTTCTGTCCTACAGGCTGACTCACACTGGGGAATGTGTATAAAGATGCATGCATAGTGACAAGATAATTGGCTTTTCTTTAGTACCTGCTCCACTCCAGAAAACACTTGGCCATCTAAATAAAAAGTCAACTAGAGCACCAAACAGTGTCTTTAAATTGTTTTCCGACCAGAGACGGTATATGTTACTGTACTTTTGCTTATGGATGGAGGTAGCTGCCACCCCAAACATCATGGGTTGAGACTCTGAGGACTGTCCCAGCTGGAGGATCTGGTTTCAAACCAAGTCTCACCTTCTTTACTAAATAAAACCAGAAAAAACCACTTGAATGCCTACCATACCTATATCTAGAAAAACATTGCAGTAAGTTGTTTAATATGTTATGAAAATACAATAGTATTACTGTGACTGCACAATTTTACAAGGGCAGTAGAGAATGAAAAAAATCATATAACATTTGTTTTGGATCTTCTCTTCTTCAAATGAACTGAGCAAAATTATGGTAACTTATCAGGCAAGTATGGAACGTGATAGTAAAAAAGAGTAAAAGGATGAGTTCAGAATAAATTAGATACACTCTTCTAAATTAAATTCTGCAATTTGTCTCTATTAGGGCTGGAGTTTTAAGATTTCTTGCTTCCATTTGAAAACTAATAATTCTAATTTTATTATTATGTACATAGCAGTTACAGAATACAATTTATAGAACTATTCCATAAATTAGAAAGTAAAAACTGAAAATCAAAACCAAACAAACTATAAAACTTTAATCAAAGAACTTAGCAGGTTAGGCTTATTTCATGTACAAGCAATAATATGAAAGAGCTTCTCTTTTTTCTTTTTTTTCCTTTTTCTTTTTTTTTTTAATTGAAACACTAAATGAATAAATGCTTGTCCCAGTAGAATAAATTTTATTAGGGACTGGTTAAAAAACCTTTTTCTCATAAGGAGCTGGTGACAAATAGGAGCTTCTTATTTGCTTTTTTCTTTCTGATTGCTTTGCAAAATGAAACTTATTAACTTAAATTTACAGGAAGTTAAAAACAAGAAATGAAATAAAATTTGCTGCAAAGCAGTAATCTATTCATAATATAAAATCTCATTTAAAGAGCTTACAATGAGAATACATTGAATTATTCATTGAAAACAATGTATCCTTTGAATTTGGCCTCTGAGTGATTGCAAATTGCCAATGAGCACTCATGAATTTTATTAATGCATTTTGTTATTTAAAATCTTTGATGGATTACACATATGAAGATACTTATGCATATAGATAATATGTGAGCTGTCTGATGTATTAATTTACTCAAATTTTTATGAGCCAGAATTTTTTTCTTTTTGCTTTGGTTATTAACAAACAGCCTATGTAGTCATCTTTTGCTATTGTTAAACATAATTTGATCTGCATTTTGAAAGATTCAGAGTCAAATTGAATCAATTCATAAACTTTCTGTCTTAACTTCAAGTAAATTACCTTCTCTGTTTTATTGTTTGCTTATTTGTTTTAAAAATAAAGATAATATAGCTACTTTACTACAGAAGTCTTACTTATGACTGACAGAATATCAACATAAGTATCAAAATAACATAACTATAGTTGGGGTCAAGATGCCAAAGAAATATACTGCAGTCTTTACTTGTTCATGGAAAAATGGTGAATAATATAAAGAGATAACTTTGATATAGAAAAAAAATAAACACACAAAAATAACTTAAAAATCCCCCAAAACCACAAGTGATGGGATTTCCTACTGTGATCACCATTAACATTTAGCTTCTGTTTGGAAACTAAAGTCTGGAAGAAAGAAAAAACTGTGTATACAAGTCTTATGTGTTTTTTTTCCTGTGAAACTTTGAATTCTTTTTGTAGGAGTCATACAGATTTGCACTACTTATGTTGCAACCATCACCTTTTGTCTCTATTTTTCCAGTAATGTGAATGCATAGCTTTCGTGTCTGATCAGATGATAATGGAACTGCTAGAAGCCTATAGCCTTTTTTTTAAAATATTTTTTTCCTACAAACTTCATGAATTGAATTAATTTGATTCTTTTCTTTTTCATACTCAGTTTTTTACGCCATCACTAACAATTTTACACAGTCATTCATCATATACAGTTAAACCATTGATGTCTGCACAGGCTATGCTTGCCCAGCCTTGTTAACTGATTGTCATACCACCAACAAACAGGGAAATGGGAGCTTGCTATACTATGTTAAGCATGGACCAAATAACATGATTTCAGGCATCAAACGCTCTCACTGAACCTATGAAAGTTTTACTTCCTGTCATTATTCTCCGTGTTTTCTGTCAGTTAGAAATTTTGGGTTCACTACTGCTCCTAGTTGAAGAGTAAAGTAATTTTTTTGTTAAAATCTGTAATCTAAGATTATGAATTAATTATTTATGTATTTACTGACATTTTATTGTCAGGATATTGTTTGTCTCATTAAGTGCTTTTGTTTCTATGTTGATAAGAAACTTGTCATGTTTGACATATTTCATGTATCTACAAAAAGCATTTCTTTAACCGGCTAGACTCTACATTTGTGTACTGGTTTGGGCTGGGGTAGAGTTAATTTTCTTCATAGTAGTTAGTATGAGGCAGTGTTTTGGATTTGTGCTGGAAATAGTGTCAGCAGGTCAGGGGTGTTTTTATTTTTACTGATCAGTGTTTATATAGCATCAAGGACTTTTCTACTCCTCACCCCACCCCACCAGCAGCGAGGCTGGGGCTACACAGGAACTGGGAAGGGACACAGCCAGGCCAGCTGACCCCACTGACCAAAGTGGTGCCCCATACCAAATGGCACCATGCTCAGCATGAAAATAGAGAGAAAGAAGACGGAAGGGGGAATGTCTGTAGGGATGGTGTTTGCCTCCCCTAATAACTGTTATTCGTGATGGAGCCTGGCTTTCCTGGGAATGTCTAAACACCTTTCTGCTGATGAGAAGGGCTCAATGAATTCTGGTTTTCTCTGCCTGTATGTGTGACTTTTGCTTTATCTCTATCCCATCCCACAAGTTTTCTCAAATTTCCGATTCTCTCCCCTCTTGCACCAGAGGGGACTGAGTGGCTGCCCAGTGCTCAGACACTGGCTGGGGTTAAAATAGCTATTTGTCAGCATTGGTCAGTATAATGTCAACTTATTGACACTATAGCCTTGGTTTTCAGTCCTCTTGTTTTGTAGGAGTATTGCGTTTATCATAAAATCAGACTTTCTTTTCGGGTTCTGCCCAAATTTTCACAGTCATGGTTAATGCAGATGTGCACTTGCTGTTTGATCATATATATTGTTCTTCTGATATTTGCATGTCATCAAAAGAAAGATAAGGGTAAAAAAGCTGTATTCATTTATGCCCTCAATAGACACAGTCAGGTGTCTGAGCTTCTTTGTCAGTACTATATCTATTAATGGGGTTTTTTTTTGTATAATACTGCAGCCAACTAAATAATACTCTAAGAATTCAGACCTTTTTTATTAGTGAAAAATGGAGTGCATTGTGAATCCCAGTGAAAAACACTACCTATTTAGTCTATACAATTGCTCTAGTTATTGTAAGGCAAGAGGTCTCTCCAGAGATTGAAATAAAATGCCGATATAGACATCTCTGATATGTGGATTGAACGAGCACTCTCTCCCTTCCCCATCATAAGTATCCATCTAAATTTAGGTGAGATATATACCACACACAGGATTTTGTGTGAGCTTTCAGTATATCATACTGCTGCTATTGCAATTTACTTCTGCCTGGCCTCTGCAACAAATCTGTGGTTTCCTCACATTCTGTTCAGTGTGCTGCTGCTGCAATGGGTAAAGACAGCTACCTACCCTCCGTGGTCAAAATTGCTGAACTCCAAAGAAGTGAGAGAATATAATTTCCCAGCCATTGATTTATGACCAGTTTTAAATTTTTGCTGGTGCTGGGATATTTACTAGAATTTTTTGTTTCTTGGCTTTTGTTGTTGTTTGGTTGGTTGGTTTTCGTGTCAGATTTTCAGGATATTTGAAAAGTACTGTGTTTTTCTCAGACGATCTTGTATCAGCTTAGAATTGCCTACATTACACTGATTTTAAAAATTGAGTCAGGAATAATGATTGCTACATTCCTCCTTGATATACACTTCCATTTATCTGATTTTCCTTGATCTTCCTTACCACCATTCTTCTACACACCCACAACGATGTGGTGCCACAGTCTACAATTTAAATATTTACATTTCTCTGTGTTTTCAAGCCACAGAACTGTATTCCTTACTCCTGTACTTTACCAGGCGTAAAATAAAACTCATAAAGTGTTTACAGAAAATATGTTAGGACCTTATTTTTCAGTGGAAATAGCAGTTTGAATCTCTTTCTATCCAGCAGTCTTTACTTAAAAGCAGAAAATAAAATTAAGAAATTAGACTACCCCTATGCTTCACAGAAGACTGCAATTTTATGGCCATTTAGCATTTTTTAACCTTTTTGTTTGTTTGTTTGTTTTTCTTGCCAAGTCTTTCCCTGAGCCACAGATGCCATTTCCTATTCAGCTGTTGCTCTGTTTCTCACAGACACCCTGCAGATCATATGGGTAACATTCCAAACCAAATTGAGTCATTTGAGTACGAAATAGCTTCTCAAAATCTGTTACTGTTTCCTTTGCATTCTTTAATTTATTCACTTTGTTGGCTCTTTTGCTGATTGGATTTGGTTTGGTTTTTTTCCTTTTTAAACTATCGTTGAGATCCTTAATATAGGCTAATAAATATGTTTGATTTTAAAACTATAGCCTTAAAAATGTTGTTACACCTAAAATGATAAACAATATTCAGTCCAGATGAGCAATTCCTAATTTTTATTGTTTCAAGTATGATGCCACTGTAGTTGTTCACTGCTTTTGTTTTTGTTGCTTTAGTTCATTGCAAAAAAGAAAAATTGCCACTGGAGTAATATATCTTCCTATATTACTTCAATGGCAATTTTTCCCTTTAAACAAACTGAATATTTCCACTTTAATTTTCACTGTAAAGGAAAATCTTTTAATTTCTCCTCTTCACAGTATTTAGAATTTAGAAGCAATAGAATTTAGAATCAATAGTATCTTTCCATGTAGCCTGAAGACAATTGATAGGAACCCTTTAGAACTCTCAAGGCTTTTCTCAATCCAAATAAACAATTCATTGTGGTAGAAAGAAAATGATTGAAATAATACTGGCCAAGGGCTTCCAATTATCTTTGGGCAGGCTTGAAAATTCAACTTGTGCATGCCACTTTATCGATGAGCCTTTTAACCCAGAGACGGTTAACATAGATAAAGCCACCTTAATTCTTCATGATTTTGTTTGTTTTACAAAGGTAGACAAATTAAGAAAGCAATCTCCAGCAGTACAAAATGAGGCCAAATATGGTGGTTTTGTCATATTGATTCACAAAAGTCTACACCATCCCCATCACACACATGCTTTTTCACACACCACTATTAGAAGTATTCCCACTGCTAAGTCATATACTAATACTTTAAACAAACATAAACATATTTCTTATCTTATCAAAAAGATGATTTTTCTAGCCTTCCCTTTGATAATCGTAAGCCTGTCCGCTTTTGTTGTCTGCTGGAAACCCTAGAGGGTCTCTGAAAAAGAACATGACAGAACTTTGGGGACCTGAGCAATTTGAAGATCTGTTTTCCTTTATTTTTCTTGACTTTCCAAGAGCCTCTAAACTAGTGAAGTTGTTCAAAGGCCTTACAGAAAATGCTGTGTCTCAGAAGACTCCTGCTGTGCTTTAATGCCTTAAATTTATCACCATGGTGTCTGGAATTAGTGAACACAATCTAAAACTACCTAATTCTTAAAAACACTCTGATAGATATTTTATATTTTTAGCAAAATTACCTCTGAACTGTGAAAATCATATCACACACTGGTATGACACATAATAGATGTTATTTATATTCTTTATTAGACTTTTAAGTAGAGTGTTTGAACACAGGCACTTTACACTTGTATGGACATGCACCTCAAAAAGAAGAATAAATCCTTGTGATTCATTTCAGCTTCCTGGACACTTATCTATCCTGTAATATTCCTAGGGTTCCAGGGTTACCTATTTTGTCTTTCTGGCAGGGTTTTGTAAATTGGAGAATCTCTACTCTCATGTGCTCATTTATTTACTGTCATAACAATCCCATTTTATACTGAAAATTAGTCTACTCTGAAGCTTAAATATTGTTTTATATTTTTTATGGTTTCTATATTCCAAGGGAAAACTAAGATTTATGATGCCCTGGAGATACCACTTGGTTTCAGTCCTTCAAAGAGAAATGTTACATTAAAGACAGTGTTGGTAACCCTGCAGCGTATCAGGAATTTATTGTGAAATATAAACTGCACGAGAAACAAGAGATAACACTGAACATGGGCAAGGAACTGACACAGTGTATTTATTTTTTGTTTTAAAGTGGAGTTATGAATATTTATTGCATTTGCGGAAATCGCAGTTTCTGAGCATAAAATAATTTTTAATAGTCAAGCTGCTTTTGCTAAAATGTAACTCTCCAACTCATGTCAAGTTCTCAAAAATTCTGCATATATCACCATTCAGGAAATTACTAAACACCTCCAGGGTGTTCATCAGCTGTCTTGCAACAAAAAGATTCATCTTTTCTTTTTTTGTATAATGCTTTTATAAATTCCATTTAATAAATGAAGCACATTTTTTCATATCACTTTAAGCAAAAGCAGCAAAGATTTTCCATCAGTTCTTACTGTGTACTTGATCTTTCTCCAGCAAAGACAGCTGCTGAGAATTCTTTGATTAATATGAGAAATCCCTGATTGGAAGTTTTCATGTCTGGTATCCATTAACTTACAGGGCCATGTAGCTGGACTTTCAGCACTGCATCTCCAGATGCAATGCAACAGGTGAACAAAGAGAAAATACCAAGGCAAATGGAAAAAAAAATGGCCAGGCTAGATCAAACAGGCAAGTGCATCTGGAAAACAACAGGTTAAAGTTTAGAAAAGACTACTAAGTATCAGCAGAACAGCCACTGAGAGAACAACTGGACACGTCTTTGTAGCGTTTTGGAAAGTGTTGGCATGGCACATTCAGAGCAGGAATGACCAGTTCAGAAGTGTTGGCAGAGACAGTAAAACTGGATGACTGACAAGAATAAGCCAAACCATATCTCCCTTAATTATGTGAAATAGTGTACATATGTAGAAATATAACTGTCACTGAGTTAAGAACATGAGTAATCTTTTAAAAAAACAACAAAAACCCCCTATCACAACAGTAAATAATAATAATGATTAAAAAAAATCCTCAAGTGAAAAATGTTGAAAGCCAGCATTACAAGAATTAAAAGACAGAAAGCAAGCAGACTTTGCTTTCAATAGTGTGTGAAAAAAAAAGAGGGAACTGTTATATACTTTGGTGTTTAAAAGCCGTATTACACTACTGCACCTGATTATACTAAACTGTTGAAATCAACATAACCCGTATCTACACTGAAATACCAAAAACTTCCTGGAATCGAGTTATTGTGACCTAGATCTGTAAAATTTTGGTCTTTGAGGCAGAGTCTCAATTAGGGTGTGGGGGCTGTTGATCACCATTAGTAAAATGTTAATTCATATATTTGACAAAAATTTCTTACATTTCAGTGGTATAACAGAATGTGAATAATGCACTCTAGCATGATGTGTCCTAATTGTACCAATCTACCAGAATTTTTTAGCTGTTCTGTTGCTATAAACCTATCGAGGGTATGTTAGTGCGACATCCTCTTTCACTAATAAATTGTTCTCCTAATGTCATTAGTTTATTTCCTTATGCTAAGATTAGAACTACACTGCTTTCAGGTTTAATCATAGTGGTGTGAAGATGCTTTAAGAACAGAGAGTTAATTTCCATGGCCTGAAGAGATCCTTTGGCCGAGAGGAGTCCTCTAAAATTCACCATGATCTTTCCCAGCTGATCACAGACTAAGGTATTCATAAAAATGCAGTTACTGTCAGTGAGTCAAAGTTTGATTTCATAAATGATCTTAAAATAGCAGACAAAGGATTTGTTATGTTACTGAGAGAATCTAAAGAGTGCCTTTGGGGTTTTGGGGGGTTTTTTGGGGGTTTTTTGGGGTTTTTTGGGGTTTTTTGGGGTTATTGGGTTTGGGGGTTTTTATATCTAGTCTGGTATCTTACAAAGATATCTTTTTAATCTTGAAAAAACAGTGAGACATTAAAGAATTTTAGCTGTTTCAAAATACCTCTGATTAGCAGCCTTGCAAATCCCCCATACAATGATAAACTGTATGAAATAACAAAATACCCTTACAGAGTCTGGTCAACCAGCTTTTACTCCCAGTAAAAATCCATTCTGGCTTACAGAGGCACTGTGAAAATCTTAGACTTTCCACTGGAATGCAATTCTGAACAATTATTTATGTTATTTCAGAAGGAATTCTGCATGCAGAGTGCCTGTAGAGCCAGCCTAATACTTGTATTTGTAGCAAGTTATTCATTGCAATATTGAATTTCTCAAAATAGAGTGTTATTTAGCCTCATCATCAAAAATACAAAAGGCAGAAGTGAAACAACATGGCAAGATAGTCACAGTTTCCCCACACAGTACTGTATGACTTTAGCACAAAAGTATTTTCCCACAAGAAAGAACCAGGACAGAACCTGGGTCATGGTAATTCCACATTTTCTAACGCTGGAAGGCATCCCCTGAAAAACTTATGTGGCCCTAGGATTTTCCCATTTGTGTCTCTTCTGAGAGGCTGCCAGTACCTGAAGGGCACAACAAAATCTCCAGAACTGTTTGAAACAAAGATGCAGACTACCAGTGGAAAATTTCAATGGTTTTGCCACCAGCTGTCAATAGAGCAGGCAGTAATGTTTTCATGTTAGAGAACTTACAGGGCTGAGAATTTCATCTTAAACTGTCCTGCTGCTTTTTCTAACATGCTTTTTGTTTCAGAGTGTTTTAAATAGCTAACATTTTTTTCTTCGCATGTTCGCCGAGTTTCCTGTAATTTCACGTCATGTTTAAATTCAGACCCTACAGCTAGCACAGACATTTTGTTGGTTTATGGTATTCGTATATCCCTTCAGATGCTTGGGATGATGCTATCTTGTATGACCTTGCTTCATCGCATGACTTACTGCTGTCCTAAGAGCAGTTACAAGAATTTTCTTTTAGTGAAGAAGTGCAGAATATATTTCTTTTATTTGACTAAGATGTTTCCTATTACTTATTGTATTCTCTTGACAGTAATAAATTTCATAATGGTTATTAGATTTCAAATTAAGTATTACACTATCTAGACAGAACAGTAAATCAATAATTGATGATATACAAATCATATCTAATAACTGGAATGCAAGGGGGTTTTTGCCTTAAGGTGTCACACTCAGAAATCACTGTAATATTTATTGAAAAAATAACATAATTCTATTAAATCAATAATAGATTGACATTAATATATTATGACATTTTCACAAGCAAAGAGGACAGAGCTGAGAGGAGAAAATGTAGTTTACTATGCACACACTTAATGATCCTTATTTTTGAAAATCTGATTAATTAGCATGCTTTATCACATACCTTGTTTTCTAAATTACTTTTGATGCTCCCACTTTCGAAACCAGATAAAACTGGATTAAGGCTTGGTGAAATACACTTACAATAGGGGTTATCACCTGTGTTTCAACAGCTTTTGATGTATCATAGTTTTGCTTAGGAATAGTTTCTTGTGGCATAAATTCCTAGATATTCTTTTTTTATGTTGCACTCAGAGAGAAGCATAAGCACCCGGTAAACCTTGACATAAGGTCAATATGACTAGAAAATTAAATATTAGTATAGAGACAACAAAAACAAAACCTCAATTCTGATTCTGTGCTTCACTCTGCATCTATTCTCATTGGGTAAATCAGAGATTGGAATTCACAACTATTGCATAATCAAGCCCTAGATTGCTTGTTAAAAGATGGTACCCAAGTACAACCCAATTCTCATAAACTTGTATAATCAAGCAATATACTATCAGGTTCTGTAGTTCATTGAAGTTTTAGTAGTCAAATGGGTATCTTTTATTTTCTTTTTTTCTCCCTTTCCTTTCCTTTTCCTTTCCTTTTCAAAAAGGAATAATAGATAGAGCTATAATTCTTACTGCTGATTTTTCTTCAAATTTTGATAAAATAGATTTGGTGACAAAAAAGATCAAATTAATTAATTAGAAATCAGCTTGCATACTCATGAGGTGTCCAGGGAAAAAACAGTCATATTTTCATATCCTTTAAGTATTTTCAAGCTTCTTCAGGCCTCTTAGATTAGTTAGCTGGAAAAAAAAAAATGAAATGAGCATGGATATAAAGCTTCAAAAGCTTTCTTATGGTGTCCAAATCCCTGTTTCACTGCAGATAAAGAAGGAAAAAATGTGATGCTTATGGTTTGTTACTGTGGTCTGTCAGAAATACCACAGAAGTCATGAAAACATTTTGCTGGAAAAATTTAGAAGCTTGTTTTCTAAGACACAGAAAAAACAAGCATTGTAGTTTTTGAAAGAAAATTCATCAGTTTAATATTTTTTGTTGATATGTCTCTTGGAAAGGTATTAAATGGTCTGTCCTGATATGCTTCAAGGATAAATACTTTGATTCTTCCCACATTGTTTTACTGACTGGAACTGTTATCATGTACTGGAGACAGGGAAATTAAAACAGGAAACGGCCCATAACATTGAGCAACGAGTAGAAAAAGGTCCCATTTTGCATTGCATTTATTAAAATATATCTAATTTCCTCAAATATAAAATACATGCAGAATATAGAAGTTCAATGACCAGTAATGATTTTTTGGGGTTTTTTTTGGTTCACGGGGAGTAATACAAGTATCTGGTAAACTGATTTTTAAAATAAAATACAGACTACATGTTGCACAAGATAAAGAAATATATACCATTTCAGAGAGTTCTTATTTGATTATTGCCTTTTTAATTCTATCAAAATATTAAGCAGTGAAAAAACCATTTAAAATTCTGTGCATCATATTATACTAGATGAAGTCTCAGAAGTCTCTTCTTTAAATAATCTCTGGATTTTACAGATGAAAGCTGAGTCTCACCTGGCAAAGGAAGCTTGACATGCTTAAACATGCATTTCTGTTCTGCAAGCATCATGAAAAGAATCTGCTTTTGCAAGTTGTTTGCTTCATGATATAGTGTACCAAATGGCTTGCTGAAAAATTGGACAAATTCCAGTCAAACAGCTACTATTCAAATTGATAGTGACAGCTCATCCTTAAAAAAAAAGTTATTTTCAAATGATTGATATGAACTCAAAGGGGTGTGAAGAACTGTAGTGTTCATATTGCTCATGAGCTGTTGACAGTTTGGCACATCTCTAATGCTGATTAGAAACAAGACAGGATGCTGCAGTTTGCATTCACATTAAGCTTACAGACCACATTAATTATTTGATTCATAGGAACACTCAGTATACTAAAATATGCCAGAATTTCGAAATCAAAGGACCTTTCCATCAAGTATCTCAATATCTATGATAACAGTATTGAGCGATAAAAGGATAGGAGGGGAATATTAACAAATATTAATTGAACTGAGCAAGTGACCTTGGTGATATTCAGCGAGCTGCTGATGTCTTTAGAGATATAATATAATGAAAAAAACCCCTTGAAAATGGAATTCTGAAAAACTTGTGTACATTCTTCACATTTGACCTGTAAAAAGAGGAGCTGGTACTTGAGAGTGCTTTTTTGTGTTTATTTTTACATTTCATATTTCACCTGAGCAAATGTTAATGCTACCAGGATAATTTTTTTAAGAGCCCTTTGCCTGACAGCCTTTCTCTATGGCAGTGCTGATGCAGGCAACTAAAAGTTAATGTAACTAAAAGTGTTAATGTAACTTTTCCACCAGGCCATTATTTCTCAATTGGTTCTGCAAAATGTCAGCATCAGCAAAGGCAGCTCCCACATCCACCCAAAAAATTGCTGGGATATCCATGTCTGAAGGCCACTCTGATGTATTTCTGCAGGACACCTCCTATTTATTAGCAGATCAGTACTATTATTTCACACTGACCATGCACACACCCCAATATTTGACGATCACTTTGAATTTGCAGCTGCTTTCCAAGATATTTCACTCATAACTGCATACCAGAGAGACTGCAGATTCCTAGATGTCAATTTTTTCTAATTCTTAGTCATATAGGAAAGAAAAAAGGTAGAAAATGAGATGTTTCCTTAGTCTGAAGAAGTCTCTCTTCCCTCTCTAAGCAACTGGAAGATAGAAACCATTGCCCAGAAGTCAGATGAAATCACAAGACCCTGCCACCAAATATTGATAGAATTCAGGAAGAGAATCACTGTCTTGTTTTCTCAGATGCCAAGTACTGAAGGCAGCCATTTTTCCATTTTTCAAACCTTCCAAAAAATCCCAAGCATGCTTCTGTATCCGGAGAAACAATAAATGGACGCTAGGCTACAGACCAGTAAACTTACACACCCTCTGTAGGAAAAAAATAGGGCTGGTATAGGAAAATGAAAGGGATGGTGATCTTCTCCCTGGCTTGATCAGAAGAAGCCAGAATCATAAATGTGTTTTGAATTACCACAGTACAAAATGTGCACTGTATTTTCATTATCAACTTCACATTCACCAGTACAGCAAGGCTTGGGGTTTTCTCGGTTTTGCTTTACTGCAGAGCTAGAAATGTGGACTGATCTCCATGCTTTGAGACAAGGTACAAGCTGAAACTGACACACTGATTCAGCAGAAGAGGAAATCACTGCACAATAGGAATGCTCATTCATGGATCAAATTCAAGAAGTAGCATAAAAATGATAGTAGTTGACCCAGCAGAAAGTTTAACTTGCATTTCCAGTATTTATGCAGCACATAGCTCAAGCTCTCACTGACCTTGGCAGAATTATATGGGTAATATGGTCACTAGAGTGAACTGCCACAGAGTATTGTTCACTGTACAGCATTGTGTTTTCCTTTTCAACATTAGCTGTTTTATTGCTTCTCTCAATATTTTATATTTGAACGAATTTATAATTTTTGCCGCTGCATACACAATGCATGCACACAAAATTTTATCTTGGCTGAATTCCTTGACATAATGTCCCTCAGGTGGAAAATAAGAGCAGTGGTGAGACACAGCAATCCCAGTTCTTATTAGTACTCCTCCATATTCAGCTACCAAAGAGGAACTTCGTGTGTACAGTGACCTTCTACATCACTACTTACGTCTTGAAATAATAGAACTGCCTTTATTAACTTTATTACATTAGGATTCAAAGTACATAGCACTCTGTCAGTTCAGTCTGAACAGTAGATCCAGCTTTAAAGGATATGTGAGTAGCAGTACAGATTTTGTGACTTTTGTGGTGCAATATCTTGAAAAGCAGCAGGAACAAATTGTTAGAACGGGAGCAAAGAAATGGTAAGGCCAGACTGCTCCTATTTGATTCAGTGCCAACAGCAATAAAGTCTGCCAGAGGGATATTATAATAAGTACTACAAAATCATAGATTTTTTCATGAAGTGTTATCACTTCTTCTCAAGATGAGGTCTTAAACCCAAAGAAATAGCAAAAGCCATTCTAACAATTCTTCCTTTCCTTTCATTTAATAATTGCCATCATGTCTTTACAACAATGGAAGATAAATAGTGATAGCAGGCAACTTACTTCTATGTGACTGCCTTCGCTTTAAATCTAGATGCTAAATAAATGTTTGGATCTCTGATATCCCCTTGAACCTGGGGTTTAATAGCCAATGTGCACATGATAACACTGTGCACCTATTGTCCATCTAGGGTTAGACAGTCACATTTATCACTACACAATGTGGATAGTGGTCCTAAGTCATGCGACCAAACTGAGTCTAATATTGATGATATTTGCCACTTACAGCTCAAAAAAGCTAAAAAAATGATTTATATATGGTTTCTTTTGTGCACAGAGACTAAATGTACGTGAAGGGTACATTTTAATTTCAGACTAATGCAGCTTTTAAAAATGTTTTTCTCCTGATAAGATGTGCTTATTTTAAAAAAGACCAGTTAAAATACACTTTGCAGGTGATAGGGAATTTTTGCCTATTGCATTAAGGACTAAATACCACAGGCATAGTAACTACTTTATAGTGGTGGTTAGAACCAAAAGAAAAAGAAACAGTAGGACTTACCTAAACATTTGTGGTAATAAAGCTCTGCAATCACATCAGTTTCAGAATTTTTCCCTTTCATTTATTTATGTCTGGGATAATACTATGTGTAGGACCGATCTTTCTTTATCACGGAGAAAGAAATATGTTTTCTAATTCAATGCAGAAAGAAAAGCTTTCTGCTTTTCAGATTTTTCCTTCCCCTAGCTCTTTATTTTCCAGGCCCAATGATATTAGATCATCAAGCAAGAAATTTTTGTCTCATAAATATTGTGTCCAAGTGACAGCTTGTCAGATTTTCTGAGAAGGGTCAGACCATAGAGTTGATGATAAGGTTTATGAAAATGTATCAAAATAGGTTTAGTGGAAGCTTTTTGTAGATAACTGTATCTAAGGTTACTTTACTGCTTTTGGAGAGCATCTTTAGCCTGTCCTGAACTCTGTGTTAATGCCTTTAGGCATTGCTTGTTCACTTCATCTATTGTCCTGCAGGGAAACTCAAGCATAGCTTGGAATGAAGCCATTGCATTCTGCAGGTGTGAGATGTGTGCAGCTATAACTGCTGAAGAGTACAAGTGGAAAATAGGGTTCTTCTACTATGCCTAATTGCAGTCATATTACTTATTTAGATATAAATAACAAAATCATTTATAAAGAAATCTCAGCATAACCCTGCTAGTGATTACCACACTGATACTAAGGAGCTACACTGTCATCATTGAATTACAAGAAACGTGTGTGTGGTTTTGACAAATTTATGCTCTTTTAAGTGCCCTTGAATATTGCTGAAGTCAAAGGGAATTAGGTATATAGCCCAAGACCAGCAGAAAGAAGTTAGGTCTGTCAAGAGTACTTAGATAGAAAAACTATGGTCTAAAAGTCCTCAAGTTCTGTAGTTTCAAGCTTTATCCATTAGCACTTTCTCAAGGACAGCATACAATGATCCTTTCCCTATCTGAATGGCACAATTTTTGGAAAACCGTGCTTTTCAAAGTAGGCAGTCTTCTTTCTTTCCCTCTGAAAGACTGAGTAATTAACCTGGTCTGAGAACACATACAACATCTTAAATTCACTGAGCTCTGGATAAAATAGGCAGCTAAAGGTATTTGTATGTGGTGGGCTGATGCTGGCTGACCCATCAAAGCCTCTCTATCAATCCCCTCCACAACTGGACAGGGGAGAAGAAATATAATAAAGGGTTTTTAGGTTAAGATAAGGACTGGGAGAGATCACTCCCCAAATACCATCACAGACAAAACAGACTTGAATTAGAGGTATTGACTGAACTTATTACTAACAAAATCAGAGCAGGATAATGTGAAGTAAAATAAGGCCTTAGAAATGCCTTCACCCCACTTCTCCCTCCTTCTTAGCTCTACCTCCTACCCACCAGCAGTGCGGGGATACAGGGAATGTGGGCTACAGCCAGTTCATCACCCATGGCTTCTCCTGCTGCTCAGGGAGAGGAGTCCATGCCCTGCTCCTTCCACATGAGACAGCTCTTCATGAACTTCTCCAGCCTGAGTCTCTCCCACTAGCAACAGTTCTCTACAAACAGAGTCCTTCAAGGACAGGCTTCTGTAATGTCAGTCCCCCACAGGGTCACAAGTCCTACCAGGAAAGCTGCTCCAGCATTATCTCCTCTCTACATGGGCGTCCCATAGGGTCACGGCCTCCTCTCCGGCATCCACCTGCTCTGGCCACAGGCTGCAGGTGGATCTCTGCATCCACATGGATCTCCACGGGCTGCAGGACCACAGCTGCTTCACCACTGTCTGCACCACGGGCTGCAGGAGAATATCAGTTCCAGCACCTGGAGCACCTCCTGCCCCTCCTTTGTCACTTACCTTGGTGTCTGCAGAGTTGTTCCTCCCATGTATTCTCACCCCGCTCTTCTCTGTCTGCAATTACATCTGCACATATTTTTTTTTTTAATCTTCTTCTTAAATATGTTATCACAGAGGTGTTACCACGATTTCTGATGGGCCCAGCCTTGGCCAGTGGCGCATCCATTTGGAGCCAGCTGGTGTTGGCTCTGCTGGACACGGAGGAAGCTTCTGGCAACTTCTCACAGAAGCCACCCCTGCAACATCCCCACTACCAAAACCTGGCCATACAAACCCAATACATTGTATTAAAAAAAACAAACTAGGAGGAACTACAAGGGTGCCATTTTCTTTATTTGACAAAAAATTCTGGCTGGAGAATTTGACCTGGTAGAAGAAAACAGAGATTCATTCTCTTCCTCAACTTTAGATAGTACAGACCAACAGCTGCCATCTCCGCAGCTGGAATGCCTTCAGCTGCTCAGCAACATGGACCCTAGGATAAGGCAGGGGGGCTCTTGGCCTCATTGTAAGTCTTAGCTTTTCATCCTTTGAACAAGTTCATTTCAGTCTTTTATTGAATGTTTATTTGATGAAAATCTGCACAACTAGCCTGGGGGAGAAATTCAAATCTGAGTCTATCCTTCCCTCAGGTAAGTGCTCTACTCGCTGAGCTAGAAAGTTATGGTCTGATGAACCTTAAATTATTTCTGCACAGTGGCACAGCTTTGAGAGGAAAATTACCTGAAGTCTAATAGTTAGGTGTTCTAGGAAATGACAGACTTTTTTTAACATTCTAACACAAAGCAGAGCACAGAAGTGGGTGTGAGAATGGCCTAGCACCAGCTCATTCTGCAAAGCTGTAAACTGCACTGCCATCCCTCAAAATTTTTAAAAGAAAAGAGAAACCTTCTGCTTTCCTGTGGAAGCAATAGATATACATCAAATTCCATGAAGCTGTGTGAATGCTGAACTAATCTAACAACTCCTTCAAGGTCTTCAAAGGCAATAAAGTCAGCCTCAGGCAAGTGAAAACGAAAGCCTCCTCTACCTAACACATGTTCATGTGTCCAGATAAGATAGTTTAGACATTTAATGCAATGGCTCTGAATATGAATTGCATTGTGAGGACTCACAGCTCTCTACATGAATGGTCAAGTACATTTGGAAAACTAACCTGAGTGCAGAAATTCCTTTTTGGAAAATGAATAACTGAGAGTCAGCTGAACTTCAGTTGCTGAACTTCAAAGCATCAGGTATTCAAATTTAAAATTCTTGCTGGATGTTAATATTAGACTACTTCTTTCTTTGCAAAATCTGGTTCTTCATTTCCTTGGAAGTATTTCCACCTGTTTTCTTCTTCTTTTCTTCAATGAGACACTGTACTTATTTAAGCTAAAAACATTTTAAAGTTAACTCTATTACATGATATTTCAGTAGATATCTCATCTATTTTTAATAGGTAAATTAATTTATCAGTAGAGTTTCACTTTCCTCGGACTATCAGGATTACATCAGAGGCAGGAGGAGACCAAATCTTTGGTTTACTAATGAATTAAATGCTGTAATTTCAAATCACAAGGTGATTTTGTCACTTTTTTCTAAAGGCTACTGAGGGTTTTATATTTTCTTAAGGTAGTTGAGTATTCCAAAAGTGACACAATCTAAGTTAAGAATGTGTTTTTGGGAGAAGAAAATAAACATAATGAACTACTGTATAGTTTTCCTACTATGTTTCCAGAATTTATTGCAACTAGGGAATTAATTTCTAGGAGGAGAAAATCCTGCAAAAGTGTTTCCATGCTACTATGTACTTGGGAAACATACATTTTGCCTTTTTGTAAAAAAACTCATACATTAGTGTTGCTGAATATGTTCATATTCATACCAGGACACAGAGATATATAAAAAGAAAAAGACATTTATTGAATAAAGGTTAAAAGAGGGAAAAAAAATCATAAAATGCACTAGAAATAAACTGATGCTGCCTGATTTACCTCTCAGAATTACAGAAACTAGATTATTTTTAAAAGCCTAAAATGTACCAACAACTTCTTTTTGTAGATTCCTTTAGTATTCAATCTCTTTACATTTCTCATGTACCTTATATTAGAGTCATGGCCTCACATTTACCCATGCCTCTAAGGTGAGAGTTACCATGTTGCCTTCTAAACTCCTCCAGGGTGATATACAATAATTGTGTTTAGAAAATGTTCCGGCATTCAACTTTAAGAATGCCACACCAAAGCAATGAAGTTCTCTCCTAATTACTTATCCTGAAGACTATTTGCATACAATTGCCAGTAAGGAAAAAGCAGTAAAAAATTAGTTACCCAGACCTAAGCCACCAAAANGAAAGAGAGAGAGAGAGAAAAAAACCCAACAAACAAACAACAGCAAAAAAACCCCACTACCCTTAAGTATCCTTGATCTGCTTACATTTAAAAATCTTAAAGATAATTTTAGGCTGAAAACCACAGCAGGGAAGTCATTGCCAGTTTCATTATTCTCATATCATATATGTTATTTTCATATACATATATATATATATACATATATATACACCTTTGTGTAATGGTTTCTAGTCATTTACTCAAATGCAAACACCTTCCTCCAGGATCCTTAGTCCTAACTTATCCAAGAAGAAGTTTTGACCTTTTCTTCTTGGTCAAGATATTATTGCAATTACTATAGTGTCTTTCCAGATATGCAAAGATAATTCTTGAGAGTTATTCAAATATTAGGTTTTTAATCTACCCAGCCTTCATAACTATGAAGGCAACAGTTAGAAAGCTTTCCCTGTAAAAAGTTTTTATTTTAGATACACATGAATCACAACCATACTTCAAGCAAACTCAGGAAGTGTACCTGCTGCTCAGTACTAATTTCCAAATAAGATAAGACACATGATAAACTAAGATACAGATACCAGTCTTTCTGATAAAGAAAGGACTCAAAGTCCTAACGATTTTTCTCTGTACCGAACATTGTAAAGAAAGCCTAAGAGGATTTTACACCTGAAGAGATCAGCTGATACGTAAATATAACCTAGAATATTCCATGTATTTCTAAATGTTAATTTGAATAAAATTTGAAAGACAAAACAGGAAAAAGTGTTTAAACTTGTATCATTCCAGGGAGGTCCTTTTTTTCCAAGGATTTGGTTAATTTTTTGACTTTCTGAATTTCAGAAAACTCCCCAGAATTCTCTGTCTTTTTTAGGCACTTTTCTTTCCATCATAACTGAAGCCCATATCTCTGCTGCTTTCTTGTCTCAGCAAGGATGCTGCATAAACTTTGAGATTCCACTTCTGTACTAGGCCATATTCATACCTCTCCGTATTTGAACCTTTTCTTTCCAAGCGTAAATAACTGCACACATATGAAATTTCTCACTTCCCACTTGACCCAACGACTCTTCTTACTTATTATTCTCTCATAAGAAAAAAAAAATCTAACTGGTAGTGAAATTCACAACTCAGGTGTACATGAAATTGCTGTATCCCACAGCTAATCTATTTTAAGATCTATGTATTCTGACAATAAAGGGAATACAGTACTGTATTGCAGAAATGGAAGGTAAAAAAAGGTTTTTTCTACACTGAAACAATATTTCAGCCCCTTTTGTGGCTCAGCATATGAAATTATACATTGTTTAGAAGATATGTATTGGAAAGTGTGAATTTTATTTTAACTTTTTAAGAGATTTCGCCTTAACAAAATTCAAAGAATGTTTAAGTATCACATGTAGAGAAAAAAACAGTGAATGCTATGGCACAGAGGAGGTGATTAAAAAAGCTTTTGGAACCAGGTGGTCTTTGCATTGCCAAAATAATGAATGTTGGTTGCAAGAATCCCTATGAAAATATCTGCTTCATAAGAAATATAGCTCTATAACCATTCTGCATTACACAAGAAGGAGACAGTGTGTATTGTTTTTAGAAATGCCTATTCGTCCTTGCATTTCCTTCTTACAGAAGTCTTGGCTATATTTTCTATACTCAAAATGGGGGAAAAAAAAAGTATTTTTCTATTCTGTGGTAAATGTTCAATCTGTGCTGTCACCTACTGTGCACAATTACTGGCAATTTCATGTGCTGTTATTATTTGTAACAGTGTGGTAGCATAGAACTACCCAAAGTTTTTCAGCCAGTGAAACATACTTAGCACAAAACACAAAACGTACTGTGAAGAATTCATCGGTGTGTTTAGAATTCCATACTTTGGACTCTACAGCTTCCTAATGCCCTAATACTCACTTTTAGAGTTATTTCTCCTGCAAACTTGCCACTGAGGAAAGTTACTAGATATTGTCAAACTCCTGACAGGCTTTTTTGAGTGGACACAAACCCAGAGCAGTTTGGTAGTTCTAGGCAGTATGAAACTAGGTTTTGCAGACACCTTGTGCACATACAGCTGCACTGTCATGGCAGCTATCACTCAGCTCATATACAGAGGTGAAATGTCATTCCTAGCCTCTTCCAGTAACATCCATTCCTGAGTAATCTTTACAGGATATCCCAAACAGTGCTAGTACTCAAAATGTAAAGATAATGTAGGAACCTCTGGCTGAGATAACTATTTTAATGATTACCTCAGCATAGTTTCATAGCATTTTTAGTTATAATTGCATTTGGGAAGTCAGGAAGCACAAGGATGTGTACTCGTATGGATGAATTCTGAAATAAATCAACAGACTGTTTTCTGCTTCTCTGGGAGATGTCATGTAAACTAAGAAGCTATTTTGTAATATCTCACAAATAGCACATTTAAAGTATATGGCATAGCCAAGGTGTTGTATTCATTATTGCATACTAATCTAGTAAAGGAAAATCCAAGCTTTAGACAATTCTGTCATGTTAGATCCGAAGTGCCTTGCCTCCTTGTGACTTTTAAAATTTTAGTTAGATTGTTCCCTCTTTTGAATTCATGCATCTCTGGATCTTCAAAGCAACCAAAGCACCAACACCTGTGTGTGTTTCAGGTTTAGAAGCTTTTACTTAAAGTCCATGCTTGGAGTTATAGTTTAGAAGAAACAAATTTTCCTTGTCTTCTTATTTAGTCTTGGATGATCTTCTGATCTGACACAGTTTTTCTTTTCAAACAGCTACAGAATTATCAGATTAGGTTTTTGTGAAACACATGAAGGTAGGGAAAGTTTTTAGTTATGCAGTAGAGGTTTTCAATACCAGAGGTTGCGTATTGTTACACAGATAATTAGAAAAATGATGTCTTATTATATTTAAAGAAGAACAAAAGAAACAAAATACATAAAGGGATACGCTGATAAAATTAGGTGGTGCTGAAATATTTAAAAAACAAATATAAGTTTGCACAAAAGAGTGTCCTCAAGGTTGTCATCTCCTCTTCATGCATCACAGTGCTAGGATTTTAAGGCCACACTGACTGAACTCTTTGATCACTGACAGAGGAAAACAACTACACTAAGTCATGTTCTGTGATAGCTGTCCACATGAAATTGTACATCAAAAATTCTTTAAAGGAGAATAAATATATTTTATCTCCTAATGCCCTGTCCTTTACTCAAAAATTTCACTCTATAGGAGCATGTACAAAGACATGTGTTCAAAAGATATAAAAATCAAAATTACTGGGTCTAGGAACAGTAATCAACATTAAAAAAAGTGAAAAGAGTAAGTATATAATACCTAGGAACTCAAGACGCAATGAGCTCAGCTATGATGGACAGATTTTTTTTGAAAGGCTTTTCCATCTGAAAAAAAAAGCTGCTCCTTTTTAACAGAAGCATACCAGATGCTTTAGCAGAACCTCCATTTGTCAATCTGATAGAAGACTGTGTAATTTACTGCCTGTGATGTTAACGATAGTGCCTAGATCTATGAAAAAGGTCTGAATCATTTTTTACAGAAGCTTGGTGGGCACTGAATTACAACAGAAAGAGGAGACGAAGTCTTGAGATTGAGGGTGTGTATCATTCTGTTCTTTCAAGAAATATATGACCACTGTGGTTCCATTGTACTAGACTCAATGAACCAATTTATGAATTAACAAGTGGCAGTGTGAAGTAGCAGTTGCTAAAAACAGCATGTGTTAATCAATGATTTAAGAAAACATTTGTGCATGTGTAGAGTTCCATTCATAAAGAGCATATAATTGAGTTTTTTGAAAGAAGAAACCAGTATCTGTATTTAGATCTGCATGTTCTTTTTCTCCAAGATCCAGGAACAGAAAGCAAAATAAATACAGGTACAATCTGCCAATCAAATTACATTGAAATGCCAAATTAAGTACAGTCTTGTCCTAGTAACCTCACAATGTGACATGATAAAGCTACTCACATTTAAGATTTATTAAAGCTACAATACCCATTCCCCTTATGGGGGAATAATTTCATCATTCTAACCTTGAGGCTAAGCAGAAACAGGAGAGAAGATATAGACAGGTTCCAACCCCATTTGCAAAAGCTCCTGACCACTGTCACTCAGGATTTGGTTGGTGCCATGCCTGTTCTACAGCTGTACAATGGTAGCTATAAGAGCATCTGGGAGGTAAGAGTAGTATTGGATTCTTCTATTGAGTAATTCTGAGACCATGAGACTTACACATACAAACAAATACCCCGTGGTACTCTCTGAAAAACAAGGAATCTGTCCTGCCTTAAATATTACAAATAATGAAATAGAACCAAATATAAACCGTACTTTAAAATATTTTACTTCTTTCAAAGTTGTCACATCATTGCAAAAACTTCCCAAATATTTTCTCCTACACATCAGTATTAAGTCAAAGCTACGTTTTTCGCAAAACTTAGTTCAACGTTTAAGATAGCCATACAATGAAAAATGAAAATTAAAACCCCATGTAATCTATTTCTACATATATGACTTTTGCTGAAATGAATAAGCACTGTATTACATAACTGATGAGGTAATTAATATCCTGCTTTTTTTTTTCCTATGCCTGCTGGTTAATTCTAAGATTAGTGTTCAATTTAATGTTGAGCTTCACACGATGTTTCAGTATCATGCTGTAGATAAATTGTTGGAGTCCTGAGCATTAAATCAATAGGTCTTCTGTCTTGTGCAAATAACCGAGTTTCCCTTAGGCAAACCCCCTGCTGACACCCTAGTGCAAAACTCATTAAGTTTCTTGTGGACTAAAATATGACGTTACCTAATAAATAATTAATACCACATGTTATAAATACAAAGAAGTTTACTTAATGAAGGAAGAGTTTGATTTTTCACTGTCTTAGAATTCAGTTCAGGGTAAATGCTAACTTGGGACAATATAAGCAATTTCTATTAAAAAAAAAATTAGAAAGACTAGGTTGGATTATGGAAAACTACTCAAACTCAACTACCAAATATATTTATGCAAACAGTTAGGTGTCAAGATAGTTGCATATGCAGATTAAAATATTTCTGTTAGAAAGGCAGGAAGGGAAAGGGAGAGAGAGAAAAATGGAAGGAATTATATAGCTAGAGGCAAGCTCTCATGCTAAACATCAAATCTGGCAGAGACTCTCGTAAGAAGGGCTTATTGCAAACAACAACTTTTGAAGAAGCAGGCCTTAGCAGAGTAAATGAAAGCCCAAATTTCAACAGTACTGCTTGCTCTGAACTCTATTAAAACTGCACTATCACCTCTCAAATTTTGTCTTAAATACATTTATTTCTGGAAAGTCTGAAGTTAACAAGATAAAGTATGATGAAGAGAAGTGGATACAGAAGAGAAACTACCCATGAAGAAATAGGAAGATGGTTTGGGAGAAGTGCTGCAGAAAGGTCATTGTCAATCAGAAAAAAAATACTGAAAAGTAAAGATTTTTCACCATGGCGACATACAGAAAAGCTGATTTGGTGTGGAAATTATCCTCTTCAAAAACCTAGAGACTGGTCATAATCAAAATCTGTTATATTTTTTTCTGCTTTTTGTTGGGATCTATTTAAGAAGTAAATTGTAGAACAGAGAATATTATCTATAAGGAATTATTGCTTCCCACAGGAAAGGGTATGCGTTCTTAGCAGAAACAGATATAAGGATGAAAGAAATGAGGCATGGGAAGAAGTTCTATCAATAGGAGACAATGTCATATCATTTTGCCTTTTAAAATCCCTCCAATTTCTCATGCACCTTACAAAAAGATTTTCTGCCAGTGCTCAATTCTTAAACATGTTTCATTCAAACAAAATGCTGTGTTCAAAATGCCCAAGGAACTTGAGGAATATCTGTTATTTCATCAAATTAAAGGATATGAAAGGAAAACAAAATATTGTGTTAGTTAAAACCAAAGCTCTTAAGAGGCTGGTTACTCTCAGAGAAAATGGCCTTTAATAGCCACATATATGAACACTGATTCTTTCGGTGGTTTTTCATGTGTCTCCACCTACTAATCAACTGTAAAACCTGTGTTAGAACTGGCTCAACAGCTATGACCTTCGCAGTCTCTAACATCCATTCAAAATTGGTGGTAACCTATTCTCATACGAGGAGCCATAGAGAATGGATTTAAACTGTACTGCGCGATTTTTAGTAGAAACGAGTCTCACAAGCTCTTTGCTTCTCTGCTCCTCTCCTGTTAAGTTAAGGACAACAGTATTCAGAGTTGTGACTGATTTTCCAATTAAATGGAATTATTTTATACGAGCTTTTAAAAGGATGCCATTTGGTGCCAGTCAGTGTAATACACGGTCCATGGTTCTTTTCAAAGTTTTTTTTCTCCTTTTTATATTTCAAACAAAAGTGAATGCAGTACGCAGAGCTTTGCTATCGCAGGGATGACTATAACCTTCCGCACATTGTATAACACCTGATATCATGAATCCTTGGCTACATTATAGATTTAATAATAAAACTCTGTTCTGGTTATTGTATGCATGAACAACCCCACTAAAGTCAATGTAATTACTTAGATTGAATTATACATAAATATTTGAAGAATGACTACAAGTCTTATTGAACAGAAATCTCACAAAAGTTTGCTTTTGTGTTGTCTTAACTGACCAATATCAACTTAAAAGTCAAGTTGTTAACACATGTTACCATATTTCAAATCATAAACAAAATAATTTCTTATGAAGTCTCCAGCATTTTTATTTCTCCTCCAAGAACAAAACTCTAAAAAGACGTGGGGTTCTACCATAAGATTTTCACTTTTTACTTAAAATGAAACACAAAATGTTTAAGCTCACTATGAAGGTCACTTGTGCAAACTGATGCAGATCTTTAAAGTCTGAACAGGATGCAGAGCTGAAATGCTGCACTTCTTGTGATTGAATGGTTTTTTCCATCTGCACTGCTGATGTGTGACTTCGAATTGTTTTCTGTCCATTCTGTGAAATACCAAACCATTACACAGAGATGCTGGCGATCCTAATCAGGCGTCAACACCCTGAAGGCAGATACTTGGTTAATGAGCTTTTTGCCCACTCTGCTAACAGTGAAGGCAGTACTACCCCAATAAAATCTCGAGTGCATTCTCACAGCCTATTGACATCAGGACTTCGATGGAGCAGCAAAGATATTTGATATTAAAAAAAATGAATACAAAATAAAAGCTGCAGTCACAGAGTCTCATTAGAGTATCTGTTAGTAGCGAGCAAAATCAAGAGGATTTGGCCAATTTATGGCCAGAACACAAAAAAAAAGAAATTTCCTTTATATTTAAAAATTTATTTTATTGAAAAATTTTAGATGCTTTTTCCACGTAATGAAATTTTGCTTTATCTTAAAATGGCAATATTTCTTCACACCTTGATGTCTCTTTACAGCTTTTGCTCTGATTTAATAGTGAATTTGGATGCATAGCAACTACATTCTGATCAGGATTACATAAGATCAATGGTAACATGTTGAAAAATAAAAAATGTTTCATAATTTTACTTCATAACCTGAGGAAATACGTCATAAAAATCTACATGTTCACTTTGGTCTTCGGTTTTCATTGTTTACATTAATTCAGTTTCTTCACATAAGCCATCTTTTAATATCAAGGTATCTTTAATTGGCTTTAAAAGTGTATTCTAATGGAATTTTCTCAGATAACCTTTAACAGTTTAAACAGGTTAAATTTTAATGTCATTTATGTTGGAAAGGTGTTCAAAATATTATACTATTAAATATTTAATGACATCATTATGGAAGATTTAGCTATTTTCAAACTAGACTCAGGAGGCCAGAGGTATCATTCCACACTACTTCTTGAATCGTTATATGGGTCTACTGAGACTTGTAATCTTTTTCAAAATTTAATAATATGGTTTGGGTTGCTGCTGGCTTTGCAAAATATAGTATTCTTACACAGATGTGACTGCTAATTAAAAAGTCTCCTGTGACTGCAAATGGGTTTCAGGGTGCTGCTTTTATTCGTGTTTGTATCATTTAGGAAATTTTGGAGCATTCAAGTGTTTGTGTATTCATAATTATAATGTACATAAAAGACTACATTCAGTCCCAACTACTGCCTAGAACTATAATAAAATCATATTTAGGTGCAAGTGCTTTCAGTGGCCTATATCTACAATATTGTTGCCACTAAAAGAATTAATCTCTGATTCTTGCCAATCAAACAGTTCAGTAATCACAGTTGAACTATACGTCTTCTGAAGCAGTCGTTTGTTGAAATATCTGCAGATCATGTGCACCACATATCCCAAGGGAGGAAAAAACCAGTTTATTTTGTGAATCATTGAGAGTGCTTTAAACAAACTTCCCATTTTCAGTAGGGGATGAAAATTGACAGGCTGTTAACAGAAATCAAAACAAGAATGTTATAAGCTAACATTCATATATTTTGAAACAAAGAAATAGCAAAATATTTAAAATCATAATAATAGGAACATGAGTGAAAAATACATTGTCACCTAAGTAATAGTAATTATAATGGAATATAGAAACAGAAGGTATTATAGTGATTTTTAGAGACAGATACACTCCAAAAGAACAATTCATTCTCTCTTATTATGTAGTTCACAAAAAACTTTGTTAAGGCATAACTCAAATGTAATATTTGTAAGGCATGTTATAATTAACTTCTCTCTTGCTTCCTCCACAATTTACAGAGAAAAACACCATGATAATAATATAGTGTGTAAATTTATCTGGGTAAGTTCTATTTATTGATTTTTTTAAAGATTAAACCCCTGCTAAAAGGTGTGGGGTTTATTACACTACTATAAAAAAAAAATCCAAACACTATTTTAATACTATTTGGGGAATTATTAAAGTAGCACTATAAAAACAATACAGAAGGAAATATTGAAGTCATGGTAATAGGGAACTTTTACTTTCTGACCAACATTTTCCTCCTTTTCTGTTTCTTTCTCTCCTGAGCGAACTTCGGATTATAGAACACTTACATGTAAACAAAGTTCACAGATTTAAAGAAAAAGTAATTAAATCAGTAAAATAGCTGTGTTTAATATGCTGCCAAGTAATATATCCTAAAAATTAAAATATTTTCAGCTGCAAGTGCAAATAGAAGCCTAGACAGTCTAAAAAAGTCAATTTCTATCTGAGAAAATCTACAATAAGGAAAATGAAAAAAATTCTGTAATTTTTGCACTAACCACCAGAGTGATATTCCTATTTCTTATACTTCAGCATAGCTCGAATTACTACTTTAAAAATAATTTTATTCGCTTCCCCATATAACCTTGGTGAGTACAGAAATGAAACAACTCAACCTCTTCAGGAGAAAAAGGAATTGAGAATGTGTTGCTAATATTCATTTTACTTTGCTAGCTGTCAATGTGTGGAAGTATGTGTAATTCAGAAATTTAAGGCATGGGCAAAAAATGTATACACCTGTATATATATTTAGAGCACCATTTTCAGTGCTTGAGATCTGATAAGCCCATACAAATGGCCAAGATCGTAGAAAGAATACGTGGCATATAAAAGGAAGAAATGTATTATCAAAACCCACAGCTTTATCAGATGTATATCTCAGCTAAAGCTGCAGTCCTGTGTTATAGAACAGATAAGCTGATGACAATCTGCAGAATTTTTCCATCATTTTAGATTCCCTCGCAAGAATTCCACCTGCAACACAGCTTTCTCTTCCTTGCTTTAGAACAATGCTGTGCAGATGAGAACTGTTGCCTGAAAGGTTCAATAACAAGCAAAAAAGATGAAAACATTAGATCTCTGACTACAGCGGTTGGGTCTGAAATTTTGCTTCTCTTGGAATGCATTACCAGTGGCAGAAATATTTTTTCTTGCAAGTGGACTGTATGTTTGATAAATTATTAGAAAGCTCTAAAACAGAAAAATCTTCAGGTAAAATATGTAATCATTTCTTATTCAAGTGCAAGGATTTAACAAAGACAATAATGCTGTGGGTTTTCAAGTAATTAGGTGCATTCTGGGGTGGGTTTTTGCTTTTTTCTTTCTAGATGTAGTCAACACAAATGTCCATATTACTTCATGTATTTTATACCAAAGTTATCAGATAAAAATTAGAAATTTGGGGATTAATACAGAAAGAATATTCAGCTTAGAAGCTTCAATGTCCTTTCATATATCAGGTTTCAGGGGTGCAACTGCACTAAGCATTCCATAAATTCATTTTAAAACCCACCGTGAAAAGATACTGGCAAAAGATAATTATTAGATGCAATAATTCATTATTCTTAGAGTCATTAAACTCTTCTGAAGTACACTAAAATGCAGAAGACCAAAAATATCCTTTTCTCTGATGTACTTTCATATTATACTCTTTTTTTTATTTTATTTTGAATCTATGGACCCAGGATCAAACTCTGATTTCAGGGGGAAAATGCTGATTTTTACGTCTCCCAAAATGTCAAATCTAGGGTTGTGATATGCATTTGTTTATGAAAGTTCAAGACTTGACTATTCCTTTTTCTCTAGCTCAGTTGATTGGAAAAGAACTGAATTACAAAGGTAAAGAATTGCAATTGATCGGTAACATGTAAAAAGTGTGTAATAATTTTGAAGTCTAGTGATAGAAAATAAGAATGCAGAATTGAAAGTCGGGAGAATGAATAAGTAAATAAAGCTATTTCTGACAACCAAAACTGGCCAATCCAGACAGCTACAAACACCCATGAGAACAAAAAGATGGCACTGCTGATACATAAAGCAGAAATATGGCTTTTGATTTGTAGACCCTACTTTTACTACAATTAAATTAAATTAAATGCTGAGTGAATGATCAAAGTTATACTTCTGGACATATGAGGACAGATGATACACTATAAGTTTGAACATGTAGGAAACACAGAGGTAAATAGGATTCCAGTTCATATACCATATTGAAAGCTAGTGAAGAATACAAAGCCAGGGAGTCTCCTGACAATAAACATAAAGGTATAAGTGAACTGGGGAAAACCTCGGAAGAAGTTTACGACTGGGCAGGAGACTAGCTTCTGAAGAAACTCTCCCTTTGTCTTGTTTGCCCTACTGCCCAAGAAGTAACACAGTCAGACAAAAATTTCTGCAGAACACTGTAAACAGAAGTTAGACTGAGCTCAATGTACGATGACATTAAAGTTTCAGTACTCTGCTACAGTTTTTGTTTTATTTATAAAAAATATTTCTGAGATTTAAATTATTAAAAGCAATAGAAACAAATTCAAAGATATTTCCTTTTGGCATTTTGGATAGATAGAAAAGTTCTGCAGATGTAAAGAAAGGTAATACAGTTTTTTAGGTAGTGATTCTCAATTTTTTATCAAGTCCTCAGGGAAAACTGCAATTGCTCCCAGACCATTCTTCAGATGTTGATATACTGTAATTACTGCACAACTCTAGGCTAAAAAATAGGAAGTGTGGCAAAAGACTGTCTCATCAGAATCCTTAAGCAAACAATTTCACCAAGCTTTTACAATAATACAACACAGTCCCAGAAAATTACTGAATAAATTTATGTATTCATTTAGACATATTTTTAGTTTAGTGAACTAGAAAATTCCATTTTCTATAAGTGATAGTAGAATAAACAGTAAAAATTCTGTCGTTTTCCATATGTGTAAGATTATTTTAGCAATGGTGTTCTTAATTAGGGAGCATGAATGACAGAGTCCTAAATTAAGTTCTTTTATGTAAAAGAATCAAATGCTCTATCATGACATAAAAGGCCGCTGTTAATACATGTGACTCAACACATAGGGCACTACTGTACTAGGAGGAATATCTCTAATGAGTTGACCAAAACCACAGCAACAAAACCACGTCCATTTGTTCATTGGACAGCCTGTGCTGATGGTATTTCCCCTCAACACACGTGCTAAATTTGAGGAAGCAGCTTACGCTTCACCATGTGTCTGCACAGCACCTGGGGTAAGTACTATGAGGTCTTCCTGTTTCTGTTTTATCAGCTTAAGAGACATTTTTTCTTCAAGGGTTAATAATCATCATCTCAAAAGGTCTAAAAGCCACTTCCCCCAACATAGCTCACTAAGAAGTCTGGCTTCCTGACCCCAATTCTTTTCAATTTAACACTCATCATTAACAGTATCATAATTAGAGCCTAGCTGAATTTCTCTTGTAAACCTTATTTCAAGAATTTTATAGTAAGGTCAATTTGCCATAATTATTTCTCTAAACTAATGTAATTGTCATTTCCTGTACCATAAAACTTGATATGCAAAGTTTCTTAGATACTTCAGATAAAGTTCCAGCATCATGTGGTAGAACAGAGTATGTAATTCTGAGCTGCATTTAGTGAATTGTACTTCAAAATCAAACATCTTATTCCCTCATAACACAAATTATTAGCGTATATTAGAAAATAAAATTACAGAGCAAACTAAAACGCCTTCCCACATATAAAGAGGCAGATGTTCCTAATAACGTTCTCAAATGTGGGCATACATTTCCCAATAACTGTGGGGGAGAGAAAGAAGGCATTTCTATGTGTATGTGGGGACTGCCACATACACAGTGTTGCTTTGTCTCCATCTTGGTATTCAGCCAGATGTAGAGATTTGCCTAAAAACATATTTCTCACACGTTTTTAGCACTGTACAGGTAATCTTACAATTTGAAATCAGTTAATTCAAAGAAAATAGGGAAACTCTTCACCCACAAACACAGGTGATAATTTCAGCTACACTGCTTTTGTGGAATTCATCTGCTATCAGTCACCATTGTTTAATTATTCCTGCTTTTAGGTCGTTGTCTTTCACTCAGCTCTCTATAGCTCAGTAATATATTACAGTGTTTTCTTCCAGTATTGATTTTTCTGTTGCCATTCTTGCATCAAGGTTATAAGACTGCATTGCATATCCATACAGAGTCTAAAATTAGAGGTAAATAAAACTAGCATGTTAAACAGCTTTGTACTACATCACACTCATTTCTGAAATTACAGCTGAGTTTTTTCGTCTATTGTGTATTCAGTGTAGATTTAGGATGCTGTTTGAAGCTACACAAATGTACATGGCTTGAGAGTTGTTTGACTCGTGTCTTTCCCAGCATGATGCTGCTGGAGCTAACGTAAGCAGAGTTGTCTGAAATACTTTCATAAGAAAAGAAAGACTTGAGTCATTCTTTAGTAAAATTGTTTTCCATAATATCACACCACTAAATAAATTAAGAAAGTCAGTTTTGGTGACTACATGTTACAAATTTCAAGTACCAGCCTCACTGGATAGAATATTTTGCAATGCTAGTTTCTGCCGCCCTGTTCTCACATGTCTGGGATTGCTGGATAAACTTCAGCATGCTAGCTTCGAATTTCATTGTGTTGCATTACCTTGGCCCTGCCAAGAATTGACTAAATAACAAACATAAATGCAGCAAAACAAGCCCAGTTTCCAGAATGCGGCAGTGTCTCCCAGCCAACCAGAACTGATAGAATATAATACTTTGGAATTCTGCTTTGCCTTACGTAAACCTTAAACTAAATTAATGAGCTGTTCTTTGTGCCTTCCAAACACGGAATTAGAACATTTCTGCAATTTTTCTTTCCTTTGTTTTCCACTATAATCACTGTCTTGCTGTGGTAGTGCTTCAGTCTGCCATTCTTCATCAAGAACAGCTTTTCAAGGACTTTTAACCATTCTTGTGGTAGTGGCAGTCTTTTGTGAGATAAAGAGGAAGCAGAGCTGTATGTTGTGTTTATAATGTGGGCACTTGCCTGTATGTCACAGGAGCAGTTCTAATACTGCCTGCACACAGACTTTCAATCGGCAGCCTAAAACTACAGATCTCACCTCAGAGTCCTACAGAAGAGTCAAGTGGTAGATATGCAATTTCTCATACTTGCCCTGTCCTCCTCTAGGGAAGCAAGGCTCACACTGCTCGATAATATTTTCCTTTCAGACATGTCAGAAGTACAATTTGAACAAAATTTCGAAGTGCAAATCATCTGTGATAACCTAAAATTGTGATATTATACCATATTGTATGTTCTTATAGAAGTTTACTCTTACAAAAGGTTTTAAATTGTCATCTTGTGGCAGTTAACCAAAAGTAAATAGCACATCCTCGATATGTATATTAGTTTGTGCTGAAAAAAGAAAAATTAAAAACTCCACCCTTTTGGGTTAAAAGAACTGCTATTTGAAGGCAGAATGAAGCAAGTCTGTTTGATTGGTAGTTTAGGGAAACGAAACAACCATTTGACAAACCTTTCCAGATTGTTCAGTGAAGTAGAAAGTTTGGCACCAAGGATTCAGTTGCCACTGAAAACTGATGGAAGAGTTTATAGTTCACTGGCCTGTTTACAGAATGCTGATGAAAATATTTTTAAGGCCTTAAAAAAAGTCATAGTCAAGGAATGTGGATGAATTCTTCATGTTTCCCTAGTTCTGCATCAACCTTCTTTTTCTATCAGCTCAAATCCAAATATTACTCAACTTCGCTCTAGAAGGCATAGAAATCTGGGTTCTTGCATTTAAAACCCAATGTACATAAAAAGGATTGATAATTACATTAAAATAATTTTTTAATTTGCAGGGTCACATTTCTGAAAGTGCTCATAGTTATACATAATACAGTTCTTTCCTCACCATATATTTTGGAGTAGAAATCTGTTCCTCCTACAATAAGCCGAGAATCATTTGTTGCTGGGGTTTTTTTTGGTCTGATTTGGTTTATAATTTTCTTCATAAAATTAGGAACAAGAAAGACTAATTTTAAATCTGTTCAAAATCAACAGGAATTGTCTAATACTAGTTTCAGCTAGTCTGTGTTAGATACCTGCACAAATATAAACAGCAGATGAAAAACTAAGTCTTAGCAACAACATCTAAAATATTCGGAGATATGAACTGCTTATATAATGCAAGATAGAAAATAATACCAGTATACGGTTCTGCAGTATTTTAAATCTCTACTTGCATTTAAATTCTTTAAATTTTTACTGGAAACATCTATATTCACAAATTATAAACCCAAATATACTAAACCTGGTTTACACACATCACAGAGAACACTTATCAGTTTAAGGTTTGAAGCCAATTTGAAGCATGTAATGAATTTATATCGGGGGTACAAAAGAGATATCTGAAGTGACGTCCTGAGGCACAGTTAATGAGATTGTCTTATGTAAGTCTATCTGGTAATACGATCATCTCTAATGAGATTATTCTGAAGTAATCCCTTTACAAATTAAATTAATGAATTATCTACATTCCCAATGCAAGAATACAGAACTGAAGTGTTTTTAAGGTATATTAAGGTTAATATCAAAGCATTTCTCTATCCCTCTTAGGACCAAGTCATCATGAATATAATAAAGTATTGCATTAAATCAGAGGAGGCAAAGAACAAGGAGACACATAGGAAACAAAATGTTGTGAAGTATGGTGTATTAATCTTTGTATCACATGTCTTTTGAAAATAATAATCAAATAATTAAAGACAAAACAGCTCCTTGCTGGAGCTCAGTACCAGATACTGCAGGTACAAGAATCAAAGAGAATACTTAAAATCAGTATTGGATCTGCTGAGTTGGAGAGGAAGGGCAAGGGAAAATGATTTCTCATCCTGAAAGAAAGACACATAAGGAGAAGAGAAAGTATTAAAAAAGGACATTGCAATGAGAGGTTGCATTCAGCTCTGTCAATCATAAATTGAGGTAGTTGGGAGCTTTAAAATGGAAGGGCAAATTGGAGTTAAGGGGGGACAGATATAAGTCATTACCGGTTTAAACCTTTTATCTATGCCCTGTTTCCTGTTAGGAAAAATGAACCTGGCTATAAGAAGTTTTAGCCACTTGATTGTTATGCTATTAGAGGCTATCAGGCACACTAGGCTAGGGATATTGTGAAGATCTTTTATTTATCTCATTGATAAGCCCAAATAATCATTAGGAGACACAGCACAAGGCATATCTCTTGTAAATTTTCTATAACAGAATTCAATGATGCATTTAATTGCCATAAAGGCAGGAGCCAGCACACTGTGAATATATTGACTCACCTCCAGTTTTGCCTTACTGAGAAATGTTTGATAGTGCTGTTATTTTTCATTAAATAACTACACAAGAGCATTTCTTCCTTGTTGGTTAAAGCTTATTCTCTGCCTATTCTATTTCTGCCACAGTGATCTAAAAGTGTTTGGTACTGGCAACCTTTTTTCCACTGATAATTGAGATGTTTACCCAGCGAGTGGGTGAATTTCTCCTCCATTTGAAGCATTTGAAATATCATTTCATCTGGTTTTGCAGAAATTAAACCTGAGCATTGAAGTGATCTGTATCATATAGATGACCTGTATCGTGTAGTCGAAGTCCAATATCTAACAAAATATTTTGATTTCCAAGATGCAGAATCCCATTTCTTGTTCTTGCCTTCCTCCCAGTTACCACAGAAGCCATGCTCTTCCCTACACAGGCAGAAGCAGCACTGGCAAGCAGCACCCCTGATATATGTCATCCCATTCTAGAGTCTCTCTGTTAAGGTGTTGTCACTCTGGCTTTGAAATAATCTTATCTTAGATCCTCTGATGCCTACTTGATCAGAAAAAGTTTTTGGTACTACATAAAAATGGAAGGTTTTAAAAATTCCCAAAAGAAAGAAAAAGTAGTTAATAAAAGCAACCCAGAGTGGCGACAGAAAAGAACAGAGTGGAGACGTTAAGGAGACCTTTCTTACATGCCAAATTCCATACAATTTAATGTGTTCAGTCACTTTAAAGGGCAGATAAAAAAACCTGCAATTTAGGGAGCTGAGGATATTGTTCACACGATGTGAAAGATTATGTGGAAATTGTGACATTTGACGGTGACTCTGAGGTTTGACTTGTCCAATTGGGCAAGGGATTTAAGTTTTGCCATCACGGCATACCATTTGAAAAAAGGCAGTAGGGAAAGCACAATGCTTTCACACATTGGAATTTCATAAAGGTATGCCAAAGAGTTACTAAAGCAACAGATTTTACCATGTGACTGTGATACCAGAGAGGAGAAATTTAAGTCAATAAAGCCATTATAAGGAAAATGGAATCAAATCAATCACTTCAGACTAATGCCAGCCTGCTCCTGTGTATAGACTGCCTGTCAAAAGCATTAGGCGTGTTCCTGGAACATGTCTTCCAGTTTAGTTTCTTCCCAGAAGGATTCTGTGCATGTGCTCTGCAGCTGCAAGGTAATGTGGGACCAAGTACAGTAAGTGGGATGGTGGGGACAGTTGCTTCATAACTGCATTACTGATCTCAGCTAAAGCACTTATGTAGATACACCCCCAGGACTGCTGAAGCACTACCAGCTCCTTTTTGATTTTAAAACATCAGTAGAAAAGAAAAAAAAAAAAAAAAAAAATAGAAGAAGAGCATTCCTTCTAGTACAGGGAACTGATGGACTCTATCCTCCCCTGCAATTACAGGACTATTCCAAAGACAGTTGTGCCTAAATGCTACATTAAGCAATTTTCAGATCTTTAAAGATGACTTGTAAGCATAATTTTGCATAGGATTCTTAAAGAGAATCAGTCAACAGTATTAATTTAAATTAAAGCAGAAAGATTATGAGAACCAAGGCAGAATTTTTCATGCCTATAAAAGGATGTTTAACGTGACTCGGTGGAATTTTCTCCCTGAATAGCAAAGGAAGGAACTAGGCACACACTGTTTCTAGGGCTTTGTGGCATTAACAGTACTTGTCACTCATGACTCTGCAGGTGGTACTTGTATCAAGTAAACTCAGTAGTCTGCAGATGATGTAATTCAGTCATAGGTAAGACACTACTGAAGTAGTGGATTCTTTAAGATGTGGCAGAAAATGTTAAGACTTCTCTGCTTGTCTTCCTTATTTACTGCCCATTCCACAACAGAGAAATCATGACAGACATGACAAGTAACAAGCCTTCTTCAATGAGAGATTTCTCTATCCAGACCAATTAAGCTTGCCACAAAGCAAAGCAGATGCTTAAACAATTACATTTTGGCTTAATTTCTGTCCCCTTGCAACTACTCAAAAAAAATTTGATAAAAAGCGACTGTAAAACATGAACTATATCTTTGAATAGCAAAACCAGAAATAAATGGCTTTTCTACTTGTCCAAGAAAATCTATGTCTCACCTGTATCCCCCAAAATCTGGTCCGTCCTGGGTTAAATAATTACAGATACCTTTGGTCATGTTTGTGGCTAGCAATCATTGCCTTAGAAGTTCCTGCAGTTACAGAGTGGTCAGAAACAAGACTGTGTCTCAGTTCTCACGGACTCCTACAATTAAGTAGGCAATGTTATAGAGCAAATGCCTGTCCTGTAGCAACTGGGTAGCCATTCCAACAAGCTGGATCTCTAGTAAAAAAACAGAAAGGAACTGACATACCTACAGTTCTTTAGAATGAAGGCATGCTGACACTATAGGTGACATTAACACTTGCTTACAGATATTTCTTCTTCGTGGAATCAGAAAAGAGGGGTTCTCTTACAGTGTGCTATTTGACAACTAGTGTCCCCAACTTTTTTTAGTATTAGAATGGTACAGAAGTCATCTAAATAGGCAGACTACTAGGCCTTGACTTGCTAGGTTTTTAGATATATGATAAATTTTTCCATTGTTGTGCACAGAATAATATTTACATTCACATTCACCCAAAATATTATTTACCATTAATTTGGAAATCATGTACGCTGAGTGTGCCAAAAAATGACACCGTAAATCCAAAATGAAATAATAACAATATTTTCCACTATGGTCAGAGGTAGTATTCAAGCAGCTAATTCATGTTTAGCTAAATATTCGCCATTGCAGCATGACACTTACCTCATTCTTGCGCCCATGTCTTAGGACAGAAACTTCCTAGCTGGTTTTGAATTGCTGTGCCCAAAAATTGTCTGGGGATGCCACAGGACAGAACTAAACTAGAAAGGTCAACAGTACACTCATCAGAGTGGTGAGTGCCAAGCCTTTCTCTAGGAAGTTGGTCATGCATTGTGTTACCTAAAGATGTCACTCCACTACAATCCTACTTGTTCTCTGAATTGCAAAATCACTTCCACACTGAATTATTCTCCTCATCACTCCTGGGGCAGGCTCTGCCTCCCACTGTAATAAGATTAAGCTCATTCCATAACTGTCTGGACTCTACCTTGGGATCTTGGCAGGCTTCCTGCCTTGCTGAAACCAAGATGAAGCATCTGCTGCACCGTTATAAAGTCTTGGCATATGCATCCCTTAAGAAAGGATATTGTGACATAACCAGTGGAGCACAAAAGCCCTTACTGACTTAAAGACCCACAGGGCTATTGCCATCTGTTTATTAATTAGGTGCACTAGGTCCTGATTGTTACATATGGAATTAACCAGGCTGATGGTGGCTCAGTCCATTGGAATGCTCTGGTTATAAGGAAAGGATTTTTCAGAAATAGGAAATAAGTGTCCTTGTTTGAATTTCCCAATACAATGTCTCACAGTGTTATAAATCCAAGTAATTATTTCACTCCTCTACTAAATGCTTTGGATGAGCCTTCTGTTCCTGTCTTATTATGAATTCTATATTACATTAGGACACACCATTATAGAGTAGAATGATAGTTTCAACTTTCATCCTTATATCTCCACGATTTTTTCACCATGACATGTCAGTGGGTTTCTCTGTTTTAATCAGTCAACGCTATTGTAACCTCTTGTGTAGAATCTCCTACTGAAAGCATTCATTCAGCAAGCAAAAAGTAAAATCTCCTTAAGAGCATCTTTGGATACTTTAACATACACAGTTAATACACTCTATGTTTGTTTGAAAGGCATTCCCAGCAAAGCTGCAAACAATCTGTGTGTCTGTTCTGGAGCACTGTAAAACCAGCAGTATGTTCTTAGTTAGATTATTATTATTATTATTAAATTTCAATTCCTTATATTCGCATATAATTCCGAGAATTCATGATATATCCACTTTGTAGCTTACACCTTCTACCTCTTAGAAGAGATCTTCTAATCATGATTCTTGAGTCATTTTAAGACCATCCTTTAGTGGAACAAGAAGGCAGTGGGAACTTCAAGTTGGCCCTTCCTCTCTGTGTCCTCCCAAGTCAAGCAAAACTTCTGCATGGCCAGAAGGCAGATCACAGAATCATGGAATGGTCTGGGTTGAAATGGACTTTTAAAGATAGTCTGTCCCACCTGCCATGGGTAGACCTGTCTTTCACTCGTTGTTGAGTATACATCCATTGCACAGCAAGAGCCTATAAATTCTTACTTTTTTTTTCTAATGCTTGAAATAGTAGAATACTTCCTTACGGCACCTCACAGGATAAATAGACATGATTCTGCATGAGAGCTGAATAATTCCCAGGTATAACCCCTTTCAGTAAAAATATTTCTGCATCTGACAAAATATCAGTAATATGGCAAATACTGCAAAAAGTATGTCTGTTGCTACAGAAAATCCTAGAAAACTCCTTCAGAATTAAAGAAATACTGTTTCAATGTAACTGCATCCTGACCTCTAAAAATGGGGTTGTTTAAGTTTCTTGAAGGTGTTTCTTAATGGCCGCATTATGCAGTTTCAGGTAGGACAGATTATTGAATAAACTGATCCATACTGCTACCTACAGAGTATTTTTATTTTCAAGATCTAAAACAGTTTCATGGAGCCTGGAGCAAAACAGAAGGAATCTTGCAATGTAGCAAACTTGAACTTTAAACCTCTGTGGAAATGAATTATGCATATGGATTGTATGTACTGTTTTAAGCTTTAGAAATAATTTCGTATACTGCTATTGATGATATAGACATAGCTCCAGAGCATTAATGTGAGTTAACACAAGACTGTGGGAGCTAACATTGCTAAGAAAAGGAATGAGACAAAGGAAATAAAACTGTTAATTGGCAGGCAAAGTGGATTTTTACATGTGATTGAAATAGGTGAAAAATTGGAAACTTTAAACAAGAAAAAAAAGATATCCTGCTAATTCGTCAGCCATCAAACATGAACATGAGAATCTGATCAATCAAAAGAAATAGTCAGCATGCACTCTAATTTTAAAGAAGTATATAACCAATAAAGAACCCAAATACAGGATTTTGTTTTTTTCCAGGAGATTTTTGCAGTGGAGGAGATAATAGTAATGTTCGCAGACCACGGAATGTTCTGGGTTGGAAGGGACCCACAAGGATCACCAAATCCAACTCTTAAACGAATGACCCATATGAGGATATAACACCTTCCTTGGTGTTATTAGCACGATGGTCTAACCAACTGAGCTGATGAAATACCTAATTTCTATTCCAATATGAAAGCTTGTATACCATTGTCAATACATTTCTTAATATAAATATAATTCGAATAACAAACCCTCTCAGGATTAATCCTCAGCTTGTCATTGCTCTATTTAGCAGGTGAAAAGGATTTTCTTGCAGAGAAATGGTGCTGTACAAGCTGCTTGTTCAATAGCTTCTTTGTTCTAGTATACATTTGGGTAAAAATATGAATTATTTTGATGTGAATCAATGCCTCTTTTAATCGGTGGGAAACTGTTTATTTTCTAAAATAACTTTTATTTAGGCACCACGATTGTGTACGTGGAATAAGGGATCAGTGCCCTCAGCGTACAAAAGCATTGTCTCAGGACTGTGCTTTTGTACACTACAAAACTACAGGGTTTCAGTAAGAACACGGCACGGATTTATCTCTTTGTGATGGAGTTATCAACCTGTAGGTGATGTTTTCACTTGTCATATTTGATCACACACTTCTCATCTGTAACCCAGCTACAAAAATCCATTAGTGTTCAAGACTTATCCACTGCCTTAGACCTTTCCACAGACAACTGAAGGCTGTTCTCTGTCAAAATTCAAAATTTCCAGTCTTTAAAATGCTGGAAGAGACAACCTTAACATCCAGCAATGATTGCAAGTTAAACAAAATAGCTTTATATGGCCATATCATGATATGTCTGAGAATAATGTTGTAAATTTAAAGGCATATTCTACATTACAGCTTGCTTTAGGCAGGCTTAAATTATTCATTTTACTTGTAGCTATTTATGTATTTATACATATGTACATATATATAACCCCTTATAGTCATAAAATAGATTATGTATAAAACATCATCACCCTATAGCAAACGAATGAGTCCAGAAAAATACATGTGTAAATCTCCTGAATAAGGAAAGCAATTTTTTAAAGTGTATTGATTTGTCTAAAGTGTTAAATTACACAATAGCCATATACTAAAGCATTGAATAATTTAAGTAAATCGATGTTTTCTGAATTTCATACAAGTACAAACTGTCTTAGGCAATAAAATAAATCAATATAATAAAAAAAAATGAGTAGTATGTAATGATGAATGTACGAGCTGATAATAACCAGAGGTAAAAACTCTATCATTGTAAAAAAAAACTTTCAGTCATCTTTTTCTCTATTACTCCCATCAGAAAACATGGTACTCTGTAGCCAATTGATTTTAGACTTTAAATAACTTTTCGTTTGAAAGGCACCTCACAGAAGTAAAAGTATAACCTTTTTCAAATTAACATCCTGGATACAGAATAGTAATGCAAATTAACTTCTATTAAACCTATTTTATGCAGTTTACAGTTCCTAAACAATGACATATTCTGTAGACCTAGAGGAAGCATCACTTCAATTCTTGAATGACTGCCACAATGTTTTCTTTAATCAATGTTTCCTGGGCAGAAGGCCCAGGTTTCAGAAGTTAGAACTTTTTAAATGGTATGTTTTTATTTTGTTTGTTAACAATACTTCTGGTTACCTTCCAGAAAGTTAAGAGTTAAAAAAAAAAAAAAGGAGAAATGCATACATTTTAAAACTGTTCATAACATTTACCATAAAAAAATATGCATCAATTAATTTTTAAAGTGAAAAAAAGTAGTGTGTCTGCAGGAGACAATTGACAATGTTTTTTATAGTGATATTTATGAAACCCATTAAATTCTTGCTTGGTGGTAAAAATATTTAACGGAAACTTCTCCTTATAAATTGCACAATACTGTATTCATTCAGAGATTGTAGATTTAAGAATTTTCTAGAAACACTATGAGGAGCTTACATACCTCTAGATGTAAGTGGTTATACTACCATATAAACCAGTATCTTGCCTTCAAGACTCACATCTGAAACCATGAGAAGAACAGAATATTTATTCTGCAAAGCCATATGAAGAAGAATGATTTTTTGGTTGTTGTTTTTTTTTAAAATAGACTAAATGAAGAAGTCTTCAGTATTAATACTAGATATAAACATAATATCTACATGAGTCATATTTTACATATTTTTATCCCACATCATATAGAAGACATAAGAGGCTTTTAAAACAAGGTGTTGGGTTTTTTTCTCAGAAAATTTTGTTTCACAAAGGCTAAGTCAGTCATAATAATTGACAGGTACTTTGAAATATAAATCATACTTTCTGCATCTCTCCCTGCTGATCTTACAGGATTCAGAAGTAGCTAGTCACAGTAGCTCTATTTTGGCTTTGTCCAAAAGGAGAGAAAAGAAGTACTGTAGAAACATGAACTCTCTCTGCTTTTTATTCTAATTCAGTGTTTCTTCATACCAGCAAATTTACATCATTGAAGATGTTATGGAAGAGGTGAGATCCTGACTCAGGGATTTGACATCCATCTTATATGAAGTTCACTGTTTATAAAAACTCAATATATGTACCTACTGTTATACTTTCTAAGAAAATATACTCTTTAAGAAAAATTATGCTAACCCTGTATGACCAAATGCTCTATAACAATCTTCAAAATTTTCATTAGCTTCTAAATAAGGAATTAACTCTACTTTTAAAATTGTTGATAGTCAAAATACCATGTTACAGTCTTTTAACTGAGAAATGTAAACAAAGTAATATCAGCTACTTCTTGGATGAAAATCTTCCTTTAACTAAATACATTACACAGTCTATGATTTTGAAAGCTAAATGTAGTCTTTTCCTACAGCTATGTAATTACAAACTTATTGCAGAAGTAACTCATTATCTATTTTCCCTGAATATCATTATATTTACTTGCTTCTCTATAAGTTCAGTTCTGAAAAGCACTTCTTGTTAGTTTTGGATTCTTGCCAGCAAATTGCCATTTTTTTCTGTTGTCTTAGCTACTCCTGTACCAAGAATTCCGGTAATCATATGGTGAATTTCATGCAGTTATCTCCCAATGGTTTAATATATACATGCTAATATGAAACTCCATATAAGAAAAGGCAGAAAGCCTGTTTATTGGACTCAGCTGGCAGCAGAAACAACATTGCACTTTTCAAAAATATTGTGCAGTTTTTCTAAAAAGGCAGCAGAATATTAAGATGTTTGGGGAGTGAGAGGTTATAGACCCTACTTCTTTACACAGCACATAATCCTTCATAACCCACTGTTTCAGGATCAGTTTTTAACATAGATCCAACTGAACCCTTTCAAATAAAATTTTTAAAAGCTGTAAAAAGAAAAACATCAGTATTTCCAGATTAGCACGGACAAATGGCTTCCTTGGATATCCACTACGGTAGTCTTCAAAATATGTTTTTCCTCAACAACAGTCGGGCCAAAAATTAAGATTTGTGATAGGATGGACAGCTGTGAATCATAGAATGGTTTGAGTTGGAAGGGACCTTAACAACCATCTAGTTCCAAGCCCTCCACCATGGGCAAGGACACCCTTCACTTGACCAGGTTGCTCAGAGATCACATGCAACCTGGCTTTGCACACCTCCAAGGATGGGGAACCCACAACTTCTCTGGGCAATGTGTTGCAGTGTCTCACTACCCTCACAGTAAAGAATATTTTACTAACATCTAATCTTAATCTCATTTTAGTCTAAAACTGTTCCCCCTTGTCCTACCACTCTCTGCTTGTGTAAAAAGTCCCTTTCCTTTTTGTAAGCCCCCTTTAAGCATGGCAAGGCCTCAATGAGCTCTCTGCACAGACTTTTCTTCAAACTGAACAACCCCAGTTCTCTCAGCCTGTCTTCATTGCAAAGGACCTCCAGCCATCTGAGCCTCTTTATGGCCCTCCTCTGAACCCAGGCTAATAGATCTGTGTCTGTCTTGTGCTGAGGATCCCAGAGCTGGACAAAGTACTCCCGGTGGAGTCACTCAAGAGCAGAGTAGAGAGGAAGAATCACCTTCCTCGACCTGCTGGCCACTCCTCTTTTGATACAGCCCGGGATGTGGCTGGCCTTCTAGGCTGTGAACACATAGTGTCAACTCACGTCCAGCTTTTCATCCATAAGAATCCCCACATCCTTCTCAGCAGGGCTGTTCTCAATGAGTCCTTCTCCCAGTCTGTATTCATGTCTAGGATTGCCATTATCCAGGTGCAGCACCTTCCATTTGGACCTGTTGAACTTCATGAGGTTCTTATGGGCCCTCTTCTCATGTTGGTCCACATGTTCCTGGATGGCATCCTGTCCTTCAGGCCTCTCAACTGCACCACCCACTTTCATGTCATCTGCACTCAGTCTCACTATGTCATTGATAAAGATATTAAAGAGTCCCAGTCCCAGCACAGAGACCTGAGGGACACCACTTGTCACTGGGCTCCACCTGAACACAGAGCCATTGGCTGCAACTCTCTGGATGAGTCCATCCAACCAGCAGTTTATCCACTGGAAAGTCCATCCTTCAAATCCATGTCTCTCCAATTTTGAGACAAGGATATCATATGGCACTGTTTTGCAGAAGACTAGGTAAATTACATCAGTTGGTTTTCCCTTGTTGACTGTTGCATTATCACAGAAGGCCACCAGAGTGGTCAGATGTGAAGTTGTGCTGGCTGTCTCAGATCACCTCCTTCACTCGCATATGCCTTAACATTGCTTCCATGAGGATCTGCTCTGTGATATTCTGAGGTACGGGAAGTGGGTGAATGAGCATGGTGAAGAGGGTCTTGAAGGAAAAACAGACTGTTTTCCTTATTTATCAGTTTCCATACGTTGAAATGGATAAGGATTTTTACTTTTACTTTGTGTGTATATGAATTACAGCTTTAAAATGGAATTAGAGTTTAGTTTCTTTTGAAGAGATGTCTGTATTAATCAGCCACAAATAGTGAGAAATGTCATCAAAAACATCAGTTTGGAATAGTCAAGAAGAACTCCATACAATGACAGAAATTTACTCATGATATTTTTTGAGAACTTTTCTCTTTGCGTATAAGTACTGAGTAGTAGCAGTAAAAGACTGGACATGGAAATTCACTCTTAATAAGAGAATATATAATACCATTTTATCTATTTTTATATGCCCTACTTCTATTTTTATATGCTCAACCTCACAGACAAGAGTCAACTCTTCAAATAATTTTAATGAATACAACACAATTTTGACTACAAAATTTTACATTTATGGTGTATGGGTAAATAACAGAGTAAGAACCTTTCTATTCTAAATGAAAGTTATTTCACAGGTCCAGCTTGTATTATAGCTACTGTTGAAAACCATATACCTTGCACAAAACAAGAAAAGCACATTCTGGCAAATATTTTGAATATCCTCACTTCCTTCTTTACTTAAAATTATTTCTTTGGGTTGGTTGGCTGGTTTGGTTTGGTGATTTTTGTCACTGGTTTTGGTGCTGGTTTGGTTCTGTTGGTGTTTTTTCGGTCCCTGATATACCTATTATTTTTCTAAGACTACTGTATAAGATCTTCATACTGAACAAAAGACATTCCAACAGGAGCTATCCAAATTATGTTGATTGTAGAAAATCTTCTGGACATTTAAGACAAAGTTTTCAATGCACTGTACAAAGGGAGAAGTGTTCAAACAGGAATGAACCTTTCTGGTTTACTTCCACTTAATGAAGTATCTGAATGCATAGAATAACAGCCCTAATTTGTTACTTTAATGCAATTGCTTGATTTCATGAATATGTGTTAGAACTTTTTGGTCTAAGAGTAAATCTGTAGAGGGTAGTTAGTATTTCCTATAATTAACTTTCTGTGTTGAGGCTGAAAATGCAGCGCACTGTGTACATGATCCTGCTCTAGGGAAAATTGCCCCTTTGCATTTTCCTTCCATGTTCTAGCCCAAACGCATTTCCCCCACATTTCTCTTTGGCTTCAACAACATGCCCTGGCCCCATGTATTTCTATCCTGAACAGATCAGTGCAGAAACAGTTAACTTAGTAAGGGGATACTGCTCTAATTCTGTCTCATTTTCAGTCTCTTTCCTTGATTCATGTTGGTACCTACTGGAACACAGTCTGTGTAAAGTACAGTCAAAAACTGTCCAGATCAAATGGAACAAGCAGTACATGGCTAGCACACAAATACTTTCAAACTACAAGTTTAACCACAAAACTGTGAGTAAAACTCCCAGTTCATATCAAGTTGTCCAGGTGCAGAACCTTCCCCCTGGGAATAGATGTTCAAAGAGGACATTTTGAAAAACTACATGTGGGCATATTTTAAAATGTAATCTTTAATAAATGTTCAGTGACTTGGACTTCAGTGAAAACAGTGAGATATCTAAACATCTACAACTGCCAAATCTTCACTACTTTGTCATTTAGTTAAAATACCACTGGATTTTAACAATTTCGTCTGATTGACGTGCAGACTTCCACTAAGAACATCCAAGTTGCATTGGTGTCTTCTCATATTTGACCCCCAATCTTTATATACAGTATCTGATACTAGAATATTGTGCAACAATACTCCTTCAGTCTTCAGCTGCATGGCATTTATTTATTGAGGTTAGAGTCCTTTTTGAAGCAGGTAATTTGTATCCTTTAGGTGGGAAAATCATAAGCCTCCACTGCTCCGGGAAACTCGGAATGTGTTGGATTCCTCAGTTTGCCAAGTCCTTACAAAAATGTATACTAATTCATGATCACACCCTGAATTATTCATAGGGCTAAAACACAAGAATATTTTAAAATAATTTTATTCTCTCATTTTTTTCCACCAAGGTTAACCCAGTTTTCAGATCCTGGATTTGGATCTCATAATAGAATATGATTTACAGTCATGAATTTTCTGTGGAAGAAATCTGTTTGAGATATTCAATCATTGCAAGTTCAGGTGTATCTAACAGAGGTGTTCTGTGAATATGTGTTCACATGGTTAGGAATTGATCTAGGGAGTAATTAGTTCATCTTCTCAGAGGCACTGCAGCATTGGGGACTGACAATAAAAATAGTGCTAAGTAGAAGTTTTGAGTCTTCCAACAGTTAAAAAAGAGACAAGCTATCAGAAGTTGGCATGAATAGAGAAAACATTCTAAGCCAATTAAAACTAGAATTGAGAACACTTTAAACACAAAACAAACATGCAGGTCCATGAATGAAAGAGGAATTTGTGGACGGCAAAATATAGATTTGCATTTTTTTAAGCCTCTTCCTAGTCCCCAGTTGTCAATGTAAGTTGTGTATATAGCTTATTAAAACTATTGTAAGTTGAGTGAGAATTGTTAGAAAGGAGTGTCACTATACTCAATGTTGGTAAGTAAAGCCAAACTACAAGCAGATGACAAAGAGAATGAGAGGAATAGATGTTGTTAGTGGTAAATGTTCAAGAGGAAGTATGAAGGAAATTTATATTTAAATACGTACTCAATAAATCACAGATATGAAATAGCGTTTGCCCATTTTCAAACATCTTTTTTTAACACTGACTGCAATTAACCATAATATTTACATTAAGTTTCTATTCTCAGGAATGTTGATGGCATGAAATGTTATCACACATATAATTTCTGAAATCCTGAACAAAGATTTTGTGCATGAAAATAATAGAAAAGTAAAAGGAAGAGGAAATGCTCTAAAGAAAGTATACCAATTACATATTATTGCCAGTAATATGCCAATTAATTTGCTCATATTATTCTGGTATTTTGATTAGGTTTAATGAAAGACTGTAGAAAAACAGATTAATATTAAATTGATGCCTAGAGACTTTTAGCTTTTTATACATTCTTTACATCTTTGTAGCTTTCTATGTTTTTAATATATAGCTGTATAGTTTTTAACACTTTCCACACTTTAGAATAGCAGATTACGCTTTCTCACACGATGCCATCTTCTTAAAATTCTGTTTAGTCTTATTTTCAAAAAAAGAATGTCTAACAAGGACACCCTGTTTTGCACTATAAGTTGGGACACATAAAAAAATACAGGGCTAAGAGCCCTTGCAGAGACCCCAAGCCTAGGGACCAGGGCAACCAGCTTCCTACTGGATGTACTTGCTAGATAGAATAATTAATTAAATTTATAAAAAATGTGATAATCCAATGCTGCATATACCTATATTTTGTGCACCTGAAAGCTTTTATTAAAGAACTACTCTTTATGTTACCACATTTAGTATTGTCTGGAAAGGTTGTCTTTTGATGCCAGGTGACAAAATCATCAAAGCACCTTCATATCATTCAATTAAGGGAGACTTATATTGATTCCCAAGCAAATGATGAATAAAATAAGTATTTTTATGATTATTTTTCAATTATTAAAAAAAGGACCAATTTAGGACAGGATTCTTTGATACTGTAAAGAAATTTTACTAATTATTCTTTGAATTTACAGGATAGAAAAAAAGCGTATGATAACACATTTAGTCTATGAAATTGATTGTCTGAACATATATGTTAAACTAGTTTTTCTCAGATTAATCAATAATATTATTGTAATTTTCAAGAAAGGGATTCTGATTTTTTTTTTAGTGCCAAATAGTCACCAGGAAAAAAATATATAATAGATACAATTCTTAGTTCTTTTATAACCAAATCTATCACTATAATTTTTAAAGCATTAAATATTTGACTATATTACATTACAGGAAAACAATATATGCAGCATTTTCCTGCCACAAACCCCCACAGCGTTTAACATATATATTGTTTAAATATGAATATCAAATTGTGCAAAAGATGACATAACAAATTAAAACCTAGGTGTCTGTCCCAAACTTTGCTGAAAAAGAGAAGCCAAATTCTGCTCAACCTCTGCTTTAGAAATATTGAAGACATGCCAAGTCATACTTAATTTTCCCATCTTTTGATTCTTAAAAACATTTATTATTTGCCAACAATTCTTCAATGACTAGGATATGAAAATGTTAGCAGCCCATTTAGTGTATGAAATATTATAAAATTAAGAATATTAATGCTATATTAAAATTATATTGATTCCTTTCTCAGTTTTCCTTTTTTATCATGTGGCACATTCATTTTGTATTTCTAAAGAATTCTTTAGGTATCACTAACTTTGTTATATGAGCTCTACAGTTACTTGATTTTTCAGATGTCAAGTTGCACTGTTCCATTTTTATAGTATATAAACTTGATAGCAATTCTGGCAGGAAATACTTGTTTTAAAATATAACCACGTGTTCTTATAGCTAGTCATTCATGTGACTTTGAAACTTTGGTTTAGGCAGTATTCACAGGTCTTGATCTGGTCACTCTGAAAGGTAGCACAGCCATTTTATAGTAATTAAAGCCAATGACAAAAATGGCCATGGAGCAATGCTTACAACTATGTAACATTTCATGTAAAAATAAGAAAATATATTTATGAACCATTGTGCACCTATGATGAATCCACTACCTACTGCCTTTTAGAGATTTTGAGGTTTATTTTTCCAAATGCCTTTCCTTTTATTTTTTAATATAGAATCATCCTTCTCTGTTATTATCTTGGCTTTACCGTTGAGTAGCCCATCCAAATATACTATCATAGTTTATTTTTTAAACAGCCATTGTAACACCAATACTACCAAAAGCTTTTGGCTTTGTTTTCCAAATAAAATCCCTTTAAATGCTTATCATGTCTTGTAGTGCATATATAGGTTTTTTTCTGCAGGTGATCACAAAAAAGGTGCCATTTTACCAGCATAAAAGCCTTCTGCCTTGCCTTTTGTTTGTTCTCGTACACCTTCACTACTTATTTCTTGACTCTTTATTGAAGTATTTTATGACTTAACATAATGAATATTTATTATGAGTTGGAAAATGAATTGTAAATTATGTTCATTTATTTAATATATTTTCACTTCTTGGTATTTTTACATAAAAAGTTGAATGTGTCCTTTATAGCCTTCTTTTCAAAGATATAATTATCAAGAGTATAAATATGCAAGAGCATACCTGGGTGTTTTTTAGTTGCCTTTATGTTTATAGATTCCTATCTGTTGGTAGTCAAACGATAAAGACAAGCTAGGTGATTAATTTTTCCACTGTGGTAATCACATTGATTTAGTTCATATTCATGACATTTCACATTGTTAACAGTCAATGACCCCAAATTAATATAGGAACAGTTTTGGCAAACCAAAGCACAATCTGACAATGCATTTACAACTATGATTGTGTTCTTACTGTGCTGAGACTGAAATGTCAATTATATTGGGAACGAGGGAACAGTTCATGTATAGAAGAAAAAAATTAACATATATGATTATACTTGAAAGTTAAACTATTGTTACTGAAAATCAGCACTCTAAACATAGTGCATACGACCACTGAGATGAAATAAAAACTAAACAGATGTATTTTAGAAATATGAGAGAATAGTACAAGTACAGAACACCTACTGAAAGCCATAAAATGAAACTTAAAGAATTAATGAAGCAGCATGCTATCACTTATCTGATGATTTGCAAGCATAAATCCCACTAATGATGGTGACATTGCTATTGCTCAGAAATAAACTTTCTAATTGAGCTTTTGGAAGAAGAAAACTGAAATACTGATCTTAGAAATTTTGTTTTAAGGCAGAGGGTCAATTCCTTTGCAGCCAACAACTGTAGAGTAGCTACACCTGATTTTTGTACATTTCACTATGGCTGCTGGTGGAGAGCTGAGTACTTAGGTTTTGTGTGCATTACACATCCATCTGTTCCTCCGTCTGGCAAAGGAAAAAAAAAAGGAAAATTAAGAAAAACAAGCATAGGAGTGCTTTATAAACTCTTTTCACCAATGCACCAGTTGTTCGCTTCCTGCTGGTAGCCCTGGTATAAGCTTCATTGGGTAATTATTTCAAGCAGGAAACAACCAACCCACATGTTCAAAAGTAATTACTAGTTCAATTAACCATCCAGAACCAGGTAATTTTTTTCCTAAGATGCAGAAAGAGAAGAATTATAATATTTGTATCTTTAATATAAGCATTTAGACAGCATCTGTGCAATTTTATACCTGCATGTATTTTTTGTAACAGAAATAAAAATTTCACACTAATAGAAATTACCTATGTAGATAATAAATCACGAATGGTCACATGAAATTTCCTAGGTATTTTTTGTATTAGCTGTAATATTAGGTCTGTTGTTATTTAACATTTTCACTAATGATCCGAAGGTAAGCAGAACTAAATTCACACATAGTGTTAAATCGGGAAGTACTATACACTCAGCTGAGGAAAACAGCAGGGACATGGGAAGCCAGAGAAACACAAGCAGGAAATAACAAAATAGACAAAGAAAAGAACAGGCTAATGCATCTGGGGAAAAATAAACCAGAACCAGGACAGTACAACTGGGAGGAACTATGAAAGCTGGCATACTGAAAGAGATTTAGGAGTAGTAGTGAACAACAAGCATGAAAACAAATCTGAGTCAGAGACAGAAATAGCAAAGATGTACCTTACCAAGAGCTTCAGAAATCTACTTTCTTTTTTTGAACAGTTAATCCCCAGCAGACACCATGTTTTTCTCCATCTACTTATTTCTGGTTTTTTGCATTACTCTGAAAAATAAAGTGCCATTATTATCAGAATATATGTTCCCATAAGGCCTAGTCTTGACTGATTCATAAAGTTTTCAGTGGTTTAAGCTTCATTTTGTGTGGTCTGCCCCTAACATCAGCAAAATGAGCTACCTAATTCATTATAAGGAACAATGTGGTATAAATAGAGAGATGGTCTTATTAGCCTATCTCTGAAATGTACAATTCTTAATTCAGCATTTTCTTATTTCAGAAAGTTGAAACTACTTTTTAGCTCTAATTATTTTGCTCAGCTTTAAAAATGTGCTCAGATTCTTAACCTCAAAAAAAATTTTATTTTCTAATATTTTGTTTTGGTTGCATAAACATAGAAAGACATTGATATGATGTGATATATGGCACAAAGTGAAAGAAGTTTTGAGAGAATTTCCCATTTCAAAGCCATTTCATTATAATTACTATGAAATTACTTAAGCCTGCCTGTTTTGCACTTTAGTCATCAAGCATCCAGCATTTCACAATAAATTTCCACACCTTGGTATTTTTTAACTATTTAACTTTTATATGATTATATGTAATATATTAATTTGTCTTGTCTTCCTTTACTGCATATGGTAAAAAACAGTTGCTCCAATTACATAATTCTTTTATGGGGCATCAATATTGAATTTAGTCTCTTCTATGTGCTCTAACAGGTAAACAGATATAACAGTTGATGCTCATAAAACCAAACACTGTCCCATAAAAGAATTTTTTTTAATGTGACAAAAAACATAGTTCCAGGACATAAGTTCAATGAGACTTGTTCTATGGCATTAGAAGGTAATTTCTTCATAGACCTGCCAATAAGAGAGAAAGCTAGGAATTATCTGAATAATGGATCTAGTGCAAGCTACCAGTCATCCTATGTATTCTAATCCCTCCAAAGGCGAGTAACCTCTGACCCAGATGTTGATTAGATTTATAAGCATATAACAGTGCCCAAAATGGTAAATCACATCTCTCTATAAATGAAGAGAGATAGCTTACAACAAACTAAATTAACTTCCGAGACATTTGTAAGACTTGATTCACACCTCTCTATTGAGAACTAAGAATTTTATAGATAATTGTACAAATGCTTCCCTGAGCTGAATGAGTATCTGAATTCTCAGTGCAGACATGCCTGTATATTTGGCTGCAGTCTAGTGTAAGAAAATCCAAGCAGTTTCTAGCATTGCAATTAAACTAATTTAGCTACTAGATGAAGTTTAGGTATAGGACTGCACAGATTCATGTCAGACAGTCCTGTGAGAAAGAACAGAATTTTATCTCCTATGTCAAAAAGCTTTAACCAGAAAAGGTGAAGGTGAAAATTTCTTCTCAATTTATAATAAATTCCATGGTGGAATGAGATTGTCATTATTATTTAATTGGGATTTTTAACTCAGCTATAAAATTGACTCCAGAGTGATATGCATCCTGAACCAAAAAGAAATCCGGTAGTTCATTGATACATCTTTCTTGCACTCTAAACCTTTCTGAAATGTGTATGCCTATGTTTATAAAAGATGTGGTCTTACTTATATCATATATTCATTTCACTATTTTCCACGGGAAAGAAAATTTATTGACACTTGTTACTATGCAAGCTTTGTTGTGATGCCTGAAGCGTTAATATTATAGCTGGCAATACAAGAATATTTAAGAAGTTATGAGAGAAGACTAACTGCATTTAAAATACCATTTTTCCTTGACACTACTAGCAAGACGGCTGGACTGAGATTAGTATTTTTTTCTCCACTTTACAACAAATCATTTATGAATTCTATTTAGGCTTACTACTTTGTGCCTACCTTACACAGAAAAAATTATGTTCTTTCTCACAGGCTTACAGTTATTAGCAATATGTGAGTGAATTGCCAACCTTCTGGACATTGTAATGGACACAGTTTCTGTTCCAAAGGACAAAAAGCCTCAACAATATACTGGGGCTTTTCAATAATGTCTCCATGAAGAATTGCCTGACTGCCCATTGAAGTGAAGCAATCTACCAATGAGATGACTATGAGGTTCTGTAGAAGCAGCTCAGCTGGACCAGGGTCCATCGGTTGGAAAAATCATGCGTTAGATTTCTTCAGATCATGTGGAATGCTTCAAATTAACAACCGGGGAGAATACTGCAGGCAGTTGTTCTTCCACTGTTGAGTCTAATTTAAACAGTTTCCATAGGACTGGGCACTGCAAAGCAAGACATGTTGGTGCCCGCAGTTTAGGAGTCGGTCCTACTGGCTTTATCTTTGCTCACCGTTAGGAATGTACTTTTCACTTCAAGGGTACTGCAGCATGGCCAGGCTTCCCAGACAACCTGTGAAACCTCCACCCTTGGAGTTTTTCAGCAGTCATGTACATGAAGCTCCAGGTGACCTGCCACTGCCCCCACTTTATGATGTAGTCTGAAATAGGAGACCCTCTAGATGCTCCTTCCAAACTTTTATGGGATTCCATAACTCTTAATTACCTGCTTTCAGGAAGTCACCAATGTAGGTATGCTGTTCTAAAAAGACAGAAGTATATGAACCATGCTTTTTTCTTTTTCTTTTAAATTGAAAAGAAAAAGGAAAATAAGTAGAACTAAGTGTTTTTCAAAAAATAATAGATAAGTACAGATTGCTTTTACTGAAGTGGCTTTATGAAAGTCGAAAACAGTATACAAGGCAGAATTCTGACACAAAAAATAACCCCCATTGAATCAGCACAATACTTACTTTGTAAACACAGAACAGATAACTCATTAGTGATAGCAGTGTTTTATGGTTTATTACAGTGAAAGAGATACGTATTTTAATAGTATTTTGTCTTTTTCACAACAGTACTGTAGGATTTAGAAAGAGTCATACTCCTTCTGCCTACAAAGATGTTTTTCTAAACATAGATAAACGCAGTATCTCCCAGGCTGGACAGATGAACATATTGAAGCTATAGTTCAAAACACTATTTGAGCCATCTGAAAGGATTATTGACTTTACTACTCTAAACTCTTGGACACAGTCATCTTGAACTCACACTGGCTGAAGCACACTCAGTTGCGGAGGAAACGTGCAGATTCCATGCCTGCCACAGTTCTAGCTATGTGATCCATCCACTCTTTACTTTATGAAAAGGAAAAATATACTTTGACAACAAAGATTATAGCTACAACTCTAATGTTATTCTATATTAAAAGAGTAGCCTTAAGGGCATCTAATTCCTCCCAGTCTCATACTCAAAATAAATAAATGTATACCAAATTTTATGAAGAATTATCTGCATCTAGATGACACTCACAACATCATTATGTCAATGAAGGCCTTAAGCAACTTTTTGAAAAGCAGCTGTCACATATATGATTTAAAAAGAACACCAAAATAAGGTGGGTTTTTTTCTTGGTTTTCTGCTCTTGTAAATTGATGGATCCATCTGGGTATGTTAGGATTTCACTGGACATTTAAAAGAAACTGTTCTAGATGAACCTGAAAGTTTTGCATCATGTTATGAGTTTCATTGATAATGTGCAAGTTAAGGAAATAATTAACTCTACCTCTAGCTTAATCTGTCTTATAAGAATTTTTTTACAGTGTATTAATTTAATTTTATCTAATTAACTAAATTTGACATGAAATTTAAACTAGAATAGTAGCATTCACACACATGATCGACTAAATCTATTAACTATTTCTAATTAAAAATGCTGTCATAATTATACTAGCAATATGTCTTTGCTTTTAATTATTCTACAATAATATAGTGAAGAAACACTTTTTCATTCATAATTCTGATGGGGCAGTATATATTGGGTTTGCCCGGCAGGTTTTTGATAACAGGGGGACTACAGGGGCGGTTTTGGTGAGAAGTTTCCAGAAGCTTCCCCCATGTCTGATGGAGCCAATGCCAGATGCATCAAAGACAGACTCACCACTGGCCAAGGCTGAGCCCATCAGGGATGGTGTTAATGCTTCTGGGATAACAGAGTTGAAGGGGGGAAAATTTACTGTGCTAGAGGAAATTGCAGCTGGAGAGAGAAGAGAGAATGTGTGAGAGCAACAACTCACGGTCTGTGAAGAAGGAGGAGGAGGTGCTCCAGGTGCTGAAGCAGAGATTCCTCTACAATCCATGGTGAAGACATACCTGCAGCACATGGAGGTCCACTACGGAGCAGATATCCACCTGCAGCCCATGGGGGACCCAATGCTGGAGCAGATGGATGCCAAAAGGAGGCTATGACTGCACAGGAAGCCCATGCTGGAGCACGCTCCTGGCAGTGGCCTTGTGGAGAGAGAAGCCTATTCTGGAACAGGTTTGCTGCCAGGACTCGTGACCTTGCAAGGGACCTGCAGTGGAGCAGTCTGCCTATGAAGAACTGCAGCCTCCAGAAGGGACCCACACTGGACCAGAGGAAGAGTGTGAGGAGGAAGGAGCAGCAGAAATGATGTGATAAACTGACTGTAGTCCCCACTCCCCATCTCCCTGCATTGATGACGGGAGGAGATAAAGAATTAGTGAGTAAAGTTGAGCCGAGGAAGTAGGGAGGCATGGGGGAAAGATATTTTTAAGATTTGGTTTTATTTCTCATTACCTTATGGTGATTTCATTAGTATTGAACTAAACTAATTTTCCCAAATGTGTTTTGGTTGATGGTGACTACTGAGGGATCTCTTCTTGCTCTTTCATTTTGCTTTCTCTCCTCCCCCCCAGCTGAGGAGGGGAGTGATAAAGCAGCTTTGGTGAGTACCTGGTGTTCAGCCAGCGTCAAACCACCACAGGCAGTATATAAAACTATTATATTATTTAAAGTGTAAAGTACAATTGACAACATCTGGTAAATTAATGCAGGTTGATATGACACTGGTAATAAGGCTATAGATTTTTACATAAGGGCTTTACAGAGAATAAAAAGAATATTGTTTTATCTATGGCTAAAATTTACTGTATCTTAGTACCTTTTGAACTTTGCAAGACTACTACCATGGCACAGCAGTGACTTTGAAAATAATTTTGTCCAAAGTTGTCATGACATTGCAGACTTAACATTATGACATACTGTTGTAACTTCTCTTTAGATGTAGGCACATCCCTTTCTTAAGAAAAACAATTATTAGTCCTCTACACTTTTATCCAGAGTAATTAAAATTCATAAAGTGACTAGCTAGTAAATTGAATGTATTATGATCTAATTATATTAACAATTGGCATACACTAGTAAGCTTTATAAATAATACTTGGTGAATTAGCAGGAAAATATGGTAATTAATTCACTGACAAAAATTTATTTTTTATGATAAACAAGAGGTTTTTCTGATTTATTGTGAGGTTCAAACCCAGAGTTTTGTGACAGCACAACTGACGAGGAGGTGATCATGCTTCATAGTGAAGCATGTGAAATTTTAGTATCAAATTAGAGGGAGAAAAAAACAAACACGTAATTTCCACCCTGCTAGGATTAATTCTTACCTAACAAGAAACAACCACAGCTAAAAATAAAATTCTTCTACCGTTTCAAAGCTATGTTATTTTAAAAGGTTAATTTTCAAGAAAAAATATTCAACAAGTAGAAATACATGCAGCTGCTCTCATTAGGTTTATACTGTCACTTTTTGAGCAAACTTCTCAACAGGAAGTCCCTTCTCCCAGAGATCATTATCAGCATGTACTACACATTGTTAGTGCTTTTAGTGTAAGGCTAAAATAATCCTTAACCTTAAAAAATAAATAAATAAATGAACGTACTTGCACCAAAACCCAGAAAGTGTGCCATTCTCTTATGTTTCTATCCATCTGTTTACAAGATACCTAGAGGTTTCAATATTTTCACGGTAGTCTTATGAGTAATGGTAGAGCATATGACTTTTAAATGATTTATTAGGAATCCATAGAGATGGGAAAAACAAAAGATGCAATTAGAGGTGGCAACTATCGATTAAAAATCCTGATATAGTTCACTTAAAGAAAGGAAAATGATAAATGACATGATTTTATCATTGGACGGAATGTCAAAGAAAACGTTGTTTCTCATATATCTCTAGTGTGAACTTCTCTGGAGAAGCTCAATATGCTTTTTGATGTTTGAAAAAGAGGAAAAATAATGTTATTACTGTTTCATAACAGAGATGTGGGATGGTTCCACCAGGTGGGAAAAGAAAGGAAACTAAAGGCACAGGTGAAAATTCCAGCTGATTCTATGACCTTCTCTGTTACGGCCCCTTAAATAGGAGTTTAAAGAAACAATAGTGCTGAAAGGATCTATTTTGCAAAGTTATTACTAAATATTCATTTTTTCCCCTATTTCACTAAGAAATAATTCCAAAAATACGGATCTTAATAATTTATTTTCATTGCCAAAAATAAGAACTCAAGAGGCTAAATTAATTTCTGGCACAGCACTAATGAACGCAGTGAAATCACACAGGGGGTGATTTTAAATCATAATGTTTGATGGACTTCAAATTCCACCAAAAGTTTCTCCCAAACCTCATTATATAAAGTGCACAGTGGAAAAAATCACAACAAAACAAAGAAAAAACCCAAAACCAAATCAACAACTCAAAAAAGGAAAAAATAAAAAAACCATGCAAAACAAGGAAGTAATTAGGAAATGAACCAACATTTGGGGGTTTGGACTATATTAAAGAAAAATAAACAGAACAAAATATGAAGTATACAAACGACCCAATTCTGTTTTCTAAATAACAATAGAAAAATGGCGAATGAAAAGAAAACCATGAATCCCAGGTAACTTAAATAGAAGGCTGGATATAGTGATCCTTTTCTCTAGACCACTTTTCTAGCCTGCAACAGCCCGGCAGCCAAGCAACAGAAACAGTATAGTGGGCCAAAAATCCACAAAACAGGTGAACTGTAAACTATTTACATATAAGTGAACCATCTCCAGGTAAAATGACTGTCAAAATATTTCTCCACGTCTAGCTTATTATCATGAACCTTTCTTCTGATTTTGTTTTTTTACATAATAGAATAACCTTTTCTGCATGACAAGAAGCAACACCAGAGCTTAACAAAAATCTGTTTCTAATATCACAAACCATGCAGTCCCTGGAAAGTACAAGGACAGTCCATTCTTCCTTGAAACTGCACGATGTGAAAACCCCACAAAACAATACAGAAATATCTTAGTCAACACTTACATGGAATTAAATGGTTTTTTGATCAGATCAGCAATGCATTGTTAACTTTGGATTTGTATTTGCAGCTCAGCAGAGGAAACAGTTCTTCCATACTCTGCACCAAGTTTGTCATTCTTTACAGAGCTTATAACTACTTTTTTTTTTTTTTTGGCTCCTGATTTTGATTCTGGAAACAATGCAATCTGACACTGAAATCAATGCAATGCAGCATACTGATTTGAGAAAGAGTTCCTAGTGGCACTACAGGAGCTAACGGGGGATGCAAAAGACTTAATTTTGGTTTTATGTTCTGTCAGGGTTTTATAAATAATTTCAGTAAAATGTCAATTTTTCTGTTACCCAGATATAAAATGGAGACAATAATACATCTGCATCTTTAGAGAAATACGTGCTACCACACTAAGGAAAAATACCTTAAACAGATTTGGATTCTCAGGTTTTTTTACAGGCACTGCTGTTAAGCAAATAGTATGGGAATCTGGATATTACCCATCTGGGATAAACTTTCATCCTCCTTCCATCAGCATTCAGAAAAAGGAAGAAACTTTGGGTTTCACCTACTTAATTATGGCCCGTAGGGAATGCACCAATGTTTTTACCCAAATCCGTTAAAATAACCTCCTGGCATTTCTGTCTGTCTAAATTCAAGGCTTCAATTGTCCATAAAGTACAGTGACCACCAGACCACTGAGCGCTTGACCGCTTGTGGTTAGCCCGTTAACTCGCAGGAGAAAAGCAGCCGGGGAGAGGAAGGACTGTCCAGGGTCCAAACCTCCGGGCGGACCTCGTAGGCAGAGCTGCTTCCTGCTGTGGGAAGCCTGCCACAAAGGTGCCTGGCAAGCAGGCTGTCAAGCCCCCTGAGACGAAGAAGTAGAAGGATAGAGAGTCCTGGGATGATCCAACAAACAACAGTTAACTGACAAGGTAGGATCCAGGTGAACTCTCCTCCGAGGGCTCTCATGCAGAGAGTTTCAAGGTGGGCAAAAGGAGGGGGGGGGCAAGGGTACATAGCGAATGGGAATGGAGCAAAGGGGTGGATAAAACTGTTAACAGCCAATAACATGGAACAGGAGAGGAGGGTTCAGCTTCTCCTCCAACCATCAACCGAACTAGGACGAACTTTCTGGAAGAACAGGTGGTGCCCTACTCAGTGTCTCTGCCTACGGACGCGCCCTCTGATTTGGGTGCGTCCGCCCGTCTGATGGCTAGGGCGTGATTGACAGGGGCCGGCCATAGGTTGCGGGGCTGGGGCACCGCCACAGACCACATGAGAGAAATTTATAAACTATTTCAAGTATAATGTGTTCAAATGCATTATTTTCTTTTAACTCGTTCATAAACTACCTCTTTCCCTACTGACAGGGAGCAGAAAATTATCATAGTCTTTTTACTCAGAGAGACACTTGTATGGCACTCCAGCAGGCCCTAGAAAGAGAGCATGTCAGAAAACAGTGTTCAGAAAAAATTTTCCACGTGATGTAGTCAGTGGTTTTAAGTGTATGTAAGTGGTTTTCAGTGAGTATATGGGAAATGCTTATGGCACAGTGAAAGTGTGTTTTGATCTTGCATTTACCAAATTTAAAGTTTTCATAGTGCTTTTCAGGGGAAGTCTCCAGCAACAGAGGAAAAAAATGCAAAAATTTCAAAAAGGAACAAGTTGCTGTATTGAAACCTTGAAAAATATTTCCTCCTTGTTTTACTTAAGTACTTAACTAGGATAAGGAAGAGTTTTCAATGACTTGAGAGACTAAAACTAAATTATTTTCATTATGGTCAGAAAAAATACTGGAACCCAATGGGTTTTGCCTCTAAAAATTAGGTTTTTTTAAAAGTACTAGGTTATATCTTAAAATAATTTATGAAAATATACCATGTGTGACATTAGTCATATAGTTATTGCATTAGTTATGCTGCTCAGTGTGATTTACAAGGTCAGATCTTAGAACAATTGTTAAGCTAAAAAAGGCAAAGCAGCAGCACACCCTATAAGCTAAAACTTTATTGTCAGAATAACTGAAACCTAAAGAGTCCAATCATAATTAGTCCAGATACAATTGTAAAAGAAAGAATAGTAATGCAGTTAAAATTGATATACACACTTTTTTGAGGTTTTACTCTTTCTTCTGCTGTTATGTCCCTGGTGCCTGTACTTTTCTATGCCAAACCCTGGCTCTCCTCAATACCCCTGATTTAACGTGAGGCTTGTATGTCTCTGCACTACATCACTGCATTAGAGTGGTAAATACCTTATTCTTCCCACAGCAACCACTCATTACTGCTACCTGCATAAAACTAACTGTATGCACTGCTAGCTCAATAAAACTCTGTATGGCTGTAACATAAACAGCTAAAAAGTAAAAGAAGTTAGCCTTAGGCATCTGGTCAATTAAAGAAATTGCTGTCACAGCTAAAGCAAGGAAAACAAAGCTGCAGGCAGGTCAAAAAAAGTTCACAATGAGCAAGAATGACAAACCCAGTCCTGAAGCCTTACAAACTCTGTGTAAACCTCATGACCCATACCAAGCCATGGCAGCACTGTGTTACAGAGTTACATGGCTATACATTTTTAAGGCCTCAAACAGCTGGTTGAATGGGATTTACAGTGTTCCTGTACTCTGGGTTAGACGCACGGGAGAAATACCAACCATATTTTCTCAAGAGGTCAAAATAACACAAAAGTTTACTGGCAAACTTTAGAAAATCAAGGAACTTTGGCAAAACATTTAGTACAACATCCAATCAAAGTAAAATACAGCATTTACTCGGCCCATTCAACATAACAAACTTTAAACCCATCAGACGTTAAGTTAGCAAACTTTAACCCGTTTGATATTAAGTAACTCAAAATGTTCAAAGAAGAGGGAATTAGAAGAAGAAGAAAGGGAGAAAGAAAAAAAAAATAGAAAAACCACATACAGCTACCAACTCCTGGGCTCCCAGGGTGTTCAGATACAAATTCCAAGAGGAAGGTAGGGTCAAGACCTGTGCTTACCTCATGCTCAGCCTTAAACACCACTGGCCCTCCCCCGCCAGGTGGCACTTCCGGTCATTTGGCTACTCAGGAGCTGGGTAAGGCAGGGTAGCACTGCTCCCAGCGTGCCAATGACTGCCAGCTCTGCCAGGCTGGGATTCTGGCTCTGGGCAATACTGTAATATTGGGGTTTGATTGTTTTTTATTGTTTTGTTTAAACCACCAAATTGCAAATATACAATTGTCTGTACACTTGTCTTTCATGTCTATAAAGGAAACCTTTATCCTCAGTCTATTCTGATTTTAAGGACCAGGCCAATAACTTTAAAGTCATCATAAGGGTACCATCTTTGCTGAACCTAAAAAATAGTGTGACCAACACTGGAACATAAATCCTACTTAATGAAATTTGAAAGATGTAGGATGTATCCTTTTTGGCAAGCAGAGGTGACTTGTCTCCCTGCTGAGTGGAAGCACCATACCTGAGCTCTCTGACTACCAGCTGAGGTGACTGCAGTCCTTCCTCACAGAACTCTGGAAAATTTGGTGAGGGTTTAGGCTCTAAAAATAGGAATTTCACAATAGCAACATTTCTGATAAATTTTCAATACAAAATTCAATCTAAATTTAAATTTTCCTTCTTTCTTCACATCCTTATCCCTTTTTTATCATGAATTCATTATAAGTAATAATTTTAATGACTATTTTATAGATGTGATCTTTATGTCCCACTATGTCAGAAAAATGTAGTTTAATATGCCATCCTTTTCTCCACCTAATCAAAACTCTTTTCTGTGCTCATTCCTCTTCAAACCTAGAAAAAAAAGCAGACCATTGAAAGCCACCCTTTTTTACTGTCTAAAAAAGCTTCTATTATAATCTCCCATAAAACCTAAAAAATTTTGTTTTGGTCACCTTCCTCTTTCGCACTCTGTCATGTGATTATCACTTCTACCTGTTGCTAGACTTTGTTTCAGAAATACAAGTTAAGCAAAAGGAAATAACTGCTATTAAATTGAATGTACTTTTTAATTTCAATATATATACACCAGATAGTCTCAATATGTGATTTTTTTTGTTCAAGTATAAAAAGCAAAAAACATCTTGGAACAAGTAGCTTAGACCGTGCTATGGTCCCGTTTTTTAAGTTATTAGAAATTCCTCTGCCTGAATTAAGTTGGAAACGAGACCATATGCCAAAGTCAATAGTATGGATTTCATTTAATAGTGAATATGAGAGAGAGAGAGAGAAAGGGGAAGAGAAAGAAAAGAGGTGGGGGAACAGAAAGAGAGTGACAGAGACAGATTAAAGAAAAGATCACCACTCCTTGGATCCCACTGGTGTCCCAATGATCCTCTCCATCTCATCTTCTTGGTAGTGAGGGTCCCCCCAAAAGCATAGAATCCAATGGGTAAAAATATGCCCAGGCCAGATGGGAATGCCCAGGTACCTCCCCCTGGAGGGGGAGCAGTTTGACATTATCTCTTGCAGCAGTCTCTGGATCTGTTGCATCACTTTGTATCACGTGCAGTCCTGTGGTGCAAGGCCTCATGAATGAGTCTGAAATTACCGGCTAGGAATTTAAAATTATTCTTGTGACAATATTGAAAAAAGTTTTGGAAAAAAGAGATCCTTCTCCTTTATAGCATAATGTAGTAAAATGTCCTAGGTGTTAAAGAAGAGTAGAGGTCTGAAAGAACATCACGGAAATAGGACATTGATAGCTCTTCACTAGTACTAGCAATAAATTCTTATTTTGGGTACTCACTGATTCTCGTTCAATGCAGGGAGGTAAAAACTGGATGGGATGTAAAACTGGATGGGAGGTAGAAACAGGGATGGCAAAACTAGATGGGATTAGGTACAGCAGGCTGAAACTGAGGTATGTAATGCCATGACATCTTCGTCTTTCTCATAAAGAATCCTCCTCAAGTCAGAAAGATTTTCCATCACGAACACTCATTTCAGACTGTATAAATATTCTAAAGAATGTAAGTTCAGAACAGCACACACAGGATCTGCAATACTGCCGTACCAATTAAATTAAGCATTCAATTTATAGAGGATATCGTGGCAGTATAATAGGATTTCCTATAACAGGGCATCATTAAGGATTATAAACTGGTATCTGCAACATTTGACTGCATTTTTAGAAGTCTACAAGTAATTAATGAAACATAGTTTAATTAATGCAGTTCAGTGTCAGCAATTAGCGTGTTTGCATTAAGGAATCATCTAAGGTAATATATTAATGGCCCAAATTATGGTCTCAGGAGTGTGTGCAGTTATGTTGGCATAAACCTGGAAGACCTTGATTGACCTGTCAATTTAATAACTAATACTTGCTGAAGTACATTATACTCAGTTATAATTTTTTTTAATGTTTTCCTATGTCTACTTAGAGAATTCCTATTCTCTTAGAAAATTCCCTCAGGAGTTCCTAATTCCTCCTCTTAGCTCTCTTTCACATAAATTCAAAAGTTGTTCACAGAGTTATTGAAGGACTGGGGGCAGAGGCCACAACTGTATATGAATTGAGAAGAATACTCCACTGAAAATATGACTTTTCTTTCTTCTTTAAAAAAAAAAGCCTTGTGAGACCTGGTAATCTTTTTTTCCTATAAATCTTTGGGAAACCTAGTAATCTTTTTTTTTTCTAACCTCCTCTTTTCTGAGTCTTTTTGCAAACTCTGTGCAATATTTCTTCCAGTGTGATGGGTTTGGGAAATAGTAAGAGAGTTCTTTACAAGAATCCTCTAGGCTTCATTTTTAAAAGGATTATCATGAATTACAATGAAAGAGAAATGACGTCGTGATCTCTACAGATAGAAGTTGCTTTGGCCCAAGTTTTTTCTGTAAGATACAAGTACCAAATACCTATTCCTCTGTCTCTCTCAGCATCCTTTTTTAGTAACACTTTGCAAGCATCATACAAATACAATCATCTCTATTGATTGTAAAGTAAACAGCTTTATTAACTAAATATAACACAACAGAATTTTAAAAAGTCATTAGTGCCACAGCATTATCTAGAGCCCATTTGACCAGTAGCTTCATAAACAAAACCCTCAGTTGTATTGATCTGAAACTCAGAATATGGGAAAATAAAAGCAAATGGATCTGAGATTTCAGGTAAAAATATAAATGGAAACGCTTGCTAACTGTTGGAGAAATACTATTTGTATACATACAGCCTAAGCCTTTCCAGAAGCAGACCTGTAGCCTTTTCCAGCCTGGACTAGCAGAGGAGGAGCAGAACACTCGACCATACTGAAAAACAACTTGTGATCTCTGGAAATGGGATCACTGGTTCTTTTGGGTTGAGTAATATCTCCAGTACAAACTCTTCCACTTTCCAAAGAGATTCTTAAATCTTGACTAGTTTGACTTGCTTTTAAATTTCTGTCTAGTGTGAATGTAAAAATTTGCAAACTAAATTAAAACTTTAAAATGTTTTGGACAATCTCCTTCTCTGGAAAAATAAGAATACTTCACTCATTTTATTTTTTTCTGTGGTTTTTTTCAGATATGTTTGTGATTAAGGAAGAAGAAAGAAAAGAGCAAAGGAAAATCACCTCAGCGTTGCTTATTTCTTTTTTTTAATTTTTCAAAAATCATTAAATGGAAAAATATATATTTTGAGATCATTATCAAAAAATAATGAAATGAAATTATAAAATGAAATAAAATACAACAAGAAAAATACAATACAAAATGAAAATATTTAAATATAAATACTAAAAACTAAGTTGGCTTTATAAAGTATTTGCTTCTGCTACATGTAGATTATTTTACTTAGGGGAAGAAAAAAACAAAACAAAAAAAACCACCAAAGAAAAGTAATTTATTTATCTTGAAATAAATACTTTAAAACATCATGAGTACAGTGAACTGAGTTCCACAAAACACAGTAATAAAAATCTGTCTTTAAGAGAGGTACTGTTCTCATTGAAACAGGAGAGATACAGGAAGTACTCCTTCTCCATGTATTCTATTCGAGATTTAACTATACTCTCAATTAATTTCTAACTTTGTATTTGAATTTTTCTGGCCTCATCTTTCTGCCAGTTGTCTTTGTTATGCCCTTTTCTGCTAATTTAATTAATCTTATTTTCACCCTGTGAAAATATTTATGGACTGTAATCAAATAATCTCTTCATTTTGACAAGATAAATGATGGGGCCCTTTTAGTCTCTCCAAATCCATGAAACTAATGTCCATATGCCTCCTTATTTACCTTATTCATTGTTTTAATGGCAATCATCACAAATAGATTCCAATACTGGCCTCATGTATACTATAAATGTATAGTAAACCATTATATATCAAATATTTACATATAAATATTTAGGGATAAGACCAGATGACTCTCCTACTAGTGCTATCCCATGTTTTTGCATCCAGGGATTGCATTAGGCTATATCTGTGTGATGTGAAGCAAAAAGTACAACACACAAAATGTTGGATGTCCTTGCCGCCCCCTATGTTTCCGTATGTTGGCTTCCTCTCTGAATGCAGGACCACTATTTCTGTGCACGGGACATAGTTTTGCATTCAGCTACTTTAGAAGTACACTTGGGTTTTTTGCTTTTTTGATCAAAATAGTGTTTCATGGGATGGCCGTTGACATTTTAGTGAATAGCATGTCCCAATTAACCTCTTGTTCAACTGACAGTCACAGCCCAAAAATGCCAAACTTAAAAATTTCATAAACTTCTTCCCAGCCAATTCTCCTCAGGTTCTGAGAACAGAGTGTTAATCCCTGAAATGCCATGTTTGATAATCCAATGGAATTACAGATGAATACTTACACATATTTCTATTCATAAGAAACTTACAATTAATAATGCAAATGTCCTTCTGAAGGTTGCTTACTGACATAATTTGCTGACATTTAAAATTACAAGTCTAATGCAGAATTGTCACTTTTTTCCACAAAAAGGTTTCAATTAGGAAATGCAGTAGGAGGGAGAGTGGATCTCAGTAGGAAGAGATAATATATGCTGCAATGTCTCGGAACAATAGAATTCAATCTCAATAGGAAGTCTTTATTTAGAACATCCTCTCTTTTGTGCAGCTGTCTAAGAATGTTATTTAAATGCTTCTCTAGAAAGAAAAAAAAATTAAAAACATTCTCAATTGGGCCAAAATCTATTTACTCTATTCACACAAGAAGACTTACTCCTTTGGAAGTCAATCAGACTTCCCAGATATGAATGTCAAATGCAATATCACCCATAATTGATTTATTTTTTCTGAGGTCACCTTAGTTTGCAAAGAAGTATATTTTGGATTTAAGAATATTTAAAAATGCAGTGTTGCTGCTGAATTTTACTCTGCTGTAGACACAGAAACTCCATGGAAGTCAAGGATCTCCTCTGGATTAATCAGGAAATTCTGGGCTGGTAAAACTGGCCTCTCATTTCCAAAAGCATGTGGTAGAAAACGGAAAGCATCTATGGTATAAATAGTGTAAGAAAGAAACAGAGCAACTGAGTACGGTTTAACCAGTAAATTCTCACCACATGAAAATCTCTCTTTCATCAACCAGAACATATAAAAGGTTAAAAATTTTAAAACAATTTTATTATTTTTGTTGTGTAGGGAAATACAACTTCCTGTTTTATGAAGCAACAATTCAGCTAGGTGACAAAAAATTAATTTGAAATTATTGGCATAAAAAATTTTTATCCTATTAACTAAAGCTTTATTTATCTCCAAAACCCACTAGATAGTCTCTTCAATACTGATTTTTAGATCAGTCTCAAAGGAGAGGCAAAAATATATGTTGGCAACCGTGACCCTTGTTTCCCTTCCATAATCTTTATTTTAAAATACTTCACCCTGTACTTAAATGTAGTAGTTCACCTGTTTTAATATAATTTCAGTGGGCCCTTCCATGTTTTGTGTTCAGATTTTTTCCCTCATTTTCTCTTTCCAGTGAGAAATAAAACCATATGTCAAGGAAATTTCCTGATGGTGTTTTGCTATGTTTCTATTTTTCTCTCCATTATTTTGATCCTTTCTTCAGGACAGATGTGTTCTCTCCTTCAAATATCAGCTTATTTCTTCAGGGGTAAAAAAGATAAAGAAACCACAAAGGTGAAGCATGAGACCAAAGAAGCATGGGACCAAAACCTCACAACTGTTTGGCTGAAGAAATGCTTTCTGAACTCATGCAAATGGAATATATTTGGGAAGGCAATACAACACTTCAAAAGTTTTACATAATTTTCGCTGATGGTTTAAAGCCCCGAACTTGCCCAACAAGTTTCTTGAAAGGGTCTTAGGTACTCTGATTCCCTGAGGTGGGCACAAGGGAGAGCATGGCAAAGTTCTCATGAGGTTAAACAAACTTTTAATATAAAACTTTAAAGGATAAGGTACTTGGCAAATTTTAAAGCAGCATTAAATCATAATAAAGAATTTCGAAAAACATTGACTTAGCAAATTCTAACCCACCCAACATTAAGTTACCAAGATTCTGAGAAAGAAAGGGGGAGGCGAAGAGGGGGAAGGCAGAGAGGTGGAGAGAGAGATATAAATATTAGTTGCTTGAATTCCAGCATGATCTCAGGTACTATAAAATCCATGCGGTCTGGGATTCTCCCTTCCAGGTACGCTTCTGGTGATCCAGTGGCTAATAGCCATTCTGGGGCTGGACTAGAGGCTTCAGCGGGGTAGGATGTGAAGCAGTGCACCATTCCATTTATGCAGGACTTGTCCTGCCCTCACACACATTAGTTGGTTTGAGCGAGTAATCATTTTCTCCAGCCCCTAAGAATGGTCTTTAAAATTAGCAAGGAGATGATGTTTTTTAAAGTTTTATGAGCTTTTCAGGGAAGAAGTGTGGTTATGGTCATTTTGGATGAGTATATAGAGTTCATTGAATGTATTTTAGCTGAATTTTACAAATAGGTAAGATACTTCAGGAACTCAGTTAAAAGCTCATTGAGCGATTTTTCTTTTTAAAGACTTGGGCAGTGATAATTACATCTCTGATCAGTAAATCTTTTAAATACAAAAAGAAAAGAATGTTCACATCAGACTAGAAGTTTACATGGCCCATAATATTATGTTAGCCATTGGGTGATATGTAGAAAAAAAGTAAAACAAGAAAAGCATGAAATGATATTTCCCCAGAATATTTTCTCAGCCTACCACAATTCACATTTCAGTCATCCTGAACACGATTGCTACTTTTTGATCTTGATAGTCTTCTTCCATAATTTTAAGCTCTGTATATGGCTAGCATGCAGATGAAGCAGTTTTACAATTTTAATCACATTTTGTCTGAAGAACTCTCTCCTGTTGTTTATTTTGAACTTATCCCTCACTAATTGCGTCTAGTGCCATCTAGTTCCTGTATAGAAGAGTCAATGAACACTTCATTCCTGTTCTCTTTTCCCACAGCTTTCATGAGTTTCTAGGTTTCTAACTTGCCCACCCATGAATCATCTTTTTCTCCATATTAAAGAATCTCAGTCTATTTACTCAGTCCTCACAGGTAGCTGTCTGCATTTGATAATTTTTCTTTTCCCGTTCCTTTTCCCTTCTTTTTCTTCTTAATACTTCTGCTTCATCTTTCAAGGCATCAGACTTTAGTCAAGCTTCAACTATGAATTTATTTAGTGACATAATCATGTTTTCTATTCTGCTATTTCTTTCAGTCCTCAGTATTACAATAAGGTTTTAGTTACTATTAAAAAATTCCAGTTCTTGACTGGCAGATTATTCTGTGAGGTTTGATTGAAAAAGTTGAAGTGCATGTTCTTAATAAACTATTTATTTTAAATACGCTGTAGATGTAATCAAAGCTTTGGATTCTGTATCATTCTTGTGTCGTGAAGCAAGTACTTAATATTTTCTCACTTTTCTAACATTTGCTCCTCTTTTTCTGTATTTTGATCAATCTCAAAATAACACAGGTCAAAATTTAGATAAATGAAATCACAATAGGATATTGTCTCTTTTAAACACTGTACATTTCTTACTTAAAAACAATAAATAATCGAATATATATATATATTGAATATCCATACTCATCTTGACACTAGTTTAAAATTTTGCATTGTGATTATTAAATAATGTTAATAGATATCTCAAATACAAAACTGATTTCTTCCCACTAATTTTCAGATGTAAATGTTTAGAAGATACACAAATTGTTATTTATTCAAGATATTTAGTACAAACAGTCAAAAATACTTTTAAAAACAGTTTCAAATTTTCAAAATAATTTATTCATCACATAAAGAAATTACAGTCTGTTTTATTTGATATGACAGTTATGGCACCTTAACTTAAAATTGTTGGTTTGTTCCCAAGTACGGTCTTTGCAAAGAAGGCCAGACGAAAATCCTACACAGAGAATAAACCACAAGCAAAACGTTTAATCTGATACTGCTGGCTTCATTGTTAATTACCTCTCAAGGGGCTAGGATGTCAATAGATAGTGATCTGGTATCCTGGAGTCTTTGCTGTTAAATGCATGATCAATACTAAATAGAATTTTAACTGCCCATGATTTAATTAGGAGTGGTTCTTTTTATCCTGCATACAATACCAGAATCTCACTCAATAAAGCACAAAGGAAGATTGCCATGATGATTGTGTATTCATTACATTCTGGGACTATGCAAAGGAATTGGGAAAGAAGATTCTGTTGCTAGGAATTTGCAACTGGCCTGTAACATGGCGGGAATCAATCTTCTTCTAGAAGTCATGTGAGGAGAGGCTGAGGAAGCTGGGGTTGTTTAGCCTGGAGAAAAGGAGGCTTGGGGGAAACCTTATCACTCCCTACAACTGTCTGGAAGGAGGGTTTAGCAAGGTGGGATCAGCATCTTCTCCCAGGCAGCCAGGGACAGGACAAGTGGAAATGGCCTCAAGCTGTGTCAGCGGAGGTTCAGGTTGGACATGAGGAAGAATTTCTTCGTGGAAAGGGTTGTTGAGCTTTGGAATGGATTGCCCAGGGAGGTCGTGGAGTCACCATCCCTGGAGGTGTTCAAGAAATAGCTGGTTGTGGCACTTAGTGTTCTGGTATATTTGACAAGGTGGTGATCAAAGATTGTATTTTATCTTGGAGTTCTTTTCCAACCTACATAATTCTGTGATTTTCCCTTCATTCTAAATTAATCCAGATTATCACAAGTACAGAATACTGAAAACTACAGTTTTATATCCTTAATACTTTGCAGCTCCAAAAAATAAAATTCTATTTTTAAATAAAGGCAATTGGTTTTAAATTTAGGTTATGTGTATTTTCAACAGGAAATACCCAATCCCTTGAATATTCCTTGAATATGCCCCATTCCTGACCTCAAATGGGCACTGGAAAATAAAATCATATTATTAGCTGTGGAAGATCAGATCTTTTACCAGGTTTTAATGAAATGCATCTGTGGCAGTTAGACAACATGTTAGACATCTTGTTCATCCTTCCATATGTCTCATCTAAATAGCGTGTTTCTGTAGAGGGCAAATGCTACAACTAATTAAAAAAGAAACACACAAGAGTTATCAAAGAAAATGCAGTTATCACTTTAGAAAATTGATTAAGGGACCATACACTACCAAAGAGAAATCCGTGGCCTGTGGGACTAGAGAAAACAGAAATAAGTGTGTGAAAAATATGACAGCAAAAATATATAAAAAAAGACTAAATGCTAGAATACGATGGAAATGCACTTAATGATGGAAGAAAATAGAAGAGGCCAATATATATTTATATTCTTTACTCAGAAAGAAACAGCATGATGAATCTTCTTATGACACTAACAAGATAAAGTACTTTCCAATCCATTAGTGTGCAAAGAGGTATAAAACAATATCTACATGTTGTAAACATTTAATGATGATATACATTTTTAATAAATTTTGGAATACGATGGAATTTCCTGCAGACTGAAGACTGATGTAACTATACGACCACTTAAAAAATAAGGGAAGTGACCCTCGTAACTGCAGGCTGCTAGTCTTTCATGAAACCTGAGGTGAAATAATGAAAATAAGGATCTGAGATTCAGTTAACTAAGATTCAAGAATGTCAACATATTTAATCTTCTTCAATTAAGTTTTTTTTAAAATAGCTGAAGTGAAATAAAGCTAAATTCAGAGAGCTGCTGATTGACAAATCTTAAAAGTTATTGACAGTTACCTCAATGAATTGATATGCTAATTTTTTTAAAAAATAAATATTTATAAATTTAAATAAACAACCCAAACTAACCAGAAAAATACCAGGGAAATATCAGGGAAATATTTCATAGGAATTAAGGGGTCTTCCTCTAAGAAGGCAATATGGCTGACAGCCCAGCTGAAGTGATGAGTAGAAGACTGAGGTACTCAACAATTTTTTGCATCAGTTTTCAGTGGCAGTGTCTCTTTCCACACTTCTTGTGTGGATGGACAGCAGGACAGCAGGGATCAGGGTGAGAAATATGCTTCTCACTGTGTGCAAAGATCAGCTTCATGACCACCTGAGGCACCTGAAGGTACGTAAGTCTATGGAACCCAATGAGCTGCATCGCGGAGTCCTGAGGGAATTAGATGATGCAGTTGCCAAGCCAGTCTCCATGATATTTGAAAAGTCATGCCAGTCAGATGAAGTCCCAGGTGACTGGAGAAAAGGAAACATTGTGCCCATATTTTAAAAGCGTAGAAAGAAGGTCTCTGGGAACTACCAACCTGTCAGCCTCACCTCTGTTTTCGGGAAAATCATGGAACAGATTCCCCTAGAAGCTATGCTAAGGCATATGGAGGACAGGGAGCAGATTCTAAACAGACAGCATGGCTTCACCTTGGGCAAATTCTGCATAACTAGCCTGGTGGCATCCTATGATGAGGTGATTTAGTTGATCTGGACTTCCATAAAGTCTTTGACACAGTCCCTCACAGCATGCTTCTCTAAATTGGAGAGATATGCGTGAACCATTCTTATCCACTATCAGTGGATAAGGAGTTGCTTTCATGGGTGCCTCCGTGGGGTAGTGGTCAACAGCTCAGTCTCAACAAACATCAATGACAAGTGGTGACCTTCAGGGGTCCATATTGGGACCAGAGTTATTTTATATCTTCTTTAATGACATAGACAAAGGGATAGAAAAATCACAGCATGCTGGTTTTCTGCTACTCATCCTTTTACAGTCAGAAGAGGAGATAATTACTTCTGTAGTACAAGCGATTTTAAATACCAGTTTTGGAATCAGATAAGTCACTTAAGATGACTGTTTTTTCAATTAACTGTAATGGAAGTCTCAGATAATTCACTGTCTGCAGAGGTCAAAAGAGAATTAAGAGGAACCCTAGCCACTGTGTCTTCCTGAGGTAGCTGTTGGTGCTCCCTAACAGCGGTACACAGATATAGTGCCTGCTAGATATATACCCTGCTCTTTAATTCTACATCCTGTCTCTCTAGATGAAATTCTGAAGTTATTTTTATTGGAATCTATTGAACATTTATAGAAAACAGCTGGTCTAATTCTATTGAGACTTTTCAGAAGATTATGTTCCTCGCTGCACGGGTCATATTCCCTATAGAGCGGAAATACTATCAGCAAGGACTGAGTTCCATCTTGTTGGTTCTCGAGCACTGGACACTAAATGATGGCCTACATCAACAGAAGCATGGCCAGCAGGTCTGCCCCTCTACTCTGCTTTGGTGTAACCCCACCTGGAGCACGGCATCCAGCAGTACAATAATACTTAACACCTGGGAGTCCTAGGTGGCACCACCTATTTCAAAACGGGAGAGGGAACTCCATCCTTCCAGCATACCTCTATGTTAGCATTTACCTTTTCCCTAATTTGTTGAGGATCTATGTGACCACTGCCTACAAAATTCTGTATTTAAAAAAAATCCACAAAACCAAAAAAAAAACCTAAAGCCCTATGTTATTTAGTGTATTATGAATGCTAGCAAATAAATTATAATTTTAGTGAAATCACTAGTATTGGAGACTTTTCAGAGAAGGCAAATTCTGTGTATCACAGAGAACTGTAATCTTTTAATTTCATTGATTACAATATCAGGGAATGGAGAAAAATGATGAATGAAAAAAATATGTGTAATGCAATAATCTCTTCATATGTAAACATGATATTTTTCTGCAGGTCCTGGTATCTATCAGTTTTCAGTAAAATTTGATTGTTATTTATAAAGGTATAATTTCTTAGTACAAAAATTTTGAGAGGAGCCTGAGCCTGGAAATCATCATTAATGTTGCAAAATTATGCTATCTGCTTCCAGAAGGTCACACTTTACCAATTTCCTTGCAGGTATATGAGCTGCCTGCTAGAAACAATATTCCTGTTAAGGAAATGACATTGCATTCATGTTAACAGCATGCCCTCCAGGCCACTGTTACCCGATCAAACGCCTGGGCAATTTTAAACAAAGTCAAAAACATACAGTTAGTCTAAGTCTAAGCAGTCTAATCATATTAGTAATATGGTTATTATTAGTAATTTTGGTACAATTGTATTAGCATTTGCAGTTCTGATTGCCCAGATGTTCAGATAATTCCCAATACTAGCTCAATGAAAACTGAAATACACATACTTTCTAATATTGACGCCTTTCTCCAATGATTTTACCGTTGTAGTGCTCCAGAGAGGGAGTACTAGAAGGAACTGCAACAAATCAAAGTCCTGTGGTCTTCTCTGGAAGGATTTCGCTGCTGGCTCCGATTAGGGTGGCCTCTACCTTCTCTTTGCAAGAAGAACATGGAATTTATGCCAGTGATATCTTCCTTCTCACTCTTGAAGTCACTGTCACTTGGTCATCTTTTCACAGTTGCTAACACAGCATAACGCTCTGACTTCATTACTTGATAACGCCATGTTGCATCTTCGTTTTCTACAGGTGATATGGTTTACATTTTCTTCCTCTCTTCATTATTGAAAAAAGCCAACAATCCTTCCCTCCCTGACTTCCCCACCCTCAAAAAAATCCCCAGAACCTGAAAACCTAAACAGCTCCAAAGGCTGCATTTCTTTAATGACACAATGCTGACCATTTTTGAGTTACTTGAAACCATGGAGCCTCTGACACTTCCCTGTGCTTGCATTTTCAATTTCTGCTATAATTTCATGTTTGTCCTTTTGGAGATGCTACTTACAATCCCCTGTGTTTCTTCAACAGCTTTTAAGCTGTAATTTCATAACAGCATAGATATATATATTTTTTTTATTAGCACACCAAGGAAAACAAACACATATGGAGAAACTCACAGGGCTCGGATAAAGATTTGGTATCAAAATCTCCTGGATTAAGTTATCGCTTATATTATCAAAACTGCTCAACACCAGTAATTATGGTTATATATCTAATATTTCTGACTCTCCATCTAATCTGTAGATCATAATATTCAAGATGTTATAAATGTTTCTTGAATTTCATAGTTGAAGAGAAGATTCTTACAGGAGGGTACTGACTACAGAAATATAAAAGATTTTACAAGATTCATAGGTACATATGCTTCACTGGCAACCATCTGGAATCAACATACTGAAATAAATCACATTTTCCATTCATGGAGTAATTATAAACAGATTGCAAAGACTGTTTGAGAAAACTTTATTGAATGAAACTGTTTTAATGAAATGAACAAAATGTTAGTTGCATGTAGGAGATAACATTCACTGCAACATTTTAAAAGTAAAAATAATTTCAATTGACAAAGACTCATGAGCCAGAAAGAATTGTATTACCAGTAATTTAAAATCATACAATATAGTGTTTTTTGCAAAAGAAGTACAATTATGTTTAGGAAAATGAGACAGTTTGGAAGAGAAGTCCAGAGCAGAACAAAGTCCTGGAAGGAAAGGCATGAAAATGCATGTTGAAGGAGACAAAAACAGTGCACCAATGAAAGGTAAAACTTTGTGATTTGATACATTTTATTATTGAAAGTTTAGAAAACAGCTTCTATGGATCAGATAAGCCAAATCTGTTCATAATCTTGTGAAAAGACAGTCAGAACTATGTTTAAATTCCCGTTTCTTCTTGGGGAAGAGGAAAAAATAAGGAAAAGAAAGAGAGGGGGAAAAAAGCGACAGAGAAAAAGGAAAAGGAAAAGAAAAAGAAAAAGGAAAAGGAAAAGGAAATGAAAAAGAAAAAGAATAAGAAAAAGAAAAAGAATAAGAAAAAGAAAAATATTCAGGCTTGCCTTGAAGACTGAATGGTTTTATCAGAGCAAAATTATGCTTAGACTAAACTAAAATAGAAATGAAGTATGTACTGGAAGAAAAAAATAGAAGCGGCAAGAAACCATTATTGCTGATGTTTATATGACTGTTTATATACTAGAAAACCAATAAGTGGTCTGTAATAAGTGCCAACACATCTTTTAAAAGTACAGCCTGAATTATGCTAAAAATCTGGTTTTTTGATTAAATTCAAAAGACCTTGGTGTTCTTAATGCCATTCATGATATTTGATGAAAGTGAGTCATAAAGCACAGAGTATTTTTGTAATATGGTTATGAAGTAACCTCATTACAACTCTGTACAAAAAAAAAGAACTATTACCTCATTAGGTAAGAGAGGGTAGAAATCTAAAGTGGAAGCTGTGGAGAACTTAATGAGCTGAAGCTGTTGGGGAATTCCATTGCAATTGAAGCGGAAATTTGCTGAACGTCTTCCACCTAAACAAACCTGATGAGGAAGCAGAAGTCAAAATATAACATGTAAAACTGGCTATGAGAAAGTGATTCTTATTATGGTAGCTAGCATATTTTTTCTTTACCTATTCTCAAAATTTTCTTGAAATATCTGTTATTAATACTCCATTTGCAATAAAACTATACACGCTGGCTTCCCAAGATTCTGACAGACTCTGCTGATATTTCAAAATTTTCCTTTGGCTCTACTTCTTAAGATCTGATTATGACTGTTATCTATTTAATTATTTTCCATTTTTATTGCAAAATGAAATATCCACTTGGATCAATTTGTTCCACTCTGAATATATAATCCAGTCCATGATACCGCAACGTAACTGCCACTTTTTACCAATCAAAAAAAAAAAAAAGCCAAAAAACTCCAACTTCAGAAAAGTGTCCTGCGTTTCATCTGCAATTGTCAGAAAAAAAGATGAAATGTTTTCTGTATAGTGATCTTATGTTTCACTCTACCAGAAACTCAATTCACTTAGCTAAAGGAAACTTCTTAGAAAGACAGTGTATTGCAAATGTTCAAAGTTAGTAGAACTCAATAGTCTAAATATATTAACAATATTAATGCCAATAGATATGCACTCTTCCATTTTTTAGTACAGGCTGTTTTGTTGGCAAAACTTTCACAGTATTTGAAACACTGCTGATATTTAAAAAATGCTTCTTCTGCTTGAAAGTACAGGAAAAGGCAGCTGTCAGTATCCTTCATATGTTTTAGTTGGAAGGAACACTTTTCCTAACTGCAGCTGGTTTTGAAAAATACTGATAATAAAACTTTGCTTTATTTTTAATGGACTGTGCATCTGGTTTAACAGTCTGCCAGATTCTTAATTTTTAAAGACATAAGTAGATTCACTTTTCTCCCTAGTTAGAATGCTTGCACTTTGGTTGTATTTTCCTGGGATGGCAATGAAAGAGATTCTTAGAAATAGGATGTATGCTGGCACGGTATCTACCATTCTAAGAGTGTATTTCATCCGATATTGAAAGATGGTAAATTGCCAGAATTTAAACAATGATACTTTAAAAAAACCCTAAAGGAAGTTAAAGTATGAATTTTTTTGTCGAGTTACATCCATACCTTTAATGCTAAAACATATCTTTTTCACACTAAAAAAATAAGACACCTGTTACTGACTGCAGTACAAGCAACTAGTCGCTGTCACACTGCACAAATAAGTTAAGCCTGTGTCAAAGTGTAACAAAAAGTCAAAGTATAACAAAATCGACCCATTAAGTTAAAGAATGCATTTTTTTCTGTAGTAAATAATTTTTAGAGATTGTAGGAATTCCAGGGAAGTCTTAACAAGTATTGAATTACTGAAGAAAAAACGTTGGTAGAAGATATGAAAGAATTTCTTTAAAAATCTGATTTTTTTCAAGATAGAATGGCAGCTATTTAAGGAAAAGAGAAATTTGTCTGAATGAGAAAGCAAATGAGGCTGTTTTAATAGAAACTCAAACAGAAATCGAAAATACACAGAAAAATCAGATCTTTTAACTCAGCAAAGAGCAGCATGGACAGAATGGTAAATAGAAAGCTTCAAACATCAAGAAAATTTAGTCTGGGAAATGCAAACATTTGTTGGAATGAGTTAATTCACTTCATATTAATTTAAATCTAGAAGATATATTAAATGCATAAAAAGTTATTAAAACCCTGTGTAGTTTTCTCTGGTGTTATGCTCACTGTACCACTGTCTTTTTGGGTCTTAAAGCTGATGGTCTGGGAAGGGCGTACAATGAACTGTGAAAATCCCAAGTTCATTCACCAGAATATCATGTTGATAGTATCTTCTTCCTCACTTTAGCATTGCTGGGAGTCACTTTCATATGCTTGCTAATGTGCTCTAAGGCTTACTCTTTTTTGCTTTGCAAGTCCTTGTTGTATCTGAATTTACAGTAAAAGGTGTATTTACCTATTTGGAGACTTTTCTGGGTTGTGGATTTTGTTAAATTTTGTGATCTTTAAACTGGTTTTACACAGTTTTTAATGATGCATCTCTTTGATGACTAGTAATGTCCATTGGTGAGGTCTTGGGACTTCCAATATTAGCCGGTGCCCGTACAGTTCAAGTTCCTTCAATCACCTCATGCCTATACTTTTCAATACTCTATTGTTATTTAGGGTCACAGATAATTCTTTTTACGAAGAGGAAATACTTGCTATTACTGTCTCTTCATTACAAAGGATATATAACATGGCATTTCACCAGAAAGCCAAACAGAAGTAAGCAAAAGCTAAAAGCAAGACTGTAATAATCACCTGTCATTTGATCACTGCTATTACAAGCTAAAACGCAGCTCCAAGCTGGTCAAGACCAGCCTGTTTGAAGTCTGTGTTGTTAGTTTAACATAAATCCTCTAAGCCTGTTACAACTGTACCTCAATACTCCCTGGGTTACAAGGCTATGCTTGTGCACTTGTCAAAATAGCAAAGGTCACTAACAGTGAAGGAGATAACAAGAGCAAGGAGAGAAACACCAGCAGCCTTCTCCCCTCAGGAATTGGCTCTCAGTACTGAAACTGTCACCTAATGCTATATTGCATTGCACTCAGAAGTGTGACTGCAGCTGAATGTGAAGAAATTAATTTCAGAAAGAAAAAAAGGGGGGACTAGTGGAAATTCTTATAAAGTTGTTTCTCAGGCCAGGGAAACCTATAAACCAACATAAAATATTTTTTAAGTGCACTGGCACGTAGGCACAACTAATAACAGATGCATGCTTGATAATAATGTCACTACTTCATATATGTGACTGAAATTAATGTGATGGGCTTTAAGATACCATCACAGTAAACCTACTGTCTTTTCAGTTGAAGTAATTTGAGACTGTGAAGACTTAAAGAATGCAGTTAAATGTCCAAAACACTGTGCCCATAAGATAAGCCACCACAGCAGAACTTGAGATAAGTGCAGATGGCACAGCAGGAAGCAGCTAATTCCAGGCCTAACTGAGGTAAAGGTTTGGTTAGCATCTGGACAAAAGTTCAGATGGGGGGTAGGGAAGCACATGCTTATGCACATGCTTATGCACATGCCGTTTCAAGTTATGAGAACAGTATCTCTACCCCATGAATACCCAGGACTTGAACTGTACGAAAGTGGTACCTCCAGAAGAACAACTCGGGACCCCAACACCAAAGACCAAGGTGAAGAAGGACCAGCAGGATGCCGCAGGAATCCATGCAGTAGTAAAATATTTATTTTTAATCTCTCCTCTCTCTCTGACTCTCTTTCTGTTTCCCCCACCTTCTCTCTTCCTATTTCTTTCTCTCTCTGCCTCACATTTCCTGTTAAATAAAATCCATACCATTGACTTTGGCACATCGTCTTGTTTGCACCTTAATCTGAGCAGAGTCATTTCTTATAATTGGATCATAACATTATTTTGGTGTCAGAATTGGGATGCTGTTCTTCTGTATGAACATTTGGAAAACTTGTCATAGCCTTGTTCTGAGGAGCTTGTGTTAACTTTTGAAAATTTTGAGAAGAATTTCCTCTGAGGGAATTTGTGTGTGGGTTGTGTAGCTCCGTCTCGGGGAAATTCTAGAAAAATGGCTACCCTGGGTGGCTGGTGTAAAGAAAATATTTTTTTGTCCTCCCTCAAAAATTTGTTAGTCTCCCCTCTACCTGGGGCAGAGGGGTGACTAATTCCACCCCTCCTCTGGAGGGGACTTGGCATAAGGAAATTGGGATAAAGAGCGATTGGCTAATCAGAAACTTGAAAATGAAATACTACTAGTTTTACAAGATTTGGTGAAAGAATTGTACTCTCAGTTAAATAAAGAAAATGAAAAAAGGGCTGCAGGCAGAGCTGCTGCTTGCTGCTGACCATGATCATTTTAGGAAGCTTCAGATGGAGCTTTGGAACATGTGTGAAAGAACTGTAGGGAAAGAATTGCAGGATGTAGAACCTGTAACATTCTCAGAAACATGGTCTTGTGACAGACCTTTTGTGTTTGGTGGAGAAGTTCACAGACAGTGAGTGAATCTGTTGTTCTGATAAAGAGCAAGACATCGTTTACTTTGGAGTCTGATGACGAGGAAGTAGCATTAAGACCCTTAATTAAAATTGAAATTACAGATAATTGTCAAGGTCAGCAAACTTCTGCTAAAATGGTGCCCTGTGCAGCTACTGAGCTGGTAAAGTCTGGCCATAAATAAGCCAAGATTGAAATCCAGTCAGTATCAAACCAGTGGAATGCCAAGAGGCTTGGTAATGCTTCCTGGGCATCAAAGAGTTAAAATTACTGGAGTAAATGAAGCAAAGATTACCTGCTGAGGTTAATGTATGGCTCCCATGTGAGAATTGGAAATCTGTTGATCTTAACACCAAAGAAAACCCAGAGACTGCACTATCACAGTACCGGATTTTTCTGCAACACAGAATAAAATTTCCAAAGTTACAGCTAATTTGGCTTTACTAACAGCTGCAGTGTTAAATATTGCAAGCCTAAACTTAGAATTTCTGACACTAGCACACATGTGCTTTGGCAGTGGAGGGGTGATCTTACACTTCCTTTCTAATTCTCTAATCTGGACACTTTATTACATCTCTTATAATTGGACAATAACAAAGACTTAAATGAAAAGTGGGTCAAAACTTCACAGTAAAAGTGAATAAAGAATTATAAACATGCACTGGAAAGATTTAGCCAAAAACTCTTCAATTCTTAGGAGCTGGTTGAGTTTGGTAAAGTCTGAAATAATTAGTCTAATGGCAAAGAAGGTATCATAATCTTATAAAAGATGATTTACCTCTGAGAGGTTTATTTCATCATCTAAAGAATATTAATCTCTTCATATGTTTACTCATGGAGATGTTTATTTTTTTGTCTGACAATTTTAAAACTGACCCTTATGCTTATAGAAAAAAACAAGATTTCTCACATATATACACAGTATTTTTTCCATTTTGAACACACATTCATATTCTGTGAAACTCTAATACTGACAGTAGCTAAATACAACTCCTTTTATTTTTTTGTAGAATCTCATACATCCTTGCAAAGAACGGTTAACCTTGGTGTGTGACTGGTCCATAATATTTTGCAGAGAAGTGTCTGGGTACCAGTAACTTCCACGATATACAACATATTCTGACTCATCATGACAGATATGGACAACGCTTCAGTGCTCTAAATTCCCATAAACACTTTTCAGTATGCATAATCCTGAAACAAGGCCACACTGGGACATGACGCTTGGGGTTTTTTCCGTCTTTTTCCTTTGGAGCTCATTGCTTTTCTGTCTTTTGTTGCTGTCTTAGCTCTGTTTTTATTTTCTGCTTTCTCTTATCTCTCCTGAGTCCTTATTGTTGTTCAACTTACATTTTAAATTGCTTCATTTGTTAAGATGGTGGAAGCATATTTATCATTTATTTAAATGACTATATGCCATTATCATATTCCTATACTCTAGAACATACAACTCCATCATCATCCCCACTTGTATAATACTGAAAGTTATTTCAAATGTATGTGCAATAATTTTCCATCTACCCTAGGGACTTGGTTATTCATAGAGTACCGAACCTTCAAAGACATACAGTGTGATTGAATTTGTTGTGAATCATTTATAAATCCAAAGTAAACCAAGAGTTGCAATGTGATACATATGAATGTTATCTCTGCGTACACAGCACTCAGGCAATACATAAAAGCAAGAAACATCAAAACAACAAAGGCCTTTAGTACTAAATTATGTGGAATTTCTGCCATGGCAACATTAACAATGTTGCCTTGTCAGAGCTGCCAACAGTTTAATCTGTGACATTTCTGGTCATGGATTTCCCCCAAAACTCAAAGTTTTATTGATGACAGGACTGGAGTGCTGGTTAAATGGAGGGTGGACTTAAGTTAAAGACAAAATTACAAATCATACCTAAAGAAACACAGACATAATCCAGGATCTTTTTTTTAAATAACAGTTAAATTTAAACAAAAAAGCCCAGTATGAAGGTTGAACTATGTACAGCTCTAGCAAAAAATTCCTTCTCATGAGTATTAGTGAAGCTTAAGGTGACATTAGCTAAACAGGATTCCTTCATTTTACTGGTGCTCTTTACTAAAACAGTGTTTAGTATTGTTTCATGATTTCATGAAAATATTTTCCAATGAAGATTTGTATCGTCAGGAACTCAGAGGCACTGAGGATGGTCCTGTGCATGGCCAGGAGCTTGACTCGATGATCCTTGTGGGTCACTTCTAACTCAGCATATTCTGTGATTCTGTGATTCTGTAATTCTTTCACGAGTGGTATAGTCAGGTCCCTTCATTTTAAAATAAGTTCTTCTAGATACCCGTCTACGTTCTAAACTATTATTTTTGAAGCTACAGGTACCAGCAGGCCGAGGGAGCTGATTCTCCTCCTCTACTCCACTCTCATGAGATCTCATCTGAAGAAGTGTGTGCAGCTCCGGGGCCCCCAGCATAAAAAGGCCAATAAATCCAGAGGAGGGTCAAAAAGATACTCAGTGGGCTGGATCACCCCTTCAATGGAGACACCGTGAGAGAGTTGGGGTTGTTCAATCTGAAGGAGACAAGGCTGAAGGAAAACTTTGGAGCAGCCTTCCAGTACCTAAAGGAGGCCTACAAGAAAGCAAGAGAAGGACTATTTACAAGGGCATGTAGTGATGAGACAAGGGAGAATGGGTTTAAAATTAAAGAGAGAAGGTTTAGATTAGATATTGGGCATAAATTCTTTACTATGAGGGTGGTGAGGCACTGGAACAGGTCTCCCAGACAAGCTGTGTGTGCTCCATCCATGGAAGCGTTCAAGGCCAGATTGGCTTTGAGCAACCTGATCTAATGGAAGGTATCCTTGCCTAGGGCAGAGGGGTTGGAATTAGATTATCTTTAAGATCTCTTCCAACCCAGATTGTTCTAGGGTCCTGTGATTCTAAATGCCTTGCAGCAAGGCTGCCTCGACATTTTTTCTTCAGCAGTTGGATTGCACTTTTTCTCCCTCTACCTTGAATTCAGATACAGCTTTTTCCTCTGTGGGTGGGTGGAACTCCAGAAATTTTATGAAAGTCTAGACCTCTGCTTTGCATGTATTTACACACACAGACCCATATGGATATATATATATATATAAGATGGGTTACCCTAAGAAGCAGCAAGGATTCATTCTGGTGGTATATTAAAAAAATAAAGAAAAACAGGGTGCTTAAAATCAAGCAGAATTGAAAATAAAGGTCTCCATTGAAAAGGTATGTCCGATGGAATGAATACTATTACCAGTTGTGCACGTTTCCCTCCTTCAATGATAAGCAACTGGCTATAATTCAATATATCATATTCACCAAATCTGGAACAAAGCAAGGGAGATATCCAGTAAGGCACTGCATGGTCTGGGAAAGGTTAGTCCCCCAAACACAGAGTATTGTCTTTTGAAAAAATGATAATATGTATGTCATACATGTTTTCTGAGCAAAAGCAACAGAATTTGTTCATAAAGGAATAAACAACTGCCAAGTTGGTAAAAAAAAATTCGGATTTCATATAGTCTACCAACATATGAAAATAAATCCTGGTGGGTTTTTTGGAGTTTTTTTGGTTGGTTGGGGGGTTGGGATTTTTTTTGTCTGGGTTTCTTTTTCGTCAGGGGATGTTGTCTGGCTGGCTGGTTTTGGTTTTGGTTTTGTTTTTTTAATAGTGTGGTTAAAATATCTTACTAGTCAGAACTTGCATTTGATATGTAAAAGATGTCTGTTAGCTAATCATTTGATATCCACAGTACATGAGAAAACAGAATGGATGATGAATTCTAAGGTGGTTTGGGTGCTGAAAAATGGATCCTTTCTTATGATATTGAGACATAACTCATTTTTGTATGAAGTACTTGATTATAGCTCATGCTTTTTGGCAGTTTTTTTCATAATGGTACATTTTCTGTGTGAAATTAATAACATGAGTTGTCATGGATAAACAAGTGCCATCACATAAACTAAAAGAGCCAAGATACTAAAATGCCTGGTAAATGAGAGTAAATGGTAAGTGAAAGGAAGAATCATTGCAGGAGTTAAAAACAAATGATGTAAAAGCCTTTGGAAAGCAATATAGCTCGTATTTAGCAACCTGAAAAAACATTTGATCAAACACACTGGCACTAAGTTACAGGGTCTGTTATTAGGTGTTCAAAACTAGTTTCACAATCAGATAGAAAATTCAACATTCTGCTTATCTGTTCCGGGAGCGTCTTCTTTCTTCGGGAGCAAAAATAGAAAATTTTAGTCATTTGGTGTGCTAGTGTCTCAGTAACCACAGAACAGAATGCATTCTGGACACACATCCTGCGCGTGCCCTTGCACTGCAGCACCACTTAAGTAAATGGGACTAGTCCCGTGATTTAGACCACATCTCAATAAAGGAACTAAGAATTTGAAGTAAAGGACTATGATTCTTGCGTATGTGCATAGTATACTTTATGGAAGTTTTGGAAATATTTGAGTAATACCTATTTAAAAGGAAGAGAAAACATTTCTGGTGCTACAGGTTACTGTACAACTGAGAAAAAGTCATTATTCTCTTATTCTGCAGGACATAAGCACGTAATCATAGAATCATCAAGGCTGGAAGAGATCTTCGAGTTCTTCTAGTCCAACCATCAACCCATCACCACCATAATCACACCTAAACCATATCTCCAAGTGCCACATCCAGACACTTCTTGAACTCTTCCAGAGACAGTGGCTCCACCACCTCCCTGAGCAATTTATTCCAACGCTTATCCACTCTTTCAGTGAAATTTTTTTCTAATATCTAATCTGAGCCTCGCTAGTGCAATTTAAGACCATTTTCTCTCAGCCTTTCACATGAGATATGGCAGAAGAGACTGACTCCCACTTTTGTTACAACCTCCTTTCAGGCAGTTGTAGAGAACTTTCTTCTCTGAGCCTCCTCTTCTCCAGGCTAAACAGACCCACTCCCTTAGCCACTGCTCACAGGCCATATTAGAAAGATGAGAAATTTTGAGGAGTACATGAAGAGGGCACAGTGATGAAGTTGTAGAAGGGATGGTGGGGAGCTGGGGATGTCCAACTTCTTTATGAAAGGAAGCAGAGGAGCAGGCCCTGATCTCTTATCTCTGGTGAGCAATGACAGAACTCAAGGGAAGAGCACGAAGCTCAGTCAGGGTAAGTTAGGTTGGGATATTGGGAAAAGGCTCTTCACGCATAGGGTGGCTGGGCATTGGAAAGATTTTCCCAGGGGAATTGTCACAGCACCAAGCTTGACTTGCAGTGTTTGGACAACACTCTCAGGCACATGGTGGGCTTGTTGGGGCTGTCCTGTGCAGGGCTGGGAGTTGGACTTGATCCTGGTGGGTCCCTTCCAAATCATGATATTCTATGATTCTGTGATACGTTTTACATCCTTCACCAGCTTTGTTGCCCTTCTCTGGACACGCTCCAGCACCTCAACTTCCTTTTTGAAGTGAGGGACTCAAAACTGGACGAAATACTTGAGGCATAGCCTCACCAGTGCTGAGTATAGAGGGATGATCTCTGCCCTGGTTCTGCTGGCCACACAATTCTTGATACAGACTAAGATGCCACTGGCCTTCTTGGCAACTTGGGCACAGACTGGCTCATATCCAGCTGGCTGTTGACCAGCACTCCCAAGTCCTTTACCATCGAACAGCCCTCAAGCCACCCTTCCCCAGCCTGCAGCACTGCATGGGGTTGTTGTAATCCAAGCGCAGGACCCGTCACCTTGCCTTATTAAAGCTCATACTGTTGGCCTCAGCCCATCGATCCAGCCTGTCTAGATCCCTCTGTAGAACATTCCTACTGTCCAGCAGATCAACACTCATGCCCAGCTTGGTGTCGTCTGCAGCTTAATGAGAAAACATACTAAAGAGGATTCTATAGAATGTCTTTGTACCTAATGAAGACACAAAAAAACTTGTTTTATTTATACTAGAGCACAGTCAGTTATGCTATATTCTCTTTTAGGAGAAAATATAGTCTAGAGGGGGAAAATAACCAAACCACAGAGGCATAGAAGAAAAAATCAGTTAGTAGACTTTGACTCACAATGCTAGCAATGAAATTTGATTATTAAAGAAAACATGCATATAAGAGAAAAAAATCATCTACTATGAAAATAAACTTAACTCTTTCACACTACCTACAGAAATGATAATCATAAGTGGCTCAAAATTATTTTCGAAATACCCTTAATTTTTCGTATACTTTACAGCTATCATTTTTCCCCAAGGTCAGTTGCTCTCATGTTTATAATTTATTGACAATCTCTAACCATGGAAACCAGAATTAGTGCTACTTAGTCATTTTTTCATGAAAGCAAATAATAGTTATAATGGCCACTTGCTTTCAGTACAAACCAACACTCAAAGATGATTTCTGAAAAAGGAAATGAACGTGCAAGAAGCAACATGATGCCTATAAACTATTTATGAAAAGAAATTTAACCCACAAATTTAGAGCTAATGGGTAAAATATTGCTAAGCTTAGTCAGGTGAGTAATGTCATCTATTTCAGTACAACTCATACAAGTAGAGCTATGTGATTTGACTAAAATGAAACCTTAAACAACATCCGTAACAGCACTAATGTGTGATAGATGCTCACCACAACAGCAATTAAATACTCTGCAGATCATCTAGTACTCTGATTATCTGCTTTATGACTAGAAAACAAATGTGTTCATTTTTCTAGTCCATCTACTTTTTTTTTCTTGATTGCTGATTCAGTTGCAAAGGCTTCACTGGTGTGGCTAATTTCAGTATAAGTGTTTTTCCCCGCTCTCTTCACCTCTATAATTACTTGCCAGGATAGAAAGCTTTTTCTGAGGATCTAACATCAGTCCCAAATGGTTGCATGTGTGCCATCTTGTCCATGTTTGATGTGAGGTGTTAATTAGATATAGTTACCTGCAGAACACTCCTAGATATAAATCAAATAATATTTTTGCCTCAAAACAGCCAGATTTATCCTCTGCTACTTTTAAATTAATCTCCTACAGGTTTATTGTGTGATTTAATTATTTAATGTCATCATAATTTCAATGTATTGTTTGATAAAAAACAGGATCAATCCTCTGACCAATAAAACTGAAGGAAAGATTCTTGCTCTGTTTCTGCTTCAAAATATAGGATAAAAATTAGCTTGGGGAGTTTTAACTTTTGTTACCAGTATCACTCTTCCTACTGCTGAATTAGACCCCCTTTTCCAGAGAACTATTTAGCTAATGGTTCTGATTAACTTAATTTTGGTTTTGTTTATGTATAGTTCAGGGGTGTTTTGTGCAATGTTACACCTGTTAATTTCAGAGATATTGGTTAAGGATTTTAAAAGCCTAACTTAAATTATGGAAGAAAAATTTTTAAAATAACTGCTAATTTCAAGTTTGCTGATTTAAGAATATTCAGGTTCATGTACAATATTCATTTAAAGACTGTAATCAAAATGTTTAGACAATATTATTAATTCACTTTCAAATCATACTTGTCCGCAATCAATTTTAGGTGCTTTTTTCATTAGTGAAAGTCCTCAAAACCTAACTGGCAAAAATAATATTCTGATATGAAAGTTCCTATCTTTGATACATGCAATGTTTAAAACTGCCATTCCTGTAAAAAAAAAAGTGTGTAATCAGACTGGAACTTCAGGCAGTGTGCATTAAAATTCATAAATTAAATATAGCGTTGTAGGAGGACAGTTTGAAATGGTTCATTAGAGGTTAAGCTGATGCATCTATCCGGTCATTCATTGTCTGGAAATATTGAATATACACATTGCTACCATATCTCATCTAGCTCAAATAATAATTTCTTTCTATAAGGAGCTAAGACTCACATTCTATACATAGAAACAACAACAATTAAATAAATAACATGACATGACATAACATAACGTAACATAATGTTACATAATATAAAATTAAATAAAAACCCCTAAACAAAACCAAACAAACCAAAACAAAGTACAAAAACATGTAGTTGGAGAATCAGCACTCCAGGACATATTTACATACACTGGTAACTGACCTTAAATGTTCAAAATTTTCTTAAATAGCGTAAATAATATAGCATCCAGTGCACTTGCTCTTATTTATTTTCCTCATGGCTTTTGTCAAAATTATTGATTATTGTAATACAAACCATAAAGCTATGTATAATAGGAAGTCAGCCTCTCACATTAATTCAATGTAAAGATTTTAAGTGGTCTTGCCTAAGAATTCTTTAGGGCAAATACATTGCCTTTATTTTTTTCCCCACATTTTTTTATACTCTCTCATAGATGAAAGGCATAATCTGCAGAACACCTCTATTTGTACATAAAGCAAAACTTAAAAGATGTAACAAGCAAGGATAGGTCTGTTTTTAAGAAAAGCTGGGATCTCTGAGAAATAAACTTTAGTTTTATGAAGCAATTATTTTCTGACACCTCAGCCTGGGTGTTTTCAATTCCTTCTTAAGCCTGCATGTTTGTCAGTGCCAAAGTGTCTGTCACAAAACTAACTAAAATGATGAGATTTTTTCAGCTACTTGAAAATATATAGTAGTCTCATAGGCATACCAACATTTTTTGAAGTTGCCTGTATTAAGACTATGCTGCTTTTTTTAAAATTTTAACAGATACAACACTTTATCCAATATCTAATACACACACATACCTGCACATTCTGTGAACTTTGATATCTGTATTTCTCTAATTATTATTTAAGTCAAATAGTAATGAAATAATTTACAATTAATTTTCTTTAACTGCAACAAAAGCCTATGGCTTCTTGTTGTGAATTCAAAATATTGCCATCATTCTTCATTTGGTTTATGCATGCATGACTGGTTTTGATAAGGTGGCCGTGGGTATCAAATTGGCAGGTACATTCATCCCAAAATGCTGATTGAGGCCTCTTGGACACAGAAAGCCTTTGAGAAACAACTTGTCTCTGACTCATACACAATAAGAGGTCTGGGAGCAAAGGATGTGGCAGGGAGAGAGTCAGAACTTCTTTTTCTACACTTTTGCTTTTGACTTGTTCATCAGAGGTGCACCACACTTGCACTGAGCTAAGCCTTTGAGGCCTGAAGACACAATTAGCCAAGTCAGACATTACACAAGTATGTGATGCCCAAATGTTTCCATTTAATAGGCTTTAACGAATTGTTCAGAAATAACTTAATCAAGTAAGAGGTTATGGAAACTGCCTTCAGTTGAATTTCCCATGTCCCTACTTTGGGGATCCAGTACTTTTGTTTAATAATGCAATAAGAGCCTTCATGATCAAAGAATGTCTAACCGCAACAAACCAAAAGGATGTCAGTCTGATAATACTGAAAGAGTCATTTACTAATTGGCATTCTAGGGAAAAAGGAACTTAACATCTGAATCAAAATTTTTGAAAAAACAGGGAATTCATGGATCATTTGGATTCTAACCCTCTCTGGATTTTATAAAGCTAAGAAACAGCTTTTAATATTTTTAATGGTTGACTTAATAAGGTTTGGCTATTTGTTTATTTCATATCAGATTTTCAAGGTAATGTATTTGACCTGTCAAAGGAACAGGCCTTTTATAGGGCTGTGGTTACCTTTTTAGTGGGCATGACTGGTTTCCAAGGCCAGAGAGTGTTATAGTCACAGGCATCATTCAGTGGCATCAAGAAATGGCTCTTTTAAAGAGAATGACTACTTATTGCAAAGGATTGAAATTACCAAGGTAAAAACTTCCTCCATTAAAAAAATTATCTTGTTACTTGTCGATTACTGCATTTTGTGGAATTCAACACAAAAGCATTTTCCTACTACATGTTCCATAGACAAATAAATGAGGAGTAAACAACAGGTAGTCATGGACAGGGGGAAGCTTTGGGCAAAGTATAAGCAGATTCTAGTGGGACTTGAACAACAGAAAGAAATTTGAGGAGACAAAGAAACTTCTCATATTCAGAACATGAAAAAACTATTGCTATCACGCTTCTGTTACAGAGCAATAATTCTGCATAATCCACTGTAGATCCCTATGAACATTATTTATCTCATACCTAAATATCTTCAGGGAGAAAATAAATTTTTTTGGAGTTGTTGAGCTGCAGCTCTCCATGATCGATAATTGGATTAAGAAATATATTCATTCGTGAATCAGAAGTCACAAGCTGAAGTCACAGAGCTGAAACACAGATCCAAAACATAAAACCATTCTGGTATAACTTCTTGCAGACAAAGTATTCAAAAGGTATCATGTGGTTGTAAATTTCTGTTTTATACATGTAGTTCTTATCATATATTAATTTTTCTTTTGCCCTTTTACAAGATCCCACAAACTTAAAAAAAAATAGGTTTATACAATTGCAATAAAAAGGATAATACTTTTCACCCTAAATTTTAGACACTGGAGATATTTCTGTTCCATAGGAAAGAAAAGCCATCCCTTACTTTCTCTTCTTTTTAATTTACTCTGCACTGTTGTGAAAAATTTCAGGTGTTCTTTGTATTGGGTGGTTTATTTTGGGTTTTGTTTGGGTTTTTTTGGTCATAACAGAATTGTATTACTTAAACTGAGCAGAATCTGAGAAGAGTAATCCTAGAAAGGTTATTGTCACACTTTCTGGAGGCATTCATAAACCTAATGCTGTCCTCTTAAATGAATAATGAAAACTATTCCCAAACGCACAGATCACAACTTCTTTTCATTAAGAAAATTGTTTAAAAATACTCTGATGACATGTACTGCTTTTCTTTGCATATGATTTCATTATAAAAACAATATCAGCATAGGATTTTAATTTTATTACTTTTACAAGACCTTTTAGTCCAAATGATTTATTAAAATCTGCAGTACAAAAAAAAAATTAGAGTGCAATCTGTGACTTACTAGAGATAGAAGGGAAGGTGTCCTAATCCTTTCATTAGATGCTCAGGAAGTTGTTATTGAGTGATTACAGCAGTCAGGAAGTGCAGTGTGAGTATTGTTAACAGAATTAGTTTTTAAAGTCTTTATGAAGATGTGAACTTAGGTGTCCGACAAATGAACAGACAACTCTAAGTTAGAGCTGGAATTTTACAGAGAGATCTGATGAGAACATACCTGGATGAACAGCATCAGAATATCTGATGAGTGTTTACAGTCAAGGACTGCTATTATCGAGTTCATTGTTTGCTCTTTTGGGGTTAAGGCCAGGCTCATGACCCTGCCAGGCACTACATTATTATTAATGTTGCTTGCAACTCAGTCAGTGTAGCTCAGTTCATCATCTGTGACAAAAGGAGGTTAAGTCAGTTTTCTTGAAGACAAACACAAAAGACAGGTACAGGATTTAATTCCTGCTGTTTTCTTGCTCTAGATAACAGCTTCAGCTACCCAAGGCAACTGGCCCTTTAGGATTGGGTTGAATTGAAGTAAAGTGTGTTTTGACTGAGACTTAATTCCTTGGTATGTGATGGAATTGTGAGACTATAGACATTTAGTTGTGCATACCAATGACAGTGGCTGTGCTGAGACAAACATTGCACATATTTTAGGATTTTGTTTAAGTTCTTGCTGGGCTTCATTTGTTTTAAACTGGCTGTAGTATGACTAACTGCCCACTTGCTACCAGTGCAATACACCCCTGCAGCACAATCCAATTTCCTTCCAAGACAAGTTCTGTTCATATATTTCTGCGCCATGCCAAGAGAGAAAAATCAAATTTCTACTTGAAAAGTACTCTTTAAACAATAAAGGACATGCATCCTTCCCACTACTGCAGATATCCTTCTTCCTCCTTCAAAAAGACATTTCTATGTTGCATGCTAGTTTTACATTACATAACTAGAAGAAGTTAATAAGTACCAACCCAGAGTTCTCGTTACTAAGTTCATCATAGAAACAAAAGGAAAAGACTACTCAAAAAGGCAAGAAACAAATCTGTCATTCTCATTTTTCAACTTTCTCAGCCCATGAAACATCCCTAAATGCCTGACATGCATTCAGATCAGTGAGAACTGGGCACACACATTCTTTTGCCAAGGGCTGAAATGGAAATCTGTGCAGTCTATTATGACAGAATGGGTACAAGTGCCAGACTCACACCAATGTCACAGAGACTCTCATTTATTTTCTGATTAAAACAAAAACTTTGGCTGGAAGCTTGGTGCTCACTGAAAACAAACAAGCGTATGTAATCACAGCCTGACACATGCTAAATCCCACTGAAGAATTATGTCATAGAACTGTCTTTTAAACACAGAGGAAAAAGTTTCTGAAGACAGTGGTTTAGGTCCAATGTTTTGTAGTGATATAAATACTGATAGCATTTCTGGTTCTGGAAACTAGAATGTTCTTATTGCATGAACTCTTACTGTTGCTTTAGTGCTGCTGTTTTCACCCTGTTCAAAGATTATTTCTCTCTCCATTTTACTTTTCAAACTCTAGCATCCGTCTGTGTTCCATATTCCAAAATCTATCTGACTTGTCTCCTGTTCTCTCTTTATTTTCTCCTAGGCCCTTGCTTTTTACACCTATACACTGACCTCAGGAGTATGAAACCGTTGCTTCCCTCCACAGTCTTCATTAGGAATGTTTCACCTCTTATGAGAGAGACAGTGTCTAGACCATCAGGTCTAGAAATCAACATTAGGAAAAGCTAGTATTTTTACAAATTGCAACATGCTCCTTGTGCCTTCCCATCCCCCTCAATAAAGTTCAAAATGCTCAGGAAATACAGCAATCGTACTATCCTGTAATACTTACTCCCAAACTCATAAAACGTGCTTACGTTTAAGCTGTGCTATTAGCATATAGTTTTCTGTTCCTGTGGATGTCAGGAAAGTATCTGAATCTCTCCTCCAAAATCAGAAAGATTTGTAAAATCTTATGTATATATGTATAAATGTATATATATTTATTATATATATCTCAATATTAATATATTATATTATTAACATATCTTTATAAATACATATGTTATATATTTAATATATATATTTATGTATATATGTATAAATGTGTATATATATATGCGCACATATTCCAGACATCATAAGGGTTTCCCTTTCTCAGAGACAGAATAATAATTCAGGACTACATCCTATAAATAAAATTCTTTGTCATAGCTGATAAAGACTACAGAATGAAATATTTACAGAGTTTTAATTTAAGATGGCTGATTTCTAAGCTACATGGACTGTTGTTATAAAGTAAGCAGTTAGATAACCTACACTGTAGACAAAGCATAACCCACAGCCCGAGTGAAGCTCTTTGACCCCTGAACTACTTTGGTGCAGCACAGCTGGGTGACCTTGGCTCAGTCTTACCAAGAAGGTTATTGCTAAGCTTTGGGAGTACATGAATGAGAGCCACATGAAATAAGTAATAACAGAGGCAGAAGAGAAATTGTTGCAATGACAATAGTTGGCAGCTCGGGGAACCACAAGGGAAAAGCAGAGATGTGGAAAATATATCCCCTTAAGGAAAAAGCAGGCAACTCAAACACAACGAATCAGCAAGATCAAAGGTCAGACACTTCCAGGATTACAGGAGGTGACACTCCTGGTATGAATGACCACTTACTGGCCAGCAGAGATCATACAAGAGTATCAGAACCCATACGTGCATTAATGTTTAACCTGGCACTGCACCTGGCTGCTATACGTATCAGACACATAAAGAACGGCTGTGTTTTTACGCTGTGCATACATACACGGCTTGCACAGGGCCTCTTTGCAAAAGTGTGTGCCTGGAGAAAAGTGTCTCCGTGGGAAGAGCTGCACAACTGGAAGAGAAGGGTTACAGCCCAGGTTCTTTGGGTTGAAATCTAGACAGTTCCAAAGTAGAATAATACAACTGTGGGGAAATACATGTTTTGGCAATCTTCCTGCACTTGTGCAGTATTACACAGCAATTTTTCTTAGTGAAATTACCAATCCCTACTGTCTTAAACCAAGATTTATTGGGGAAAGGATATAAAGGAAAAAAAGGAAAAAGGCAATGTAAATACCAGTTAAACAAATTAAAATGTCTGCTAAATTATATGAGGACTTTTGCTAGAAAGGAAAAATGGCATAATCATCCTGTGTTGATTTAAGCACAATTTAAATTATTGAATTTTCAATATCCTTTATTGCACTAGTGAAAGTGGGTCCCTCTAGATGCTGACAAGTCATTTGCCTGCCACATTTTCCTCTCTTGTACTGAATACAGAAAATCACTGAACACTAATACTATCTTAACTTAGATATCACTCATTCAAATTATGCTCAAAAATTATTGAATTTGAATAATCACTGTTCTCTTGAAACTTAGTAGAGATTTTCTAGCAATATTGTATTCTCTTCTGTGTGCTAATCTCTTTGCTGAGACATAGCCTTGTTTTGATAAGTGATAATGGTTTAATCCCTTTAGCAATGGAGGGTTCTACCATTTTTTTAAATGTCTTGTCACTACTGAAACACTAGAACACACCATTAATTTAAAGAAACAAAACAAAGCAAAACTGTTTTCTTCTAGTTGCCCAAAAGAATTGCATTCCCCAGATTGCTGAAATAGAACATGCCTAGGCTAATAGATTCAGCATACCCTACCAAATCGTAACACTCAGAAAGCACTGACCAAATTTTTTCACTGGTTATCTACAGGTGAGAAAGATCTCAATGCATCTAAAAAATCCAGTTCTAACTTTCTGATCCTAAAAACACTTTTTTTGTGTAGGAATCCTGGACTAATAGCTGTGAAAGAAATAATTTAAGACATATCTTTTTAGTGCATTGGCAAGCTGTTTAAATTAAGATTTTGCAATATTTCACACCATGGTAAAAGTAATGTGCCTGGTAACAAAACCCAGTTGGATGTATTTTCTGTTGTCTATACTTTTTGAGTATGAAGTTAAATTTCAGAAATAAAAGAGAATGCAAGAGGCTTTTTTTATTTTCTAAGCCTCAAGCTGGAAGAGAGTTCCATTGCTACAGAAACATAGTTCTGTCAAGCAGAATCCACCAAGCCTCAATATTTTACTGTTTCCACACTGTTTTACTAACTAGTGAAACAAAAAGATACACAAAAGGTTATTGTTTCTGTGATAAACAAAACAAGGCTTAATGAAAATTACTTTCTGGCTTTACTAAATGAAAAATCATTTACTTTGAAGTTGTATAGGAAGAGGAAGACTTACTGACTCCAGACCATTTCTGGACACTTCTACATATTTTTCATAATTTTATTAGGAGATTTGTTAGTGTAAAAGTCATGTTCATTCCGGAAGCATGTTGGTACTGCTTCTTAGTGAAGAAAGCTGCACTGCTATTAACATTTGCATAATAAAAGCTCCCAATAATTACTGAAAAACAATTAGGAGGCACTTAAGAGTAACACTTACCTGGTCTGTATCTCCTCTTTTTGAATTTGGCTTTCTACCAGAACTAATGTGTTTGACAAACATGGAATAATTATTTAAATGGGGAGGTTCCCTACATAATGTGCCCTTTGGAAGCCGATTTAATTAATGCCAATTAAAACTCATGACTGAAAGCTAGAATAGTCTGCTTATTTTATTCCACCTTTATCACTAAAGCTTAGGGCATAAAATAAGCTAACATTAAGCAGCTGCCTAATGCCTCCTTGCCAGTGTAGAACTCTAGAAAGGTCACAAGACCACTCAAGTATGTGTACATTTATATGTTTGCGTGGCTACACGTGCGTGTAGGCACATGTGCATATCTGTGTAGTACATGGGTATGTAGATACACATTTACGTGCACAAATATAAAGCATTTTGTCAGACTGAGAATTCCTGCAAACTAGATGAGGTAGAAGTACAAAGTTCATAAATTGAAGAGATCTTCATCATGCATATTTTTCTTCCTTTTCAAATTGTTGTTAAAGTGTTAAAATATTTGAGTAGCAGAAGTAAACTGTGGTAACACCGATGGTTATAATCTTACTTCCTCTGACCCAAACCATATTTATACAAAGTGAAGTGACTAGAACAAGAGAGTTTATGCACAAAAATACGGATTTGAATTTTGACTTCTTCACGTTCCAGATGAGACTTAACTCTAAAATTATTGACTGTTTGAACATGGAAGTTTTGGTCAAAGAAAGTGGAGGCATGGATTAGGGTACTCTTCTAAAGACAGGAAAGTTTTCATTTTAATGTAGAGCTAGAACTAACTTTTTAATATTTACTGAGAAAAAAAAATGAATCTGTATAACCTTCATTTTTAATGGTATAAAATAGCCATCATAGAATGTATACTGAAACCTTGCTTCTCTCAGCTGTATTTTATTCCATAAATACTTCCTTCTAAGGCTTCATCCTCATTCTTATTTATACAAATGTCATTCCAATTATTTTGTCTATTTAAAGCATACATGAAAATGCTTATAAATTAAGCTTGATACATATTTAGAATATCCTCTCCTTATCAGAGCGACATGATTGTCCTTACTGGTGATGAGAAGTCAAGTTCTATAAGAATGCACAGAATCTCTCCTTCAGCACAGACCCATACACTACAATCCTACCACTTATTACACACATAATAAGTATATAATTTCCATAGGTCTTTGTACTAAGTCTCTTTAACTTTTTAATTAGACTATCTAGAGGTGGGGAGAGCAAAAGCCTATATTCATAAGAAAATAATGTGAGTATATTGCCTCTCCGAACAGAGTTTTAGAGACACTTCAAACAAGTATTAAACCACAGCCAGCAAAAATAGTAGAAAATTTGCCCATGAGTTTAAATAATATTTGTTCCATGGATTCAAATAATTGAGTTTCTGCTTGATGTGATAGATATGCAGTGAAATTATCCCCTGAGAGATAGGTGCCTTTAGTCAATGTCTAACTTTTTGCTTGTCTTGTAAGTAAAGGAATGACTTGGTCATCCTGCCCAGACAATTATCCAAAGCATCTAATTTAGGAAAAAAAGGACACAATTAGCTCCCTTCCTAGAAATAGATAGATACCTAGAAATAGATAAATACCTCTAACAGTTAATAGAGATCTGAATGGGTCTCATTGTTTATATATATTCCAGCCTTTTTCCAATTATTATATGAGGAGTAAGCTCTTAATTTAGGTTAGTACTAAGACTGAGAGTAATGGATCAGGACCTAAGACCTAGCTGAAAGAAGGGAAGAACATCCTGAAGACCGACGTTACCTGATGTATTTCACAGTGCACTACCTTGATTATTTTGAGAAGATGGCCAGTGAAGGTGTTTTATTAGTGACAGAAATATAGTGTGTCAGACACTAAAAATTTTAAAAAAACTTTAAAAAAAAAAACTGTAGAAGAAAACCTTGACCCTAGATCAAGTATGCAAAGGAGTAATAGAATAATGGAACTGCAATGCTCTAACAATATCTCATCTTTTACCATCATATAAATGTGATTAATAATAACAACAGGCTATTTGACTTATTTCCTATGTAGGAAATAATTTTTATATTATGGGTAGTGACTTTTGCAATGATCACATTATGTGAAATTTTAGACATTAAAAGCTATAAAGTTCTTTGTTTATAACTTTTGAAGAGTATGAAAAATTAAGGCCAGAGAGATTTAAGTATCTAACTCTTATTGAGAATGACTGACACTTTAATTTTTTTTTTTTCTAATTCTACTCATCCTATATTGTCTTTGCTTTGCATAGCAGCATTTTTGATGTTTCCATATAAGAGTTTCTTTGTTTTTTTTGGAGAAGGCAGACTTACCTTCACCCACATAGTCTGTTTACTATGAAATGAACTTGAGAAACAGGGACGTGTGTGGATGTCATCAGCAACATGCAGTGTCTTGCTCAAATAGTGCCTAAAACTACCACCAGGTGCACGGATTTGGTCACCTTTCTGCTTGATAGAATTCACTGTGGTGCTATTGGAATGGTTTTACTTATATTTTATGAATGGCATCAAGCAATGCTTTCTTGCTACAGTAGTGACTACCTTTTAACCAAATGTCAGCCTTGGTCTGTGTCAATGTTCCCTGAGTCTGCTCTTCCTGCAATTGTCAATAGAGTAAGTTTTCACGACCTCATTTTGCAAAAGTGCCAAAACACAGTAGCATTTTTGGGTGTATTACAGCTGAGATTTTTATGAAATAATTTAGAGATTTTGACTTCAACTGTTTTGCCTACAAAAAGTTAGAGCTTCTCAAATGCTGTTGCATTTTTAAATGCAAAATAGTTATCTAGACGATCCATGGTAATGTTCAAGTAAGAAGTTATGTTTCTATTCTCAGTGTTTTGGAAAACTCTTAGACATCTGGTTCAGCAAGCTACAACATAGAGTCCTGCTGCTATAATTTGTCACTTCTATTGCTTCTGTTAAGTTTAAAATTATCTTTTATTGCTTTTCTATATGTTCCTTCTGATGATGGGGCTGTTCTGAATAAATGCAGTCACTAGAAAACTTTATCACATCTCTGTTTTCCATGTTATTTATAGCTTGCCTTTTATGTATCAAATGGCTACTTTTATACATACAGTAAGGCACAATATCTTTTTTTTTAATTTAAACTAATTAAGAGGAAAGTTTGCTGAAACTTAATGAGCACTCCCTTTTTTGACCTGTTGTTGTCTAGTAGAATTTGAGTTAGAATTAGTTAGAAATTGAGATGGAATTCATTTTACCTTCACTTTGCATGTCATTACTTAGGTTCCCACCTCCTGCAGCAACACTAACCTCTGGAGCACTGTGCTTGCCTTTGTTCCCTTTCAATTATTCAGGCAAGAGCTGATTAACCAAGCCTCTGAAAGTACATATTTCTTAACACTCTGTCTACTTTGAGCTTGGGTTGCATATCTATATCTAAAAACTTTACTAGCTAGATAGATATAACAAGTGTATTTCTTATAGAAACTTAGTTTTCAGTTGTAGGTCTTAAGCTCTTGCTTCAAGATGAGTTAAATCAATTTCTGGCAGTTTAAATCAAGTTAGAATAGTGCTACTTCAGCCCTGAATGAGACCATTCAAGCTAACTTCTGCAATGGTTTAAATAAACAGTTTACTTCCAAGTCTTCTTGGAAACAGGTGCAAATATTCCCAGAGTCTTTAAGACCACTCAACAGAAAAAGATTTGAGGAGTTCAGGGCTCTCTAACAGCAGTCATAAAGAAGATGGAAAATCTCTGCTTTATATATTCTATAAATAAACGTTTTCCTTTTATACATATTATAACCCTTTCCTATTACTGCTTCAAATTATTTCCAGCTCAGATTTTCAGCTTGAAAATTTGCTTTTCTGTTTGCCTGTTAACTTCTTATGGATCTTGCTTGAACCCAGGCAAGTATTTTGCAACCTCACCACACTTTAACAAGGAGGTCTATATGGCTATCACCTACCTAGTGATTAAAAACTTCCCCCCCCCCATTTTTGTGTGTTATTATTCTGGCACCTAGTTCCTGTGAATGATTTTTCTGTAGCCTCTCTCTCCATGAGGGTCCTGTTTTATAAACAGCCCAGAACTCACCCCTGTTTCACATTGCAGAGTCCTAGCTTACTCTATCAGTTCTTGCATGGAAAGTCTTCCATTATTTTGGAACCTCGCTTAGATCATTAGTCTTTTCCAGTTCTGTCATATTTTCCCTGACATAAAGGCACAGAATAGTACACAGTCCTTAAAAGTGTGAGCAAGAAAAGAATCTACAAGGAGAGGGCATAAAATTACAGTTTGAATATGATCAAATAGTGTTAGGCATGTTGAGCCAGCATATTCCAGAAGTCTATTCTAAAGCCTATTACAAAAGTTGTGACCTAAATGAGGACACTTGGTCATGTTTCTGTTACTTTATCTGTATTACTTTATCCCTGTTAATTTTAATAAAGGCAAGCTTTACATTTCAGTATGTTGTTTGTACCTCCTTCTTCAATTTTTTCATGTGTCAGGAAGCTGAGGGTAGCATTTGCTTGTGTTGGACTTCATAAACCCTCCAGTCCACCAAGGTGCTTGTAGATTAACTTAGCCATTCATCCGCTCACCCACCTCCTGTGGGATGGGGTACAGAATAGGAAGAACAGAAGTGAAAAAACTCATGGGCAAAGAGAAAGACAATTTAATAAGTGACAAAGCCTGTAGTTTCCCAGATACACCTTCGCTTCCTTCTTTAAGACACATATGACATTTATGCCTTTTACTGTCTTCAGTGAAATTGAAGATCCCCATGATACTACAAAGTTAATAGAGAACAGACTTGCAATGACATCAACCATCTCCTTCAACAGCACAACAGCCAAACCACCATTCCATTTGTGGTCTTCTTAATGTCCAGTTAGCTTAAGTGGTCCTTAAATCAACCTTCGCCTCCTTCCAAAAGCTACTGAAAACAAAGTTTTGGTATATTTTAAGATGTTATTCTTCTGAGTTTTTAAATGCTTTCGCCATCTCCAAATAGTTTTGCGATTTTTAATTGAGAAAAAATAGAAACATTTTCTATACCACCTCAAATAAAAATCTTTGTGTTTTATATCAAGAAAATAATCTTCCTATATTACATCAAGACAAAGTCTTAAATCCTTAAGTCTTCCTATTTTATATCAGGAAAACTAGCAGCCAAGATTATCCTATATATAGGAACATCTCCATCATTTGCTTTTAAATTATCTCAAGAACGATCTGTAAATGAAAACGATTTTGTTATTCAAGAGCCCACTTGAATAACAAATATGCCTAAATGCTGATAACACATTACTAAATTCTCAGCTACAAAATATATTTTAATAGATTATCTGTGTTTTCAAATATTATTCTTTTTACATTTAAGGAAACTTCACATTTTAATCTGCTTGAAAGCAAATAAAGATTCTAGCTGTGGGCACCATTCTGTGCTCCACATGTTTAGTCACTACATTGGTTGTTAAAAATGGACACAGCATGTCAGCCTTTGTTTGTTTGGTTTTTTTTCCTAAGAGCAATTCATCGAGATTTAGGTTGCAGTAATGCACTATTGATAATTGTTGTCCAATCCAACTTTTCTTCTTTAATTCCTTTTAGCCTATAATTTTCATGATGTTTTAAGAGTACAGAGTATGTTTATCTTCATACACAATCTTATTTACCAAAGTGCTAAAACTAATCATCATCTTTGAACTTTTCAGCTTCATTTCACCCTGCAGCTACACCAGTGATACTTCAGATCACAGCTTCCTCACTTCAAAGCAAACATTCATAAGAGTAGGTAACAATCCTCTATGAGGGTACAAAGATTGTTCTTTGGAAGAACATTATTACCTGGCAAATTATCAATGGAAAAATGAAAAACTCTGCTAGACACTTAATAGGGAGATCAAAAATAAGGAGGATAACACAAAACTGGCACTTGGTAAAAGATGCCAGCAAGAAGCTTCAACATTGTTTAAATTGACTAGTTGGATTTCAGGAACACAACTGTTGTGTCCCTAAGACTAAGATGCCACAGGTAAAACATGCACTATCCATGTCCAGAGCACTAGATACTGATCATTTTTGTCTTCCTTATCAATCAGAAGAAAAATAAAACAGCCACCAAAGCCTTCAAAAAAAAAAGCACTTCTTTCCAGTCTCGGTATTTGTCCCCGATATAAAGAAGAATGTGAAAGCTCAGCTTTATTTCAGCCTGTGTTCTGTCATCCTATTCTGCCCACATTTACTAAAAATCTTTCATATGAAAACTAGCAAAGAGATAAATCCATTGATAGATATGGAAATACATAGGCAGGTAAATAAAAAGTGATGTTTGGGATTTGTCAGATCATTTTTTTTCCCAAGATTTTGGATGCTGATTGATATACTAGCTAACTTCAAATATGCTTGTGGTAGTCTTTGAAAGAATAGACAATACCTCCCCACTCCTGACAACAGCAGAACCAGAAAATGCTTTTTCACATATCAAGAAAAAATTTAATTGAATAAATACTCATGTTCATGTTCATTGAAACCAAACAGATTCCTAAAGATATGAAAAATTTTAAATAATAGGAATACACTAATTTGTGGAAAAATATGAGGGGACCAAAAGGTTAAACGTTTTTAGTTGATCACAGCAAACTTAATACATATTCAAATCCATTATGGCAGAGGAAATTTGCTAATTTAATTTTGAAACTTACCTTATATATATATTATGAGCCAAAAAGATTAAACCCATCTTTAAAAGTACTAAGATAAATTAGAACTATTTAAAATAGTAACAAATAGGAAGACATAGGAACACTACTTAATTTAAAAATGGAAAGAAAGTAAGCTTTATAGACTATCAATTGAATAAGAGTACCTGTAGAAACCCTAAAGTTATGACAGAAATAAATGTTGATAACACTATTATGCAAAAGAATAAAACACTTTCTTCTGGCTTGCAGTTGACTTCTGGTATCAGCATTGCTTGGATTCTTTAAGTACCTAATTATATAATGGTGCATTTTATGTAAATGCATCTAGGTTTTGGCCTTAGAATGGATAAGCAAGTTTAGAAGACAGCAAGTACAGTATAAATGTAAGTATCCATGAACTGAGCAAACAGTTTCACTAGAATCTGAATTTTGACACTCAACAGGCTGTTCTTCTATCAAAACGTTTGTCAATCATTTTAAGCATGAGTCCTACCTCTAAAAATCAGCTATACATGATCTTAAAAGCAAAGATATTTAAATTTTTTACTTTGGATTACCTTAAACCTGGACTTTTCTATGTTGAAGTTATTAATACAAGCTTTCTTAAAACTGCCTGAAATTGAGAGTGTAGTAGGCCCACCAGGTAGTCCTAAACATAGGTTTTACCCTGTAATAACTTCAGCAGGGGGTAATGAGTTTGCAGAAGGTCCTGCGTAACCCTTGCTTCTTCAGGTGATTACCAGAAAACTCTGAACCTCCACTGTGCAAATTCCCATAGGATGCATAAAAGTACAGGTGTGAGACACAGGAAACAATCCAATTCTATGTACTCTGAATGTCTTTCAGTATTTTCTTTTCTACCTGATGCTTATAAAGCTTTGCAATTATCCACTCTTGGTCAGGAAAAGCTCCTGGAAGCAGTGTACAAACAATTTCCTCCAAACCTACACAATGAATAAGGATGTTTTGTTGCTACTGTTGCATTTCTTTATTTTCTTTTCTCAATTTTATCCCATATTTTCTGGACAGTCCAGCATTTAAATTTTTGATTTTGCAATGGAACCGAAGGAATAATGCTCCTTGACCTGAATGTTGGCAATTCTATTTTTCTTATTGCATGTTACTAAAAAACTATTTATGTACCTATCCTACTGTTCCTACATGCCTGAATTTTCAGAAACAATTACAGATTTATGTTAAGATACATGGGAAATACTATTATTTACAGTTACAGTTAGAACTGTGGGAATTAAATACTGGAATGTAAGTATGTTGTCCAGAATGACCCCAGAAACTAGAAAAAAAACACTGAAGTAATAAAGACACAATGATTTATTTCATGTGATATCTCAGGACACCCCAGCGATTTTAAAGACTAAATTATAGTTATGGGAAAGAAAAGCCATAAGAAGACTCAAGTGTGTTATGACCTACTTAGAAAATATGTGTGTGTGTATATATATATATATGTATGTATATATATATGCTACCAAAAATCAAGCCTCAGACCTCATGAAAAGGAATCAAGTTCTAGTTGTGAAAAATATTTAGGTCGTATTCTAGGATGATATAGATCCACAGTTAAGTCAACTGTCTTTCCATGTATTTATGACAATTTATGCATATTTGTTTAACCACATTGAAAGAATAAATTTAACAAAACAATACAAGTTTGAAGGCAATCAGACAGAAAGGTGAAAAAACCCAATGTGGTGACTAAAAAAGCTTGAAGATAGTGCCCACTAGTATGCAGTGCCTAAAAGACCCCAAACATTTACTACCAAAATAAATCCAGGTGCAAGGCTTGTGATATTTTTAGAACCATTGAATACTCGGTCTACATTTGAAATTGACTTTTGGAGACTTTAAAAAAGTTACAATATATCAATGTGTTAGTGAAACACATTTTCAAAACACATATTTGCCCTTTTCTCCTAAAATATGAAGGTTCTTTGACCGTGACCTGATGATTTTATATTTTGATAAATGACGCAAAGTACTCGCATTGCAAAGGATTTTCACTGCCAGAAATCTGTGCAAAAGTGGTTCCAAAACATTTATTTTCCATCAGAGATGCAACAATACTAAAAAAGAAAATTAAATATATATATGATTTATCAAAGTAAGGGGACTAGGTTTCATAGGAATAAGCACAGAGGTTTGCGAAACTTCCAATAAATTGTGATAATATTGGGTACAAACACTTTGTGTTGGTATACATCAATGGTACACTGACCTCAGGATAAAAATTATTTTGTGCCAATATTACAATTGTCTACCGAATGTGAAATCATGAGTAGGAAGCAGAAAATGCAGATGCAAAATGTAATACCTTTCCCAAGTCTATTTTTGATTTTGCATATCCTGTTCCCCCAGTTTGTACACTGCAAATACCCTTATGTGAAGGTATATAGCTACTTCCTATGAACTTTCTTCTCTCCTTCTCGCATATTCCTTGCTTTCTCCCACAGTTCTTATTGCAAGGAAATCTCTCATTTATGTTTAGATACAGTTGGAGGCTGTTCTAGATATATCTATACCATTTTTCTCCCCTTGTCACCTTTTTTTTGTTAAAGGATCAGACCTCTGTAACCAACATGAGCATGAGGTACAGTTTTCTTGCTGCCCTGAATTTTGTTCAGGGACCAAAAAAAAAATAAAAGTAGAAGAACTAAAAAACATTGTTAAAAAGATTCTGTGACACTTGTTATTGTTTTCATTGGTAGAAGTCAGTTGGAGGACACTTAAGGAAAAAATAACATAAAGTGACTATATTTTCCCACTGTAGTTTTTTTTCTTTGTGATTCTCAGGATAAAGATTCTGAAGAAAGACATAGTTTGATATTTGCATACCTAAAAGATGCATGACTTCTATGACTTCTGAATGCTGAAAAAGAAGGGTGGGATCACTATTCCAAAAACACAGAAAAACCCTCCTTATTGAGTATTTGTGTAATGGATTGTCATCTAAGGGTTTATTTGAAGCTGCACAAAAGTCACATGTTGCTTGCTCTTCTCAGCAAGAATAGCAGCAAAATCAGCAAAGCAGGTAAATTCATATTTCTTTCAGTGCAAGGAGCTTAGTTACCTGAGATATCTAGTTTTTTTAGAATGGTGAACTTTGCCACCTATACTACTACAGATCTTTAAGTAAAATACCACTATAAGCACTGCTGCAGTAATGGCCAGACATGAGCGGGAATCTTAAAGCACTCACAGACTCTGAAGCAAAGTAGCAACACTGAAAAAAATCCTTCCATGCAGTGTGAAATAATGAATTGAAAAACATATCATTTGATTGTTTGCTTAGCTGCTGAATCCTGCTGAGGTCTCCTGTGTATGCAGTTCCCTCCCAAGAACAAAAAAACCCAAAAATTCTTTTATTTAAAGCTTTTTCCTCCTCTAGTGTTGCACTCTTTAATCATTTTGTTCAAAAGCTCACTCATTGACATCATCCTTTCCACACACATTATTTCTTCACCAGCCTTCTATGAGTCCTGTGTTTCTGTTAGTCTTTTTACACATAACTTTCCATTCATCCAACTGACACACCAGAAAAATTGGATAGCACTGATCATCAGGGTAGTTGTTTCCTTGGGGCTACAGCCTGAAAATTTGCTTGAAGGAATGCTGAGCTATTTGACATGTATTTGATCATGGACTCAAGGACAAAGATTTTCCAGCCTTAACATCCAAACTACATCCTGTTTGCAAGCAAACTGCACTTCATGGTATATCCTGTCGTGGTCAATCAAAATTGATAGTCCATCTCTGGTGTGGATATATTCACCTTCTGGAACTGCCACTTGATATATTCAGTTAGATTATATTCTTGCACAATATGCACATAATTGCATGGATAAGACTATCCAAATGGCACACAGATGACATTGAAACACCTCACATTGAAATCTGTTGTGTTTCAAAACACTGGTAAGGATGTCGTTTTCCTGAAACCTACTCCAGTTCATATATTACTCCATGTAAGTATCTTGACTCTGAGTACCCTCAAAATAGAGTGAATTCCACTGCCAGTAAAATCTCATGATGTATACAAAAATATATTGTGCATTTTTATTTCATCATTTATTGCATTATTAAAGGATACAGGCAGGATAATGATTCTTCTTCTAAACAAAGCCCAATGAAATATTTAAATACTTCTTCAGCTCAGACTGCCATTTTTAATCAATAAAAATTATTGCCTTGGAACAAATTTTAACTTTAAGATTACAGACAAATTGCTTATTAATCTATTATTCCTATGAAAAAAAATATGACTAACAAGAACATGTAGAAGAAACAAATATATCTGTCAAAGATGTTTGCTAAATTTCTGGAAAAATCTTTGTGGAAATACATTCTTCCACCTCTTTTGGATCATCATGAATTAATTTGTTTTCTTATCAAACTTAGACATTTTAACACAAGAAAAACTCTAAACCAAATCCAAATAAAAACCACACCCTCACCCCAAAAAAGCAACAAAATTATTTCCTCTTATTTGATTGGTAGCAAAAAGTTATTCAGCCTTTCCACTACACTGCAAGAGTTATCACATATTCCTCTGCAGACTTAACCTTTAAAGATGAAAAAAAATCTGTTCCTTCTTCACACCTTGTGTTTTAAAGTGTTAAAATTAGTGTCACACTTCTCTGGTGGAATCCCTGAAGCTTGTCTGCCTCTCACCTCCAAACCAGACAGTATTTCAGTAACTAACTCTTAACAGAGTTGGATCCCCTCTGTCTTTTATGGTAAATTACCTTTCAGTTTGAAATGTCTTGCAGCCACAAAACAATATTGAGTGAAATTAAATGGCTTGCTATATTACCTAGTCCTCTGCCTTTTTAGTTATTACTTATTTTATATATGTGGTTTATTTTGGGGTGGATGTAGCATTTTGAATATATCCTCTCTAAGTTCAGGGTTATTTTTTTGGTTTTAGCAAAATCTCTAGATTCATTAAAATAATTTCATTCAAATCACTTGGTATTCTGTTCCACAGTGTTTTCCATTAGTTCTTCTTTAGTGCAAGGACAAGTTTTCTAAGCACAGTGTCTATTCCATCAAGTTTTTCTGGTCCCATAACTTAGGAGTTGAAATGTTTAAGATAAGGACATAAGAGTATGCTAAGATGATGTCAGTGTCTTAAAAATTATCCAGTATGAGCTATCAAAGAGAGTCTTAAGTCACTAAACCTTGCTTAGCATAACTTAGCTCTCTTACATGGCCTTCCAAGGAAGGTCTATCTTCAATCAACATTTTAAACCTCCAGTGTATCCTGAAGTTAAAGTGGTCCTTTGTTACAGGTCACTGCCAAAGTAGAAGCTGCCAGTCCTCTACCTTACATAAGTCAGCCAGAATGCATTCATTTTCAGGGGGTGAATTCATATTCCTTTTTTAATGCATTTCTTCAATCCACAAAGAGTAATCTACCCAATCTGTGTGCTTTGAGAATGCCATGGAGGAAAAATAATTGGGGAAATACTTGACAAGATTTAGATATGAGATCCAAGGTTCCCGGCCACACTATATCTAATGTACTTGTGGGCATTTTGAGGGGAAGATCATCAAAACATTAAGAAGATTTAGTGTGTAACTTTGCTTCTTAAGAGGTCTGCATTCTGCAATGATCTGTTGACACACACATGTTCAGGTACCTACTGCCTGGGACACAAAGGCTGTTTATCTTGTGTAAGGTAACCAGCTAACATTATGGGTTCCTCTGACCAGTCTGTGACCACACCCATTAAACCAAATCTTGAACAAACCCTACCTGAAATCCAAACTTACAGGTGTTGAGTATGTGTCTTATCAAGTGAGTTGTCAGTACTCCCCTAAAGGAAGTGAAACACATTTGCAAGTTGCAATCCTTTCTAATTAGCTTTGAGTCTAAGCCTCTAACAAATATTTTGCCTTTTACTTGTGACTAAATTAATTCAATACCTTTTACAGATTTTTCTCAGCTGCTCAAAGGAAAGTTGATTATGATTCAGCAATGTTCCCTGGCACACAGGAGGGCCAACCAACGCTGATCAAGGGAGGCAATTTTCTGCTCTGATGCAGCCTCACCATGAATGTTGTGTGCAGTTTTGGGCACCACAATAAGAGAATGATCTAAGGCTATTAGGGAGTGTCCAAAGGAGGGAAACAAAGATGGTGAAGGGCCTTAAGGGGAAGCCAAATGAGGAGTGACTGAGGTCACTTGGTCTGTTCAGCCTGGAGGAGACTGAGAGGAGACCTCATTGCAGTTACAACATCCTCGTGAGGGGAAGAGGAGGGGCAGGCACTGATCTCTTCTCTTGGTGGACAGTGACAGGACCCAAGGGAATGGCCTGAAGCTGTGTCAGGGGAGGTTCAGGTTGGGTATTAGAAAATGGTTCTTCACCCAGGGGGTGGCGGGGCACTGGAACAGCCTCCCCAGGGAAGTGGTCACAGCACCAAGCCTGACAGAGCTCAAGAAGTGTTTGGACAATGCTCTCAGGCACATGGGGTGACTCTTGGAGGTGGTCCTGTGCAGGTCCGGGAGTTGCACTCAAGGGTTCTTGTAGGTCCCTTTCAACTCAGCATATTCTGTGATTTTATGGCTTACTATTATTAAAAACAGCCGTTCCAAAGCAGGGATGGAGGCTTGTTCTGTGTTTGAAAAAAAAAATAAATCAAGTGTCATCTTCTTTTATTCAAATACAAAATAATATCAGTGAAATTAAAGATCACTCTAAGTGTTCTTAGGTGAAGATCACTGACAGCCTGAAATATTTCTCCTTTTAGATGACAATATTCTTTGGTGAGTAAATCAAAACTTTCTGGTTTTAAATAAGAAAAATAAGAAGAAGAATAAAAAATCTCATCACTAGAATACTAGCAAAACTGTCAAACATCACAGACAACCAGTTTACAGAGAAAAGTCTATGCATCTTAGTCAGCATGGGAAACAAATTACACTCCCAACCCTCTGTACAGATTATTTTCCTTGCATCTTCAAAATTATGAAAAATATATATGAGACTGCAATGGATAGTAAATTCTATGTGATACTGTCCTTAGGCATATGTGGTCCTTCAATATAAGTAGTTACTCCCATATATTATGTCAAACTAAGAGCTTACTACACAGCAAAAAAAAGGAAGGAAAAGGATGCTGATGTAATTTGATAAACTATCACATTTTCTTTTTCCTAGAATGTCACCTTCAGTTTTGACTAGTACGTGTACAAGAACACTGTACTTTGGAAAAACATTATATAAATGCAAGGTCCTTTGTTTGCAATGTCCAAGTAAAATGAACTCTGAGCTTCTCATATAAGTTTTGGAAAGAAAATGCAACAGAGCTTATCATCAAAACAATAGTATTTAATACATAAAAAGTGCTGTAAAGTAGTGTTTGACATTCTCCAAGAGGGAGTAAAAAGAAAAGCTGTTAACCTGAAAGTCTGCTGACGGTGACACAGGAACTTCCCACTTTATTGCTGCTTCTTAAAGCTCACAAAGCACACGGAGTTATAACATAAAACACCTTTGAACTTCAATGCACACACAGATAGTTCCCCTCTTGCTCACCTCTAGCAATTTTTATTTAGAGATAGGATCTCAGTCTTTATGATGTTACACTTCAAAACAGTATGTCATTTAGCATCTTTAAACTTTCAGAAAAACAAACACTCAAGAGCTCACAGGAACTTGTGAAAAAGCAATCCAAAACTTCTGCACAAAGCGATTCAACTACTGGGACCAGTATTAAAAAAAAAAAGTAAATCAACTCTCAGGATCTCCATAAAACATTCACTGTGTACAAGCACTACTGCTTCATTTAATTCAATTCTGTCTTTGACTTCTCTTCAGCAGAAACAAAATTCCCCATTAAATCATTCAGTTAAACATTTTTCTGGATTTTTATGAAAGCATAACAAAACAATTCGTTCCTTCTCACTAATGCCATTAAAACATACAGTTATCTTCCACATATTCTCTTCACTGAATGTAACTAAACTTGAATAGCAGTCCTCTCTGTAGAGAATGCTATTGCTCTTGGAACCAACCTGCTGATGCTACATAAGTTACAACTCCTCTCTTTATAGGGTACCCCGATTTGATATTACCCCTTGAGATATTAGAAGATGCCCGAATGTAATCTATTAGATAATTTCATTATGGTGACTTTTTTTGTACACTGTCAGCAACTGTAGCTGAGCTGTACTATTTCTAGGCAATTTGAGGTCCACATATGAATTGTTGTTCTGTACTTTGCATGTAAGTAAAAAGTAACCTTAATAAAACTAATATCTTCTTTTTCCATCTCTTCCTTTGACCCAAATGCCCACATTATTTAGAAAGCATGTGGATCACAGGATGAAGAAGACATTATTAAGCAGCCATGAATAAATATGCATCTTCTTAGATGCTTCAAAACTCTCAAGATGCTCAGGTTTTGCCAATAAATTAAAGCTTTCTAAACTAATTTTTTTTCAAAATTGCTGTCAATATCAGTGGAAGAAGCAATGGCTTATGTTTACATGCAGGTGATGTCCACCTATTTGGGCTTTTTTTGCTTTCCACTATGTCAGACAATCAGAATTAAATATTGCCAAAGCAGCTGAGACAATGTAAATTTGATTTGCGAAATCACCTGTAAATGCAGAGGATTTAGCACAGGTAACAGAGCATCATGCACCCAAAGTGTGAAAGAGCTCTATGCAGTACGGTTTCCTCTGCCACTGTAGATCACCAGGGAAAACTAAGCACTGATAAAAACTGGGGCCTTTAGTGGATTTTTACTTTTTACTGTATAAAATCATTCACATTTTTCTTACTGTAGATGCTATGAAAAGTGATGTTCAATGTTCATACAGACTATTTCTAGAGATCCAGCATAATTGGATCTGGACGAGGATTTTATTTCCTGAAATCTTCCCAATATCTAGGTACGATAACAAAATTAAAACACAAAAAAAAAAAAAAAAAAATGAAATGTGTTTCTTGCAGTTGCAACGTTTCTATTTTGCCTTCCTTCCTTTTTATTCATGTCACTATGACATGAAAGAAACCTAACTCTGAATAACACTGCAGTAGGTTGCTCAGTAGGCTGCTATAGCAAAAGGAGAATTTCTCAATTGCTTTTTGCTTGCATCCAAGTAACCTTTATCTTGGTTTACTGTTTTGTATTTATTCCACAAGGGTACCACAAAGAGAAAAACTTCTAATATCAAAGCCAAAACATACACTCTAGTCCAACCTTTCATATAAAATTTTTGCAGGTGGTCACCTGTGTCCCTTTAACTACTGTGGAGTGAATTGGGGATATTTTCATTAAATATGTCCTGGTAAAAAGTGAAAGGAAAAAAACCCACACATGGATGAGAATGAAAGGAAAATAAACAAGACAATTTGCTTAATTCACTTTGTCATGTGACTATAGAAAATAGAAGCTTTTATTCATGGAAATGTTCACTTTATCTTTTACTGCTTCTGCCCTTTCTAATAGAATTAAGGACATTCATTTGAAATAATGCTTTCTATCAATAAACTTCCCAAATCAGGAAGGCCAAAGAAAAGCTGGGTCCTTTGGAGACACCCGATATATAGGAACCTCATCAAAGAAAAGATCACTGCAGAAAAGAATCAGAGAAAAATCAGTCACTTTCAATCTCATCATAAAAAATTATAAACTTTTTGCAGTAATGGAAGAATATTGGCAACTACTGGAGAATATATCCTATATAAGCCAGTGATAATGAGAGGAATTGGATTATCTGGAGAATAAGTGGCCTGCAAACCTATGGGGAATGCTTATTAATAAACCTCCATTACTTGTCCAGGTTCAGGGCTCAAGAGAACGTTTGGAAAAGACTGTTGATCCTTCCTATAATGAACACTTTTGCAACTTCAGAAATTCATTTATTGACCTGAGATTTCAGGTTCTCTCTATACAGAGCAGAAGTTTGCTTAAAGTTTTTGATATCATTATTTTTTCTCAATATTTTCTCATGGTATATTGAGCTCAAATCTGTTTATTACATAAAAATATGTATTTTAATATTGAACAATTATCAGTGTTATTTTTAATGACTTTGTCACTGGAATCTAATACGTAAAATTATACAAAACAGAAAGAAAGCAACAAGATACTTATTTAAAAAAAAAATCCCTGTGCTTATTTTCCCACAGATTTCTTCTGTAACTTTTTCCTCTCTGCTGTCAAACTTCATGAAGATAGCTTCACAAACCATACCACTGTCACATGTTGTCTCCATGAAATGAAATATTCTTTATGCTAGCTTATAAACAATTGATGTCTATGCGTTTTGACTTGATGACAAAAAACTTCAGTCCAACAACAGGGAACTGTAATCCTTAAAATTCACAACTGACTTCCTTAAATCAGTAATTTCCTTATAAGCTACCTGCATCAAAATATACTTGAAAAAACTTGTTATCCGTGTGTGAAATTAAAATGCTTTACACTTCTAAATTCTCAAGAGAGAACAGATTTAGCATTTGAGGCAAATCTTGTTTGTTTTCAGAAATGTTGATTCATTAGCTCTCTCGGTGTTCTGCTCAGGCACCCATAAGCCTACATATCAGACAAAAATAAAGATCAGGCAGATTTGGCAGTGTGCAATCATCAGAAATATAATTTCCAAAATACAGGATTTAATTTTTTATCTATTTATTTTAATTTTCAGGATGGGAAGTCTAGAGTGATCATTAATGAAAGTGAATGTGATCAATATATAGATCAATTAGTCAACATAACTGTACAGAAGAATAGTATTTGAATGTTGAAGAAACACCAGCCAAAAAACCTTTTCCAAAGTAATTTAAACAGTTTATGATAAATTCAAGGTGGAAAAGTATAAGCCAAAATGACCCTTCGAAAGTAATTTAAACTGGTTGTTTTCTTATAAGAAATTAAAGGTGGAGAAATATAATTACTGACTATACATTTTATACAAGGTTTTCTAGACATCATAGAGTATGTGGATTTTGGATAACTTCCCATAAATTGCATTAATGGTAGTATTCTGCCTGGTATCTAAATAGTGTGCATCACAGTTCCCTTCTTGTAATTACCTCAATGGCATGTTACCCAAAACTTTATAAAAGTCATGGTAGTGCCTTCTACACAAGGAGGAGAAAGCATAAAATTCCAAGATGTAAAGAAAGAATATTGCTCAACAAAATGTGGTTAGTTTCATTTCCAAGAGTCCTGTGTAACATGAAGCCAGATAGGCTTGTATGCTCCAATAGTTCTTGGCAAATATAGTGAAAGCTGATTTATCTGGCCAAAGTATACCAGGAAATTATAACCATTTTCTTCAGATTATAGCCTCATGAGTTCGTTAGCCCTGAATTTTCTTAAATTTGGGTTCAGAAGTTGAAAGAGTATCTCACAACAGCCAAGTTCCATTATGTTTAAGTCAAAGTACCTTTTGCATACTTCAAACTAAAAACTTTAGATCAGTATTAGTGTACTAAGAAAATGGACAGAGAGTCACTATAAAGATTTCTGAAGTACACAAAATGTTTTGAGGATGTTCCAGAGGGCCAAATGGCTCCAAGTGAATAGGCTACTCTGCTAACTCTAATTTGGCACTGGGAAGGCCAACCCAACTATATGGATTTCCCATATAAAATGTTTTAGAGCTAAAAATGTCACTTTGAAGATGTCTGGATATTTGTCTGGTGGGTTTTGAATTTCTGATCTCTGATGATTTCCATCAGGAGAAGCAGGGATTTTTGGTTAAGAAGAATTGAAACGTATTCATCAGAAAAAGCCTACAGTTTGCTGCGAAGTCTGTTCTCAGGTTTGTCTTTTGGTGTGAATTTGAAATTCAAGTTACTGTCAAAATGACCTCATGTTCTTACTTAGTAAAATCTTTTGTGCTAACAAAATATTTCCTCTGCTTTACTGTAGGTCCCTAAGGAAACTGTTTCACAGGATGCCACAGTATAACCATAAATACCAGGATGCTGTGCATAAATATACGGTGCTAAATGGATTAGCATTAGATCATGACTGTTCATTTCCTTTGGGCTTTATTATTTTAATGAAAATCTGTCCTGTCATGTAAATTTACCATATTCTTTGGCATCAAGAAGTTTGAGCTAACACGTTTGTTAAGAGTTTAGGGTCCAAAGGTCCAAAGCAAGATTCATAGGAAAGAATGACAGAGACAAGACAAATATCTCTAACCACAAAGAAGTCTTGGAATGCAAGCTGTACTATCAGAGATCTTTCTGGAGCACAGAAGAGTCCTCTGTGATGCACAGTTGCTGTGTTTGGGGCCAAAACACCTCTGTATCCCATTTTATAGCAGTGGTGAAAGAAGACTGAAGCAAGGAGCTGCACCAGTCATCTGTATCTTAACCACGTAAATGTTCAGATAATCTGTAACATTCCCCAAAATGTTAGTAGATGGTATCTGAGACCTTTAACATGCTGCCCATCAAAATAATTTTTCTAGTTATCACATATCCTCAAAATATGAATGTGCCTCCCCTGACCTCTGTGTTCTCTGCTTTCCAACTGCTTTGTGAATTCTATGGAGGCACATGGCATTATTCTTTAAATACAGTGAACAAGGGAACCAAGCACCTACTAGTGACCCCTAGTCTACTTTTAATGATCTCCATAGGCACAGTTGGGAATGTTTTGTTATCTGTGAGAGAGGTCAGAGTTAACTTGCTCACTAGGCCGAATTGAAAGACCAAAACATGTTTAGCAAAAAGCCAAGTTTCGTGGTAACAGAATTCTTACCCTAAAAAAAGCACAGTAGGATTATATATAACAATAAAGATCTTCACCTTCTTCAGTCTGTCAGCTAGCCTCTACTTCTCTCTCTTTCAGATCAAGTTGGAATCTTTCTCTAGCAACTTAAGAAATACCTTCCTGAACTGATTCTGTTGGATAAAATGGTCCTTGCCTTGCCCCTTTCCATCTTTTGTAAGAGAAAAAAAGGTCAGGGAACAAATCTGATACTTTTCCTGTATCTAGCAAGAATGTAGCTTTCTTCCTGGTGGGAACACTTTTGTCCTTGCTCTCCACCTGGCTATCAAGAGGCACCTCGGACTTTCAAAGAATTACATTTTTCCTCTCTCATCCACTGCTGTTATTGCATAACCTAGCACACTCCTGATTTTGATCTGCTTACCCGTTGCATTACTAACTCTACTTATCAGATGCATTGATAAAACACTCTATTTGACTTCCTGCATTATTTTTCTTTGCTCATCAAATGAAGAGAAATCATGAAACTGTACCCACTGAAACCGGACTAAGATAATAGCTATTACTTCCAGGTGCAACTCTTCCCTTCATAGATTTCTTTGTTGCAGAAAATTGAAGCAAAAAACCCCACACCTAAACCTCAAATTCTGTTTGATAGAAATGGAAGATACACTAAAAATGTACATATAAGTGTTTCAACTTTTTCCTCTGCCAGAAAGAACTAGTATGTGGTATTAAGTTAACATACTACATATTTAAAACCAAAAAAATAAAATCAAAAGAATGCAGCTCAACAACAAGGAATGTATAAGTGCTGTCCTGGCACTAATTTTCAAAAAGTATTCATAATGATTATTACTGTCTACAGTAGCAAAACACTGCATGCTAACAGTCAAGTTTTGGGCTGCCAGCTATACATCCTGCTTCATAATATAAATTCTCCCTATCTCCAAATACAAGAATAACTAAAGTTAAAAATATCAAAGGAATTATAGGTTTATTATCAAAATTTATAATTAATATATTTTATCAGCAGTGAAAGCTGGTGAAGCAAAGAAATCTCAGGGGTTTTTTTAAAGTTATGATACTTAGCATATCCAGAATAGTCAGAGGTATGAAAATTTTTACAACAAATATTAAACTACAAATCAATTTGGAAGATTAATTTAAGAACATTTAATTTTGTCTGTCAATTTTACCCAAGTTATTCTCTGCAATATCAGCCTCTGGTCATTATTAGAGATATGGGATTAGAACAGGCTTCTAGTCTGTCCAACCCTGGCACTAGTTAAGTTCTTCTGACTCATTGACTCAAAGATGGTATAGGATTCAAAAGAACTAATTGAAAGAGCCTTTCAAACCACTTGGTCAAGTTAATTTTTACAAAGTTGTGTGGACTATTCCTCTTTCACTTTAATCTATAATGACATTGGTTTACTTACATCTTCAAAGCCTATGTTTGCTTTCCTTTTTTTCACTCTTTTCAAGGGCTTTCTTCTTTTAAGACATATGAAGTTATATGAAGTTCTGTCAATGTATCAAACACAGTAAATCGATGCAGAAAAATGTGTTTGAGCATTAGTTCTCTCCAGTCTACATTGTTTATAAGGAAAGACAGCTCATATATTGCTCATTATTAATATCCTAGAGAGCTGAATGGCAGAGAAGGCAACTTTCTACTCACAGAAACCTTTTATCTAGACTCAGCTGAAAGTTAATATACTATAGTCTCAGTTAATAGATGATCAAAGACATAACCTAGTGTGAGGACTAAAGAGATCTCTGCTGTGACCATCTTCATATATTCTGCACAGCGAGGTATTAATGCAAGCAAAGACAAGTCCAAAAAGCCAATATTGATTTTAAAAATGAAACCATCTTTTCATCTAAAATAGGTGAATATGATGAAATGTCACCATGCACTTGAAAAACAACAATGAAAAGATAGCAGCAGGAAATTAATTAGTTTAGAGAAAAAGTGAGATTTATTACATCAGGTTTTCATTTTGGAAGCCATTCCTAGTCAGCAAAAGACTTTAAAGTATGTTTAACTGGAAACATATTAATAAGTTCCATGAACTTTGATGTGGTATAACACATTCTTAAATTTTAATATTAAAGCAGTGATTAATGCCTAATGTTGTTCTTTCTAAACTCAATAGCATTTGCCATGAACTTGAAAAGACGAATTACAAGGCTTGATTCATTCTCATAATTTCCCTTATAAATCTAGTGTGTGCCTACTGTTTATGTTTAGTCTTATTCTGCTTTTATTTTTGTTATTTGAATAGGAAAATAAATTATTATTGCAATATTTTGCTGTCCTAGTTTACTTCTAGACATTAAGTTTTAAAAATAAGGCCTGACAAGTATATGATCTTGAGTATGGAATGCTGGCTTGCTAGATGATCCATCTTTTTAAATAAAAGCCTGGAAGATTTTTCATTCTAATAATTATTTCCTCCTTTATGTTCTTTATAAAAATTCCTGACCGATTTACTCATGAAATGGGAGGGAGAGTGTGGGTCTGAATAAACCAGACTATCAAATGCTTATGTTTTATGCACATATCAAGGACAGAAATTCAAATATGTATATTTTAGGGGAACTACACTCTGGAAAAAAGTATTGTAGAGAAATACTCCCATGTATGGAAAGAAAGGAAGCCAGATTGGAATATCAAGGGGATGCTGCTATGGAGAAGTTAACATGAGATGGTTCCATTGTGGAGAGCTTTAAAAGTAGCACTGATGCTGTGAGCGTTCTTATGTCACACAAATGAGACAATGAGGCAACGAATTCTTCACTGTGACATGCTGCTTTTCTTTACTGAAGAAGATGAGCAAATGGACAGACAACTGTTCCAAAGGAACCACTGTACTGGAAATACATACAAATCTTAATCTCCTTTTCATTGACTTGGTCACAAAATAATCTCCTAAGTATATGTCTGTCAAAAGTTTATATTCTAAAGGGTTTAGGTCTCCCAGTCATATTCAGCTGACTAATAAAAATGTTCTAGAACATGTAGATCCTCTTAAATTTTTATTCATGTTTACATAGATTAAATGTGTATGTGTGCGCATATATAATGTAAAATTTTTGTAGGTTGTGGGTTATGTTGTAATATAACACTATGAAGGATGATATTAATCAAATGGGAAAATGAAACTGTAGTGGTACTTCTATCCATGAATACATGTGTAATGGCATTTCAACCTCAATATGCAGTAATGATAGATGTAATACACTAAGCAAACAAGCATAACTAATACTAGTTGAATATACCTAAGAACATTGCTACAAAATAGACAACTAAATCTAGGTCACCTTTGCTTTTAAAAGCTAGAGGAGATCAGATTGGTAGTAATATCCTTTTTTTAATCAATCACCCTTTGTTCCTTGAAATTCTCGGTGATGTGGCGAGGTTCCAGAAAAGTGTAAAAGTTGCTAGAATTTTCCCAGTGAAAAGCTGTGTGAACAATTTGCACGTATATATTTGAATTCTTTTCTTCACAAGACAGTACAGTTGCTAGACACTGCCAGGGGAAATTTGTGTACAGAACATGTTTATGTTTTGTACACCAGGCTGCTTACAGTCCTAAAACAGAACACCAGTCGATTTTTCTGCTTTGATTGGAGATATGCAGGTTAAAATAATGAAGTTGGTAAAATTATAACTGATCTGACTTCTGTTCCATATATGTTGATTGAGACTTCCTAGGCTGCACTTCTAACAGAATTCACATAATTTGGAGACTCCGGTAAATGCTGTAATAATTCCACTATATAATAAGGCACATTAAATCTATAATATACTCTTTTACCAGTCCAAGAAAAGCTTATAATTTTGCACAGTTACTCTGTTTGACTTGTTTTATAATAAAGATGCATAGACAGAGGTCTGTCCCAGATTTAAATGGTGCAGCTTAAGAAGAAGGGAGTCCATCTGTTACTGTTGACCTGGAGAAAGCCCAAATAGTTAAATTTTATATTGAAATGAATGGAGATGATTCACATAATTGGTTACTGCAGGTAAGTTGCTGAGAAAGAAGTCCTCATTTTAAGTTATTAGAGTTATTACTGAAACTGTTGTCTCCACCACATTTTGAATTTCAATGATTACACATTGACATTTTTTAATCCTCTTTCGTGTAAGAGAAACAAAATGGACAGGTTCTGTTCCTATACACATATATGTGAATATGCTGCCTGATTTTCTCATTAAACTCATGTTCATAAATCCCTACTGATTGCACCGCCAGACAATATTTTTCTGGATCAGAAATATCAGCAATGTAAGTCTTGAAACAGTTTTTTCATGTAATTTCCTAAGGTAACATATTGATAATTTTTTCAGGAGAGTTAGTACCTGCATCCGTCATATTCTGCCGGTGGAAATCAGAAAAGCACTAGGAAGTTTATCTAATAAAAGAACTTACTTCAAGCCAAGTTATAACAGCTACGGTTCTTAATCTTTTACTGCAATATTTCAATGTAGTTTTCATGTTTTGCATGAAAGTTACAGACTAAAAGACCTCTTCTGTTAATGAATCTTTGAGAAAATAGCTGATTAACTACATTAACAGAAATATTCTGAGGGCCTTCCCTTTCCTCTGCCATGACCCATACCATAGCTTATGTAAATGTGATTTACTATAGAAGTCACAATACTGTCAAACCCAAGGCAAGGAAAACAACTATTTATCATATTCCTTTAAAAACAAGTGTTGTCCTAGATATACTACCAGTTTTTTAATATAATTCTGAATGAGTGATTTACATGAGAACAGCATGTGTGAAATTAGAATTGTAGCTCTTCATTTAAGACTGTTTTCTCTAAAAAAATCACCTGAAATTACCCTTATTTCCCACTATATAACCACCATTTTGAGAAAATTGAATAAAAAGTTTCTGCCTAGCATTAATGATACAATGAAACCACTGGATATTTAATATTTTGTGCTGCCTTTACATCTTTCTAGGTATTTTAGTGTTTTCAGACTTCTCCATGTATTTTGGACCTACTTTTCTGTTGGCTTTGGACCCAAGCAAATTAGAAGCAAACCATGATATCTCTGAAGGTTTGTACTTTATAATCTACTCTCCACTCTGAAAGTGATTGAAAAAATGAAAAGAATGATGCTGAAGTTATCAGAATTTAATGAAGACTGCATCTGTGTTGTCTTGTGCAGAATTTCTTTTTTATTCCCCTCATTTTCCTCCTCCTTTGCCCTAAAGTATGATTCTGACTAAGTGTGACTGTTTTCTCTTTGTGCATACGAGAACAAAGAAATGTCAGTGTGTGGCTGCACAACAGAGGTATCATAAAGTGAAAAAAATCCCTTAAATAGCGTCATAATAATGAACTAATTATTTGGATTTAAGCAGAATAAAAATATTGCATGACTATGTGCCAATACTGAAATGCTCAAATTATGGAAAATAGGGACAACTAGAAATCAAAATATTTGCCTAGATGAGAGCTTGAGGCATAAACCACATATCCCCCTTGACGAAGCAGTACTAGGAATCCCTAGGTGATTACCAGGAATTTTTAGCTAGTCTTTAAGCGAAAATTCTAATTATAAAATTTCAACAACAACCGTAGATCATTTAGTTCAGTGCTTAGGAGTATTTTCCTAGTGTCCAGTCTGAATCTCTCTACATGAATGTGAAATTATAATTTCATTTCCTTCCTATTCTGAATGAAAAAGAAAAACAGCTTTTGCCTTCTCTATAAAGACTGTTAGCACATCTCTTCCCAGTTTTCTAGACTAATATACCTACAGAAAATTACAGAGTAATTTTGCACTTATTTCAGCGATAACTTGGAGAATCTGCCTTTTTCAAGTATGAAGCAAAAATCTTAGAGAATCTCTGAATTTAAATCCAAGCATAAGCATAAAAGACACATATTTGGAAAAATCCCAGTATTGTGCATGAAATTAAACAAAAGCCTAAATGTTTTTATTACATAAACTGTACGATGATAAATATGGGGGGAGGGGGGGTAGAGACTGAATAAATAAAAGAAATTTGTTGTTTAAATGAAATGAACAATCAGCATTAACAGGGTAAAAGGAAGTTCACCTTTTTTGCCATCTGCACACTGATGAAGATTACTGTATCTCTGAATGTATTTTCACTGCCTATGAAACACATATTTACTTTAACACCATATGTAGTGTCGAACTGTAGTGCAAGTGGGGGACAAGAAGACAAGTAGTACAAGCAGTTATACAGGAACGGCTCAGGGGTTATATCAGTAAGTGTTTTATTTTCTAGAAAGTTAAAGTGCTTTAGATCCTCTCAGTTCTTTCAGTTCTTTTATTTTATTTTATTTTTTTTTTTAATAATTTTAATTTATGCTGACTTTGGGCAGGTACTGGACTGGTCTTAGAGCAAAGAACTTTTATAGACTGCTATTGCTCAGTCCTAGTCTTGCAGTACAACTTCCTAACTACTATGCATCATATTAAACACATGCATCTACCTCCATTTTTAATAACTATACATGTAAGTATCAGTCTTACTGAAAAACCTCCACATAATTGTTTGACAGGTTGTCTGTTTTTTTTTCTTACTATAAGACCACCTCATTCACCCCAGTGTTAATCAGGAGATCCCTGAAGTGAGCTACCTTAAATTAACAGATCCTTTATTTTGTCTTTTTTCTCTCATAAAATAAAACCTTTTAAAAATCACATATCAAAATTTCTTTTTAAAAGTTCTTGAAGCAAAACATTAGAATAGACAACTTTTAATGCTACAAAATATTCTTCCAATGTAATAGCCAAATTAGGAGCTTAACTTGAAAAATTTGGTTTTAAAATGCCTTAAAAGACTATTTACTGCTTAAGCTCTGCTGTCACATTGCTATTGAAAAATGATATTGCTAAATAATAGGCATTGATATATTTTTATAAAATACTCTGCTAATACTCAATTATGAGATCTTGTAATATTATGAACCAATAGTTTTGCAGTCATGAAAAAAAAGAAGAAATTGTTCTGGCACATACTGAGTGTTGACAAATACTGCCTCTCTTTGAAAGGGTGATCATAAAATTACTATTCACTGACATTATTTTAGCTGATGTTCAAAAGCCCGTAGTAAAAGGTGGACTTCATCTCTTTTAAACCTTAAATCCAAGCATGTTACATGTGTATTAGAATAAACACATACTAAATAAAAATTTCTATTTTAAACTATGCATTAAGTTGCTAGGAGTTAAATGAATTTGAATAACTTGGAGGTAATTTAACTCGCAAGTTGCAAGAGATATTGAGTCATTTGACTTGTCTACATTATCAGGGTACATCTGACTACCTCAAAATAATTTGAAAGTCCTCCACATGACTGTAGATGCTGGTCATTTAGAGAAGACTCTACTGTACTTTCATAAGTCTCATTAAAGGAATTTCACTGAAGTATCCATGTAATGATAAAAGTACTTCCTGTTTTCTAGACACCTGATAAATAAATATATTTCCTTGTAATATGAAGTCAAATTTAGTGATGAAAATTAAGTTAGAATTGACTATTGTTTTGCATTATCAACATAATTTCAAGATTATTGAGAGCATAGGGTGGAGTTATACTGACATGTGACAGATGAGGTGGAAATACAAGTGTGAGAGCCATTGAACACCATGAATTTTTATAATATATCATCATTATGAAAACACCTGTGCTGAAGGACATTGTGCTGATACACAGAAAATATCTCTTCTGTGGTTGATAAAACACTCATTTTTCCCTGCAATGGTTAGAAAAGAGGACAATACTGTCAGCCAGATAGAGTATTTGTAGACAAAGTTAAAAGCGTTCTCTACTGATAAAACATCACAGATTTTCTAGCAGAAATGAGACTGGAGGAAATCTTCCCTGTCTTTCAAGTCATTGAACTGAAAAAGATCCACTTCAGCAACTATTTTTGAATGACTCTGCAGTTCTGATCTTCTGCCTGTCTGAGAGATGAAAGGACTGAAGGTATCAAAAAAATTTATTAATGAAGTACATCCTCAGAAAATTTTCAGATGATACAAAGCTGCTAAGGTTGATACACCACATGGTTATGCTGCCATTTGGAAAGACCTCAACAGCCTGGAGAGATGACTAGCAGGAGCTCCATAAAGGTTAACAAAGGGGAATTTGAATCCTTGCATGAGGGTCCATTGTCCTGCTTGGGTTCAATAATGAATTTTTGCGGACTTAAACAAACATTGTATGCAATTGGACATTTTGAGCCCTCTGTGTTGAAAAGAAGTCTGCCAAGTGCTCTACTTTCTCCAAAGTACCCTTTACAAAAAGATCACAAACTAAGAAACAGGGAAGAAAACTAGAGACAGCAACATAAATAAACATGAACGTTCTTCAAAGCTTTTTATAGCTGAGTGTTCTAAACTGTTCCTTTTTTGGGTACTGTACTGATCAAGAAATGACATACCTTCTTGGATTTTCAGATACTTGTAGCATAGTATCTGCAGAAAGCACTGTAGTGAAGATCGTCTATTTTCCCACACTGTCATTGCTGGATATGATTATGTGTTAAGTTAAATATTTTCCTTTAGACTAAAAAAGTTGTGCTGTTGCTTCAGAGATGGCATTTCATTTATCAGTCATCAGTAAAAATGACATACACCTTACTTAGGACATTTTCAGCAAAAAATTTCCAAAAATAATTTCTTTTACAGGGTGTGAAGTTGATAAAGATCACCCTTTCTTGGATATCAGAATTTTACAGACCTGTAACAAATTACTCCCAGCTATAGTACAGAAAGAACAGTGGGCCAGTTGCTGTTCTATTTTGTATACCCACTATATTTAGCTTTGATTGATGGACTGATCAGGACAACATCAAAGTGTTACAGCTATAAGGACAACAGAACAAAAATCTGGAAACAATTTTATATTTCACCACTGAGAGTGCTTAGTTATTAAGGATGACTGCAAAATAAGACTGATGAGAATTAAAAGACTGCCTAGCTTAGCACTACATATATATGTTGAAAGGAGGAGGGTAACTGTATATGAGCTCAAAATATTATGTGTACTTATCAAAAATATTAAATGGTTATAAAGCTCTACAATCTAGAATTCAAATGACCAAGATTAACATGGACACAGATGACTGTAAATATCCACAAGAGTCTAGTACTCAATTTGACAGTGACAGACTTTTTACTGTTTCAGACATTGCATAGAGTGGCATTATTTCTGTGAACAAGTACGTCACAATTTTGTTTCTTTTTGTCTGAGATATAGTCCTACCATAATGACAGGTACTTCAATTATTTTTTTTTCGTTTAATTTGTTATGAAGAGGCAATTGCTTTTCATGGGGTTTTTATGATGCTGATTGTTGAAGAATCCAATATTTCTCAAACTTGCCACTGGTTTATGAGACAGCTATCTAAAATTATCCCACACTCAAATCAAAGCACAGATGTATTGAGGTTGTTTGTCAAATAGAATCGTGGTCCTAATGTGAGACACGCAGGATGTAATTTTTAAAATACTTAGTTCTTCTGCTGTTCATAGCACTGCTTTCATTTTTGCAACATAGGGAAGGGGAAGGGTATGCTTTGCGAATATTTCAGATGTGCTCAGTGTCACATAAGCACTTCAATCAGAGGCAGCAATGAATTCCAGTTTCCTGCCAGGAACCAGTAGGAAAAGGAGAAGCTGACCCTGTTCAGCTTGTTCAATAGTTTCATGGACCAGAATACACAACTACACCTGGCAAGTTAGTGAGGTGTGTTTGACTCCTTTTAAATTGAGCCTAGGAAACAGGTCTTTCCCAGCTTAGTGCTCTAATGACTGCACATTTGACAAAGGCTTGATTCTGGACTGCAGGAGCCTGTATTTTGATTGAACAGAGATGTTACTCTGAGTCAAAAGTTCGTCCTTCAGTGTGTGGCAGTAGGCTAGATAGCTAGACAGCTGTGGAGTTACCATGGATTTCTGAGTATTCTTCTGATACGTAGAGCTCCATTGATTCATTATAAATTACTATTTTTGGGCACTTTCTTCCCAATTTGACTGTTTAGGAAAATTGTTCTCTTTCCTTCACTAGCATAAGATATTGTGCCACATGACTTGTAAATGCCAGCAGATTCATTCTGTAATTTTGTGTAAGCTCTGAAATCACCATTCTGCTAAACCAGAATCTATTGCTTTCAACAAACACACAAACAAAAAACATCATACTTTTTAAAATTCTGGTCAGGACTGATCTTATTTTTAAAAGCAAGAATTGTCAAGCTAACTATATTTGGTGTAATCTCTCTTGCCCAAAGCATGCTGATTGATAGTTCCCTGATTGTGATTTTTACAATTTAAACACCTCATTCACTCAGAATAGGTTTACAGGCATAAGTTAAATTACATTTTTTCCTGTGGCAGAGATCCAGCATATTTTACAACTGATTCACAATAAAAGCTCAGAACACATCTCATCCACATGCCACATTTCACACAGTGTTTACCTCATTAGTGCCAGTGGAGAAAGCCCAAGAGCCGAGGAATTTTCAATATACTATATTTCAATAACTTTACACAAACAAATTTTTGACTAGTATAACATGTAGAATTAATGCATGTTGATAGCCAAAATATATCATTAATGCTTTCCTAACTGTTCTATCCTTATTATCCTAATGAGCTAACTCCTAGGTTACTGAATTTCCTTGCCATCACACAAGCAACTCTAGCATCACAGATTTATATGACTGTAGCATGACAAGCTGATTCTGCTGATAGGAAGGGGGAAGAAAGATTAATCATGTACCAAAATATGTTGAAGGAACCATTCCCACTTCGTATGAAGGTTATTTGAAAAATAGAACTTGAATATCTTGGCTGAGTCAACCCTCTTGTTTTCAGTTTGTATTTGTAAAAGTCAAGCCCAGCTCTGCTAAACACATGCTCTGCTTCTACTGACTTCAATGTTCAGCATTTTTTCAGGATTAAAAAACAAGGTAACAGAATTAAGTATTAAATCCAACACGAAGTTTCCTGCTTTGGTTCTTCTTTCTCTTTTTTTAATTTTTCTTTATCTTTTTCTAGTTTAAGCTTTCAGCAAGTATTAAAGTCTTCTTGAATCGATTACTCATGTCATATGTGTGTGTGTGTATATATATACATATATACAGACTTCCTAAATATGCATAGATAATTCCTTGGTAAACAATACCCTGAAATTGCCCTAGCTGAGGAGACCAAGTAAGAATATAAGCCACTTCTGATTTAGACAATTATTTAAACAGACATTAAGGCAAAGTAAAAAATACTTTTCATTGTAAAGGACTGTAATACCTAAAGTCATGTCTACTCTGATATTCTCAAACAAATTTCTCTTCACAGCTTTTTCAATCTTGTCAGCTGAATGAAATAAGCATTTGTCTCCAGCTAATTGACAATACTGCCCATAGGAACTGGGCAAAATTTTTAAGAAAAAAAGAAATATGGATTTTTTTTGTGTGTGTGTGACACAATTTATTCGTGTAGATATACTAAAAATCTGTCATACAGGATAATACTTCCAGAACATTACCTTTTACAGATGATCAAGTTTCCTTAGGTCTGTGATTTCATTACTGATGAATTTGAAAACATAAACATTGAGCGCACCAATGCAAAAAATGCATGGTTTCTTTTTCATTTAAACTGCAAATTATTGCTAATCATATATCTTTTATTTTTTTAGATAACTTGCTTATAATACATAGAGTCACTTCATGGTACACAATAAAAGTGTGTTTGGGTGGCCTCTGGTTTAGATGCAACGTCAGTAAAAGAAAGGAAATGGAAAAAAACCATACAGTCCTCTCCAGAACAGTGGATGTCAGCCATGGATAAATTAAAAGGATTGTACATTCCTCTGAGAAAAATTAATGAACAGAGCAGAGCATTTAGGACTGTTTTACATGAAATCATACCTGAATAATCACATCTAGACAACAACACTGGAAACACGTCTCAGAGCTTATAAAATCATCAGAGAAAAATGTTTCTTTAAGCTTTTTTTATCATAGAGGTGACCCAGAATTCCTGTGTCTGTTTTAGTCCTTTTCACTTCTTATTTTCTAGTTTCAATATTTTCCAAACACCCTTACTTTTTTCACCCCATAAAATTTACAAGGAAATTAGAAACATTTGAATATGACTCTAGTTTGTTAAGCAAGCCTTTGAATTTGCATCTTCAAAGGATAAATTTTCAAATAAGGAATGCTGACGATATTTAGTTTCATCAGACTTATGTTTCACATCAAAATTGAATTATGGAGGGCAGGGGCAAAAGTTCTCCCATGAGCAAACAAGGTATTTTCAGAAAAGTTCATTCCATCTTCTTTAGGAATACTTATTGTACCCACCGTGAAACTTCACAGGTCGCTGGGTTGAGACAAGCTATGAAGTCCTGAATTATGTTCACATAAAGCATTGTGCAGAATAAATGCAGAAAGACTTTTTCTCAATACCTGTCTCAATACAATATAAAACAGGCATATACTTTGTAGCTCATGTACTGAGTTTCTACTAACACTAATTCCAGGCTAAAGGAATGTAAGTAACTCTTTGTGCTGTTCTCTGAAATACTCAAAGTCACTATTTGGCTACAGAATGGCATGCTTATATAAGTAGTATTGAAATAATGAAATTAGTAGTAACTCATTGCATTAAGACCAATTTAAGAACTTAAATAATATACCTTCTGTTATAGACTTCTGAAAAGATATTTTTCAAGGCAGTAATTTTCATAATAATATACAAAATACTGAAATAACTATGACTCCTTAGATAAGTCAGACATCACTTCTATTTCAATTTTTATTGAAATTTATAGAAGTAATTTCTAGTGTCACTTAAATATCAATTATTTTTAAGGACATGTAAAGTGTTATCATCTTTTTTCAGTGTTTCTTATAAGAACAGCAGCCAAGGAACAGTTATTCAGACAATTATAAAAAGAAAACAGTTTAGATTAAAAACCAAAAATCTTTAAAATGAAACAGACTGTTTGTGCTTTTCAGGGAAGTGCTAAACTGTATTTTCAAAATGTATCCTGTCTGCAAAGCTCTTAAGATAGTATGTCATATGGATCTGACTTCACATAATTAATTGCACAGAACTAAGGAACTTTTAGGGGAGAGTTAAAAATGTCAGCTACATTCTTGTGAAGTGGTCTTTGCTGTATTGACTGTAGCATTTAATTACATAAAATTGCTGCTAAAAATCTGACTATGTTTTTTCTAACAAAAGTTGCAACTCATCAGAATAAATCAACCCTGAGAAGCTTTCTTTTCTCTTTTTGTTCAGATCTTTCTCTTCCTCTAGCTTATATTGCTAATACCTTATACTCTTTTACTTCAAATGTAGGATACTTCAGCAGTCCTTAAAAATGCAATGTGACAAAGAAAATAATGTAAAGAATTTTCCCAATATCCTATCCCAAACAGCATAGATGTGGAAATAATCCTAGAAAATGTCATAAAAATTATTCAATTTTTTTTTCCTCCCCCACCTTATGAAATCTTTCTGCTTTCTAGAAGTAAAAATTATGACAGTGTTTTCCTTTTGTAGAATCCATTTTAAGCCCATAAATTTAACTTACTGCCTTCCTTCTTCCTGATATATTTCTCTGGATATTGAAGCTAATTCAAAAGGAAAGTATCCTTGCTTCAGAATCTTCATTGTTGCTAACACAGGTGCTATGAAGGCAAAACAACATTAAAAATTGAGAATAAATTTACCGTGCCTGTTGCATCTCTAACACCCTTTTTTTTTTTACAGAGGGGAGGGGACTTCTGTGGAAGTCCTGCAAGACATTATATTCCAATTTCCTAAAGGTCACACCCAAGTGTGGTAACAGAAGTAGCTCCTATCACTGTCATTCCATTGAAGATCTGATATTTGGAATTCTTTTAACTACCCATCTCTTTAACACTCCTTGTAGAAACTAATTATGTCATGAAAAAAGCTGTTGCAAAAACTGTCTGTATCTGGACTTAAATGGTAGCATGATGCCATATACATTACATTCTATTTTACAACCCTCAGGTCTATGAGTATCCACTCTCCGTCCTGGAGATGGGAGGAAAAACTTACCTGGATTGGGAAATTTTTGCAGCCTTCTAGAAGGAGTGCAGCCAACAAATGATTAAATGTTCTGATCTTTGTGAATTTTCCCACTGCAGCAGCACTTAGGGATGTAGATGAACTGCAAGAAAGCACAACTCACAGAGAAGGCTAATAAAGAAAGGTGATGGTGAAAGCAAAATAAAGTTAGATTTCAGAATAGTGTTTCTAACCTTGCAATACCTGAAAATCTTAGACATGTAGGAAGTTGACACTGATGCCTTAGTAAATAAAATGCTAGTAATTCCACTGATAGAAGAAAATGGCATTAATATCACTATGCAAGGCTTTAAATAATGTCTAGGTTCACACCAGTTTTCAAAAAAAAAAAAATTCTTTCAAAAATGTCATAAATGCCTATTAAACATGGAAATATTAAAAAAATCGTTGTTTAAAAACTCAGTGTTAATGGTCACACGAGTCAACTTTGCATATTTGAAGATATGGAAGTATTCAAAGGAAGGGCAGGGTGAAATAAAGCAATGAAATGTGAATGTAAATGATGAAATTTTTATAAGAAAAATTGATTCTTATGTGTTTGGGGTTTTGCAGAATCAGGAATTAGAGAAGGATGTTGTTATGATCAATAAAACTTTAGAAAGCTTTTTATATCAACACTTTATTAAAGTCCAGGATCCTCATGTGGGTTTTGTTGATATCATTACTCTTTGGAGAGTTATGAGGTAGGTGACAATGCAATCTCACTCTACCAAAGCTCTGCTGCCTTTTCTATGGGACTGATGAATGAAATATTCATATGCTATAATTGTCTTCTTAGATAAAGTCCAAGAGCATTTCAATAAATCACATAATAAACAAATTATCCTGGAATATTTGTGAGCCTTCCATAGAATAGATGTTCGCACAGGAAGAAGAGCAGCAGTAAGTTTCCAGTCTGGCAATTGATCCACATTATTTTTGCTATCTTAATGGTGCAGGTTATAGTTGAAACTTAATTCTATGTGAGCATCATTTTAGGATGCGGTATGTTATTATTAAAATAAATCAAGCGTTCAACAAATAAAAGGAATATATAGTTATAAAATAATGAGTTGATAGCTGTGTATTAAGCTGTACATTAAAACTGGAGTGTATTAGTACTCCAAACTTACCCCTTTGTATATTGAATACAGTAAAAAACGCCAAAAAACACATGAATTATAGAAAGAACTCAATCATAATTGGCCTGCTCATTTTTGAAAGCTGTACAGGCTTGACAGATTTGTTCTCCAGTCCCAACTGCCAACTGTATGGAAAAGTTTTAGCTGTTGGCTTTGCCTCAGGAAAAATAATTTAACAGATAAGTCTTTCTGAAAATTCATACTTTTCAGTTACCATGGACTATATATTTTCATTGTCATATAGACAAGATCAAAACAAGATTCAGACATTAATGGTTAAAATTTATTTTAAAAGTTATTTTCAAGCAGTAAATGAGCAGGAAGTTCTTAAAGTCCTAGCTAGAGGTCCTGAAATGATTGCAGTGTGATTTTGTTAAAGAGAAATAAACACTGGCATCCAGCTACACAGACTTAGTATGAGTCTTAAGTAGAAAATTCTACAGTGAGTTTCTGGAAAGTTCTAATTAATTGTAATGAAACAATCAATTTTGTAATTTCCTTACATTTTGCATCTATTTATTAAATTGAAAACAAGGATTACCTTTCCATTGAGGACCATTTTCTTCTTGAAGTAATCCAGCTTCACTGGTGTTTGCCCAAATGACTACTTCATATAAGGAAAATATAAATTGGTACAGCCACATAGCGAGATGTTCTCAATAATTTCCTACAAAGATGTTATCCTTTTAAATTTTTTTGCGTTTTCCTGAAATATCTGCATCATTTCCTGCCCTATACTTAACTCTAAGTCATATGAGTATGCCTACTAAGTCGCACAAATTTTTTCAGAAAAAGTAATTTTAAATAAAAAAAGCATTCAATATTATTCTTCCTGAAAATAGTTTAAAAAGGAAAAATCAAAATTAAAAGCCAAGCCGTGTGTCTGTGATTTCATTTTTTCATAATTGTAGATTTTGTATGAGGCCAGTTTCCTTTGTTAAAAGCCTCAAGGCCACTGTTATGTGCATCTTGAAAAATGTTTTTCCATGTTACCTATCAACCACTTCACATTTCTATGATAAGCACACCAGGACATTCTGAGACTTGCTTCTTTTTACATTCATCCTATCATAATTTCTTCCCCTTAATTTCTTACCCCTCACTATGTGTTTAGATACGAGTCCACTCACATACAGAAAGTCTTTTTCAATCGGTACAACAAGTCTCATGGAGTCAGCATGACTAGCTGAAACCACTAGAAAAAAAATAGTGCATGCAACAAATGATCTTGCTGGTCAGCTGGTTGCTTTTTCATTTGATAGAAAGTTATCTCCAAATTTTAGGGGGTTTTGTTTTTTCGTTAACCAATTCCTTTTTAGGTTATCTAACTGGTTTTTTTAATTTGCTATATTTTAATTAAAGAATTTTTTTTAAATTAAATTTTTCTGTTGAGCTGATATGGTTGGTTTCCTTTCCAAAGACCTAACTCCTACACCACATTTCAGTTATCACTACTAACAAACACATCACAGAGTTTGGCCCAGGAAGCTTAGAGCGTCTTGTCCCACTTGTGTTGTCTCTTCTGGAAACAAATCTTCATCTCTTGCCTGCTACATCAATGGCAAAGTAATGATAAAAGCTTAGGAAAGATGGTGGCCACATCACCAGCACAACAAACTATTTCAAAATAACTCTCACATGACTCAAACTCAGAGATCTCTTCTAGGCCTTTGAACAAGCTTACAGCTTAAATTAGGAAACTCACCTGATCATAACTGGTAATGAACAAACAGTACCAGTGCTGGTCCCATGAGCATAGGTGCTCAGGCAGCACAAAAGTAATTATAAGCATGTGCCTTGGAAATGTATCCAAGTGCATGTACTGCTGAGGGGCCCTGTGCCCTACGGTATTGAAAAAACGTTTTAAATATGTTCAAGTCTTACTGCAGCTACAGAGCACACTGAATTGTATTCACAGAAAAATTTACTTATCTCTAGGTATTTAAACTTTTGCTGCTAGGGAAGCACTTTGGGGTCAATGTCAAGTTTTGCTAAATCAGTAATGCAAGCTTTTTTTCTCCCCATTCTTGAAAGGAATGAGGAGCATTCGTCCTCCACCTCCTTCATATTCTTTCTATTGAGCTCTTCAAATAGTTCTTACAATAACATTTATTCCTTTATTCTGAGTCACAGATAGTTTCCTCACTATTTTGCTGTTCCATAGAGCATATGGAGAGATGACATTAGATATTGACAGGTACCATTAGGCTCCCCTATATAGGAAACATCCACCTTTTCTTCAGAATATGAATAGAGAACCTGAGCTCAGAAGGATGTGGACCTCTTAGCAGAGCTGCACTTTCTCTGCAGACAGGATCCACTGCAGCAGTTTTGGTCAACTCTCATTCAAAACTGGGCCTTTTTTTTCTTTTTTTTTTCTCTCAGATCTTTTTACAAACTAATAACCTGTTGAAGAAATATCCATTGAGCTATGGCAGTCATGTAAATAAACCAGTACTAAGTCTTTGATAAGTGTTTCCATTCACCTGTATTTTGTCACAAAATGAAACAATACTGAAAGGAAAGCAGCATATATATAATTTTTAAATAATAAAATCAAATTAAGTCTTAAATTTAGAAATGTATTTAAACCATAATATTTAAATATTAAAAATAATATCATACTAGATTATCAGGAGCTTTAATCCACTGTAATTTCAGTACATTTCAAGAGGACTAGACTTACATACATTAAAAAAAAGTCTTTATTTCTTTAGTTGAGCACTTTGCATACTAAAATGTAAGAATTTTCTTGGTAAATACTCTCTTAAGATGTGGGGAATTGTAATTAAAACCCTATGTAAGATGAAGAGAACTACTTTGTAAAATAAGCACAGGTTTTAGATGTCCTTCCTATTTCATAACAATTGGAGGATCCAGGTGCCAAGTCATGGAAATATTCTTTCAGTAGTAACACACTTTCTTTATTCAGAAGTTGTTATCAAAGACTCGCTTTTCCATGGGTGTGCATGTTCTAGGCTAATAGGGGTTATACAGCTTGAATTTTTTTCTGCTCAGCATATTTCCTTTAGACATAGCATAACTTTGGTTCTATGCAAATACTCTACTTTTAACTGACCAAGAATCAATGATGCACACAAAAAATTCTCTCTTCTTAACTTGGCAGCAGTCCAAAGGCTCTTATCTATGGCCGGAGGGTGCAGCTGGCGGTTGTACAATACAGTAAAGAGCAATAATAGTTTATTTAGCTTTCTGATAACACTTCCAAATGTATATGTACAAAAATTATCATAGAATCATAGGAGTGTTTGAGTTGGAAGGGACCTTTAAAGATCATACAGTACAAATCTAAATTTACTATTTCTCTCTTTGTCAACAAGTAACTTCTGGATTCATGTTGCAGTAGCATACACTAATATCAGAACTACATTCTCACAATTTCACCTAAATAAGATGCAGAGACAGCCCTTTAGTGCATTTCTAAATGAAGATAGTACAGCATTTTAAAAATCTGAACAAGGAAGGTGTTTAGATTATGTTTTCTTTTCAAACTTCATGGAACAGTCCTTGACAGGGATAAAAATTCTGTTTGTGTCACTATAGGCCAACACTCACTGTTTGCAACATACTGACCAGGACAGAGAGATTTGTTCTATTTATCTAAACCTTTAGGTTTTTATTCATATATAAGATGAGGAATTATTTGTAAAATAAAAAATATGCATTTTTTTTTTTTTTGCATCCTTCATTACTCTAAAGGAATTAAGAACTGTACTAGGATACAAAATCTACCTCACTTCATTGCATGTTGCCACTGGGACTCCATAACGACATGAAAAATTAACTATTGTCATACATACATTCAGTATTGTTTTCTTCAGAACACCTATTGCATGCTACAGTATACTCCAGAAATTACATCTTTAGAAACAAAATAGAAGACAGCAACAACAAAAAAGTAGTCTTCTCATATAACTATCTACTTTCCAAAAGTAGGTAATACAGTAACACAACTCTACCTCATCAGATAACTCCCTCCCTAGCAGCCCAAGGAATGAACTTTGAAGTACTAATAAGCTTTTTGAAGTTAAGAAATCTGGGAGATGACAGATCAAAAGGGATCACAATGAAGACTCCTCCTGAGAACACACTGCTAACATTCATTTCTCATTTAAGACAAAGTAAATGGCTTGATGTCACTCCATTAAATTCAGAAGAATATAGCTTTTTTGTCATAATTACTTTAAATAATAATAATTTTTTTTAAAAATTCACAATCCAATCTTTCTTCCAATTGAAATCTCCAGTATAGAGAAAAAGAAAAAGAAAATAATTTGTGCTTCCTGAACACTCACCACTCATTTGGCACAGCAAGGAGTGGGAGAATACAACAAACAATACACAAAATTCAAGCTTTCTAGAGCACATTAAATAGTAGGTTTTGACTCTCTGTTCTGCCTCTATTATAGAACCTCACGTGTCACAGACCACTAATCTTGGAGCACCCAAAGATTTTGGTGAAGACAGGGATCTCAGGGCATCTATACTCTTTCCTCTCCTAGGCTGTCATACAACTCACAGGCTACCAGGGTTGCAAGAATTTTGAAACTTTGCCAATTGTATTGCTCCATACTGGTGAATCTCACCTAAATTTTGTTGAAATCTCCTTAAAGCCTATGAATTTATATTTGGGATCTCTTTAACATGCTTGACATGGGAATGAAAGCAATTAACAATACAATTTTGAAGATAGCAATGGGCTTGAGCTGGATTCAACCCAGACATTCCTTCCTGGCTATTGGGGATCCCAGCACTGTCAAAGTGAATATGTTAGAGAGACCTGTAATGGGAATCATATTGGTCTTATGAGTGAATTGTGTATTGCAATTGCTATAGTTTTTGAATTGTAACTAATGTATATATTTGTACTGTATTGTGTTTCCAACATATTTTGCTAAATTAGAAATCTCTTGTAAAATCATCTGTCTTCAGATAAGTAAATATGATATGAAATATTGCAACTCCCACACACAAAATATCTAAAATAAGGTGACCAGAGAGTATTGGACTCTGATAGTAGCATGTATCTACAGGCTCCTTTTAGTAGAAAATGCACCTACTGGCTACATCCAACCATCTGAAAACTATACTGGGATATTCCAACATGTATATGTAGTTCCTTGAGCTGCTGTATTATTCAGATGCCTACAGTTTATCGCATTGTACTATGATCACATTATAAATAGCACCATTTGATTTTCATTCCAAGAAAAAGTAGTTAGATTAGCATGTGTGGTTTAGTGTCTTTACATGGCTTGTACCCACTAAATGTTTTTCTTCTAAGAGTATACTAGGAAGGTATGTAAAACTCTCCATATCATATTATTTTTGTATTTTGAAACTAAAGGATCAAACTGACAGCTACATCATAAAGGTACAAACAGAGTATCAGAATGATAAATCTTTCAAATCAAGAAATAGTTCCATACACTTCTTTATTAGAAAGGAATATAGAAAAACACCCTAAGTGAAAGGGGGCACTGATATTAAGGAATACTTACTAGACACACGTGTACATACTGCCAGACAAGATCACTTTGTTAATTTACTTAGTGATATAGTATTTTATTTTCATATTTTTCCCTCTTTGTACTTAAATTATAGCAGAGCATCAGCAATAATATAATATTTATGCTTGCAATATTTACGTACAGCAGAGGGTGCCAGACAGTATCCAACAACATTTCCTCTGCTAACAATTTCTACAAGTAATGATTTAAAGTGATGGAGAATGGAGGTTAATGTAAAAATATTTCTGGGTTGCAACTATGTTTCCTAAGGAAAACAAACAGAAAATCAAGTCCTCTTTTGTATTTTTTAAATTGCTACATTCAACATCAGAGCACAGTGCTAATAACACCAAGGTTGTGGGGTTGATCCCCTCAATGATCCTTGTCAGTCCCTTCCAACTCAGAATATTCTATGATTCTCTGATCTATTTTTCCAGATGTGTTAAATAAACCTTTGCTTCCTTCTCCATTCTATCCTGTACAGTAAGTACAGGCATTAGGAGGAACACTTCACAAGCTTACAACAATATTTTTTTCTGTAGAGAAAATACTGGATCCAGGGAGATCTGCACTGTAGTCCCAACAGGGACACTGATTATCTTGTCATTCTTCCTGAGGATTTTTAACTCACTGTGAGGTCAACAGACTTTTTCAAGTAATTTTCTTGGAGATAATTGTATATTGAATGCTTGGAAATATCAATGAGACCTGCTATATGCAAGTCAAATATTATTATTACCCTTGTATCTTTACTGTTAGTATTATACCTATATGACTGTGAATTTCTCCATTAAAAACAAGACTAATCCACTAATAAAAGACAGCTTTAATACAGTTCAAATCGCACATGCTGAAAAAATATTATTAGTTAATATGTCTCAAACTGGATTGATAAATCAGTTGGACAATCACAAACTTTAAACTTGGTTTTGTAGTATTAAATGTGTATTTAATACATTGAATAACATCAAAGTTAAGGCCTGCACTTAATTCACGTATGATGATAAGCAGATTGGAGAGCAATGTTCTATTCAAATGTTTCTTAATAAGTTTATGAAATTGCCACCAAGAAGAAAATTATATTCAACAAAAAATGCATCCTAATTGCATCCTCCAATCAAAGGAAAAAGAAAAAGGTCATGGATTCTAAATCTTTATATTCATGAAGATTGATATATGAGTTTACTTTCCACATGAGGCTTTGGCAAAAGCAGGGTGCAAACCTTCTGCCATAATAAACATGCAATGTGAGGAAAATCAAGAAAAGGAAAAAAACCAGTACATCTGATCAGAGTGGTGTATCACAAAATACACTCTTAAAAAGCAATTGCTCTCTTTGAAGCACAGTAAACCAATACTGATCTACGAAACTGGGCATGTAATATAACACATCTTCATTCAGAATTATCCATAAGAAAATGTTTAGATTTTACTTTAAAGAATTGGTTTCTAAACACCAAAGAATTTTCATAAATGGATAAAAAAAATTATGTCTTTGTTCCAATATCCATTCCTTGTCAATCGTGGAGCTGTTGGAACATTTGAAATGAAAATCAAGCTCTCTGTTTCCACACATTAAAACAAAAATTAATAAAATGTTGAACTGATTTTACTCTGCTCAATATTTACCATTATTGACTAATATTTTATTGAGACAAATGTTACTCTAAAACTGACACAACTCTGAAGTGATGTCAGGAATTATTCATTGTAAAGTTTAATTGAGCATTATTTAACCTAATTCACTGTCTCCCAGACTCACAGGATCAAAAAGTTTATTCTTCTGATGGCTAGTTTTATTTTGAACTCAAACAACACTTTTTTCATTGCATATTGATTTATTGTGTACACTTGCACATAACTGAGTACATTCTTTCATGTGTGAGTGACCTCCAAATATTACATAAATTAAGCCAAATATAATTCAAATATTTGTAATTTGAATTTGTTTTGAACTGGTATTTTTTTTTTTCTTATTGCCTCAAAAGTTTACAGTTATGTATTATTCATATTGTTAATGCAAATTAATGAGAGCTCCCTGCTATTCCACAAAATGTTACAGGTCAGTGTTTGCGCACATACGTGTACATTAAATGGTTAACATAATCATAAACAGGGGCATTTCTGTGTTATTTATTATATTGGACATGGCGATATTCCAATAGTGAATTGGAAATTGGTGAAAATTAACATTTTCATTCTCACTTTTTGAATTTACCTATGTCTGCTACGGTGGAAAAAGTACATTAAAAAACCCAGAGGCATACTGAAAGTGTGCATATTTTGCTGCATAATTGGCAGGCACAATATCACTTTAACTTGTACCCCACGAATTTTGCAGTTGTGAATTAGCTAGATGCTATTTGTCACTGCAGATAGTGCTGTGCTATGAGTTACCCAAAGATCAGGGCAAAAGCCAGGGCAAAACCACACTGCCTCTAACATGTTCTTTTCATTGCCATGCAGTCAGGCAGTCATTACTTGTCTGAAACCCGTTATCGGTATCTCATTCACACACACACACACACAGCCGTTCTCCCAAAGGTTAGGAAAATGTGCTGTCACAACCAGCTCTAGCTCTCCTATTGATTCACATTCTTTCTCTAAGCATTCACCTTTGTGAAAATTTCTTTCCTTTTTCCCTGCATTTTAGACAGGTAACAGGCATAAAGGTACAGAGGTAGTTCTCACAGCACATACTGAAAGGTGTACATGCTTCTAGCAAAGTGTGAAACAAAAGGATTTTCAAGCCAGAGAGCTCCACAGAAAGTTATTTCTTCTTTAGGTGATGAATACTCCTGGCCACCATTATAATGCTAAAAAGAACTGCGTACATGCATCAATGAGTCTCAAATGAACTGAATGAGGCAAGGAAATAAAAAACAAAAAATCCATACTCCTTTTTGTTTCTCATGATTTTAAAAATAATTGGTAGGCATTGCAGTTAGAACTCTAGACTTGCCAGGTTTGCTAGAGCTGTCTGAGACCAGAAAGAGTGCTTTATAAGCAGGTCTGCTCCTTCAGCGAAAATGTCAAGAAAAGAAAATTCCAAGAAACTCAAAGTTTTATCGAAAAAATCCAGGGAGTTAAGTTTCAAAATGTTAGCATGGTGACTATGCCAGCTTCAAGCCAGTGGAAGAGAAGCTTGAAAACAGAAGTAAGCTTTCAAGGAGATAAGCAGAGCATCCTGGCTCCCTGGCAAGTACACAGAGTGTACCTACATATGAGAGCATAGGTATTTTAACACTTAAGTACAATTCCTTTCTGACATGTAAGGATACACTAAGACTCTTGATAAATCCCTTTAGGGAGGATTTAGGGAAGGCTTTCTTTTTTGAATTGAGAGAAAGACATTAAATTATACAAATGTATTAGAAATTTATGTGATGAAACAATGCAAAAAACCCAGGGTGTGAAGTTACATAGTCTATTCTTACTTATCAGACTGAAGTTAACAAAGGTTTTTGCAATGCTCTTGATGAAAACATATTCTTCATTCTTTGCTAAGTTCTACAAATAGAAAGACCTGAAAAATGATGAAGACATTTATTGAAATGATGAGAGTTGCAGTGTGAAAATAATTTCCTACAGTGAAAGAACTAGTACCAACTAAACTCATAATTACCCTTCACACAATAGTGCGAATTGAGTACTGTGTTCTGGCAGTAATGACAGATTTGTTGCTGCTTTAGTGAGCACTTTATCTGAGAGAATTTGCCTTCCTAAGTCACCAAGCAGAAGTGTTTCTCAGCCTTTCAGTTCCTTCCAGACTGATATTATTTAGCAAATAACTGGACTCACATGTGTGTCCAGGCGTAATAACTGAAGTCATTTTGAAGATCAACAAGATGAAGAGTGGAAAATGTCATTTTTTAAAAAAATTAATTACTTGTTATGTAGGTAGGCACTGCAGCAGAGGGGAGTTCAAACTAAAACTTCAGACACAATATCAGATATGTACCAGAATTTCTTCCAGTTACAGTAGCAGCTGAGACAAAGATTTGGGTTTGAGCCATCTTTATACAAAGAAAAAAAATTAAGAGTAATCTTTGGGCTTGAATGCTTTATTGCCAAATTTTGTTCCTCCATCTTGTACAGCCCCCTTACAACTATAAACTGTGAATGAGCTGGTTGAAAGAAACAGAAATGCCTGTCTACTCCTGCACTGGGCTGAGAACAGCAGTTTCTGAGGAAGAGATATCTGGCAGTTGTGGCAGCTTAGGCTTTGAAAGGTCCTGTTTAAAAACTGTGGATGGAGACTTAAGCATTATCCATCAAAAAAGCACATTTAAAGGTAATTCTCCTGACATTAGAGAAAGTTTATCAAGAAACTGTATTATAAAGCTTTTCTGCACATTATCAGAAATCTAAAATCCCATGTATAGGTTAGGGAGAAAAAATGCTCCTTTCCTACAAAGTTTTTTCAGCTTCAAGCTTTAAACTGAACAGTCCCAATATCTTTTCTATCCTTTGCTGAAGCTAGGAAACAGGTAAATCTAATTATTTGGAATATAATTTAACATGACTCCTAAGATTTTATAGGGATGTCTTCTGCTTTGGATACAAATCAGATTAAAACCACCTCCCTCCACCCAACTACTTCTTTGAGAAGCATAAATAACAATTACTTTCTGTGGAAAAGATCTCTGACAATTCTTTTTCTTATTTGATTTCATTTCAGTGCAGAACAACATGATTTCTAGAATCAAATCAACATAGGATATTCGAATTCAGAGAACAGAAAAAAAAGGACGCGTTAATGGCTTTTGTTTTAAACCCAGTGACATGCTATATGGTACTAGGTTTGGTCTGTGCCGCTGTACCCAAGCAGTCCAGAAAAATTATTTAGCACAACAGCTGAAGAAAGCTATGTAATTAATTCTAAATCTATGGATAAAATATGAACCATTTGAGAAAATCAGTTAAAACTTGTACTGAACAATTTTTTTTTAGTATTTCTAAACTCAGGTGTACTTGCCTGCATACCATCCTAATATGTATACCATGCAAAATTTTCTTAATTTTGAAATATAAAAGATAAGTTTGACTGTATTTGTGAGCCTATAAAAAGTTTTCATGATGAAATAGTAACATTAGTAGACAGCAGTAAATGACTAAAGTGCTGGGCTTTTTCAAAGTTTCCTTTTACAGCAGCAAAAAGTCAGATTAATTCAATGAGTATGCTACTAATTAATTATTTAGAAATGTTTGCAAGAAAACAAAAATCTTTTGCTTTTGAGAGTCAAATCTTTGAGTGCACATTAGAATATGGCACGGAAATACTCTCATCTCTTGTGGAGTCAAAAATGAAGGTGTCTTCAATAAAGAGTCACAAGTAGAGACTGTGTAATAAATACCATTATCCATTTAGAGAAAAGATGCAAACTTTTTCCAACTACTTTATGGAATTTATATTGTTTCCTATTTTAAATAACATTGAATTATGTATTTCCTACCTACAGCATAAATATCACTTGTTCATAAAGCAGAAGAAATAGTGTGTGAATGAAAAAATATTAGTGTCTGTTGTCTTAGTTTTATCCCTTATTCAATAACAGGACATCAACTAACGTGTCCTCAATAGATCTAGAACTTCTAAACAGTGCTGAAAATTGAATTAGTTGTCACTGACTACACACAGCACACTGGTTTTAGCTAGTTTTAATGAATGATTAAGCTATTTAGTATAATCACATGGCTCATTTAAATTATGCAGCTACTATATATTTTAGAAAATACTTATAACATGTTTCTTCAGATTAAATAGTCACATTAGATAAATATATATGACAGATACGGTAATAAGCCTCCAAAACACGTGTTTAAGTCTCAAGTAGCAATGTACAAATCTTTGGTATGAGATCTAAATTTCGAGTCTCCAGATAATGATAGAAAATCTATTGAACTGGAATGATTGTCAAGAAATTCACATTGTTCAAGCTCTGAGAAACATGAAAGTTAAAAATCTTTAACTTAAATTTAAGAATTCTTTCCTTTCATAATATTAGATAGTATTTACAATTAGGGAAAAAGTGTTGCTAATGTTTTCCATTTAAGAGCGCAGAGTTGTCAAACTACCAGTATCCCTCACAGTGAGATAATTTTCAGCAGCAAAAATCCAGCTGACTTATACTAAACTATTCTGTGTTCTGTGTTAACAAACACTGAAATTGTACTGCATCTCCTGGGTGGAAGATCATTAAATTTCAGTATTATCTTCCATTTTTTAATCTCCTTTACTCAGAAACATGTGATGAATCAACTGCTCAGATTTAGGCTCTGTTATTCAAGCACAAAGCATAACCAGATGTGATGACCCTGATGTGTTTGCCATTTGTTCATTCATATTTGTTGCCTAAGCCAGTGGCAGATCTGTTTTCCATTTGGGTCTGTTTTTACACAATTGTTTTTATCAATTTCACAGCTGGTCTGGCTGAGGAATCAGGAGGCCAAATATCTTGTCAAAGCTTGCATCGTCTGTGGCTCAGTTAGGTTTATAACTTGAAATGGGTAACTGGCTCCTCTCTGTTTTGCAGTAAATGTTAGATAATGGACACACAGATATTTCGAGATGCCTGAATATACTTACGGATTGTAACAGGAGAGTTTGGTACTAACTACTTTGCTACTATTTTACATTATGTTACTTTGTGTCTTGTCTAACTCCATTTCTGTCATTTGTGTGTACATGTATTGTTCACACAATGTAGTCACATTAAAATTGGATGTAGTCAGTTAAAAAGTGTGGATCTAAATACAGAGATTGTATAAGTCATCTTCATTCATCCTTCACACGATTTGAGTTTTGAAAGGGTAAAAATTGGATATTTACATAAGAATAAATGTCTCCCTGCTCATCCCAGGAACAGCAATATCCTCCCTGATGTTCAGCTATCTCTGTCCTTAATTTCTGATGCTTCAATAAATTCCTTATTCTGTAGGGAAAAAAAAATGAAGGCAGACAGCAACTTAAACCCCAAAATAGTTGAAGAAAATATCCATTTTTGGTTTTCACATTCAGTTTATCTTTTCATGATCACTTTCTGAAAGTATTCCGTTGTCCAGAGTTCACTGAGTGTAAATTTGGCTTGATTGCTTGTGTATTTGCTGAAAGTAAATTTTAAACTGAACATCTGATTATCAAATTTTTAGTTTGCCTTCATGCTGTGTTGGTTAGCTACCATGAATCATATTATATCTGGATTTTGATTGCCTGGCATACATTGCTAGCACCTATTATAATCAAACACAGCTGGAAATTCAAAGTGAAATGCTTAAGTTCAAATACACGTGCTGCTGCACCAAAGTTAGAGCACAAACTGATTTTAATATTCATAATTCACAATTAAAATGACACACTAGGAATTATTTGCTAAAGGAATTACTGAATCACTCTGAATAATGAATAAATTTGAGAAATTAATCGCTCTCAAAGAGAGAAAGGCGAAATTCATCAAATTATTTGTTCTGAATTACTTTTGATTTTTGATATTAAAACATCATGATAATGATATAGATAAATCAAATAAAAGGTAAAGAATTGGCTCTATGCAATGAAGATAGTACTTGGAATAGTCTAAAGAGCAATAGCAGAAGGCAGAGACTGACAGCAGAACTACAGAAAATCATAAACATTCCCTGCCCTTAGCTACAATTTAGAAGTTTTAGTAATTATCCCCTGTACTCGCTTTTTAGTGGGGGATGGATGAAATTTTCTAATCTTGTATACTTCCCAAAAATTTTTATCTGATATGTAATTGGTTAGAAACATATGCATTGCGCACATTTATTTGAGACCCTACAATGAGTGTGTAAAGATTCCTTTCCCAGAATTGTCTATTATAGAGTACAGACTAAAAGCTACTTGTTATGTCTTGTAATACACTGTAGCAGCCCTCCAGTACCTAAAGGGAGACTACAAGAGAGCTGGAGAGGGACTGTCAACAAGGACATGTGACAGGACAAGGGGAGATGGCTTTAAGCTAAAAGAGAGCAGATTTAGATTAGACACTAGGAAGAAATCCTTTGCTGTGAGGGTAGTGGAACAGATTGCCTGGAGAGGTTGTGGATGTCCCATCCCTGGAAGTGTTCAAGGCCAGGTTGGGTGGGGCTTTGAGCAATTTGGTCTAGGGGAAAGTGTCCCTGTCCCTGGCAGGGAGGTTGTAACTAGATGATTCTCACTGTCCCTTACAACCTAAACCATTCAAATATGTTTGAAAAGTACCTAGTGGAAGATAAGAGATCAATTATGCATTATATCATGTTCAATAAACTTTACTCTCCAACAGGACCTAAATTAGACTCATTCACTTCACTGCCTAATAATTGTCCATAAATCACTACTGAACAAAAAAACTATAACTTTGCCATTGCTATCTTCAACAGAACTAGCTAAAGTTTTATGATGGAACATCTGAACAGCAGGCAACTTGGCCAGAATCCATAGAGACCTGTGGCTCTGTGAAGTTTATGGATAGAGCCAGAAGGGGAAAAAAAATCAGAACGTGAATCAACTACTTTTTAGCTGACAGTGTGATGGTTAACCAAAAAATATAATGCTTTAAAGCAATGCATGGCCATTCAACTGAGCCTACACAGATGATAACTTCATCATCAATAAATATGATGTACAACATCCTGTAGAGTTATTCAATCAATTCCAGGAGGTGGTCTTTGTTATAGAGTATGAAAGATGTGGGAATCCTTTCCTAGAATACTAGGTTTATGGAGCAGCACCAGGACATTTGGAGAACTTGGTAGGAAAATGGTACTCCTTCAAACATGTCAGGGAGCACATTCAGCACAACACACTGAGATTTAGCTGTCTGATTCTCAATAATGTTAATAGGAGTTGTGTGGCTGCATCCCAGCGGACTTAGTTAAATTGTTGTCCCTTTCCAGTTCACGTCCACACACCACATGCCTATGCAGTGCAATCTGACTACTAGACTAGTTTGTCACAGATGATACAGTATCAAGAGCTTGCACTGCACTAAATGGCTAAATTGTTTTAGAGATCTCATGGAATGAAACTTTTAAAGAGTCTTTGAGAAACATAAGCCAAGGATAATGCAATGTAAGAGAGACATCCCCAATAAATTTGGAGTGTTGTACTTTCAAGAAAAGTCATTATTTGAGGCAGTGATTATAAATGGTACCTTGGCCACTGTCTAGAGCAATAGGCTCAGGCTAGGACAATCTGGCCTAATGCAATGCCACTTTGGATAAATCATTTCACTTTCTCTGTTCTGGTTTCAGTAGTAGTGAAACAGAAATAGTTGAACTCACCTGTTCATCATACTGCTCATCAGAAAATTATGTAAAATAAGTATTATTTATCCCTAGCTCAATTGAATGTTCATGTTCACTGATGTGAGAGACTAAGATCAAAAAAAACCAGATATATTTAATGTCGAATATATAGAATCATTGTTCAGCTATAAACAGAAGACAAACTTCTCTCAAATCAAATTCATATACAGTGGACACAGAGTTAGGTTTAAAATGATAGTCAAAACAAATAGCATGAGCCAGGTATATTTCAGATTAGTGAAGTGAACAGAACATTGCACATGAGTTTTTATGTGATGCTATAAATCTGCTATAGAAAAACCTTATCGATTGAATAGCACTTTGACCTATCACCTTTCATTATTCCTCCTTTGTTAAACTACTTCAACTTCTTACCTAATTTGCATAGATTTTTAACTGCTTCTGGAACTGCATGGATAGCCATAGCTATTGCTTACATCGGAAATTTACAATAATGAGGCAACTATACCCGAATTATTCCTAGCAAGTCATATGATTGCCAAATGCTTTCTTTTCTTTTTTTTTTCAAAAACTGGATAGATTCAGAAATGTAGTATTGTATCTGAAGTGGTGTTATTGATTCTTAGAGGGACAGAACTAGATTTGTATGATCTAGTATATAAAAGTTTGTCAAAGTACACAGCCTTACAAAGTGAGCTTGAAAAAAAATGTACGCTTTGAGCACTGGATGCTCCTACAGAATCCATGACCCTAAATTTAGTTCTTAGGCCTGGATGCAACTTATGAGTCAATTTATGTGGTCAGACAGGACTTACCAACATCTTTCTTACGAGTATGGAACTGTCTAGCAGATACTAATGGCACACTTGAAAGAGATACACACTTGAAAGGGTTGGCCTCGTGCACTTAACATGCATTGTATGATATTTTTCCCTCTACCGACTTGTTGTCCAGAACTGACTGACAAACCTAAGCATCTATGAATTATTTTTTTAGGAACAGAAGAATTTATTCCTATTCAAGTTTAGAGAAAGCTTCTTTCTAATATATCTCTGACTTCCCCACATGCACTTCTTCATTAGTTCAATGGCAAGAGTTATGGTCCTACATGTGGTTGATCTCCATTTAATTTCTTCCACTGAATGGGTTCACACCCTCATTCAGAGCATTACCTTTAGACTGGGTTTGTAGGCAAAGCAGCTTTTGCTTGTCTTCCACTTGCATTCTACTTGTATTCATTGTATCTTGTGTTTGTGCCCAGAACACTCCTTAGCTGAAGCCTTCCATGTTCATGTAAGTAAAACAGTAGCTAATTTTCTCATCAAACTTGGGCATAATTCAAACTAAAACTACTCCTGAATGTCATTTCAGGATTGAAATGATTATGAAAAGAGAACATTAGACTCCTAGAGATTGATAAATTTGAAAAGTAGCACTGAATTACACCTTATATTCAGTTGCCTACATTCCACTTCCTATTTTTATTTCATTTTTATCTAGTATTAGTTAATAGAGTAAGATCTCATTAGGATAGGTAGGATATGGTTAACCTTCCCTCTTTCTACTTGAAAACTCATTGCAAGGAAATGTAATTTATTGTAATACACTTGATATTTATTATCAAGTTTGGCGCATCATGTCTATCCTTTAATTGCATGTGGAATATGCTTTATGAAGCAAATGAAACACCTTGAAAAGGTGCTATCTTTACAGTAATCTACCCATCACAGCCACCTTTAATACAGTAAAATGTGTTAAAATAAATTTTGCAATTTTTTAAATACATATGCAGACCTCCTACTGTCCCACTAACCCAAAAAAAAAGTGAAGAGAATTTGAACTAAAAACTTCAGATACTAAATCGTGTGCCAATGAAACATGTACTCACATTGTTAGAGCCAAACTATGAATTCTTGAATGGATAGATAAAAAGAATATCAAAACACATTTTCTTGTGCATTTGAATGAAATCTCTGAATACGAGTTCTATAAGAGAGTATGCTGGGAAATAGCAAAGTATTTTGGCCCTGAGCCTGTATATATCATGCTCTGATGTCCGTATATAATTTTCCCACCTCAATCTCCACCCATTTTAAAGATCTGATTACATTTTGAAGCAGCATCTTCATTTAAGGTCAAGAAAAAACCTCTAACATGTTAATCAAAGTGAATACTTATGGTCATATCTCAATTCTGACATTTAAAAGAAACTTCATGGAAATGAGATATGTAACTGAATTACTAGAGAAGGCTATCAAATACTGAATACAGAAACAGAATGAAACTCATTATATTGACTGAAGTCCTTCATGCGAATCCTCTAAAGTGAAAATTAGACATAGATTTGTAAACTTTGAAGCTTAGGAACCCTTGGGTGTATGCTCCTTAGTCAGTAGATGTCAATACTACATAAAAATTAGAAGTATAACATTAAACAAAATTTCCTGCAGTTGCGTTTTCTGTGCTTGTAGACTCAGAAGTGAAGGGCTGACAAGTTGAGCAAATTTCTCTGATAACCCTGAAGATTGCCTTTCAAAACAAAAAAATCTACATTATTTTATGATGGGTTTCTTTTTAATATTTGGCTTTACTACTTTCCTCTAATCTGATTTTATTAAAAAGTAATATTTTCTTTAATTCACAGGCCACTTCTTTCAATAAATACTTAATCAAAAATGAAAGCTAACTGTCTTATTTCAGAAATGAATATGTACTGAAAATGAAAAGTTATTTGTAGTAGTCAAAAAAGGGCAAAATTAGTGAAGAGGTGTAGTGCTATACATGGATTAGATAACTTTATATTGGTGAGGAATAAACACAGTGCAGGTAGCTCAGTGTTCAGCTGCAGCGAGGCAGCAGGTTGAGCTGTGGGTGATGGGAGCTGGAGGCAAGAGGCCATGACCTGGTACCAACCCCGTACATGACCATGGGCCTGGGGACCCAGCCAGGTGATCAGGCACTGAGACACAGCAGGAGCCTGTCTCTCAAACTTTCACCCTCTCAGACTGTAAGGGAATAAAAGCTCAGGTTTTCCTTTGCTTGAGGTCCGTCCTCAGAGGCACCCGGATCAAGCTGTTTTTTGTTGAATCTTAATTAATTTCAAGAATCAAAATAATTGCTCTGGGAAATTGCTCTGCTCTGGGAAACCTGAGGTGGAACTCGTAAGGAAATCTGGTCTGACAATGAGTGTGGGGTGTATGGGGAGTTGTAAGACCCCAGAACTTGCTTGACAAGACTCCTTAAAGGGCTTACCTTTTTTTATGTACTCTAAGTTTGACACACAGAAAAAACACCAACAAGATATTCTCAAGACATCAAAACAACAAAAAACTTTACTGACAACTTCAGAAAATCACAGAACTTTGGCGAAAGTTTAGATCAGCAATCAACATAAAACATTTCATAAAACATTAACTTAGCCTGTTCATCTTAGCAAACCCCAAACCCATCAAATGTTCAGTTACTTGAAACTCTGAGAAAAGGGAATTAGAAGAAGGAGAAGAAAGAGAGAAAAGATATAGATAAGAACAAATTCTGGACTTAGGGTAAAAAAGCAGCAATGACACTGCATTTGCTCTTTGATAAGACTGACCAAATTTATGCAGTTCAAAGTTTGAAAAGTCTTGCATCTTCAGCAAGATTATTAATGATAATATTCCTGTATCCTTTTTCTGTTGTCTAATCTTGCAGAAGACCCCCTAATAAATTCTTGTCTCTCACAAGTGTCAGTAGTGACAAACAGTGCAGCAGCTCATAGATATACTCAGTAGAAGATACACTCAGTAGCAGAAATATTTCCTACGTCTGAAATCCAAACCAGTTTCAGATAGAAAAGAAAATAATATAAACCAAATAGATACATATTCTTGTTCAGGCACCTAATGGAAGACTTTCATAAATTAAAAATCCTTAATACTCCTAATTTCTCAGGCCAATATACTCAAGCATCTACCCTTCTTTTGAGCACACACACAGCCTGCTCTTTAGTGTTGCCTATGGGCCAAAGAGCGACATTGAAAATTCCTACATAAAACGGTTAATTCAACTAAGACCTAAGTTCAAGGACTTTTTTCTGTTTTTCCAGTTTACCTCTAATTATATATTTTTTTATTTGTTCTGAAGGTCCTATCAACAGGTAATGATGAATGTCACTTTTTTCTCTAATTAAATTACACTTAATTTGCTTCAAAATCAATTGTTTTTAACTATGGCCATATTATCAGTAGTCAATTCGTTACACTAGGTGTTTGGCAATATTTAATCTTATTTAGGAGCAATAGAAAATAAAAATTCAAGTAACATTAGTGTTAGTTGTTTAAGAGCACTTACTATAAAAATATCTTCTTGAGATATTGAAGTATCATAGCTTTTAAATAGAAGCCTTTTACTGCTTCAGGAATACAAAATATTATTTCTTAACAATACAGATGTGATGGTTGGAATTAGAGCTAGCACAAAGAGAGGTTGGCAGAAGCTGTAAACCTGTAGGGCTATCAGAGGGTTCTGACTTAAATGTTAACTCTTTCTTCAATATACACTCACAGATATTATACACATCTGGAGATTATGAATGTGTATACACTGGATTTTAGCCTAATCGCATTATATACGTTTATTAGTTACTGCTGAACCGAAGGAATTAATTTGTGTTAAGATGTATTAAAAAAGGACTCTGTTGTAAAAACAACATAACCTATTTACCAGTAGATTTACACTTAAATCTCAACAAAAAGTATAGTAACATGAGTAGGATGAGAGGAAGTTAACAAAGAAGTTTTTGTAAAGTCATTGCACTGAACACATAAGAAATAGGAAACTTATCAAAAACAGAACCCCAGTATTATTAATAATAGAGCTTTCTAGTAATGTAACCAAAAATATTTTTATTATATTGAAAGAGCTAAAGCAGTCTATTTTTTTCCACTATTACAGAGTTTCAGAGAAAATAAATGCTATTGTAGTCTTAATTTTAAAACAAGAATGATTTGTAGAAGGCAAAAAATAATGTCCATCACTTTAAAAAAAAACAAACAAACAAAAAAATATATATATACACAATATTTCCAGGAGTCACTAATCTTCTTTCTCTGGATGAATCTGATTTGCTCATCTGTAAATTTACGATACAAAATTACTTCTTAGAAATTTATAAATTCATTAAAAGGTGACTAGCAAATTCCAAGTGTGATTATCTATTTTCCCACTCTTTTCAGACAAAAAAGCAACAGACAAAGCCATTACAGATATGATGGAGGAAGTTAATTTAGAAGACAGAGTCACTGGCAGACACAGACTGAGACTTCAAGGCATTATTACACAGATGGCTAAACATTGCACCAGTATAGACATGTTCTCACCAACTCTACAAATTGATAAACATGTTCATCATATATAGATGATAGAAACGTGGGCCAATACTCCCATTTCACTCAATATCTAGAATGACATAAACTCCTGGCTCTATCGAAATATCTGAAGTATTCCATCACTAACACCCTTTTCCTTTTAACTGCCAAAAGCCTCACATACCCTTAGTCATCATGATTTATGGTTATAAAAGATTTTTCGGTCTGTGCAAACTCTGTATCTACAAAATTGATCATGATATTTCTTATAATAAAGGCAGAAATATCTAATGTTCTTGTCTGAATGTCCTAGTTTTGGCTGGGACAGAGCAAGTTTTATTCTCAGTAGCTAGCACGGGACTATGTTCTGGATTTTGTGCTGAAAACAATGTTGATAAAGCAGGGATGTTTAATTATTGCTGAGCAGAATGTACACAGAGCCAAGGCCTTTCCGCTTCTCCCATCAACCCATCAGCGAGGAGGCTGGGGATGCACAAGAAATTGGGACTGGACATAGCTGGGACAGCTGACCCCCACTGACCAAAGGGATGTTCCAGACCACATGATGTCATGCTCAGTAATAAAGGCAGAGGAAAAAAAGGAGAAGAGGTGGGGAGGACATGACATGACACGATGCACAACTTTTAGCGATGCAGCATTTCTCTTCTCAAGTTATCATTTTCCTGGAGATGACTAAATATCTGTCTGAAAATAGTTAATTAATTCCTTATTTTGCTGTGTTTGCACATGTGGTTTTTGCTTTACCTATTAAACTGTCTTTATCTCACCGCACAAGTTTTTTGCATTTTCATCCTTTCTATTCTCCCCCCCATTTCCCTGGCAGAGTAGCTGTGTTGTGCTTAGTTGCCAGCTGGGGTTAAACTGGAACGTCAGAAAAATTCTGAATTTGTGAGTTATATATGCTTACTTCTTTTTTTTTTTTTTCCTACGAATGGCAATAACAAGACATATTAGCAATAGCCAGAAACATTAATACCTTTCAAAATAGAAAGATGAAAGTTAGATTTGGTTCTACCAAATGACAAAATTCTCATTTGATATTACTTTAAAAAATTAAAGTAAGCCTGTAAGAAAGCAAGCAATAATGAGTCAGATCACAAGTAATTAAACTGTGCAATCCATGCACACAGCTAGCTGAGAAAATGACATGTTGGGATATTTTATAATTTCAATTTTTACAGTTAGATATCGAATCCATACATTTTAATATAAAAAACAGTTTCATATAAACAATTGATGAATCAAAAATTATTTTATTCACTAGATCCATACAAGAAGAAAGGTGAAGTAAATGCTTTTCCAAGAAGACCTGGCTGCAGTTGCACAGGCTTATAGTGTCTAGCGAAGTGATTGTTTAAAAAAATGTGAAGCACCTTGGGAGCCAACTGTTACCCAAGAAGGTAAGATTTGGTAGAAAGAGCATCATGTTTGAAACTTTCTTACTTTCATACTTCTTTCCTCTCTGCAAAATAAAATGATATTTCATCTGAGCGGCACATCTGACGTGAGTATAATTTTGCACCAATGATGAACAACCTTGCTGCCTTAGGAACCAAATAGACTTTTCTTAACTGCTACATAGACATATGATACTGTAATTAACAGATGATGTGGGTTTAAATAAGTCCCTGCATTTTGCCGAGGTCTCTGGCAGCAGGCAGTAATTTTATTGAGGTGGCCAGCACCCCAAGACCCACTCTCATTCGTAAGTTCTTTAATAATGTCTGATTCAGTCTATTATAGAATGAATTATTTATTTAATGGACACAAAACTAAAGGACATAAGACTTAAAACAGACTATTGCTACACAAGAATAAGACAAAAAGAGGACAACTAGTTTTATACACGCAAGGTTAAAGGTACCATTAATTTACTGCTTAGCGAAGAAATAATATAACTTAGGATCCAGTGTTTCTTACCGTCCGATGCCTGATGGAGCACACATCGAAATCCTTTCCCTCAGTTCCCAGGAAAATAACCACAGAATTCGTGTCCAGGCTCCGGGAAGAAGTCTCACATGCTTTCAGGGCATATGGGTAGAAGGCTTCTCAGGGTGTGTGTAGGAGACTTCTGCGTCTGCAATAATCTGTAGTACTTTTATAGTGTAAAACAGGCCTTTTGGTCACCTATGCTTTTTCTTTAATCGCTTCCCACATCTGCTTTCCCTACCAAGATGTTGATTCTTGGTTAGGCTGGCAGACCTTTTGGCGCCAGGAGATGATACCCACTGGGCCTTGCCTGCCTGGGTTCTCTCTCCTATCTGCACCAGTCCCCTGTGGTGGGGAGAAGGGTGATATGCCCTGCCACAGATATTCACCTCAAAATTATTCCAAGATAATTCGAGGAACTTAGAACTGGTTCAACTGATCCATAGAATCATCATAGAAGCACAGAATAGCTTGGGCTGAAGGGGAACCCAAACAACATCTAGTTCCATCCCCCCTGCCATGGCCAGGGACACCTTCCATTAGACCAGGATGCTCAAAACCTCATCCAACTTGGCCTGTTGGATATCCACAACTTCTCTGGGCAACATGCTCCCTGAAGCCTCCTCTTCTTCAGGCTAAACAATCCCAATCCTCTCAGCCTTCCTTCACAGCAGAGGTGCTCCATCCCTCTACTCATCTTCCTGGCCTTCCTCTGGACTCACTCCAGCAGATGCATGTCCTTCCTGTGCTGAGTACCCCAGAGATGGATGCAGCACTCCAGGTGGGATCAGAAAAGTGGGGCAGAATCTTCTCCCTTTCCCTATTGGCCACACCTCTTTTGATGCAGGCCAGGACACCTCTGGTTTTCTGGGCTACAAGCCCGCATTGCCTACTTACATCCATTGCCTTCTCATCCACCAGTCCTTCTTGGCAGGGCTGCTCTCGATCTGTTCATCCCCCAGCCTGTGTTGTCACAGCCCAGGTGCAGCACCTTGCACTTGGCCTTGTTAAACCTCATGAGGTTCCCAAGGGCCCACTTCTCGAGCTTGTCCAGGTCCCTCCAGATGACATCCTATCCTTGACGGATGTCAACCACACCACTGCAAACACAGAGAATAACAGTTTCTGTCTAGAAGATTTTTTTCGATACTAAGTAGCAGCTGCCCTTCATGATTAAAAAAAAAAGCAGCAAAACTGACAGACTTTATTGGATTTAATTAGTTGTGCACCATTGCTACTGTCATGTCATAACACAATTTTTGACAATTTACACTGTGACGTGTTAGTGGAAGTACACCATCAGCTAGATCAAATGCACTGCACACAAAAATAAAGATAAAATTGCATTAAATTCTTTAAAATTTTAAGACAAAGCATTTTAGAAAGCAAAAAGGGATGATATAAAGACAAATAATTTCTAGACAAGTTTCCAAAAAAAAGGTGTAGAATTTTAAATCTTGAAGATTTTAATGAAAACAGAATTTTTCGTTAGGAAAATTCCCTACATTTCTGACACAAAAAAAATCAAACTGCTCCATTGAGAACCACTTTAGGATTGACTCTGCAATCAACAGAGTACATGTTGTTTTACACACAAGGTAACATGCATTAATTAGCTGATGTAATATTACGACTAACAGATGGGATGCATAAAACAGTGTCAACAACACTTCAGCAGTTCTTATTTAATACATTCACCTTTAGGAAAGTTATGAAGATTCAAGGATAATGTCATTACCTTTTCCTTTTGTGTCTTCAAATGCCCTGCTTTGATACTGATGTTTAACTGATGTGAGAATGATGTTATTCAGGACATTGCCTTCATTTGTTCAGTCTAGTTGGTAAATTATGCGCGCGGTATAAAAATACTGGTTACTGAGAGTAAAAAACCACATTTTAATATAATACTCTAATTTAAATTTATATCTTCCTAGAACATTACTTTCCTCTTCATTTCAAATATAAATGTTGGTACAGATTTCAAATGCAGAAGGGAGTCTTAAGTATGAATATTTAATAGATTGTGCTTAGTTTACTGCCCCTTTAAAAAGTTTCTGATATTTTTTAAACAAAGAATGCCATGATTTTACTGGCAGCTATTGCTGCATTACAGATGGTCAAGGACATATGTGGTTAAGACAGAATGAAGTGAATTAATAGAAATGGAACAAAAGCTGTAAATAACTACTTTTCTCAAAAGCTTTAGATAACAAGTAAGCTCCATGGATGTTTTCCAAACATGTTTATTGCATTACAACATTTAGTAGAATAGTTAATGAAAACATTTGAATTTTAGAAAAGCAGAACTCTGAAAAATGCCTGAAAAAGCCTTGCAAACTATGATCTTACTAGGAAAATCAAATACATAAAATAAAACCTGGGAGTAGAGATCAGACTTCTCCTTCCAAACTGCCACCCACAGAATAAATGCACCTTTTTCCTGGGCTGCATGTTCCAGCCCCAGCTGGCAAACTGACAGAGTGGGGTCAATGGAGTGCTCCCATCCTTGCTTTTTGCTAACTGGACAAGTATCACAGCATCACCAACCTGTTGCATCCAAACTACAGAATAGACTGCTTGAGTTACCACTACGTTGCAAGTAGTTTTGCTACCAACATAAGGAGCACACTGTATATGCAAGTCCTTGTATTCTAAATGAAGAATTCTTATTAGTTCCCTTGCTTCAATACTAATATTTATACTTTAAATAACACAGAGTTAAAATGATACAAATGAAAACTGTCTAGTATCTACCCCTTCCTCTGGTGATGTCTTTTCGCCCTCTACTGCCGCACTGGGTTTTTTAAGGTACATGACCAGTCTAGGGGAGAAGGGTGTATAGGTAGTCGTCATCGTCCTGGTTCCATGAGATTATGTTATGGAAGATGGAATTATCTTTATTTCTCCCACATCGAGTGTTTTATGCATGCAGATACCTTTGTTTTGGGAACCTAATCAGGTTTAGGTTTGAGCTGGGAGTTTATAACTGCTGTGGATTTGCAAAACAGCTAAGATGCCTAGACATCCAGAAGTCTAGTTTCAAACAAGGGTGAGTACATTTTCAACGTATTCAGCAATTTTCCAGTTTTTGCTGTCTCTTAAATACTTTTTTAGACAAATTTGCTTCTGTTGAATCTACTCACAAATAGGTTCCTGTTCAAAATATAAGTGCTAAATTTTGTGGAAATGTGTTTACCTCATCCTGCAATTGAATCACAAGTTATAATCAATTGTAAAGATTGTCTCAAAATTATTTTTTTATCGGTATCAACTTATACTGTATTAATTTCCCTGGATTACTGCAATTAATTCACAAGTATCATTGTTCTACAAAAACTCTGCATTTTTACTCGTATGCTCCTTTAACATGACAAAACAATGCTGATTAAAAGTTTATGTGCTTTATAAAATGGGATGTTTTATTAAGACAGAACACAACTGCAGGGGGGTAATAAACTATTTCTGTTAAGTTGGTCCTGCATGCTGACTTCTGTTAAAAAAAAGTAAGGAAATGAACATCTGAAATTATCACTACAGTTCATGAATGTCAATGAAACACTTTTTAAATCAGCTTTTTGAGCAATTCACCTTGTTTTTCAAGTACGGGAAATTTATTTCAACACAAGAATTGTATGAGTGGAAGAATCAGTATTCCATTTGTCTGAAAAGCCTCTTGAAACACCATTTAGAAACCTTAGTTTAGGTAGAATTACATCATTTATGTTGAGTTAAATGACTGCTTTATGTATTGATTTGGGTTTTACCCCTTTAATGCTTATCCCATGAATGAGGATAAAGTAGTAGAGCATTTAAAAGAGAAAAGGAAGGGGTAGAGGTAGTACTTGTCCTTCTTAAAGGTAAAAATATCTTTATTTTAAAGTATAAACTGTACCACGCACCATTAATTTTAATTAATGATTTAGATCATCTTGATCAAAATTAAAAAGGCAGATGACTAGATATTTATTTAACGTATACTTTATGTCTTTTTCTTAATGAAAAAGTATATATAATTGGCTTAGAATGGAAGGCAATACAGATCAATAGATATCATATTTTTAATGGAAGTCCCAGTTCAATTTTCTGTTATGACCTGATTCCTTATTTTAAAGTCCTGAAGTCACACATCATTACAGATAATCAGAATGTGCAAGGACTTTTCACAATTCTGGCTAGAATTTACTTCTATTTGTGCAGGTTAGACTTTCAAAAACTTTCTATATGAGGGCAGAATTTGCCAAGTTTTTCAAAATTTCATTGATTTCTGTGTGAAGAATAGGTCTGCACTTTATACATTGGCTGGAAGAAGAGAGTTTCAGATGGACAAAACTATTAGAGATTACAATATACAGGTACAAACAACAAAATTTGTGTCCCCTGTACTTTTTCCAGTGAATATTTCATTATCTGAAAATTTGATCGATATTAAAAAGTATCACTTCACAGAATTTATCTTAATGCCAGTTTCTTGCAAATTTTTCTGGATTGCGGTTGCTAACTTCCTTTTTATCTTGTGTATTTGATTCCTTCCAAATGGTATTATATCTAAAAACCAGACATGTCTTTCAGATACAAAAGATAGAAAAGTCTTTTCATTTTATAAATGCAATAATTATGCACAGGAAAATTAGTTACATATATAAAGACACATGGAAATATTTGCCAGACACATGGAAAACATTTCCTAGGTTTCCTAAGCATCCTGTTACCAAGGTAAAATAGTTACTAGAAATACAAAATAGTCTAGGACAAATTGCTAGTTGCCTCAAGACCTAAACTTCTGTTCACAGAAAATAGGAACATATGTTTAGACCGCATCATTCATGAAACTCAGATCCATTAGGATATAACTCTTTTAAACTGAATTTGAAGTTTATGAGGGAGAGGTCCCCAAATATGTGCAAAGTCTGTAAGTACTTTTATTTTTAAAATGTGGTAAATGCCCCAATATTTGCTTCAGCAAACATGGCAACTTGCCCTGCGAGACCTCCTCTAGCACAAAGATCCCAGAACGAGACCTTTCTCCCTCAGAGCAGGAGGGAAAGCCCGACGCAAGGGGCAGTCAATGGATGTTGGCCCTACATAAGCATGGCAGCTTCCAGGACTCTTTCCCTCAGAGGGGAAAGTCCCAAAGGGAGTTCATTTCTTTCTATATCTATCCAGTTCTTCTGCACAAAATGCCCTCATTTCTCCCTTTGCGGCCCAATGAATCTGGATTTTATTTATTCATTTGCAATTTTTTTTTTTGCTAAATGATTTAGTTCCAGCTGGATGGACTGACAATAACCACCTGACGCCACTGGTGGTACTGTGAGGGTGAGTGGGGACTGAGGGGGGTGAGAGAAGCAGGTCTGGCTGCAGCAGAGGGGCCCCTTGTTCACCCAAACTGCAGGAAATCAGAGCCCTCTAATCTCACCCAAGCCCCATCACAGCACCAACCCACAGGGCACTGAACACTTTGCTGCTGCTGCTCAAGAAGCCTAATTAAAATCTGATTCATTATGAGTGCTTTGCAATACTTTGCAGGCTGCCTTCTGCATTGTGCTCTCTGTGGACTCCTGGCATTTGTACTACTGCACAGCCAAACCCATAAGAAAGAGGAAAGTCTAATTCTAAGTTTCCCAAATGTCTTTGTGTTCAAGAGCATGGGATTAATTTCTCAGTCATGCTGATTAAGAACTAGTAAGTTCCCTTTCCTAATGGCTGCACAAGTACACACCTGCTCTTAGTAGGAACAATTTAAGAATTCAGTTCCACAAGGTGAACTAACAGCACAGGAAAAAAGCTTCTTGTCTCAGAGATGCCCAAGACTTGGGATTGTCCAGGCAGAGTAGCTGGACAGGACACCAGGAACAGCAGAAGGGGTGCTGCTCTCCAGGGTGGGCAGGCATGAGGCAACTGAGCTGTTGCCTCAGTCCCAGACATGGTCGCACAGCTGGAGGCAGGCAGTCAGGGTACCCAGCTGGCAGCAGAGGGGCCAGCGAGCACTGAGAAGGATGGCAATAAGCCATATGTGAGACCAGTGCAGGAGATCAACCTGCCCAAGGACAGGGCTAGGGACAGACAGCCCTGAGACATGGCAGGGGCAGGGACTGGGGGCCCTGGCTGGGCTGAACTGGCATGCTGCACCATGGAGCAGGCCCTGACCCATGCCAGGAAGGGCCATCACTGCACCGAGAACCCCGAAAAATGGAAAAGGTCTTGCACATACGTTTCTGATGATCCTAACGGAGGGTTTGAAGAAGATTCCATGTCAAAGCATTGTGGTAGCAATTTATTCAGCTGACAGGATTTCTCTCCTTCAGGTGTATGCCTCTTTGACATAAGTAATATTCTCAGTCAGACAATCCAGCTTCTTTGCTTTTTTGTCACTCGAAGACCACTTGCTGAAATAGGGACTTGCCTTACTTGCAAATAAAAATCTTAGTTCTATTGAGAGAAATTTTTAGTAAAGGTACATAAACATATTTCCTTCAAAATAGATTCTTAATTAATACATTACTTATTTCTATTTAAATGCAGTTTAACAAGGTGTGGTGGTGCATCTGCTCTGGTGCCTGCTCTGTGATCTCAGGAGCTCCTGATAGTTCTTGACCCAACCAGCTGAGCTGTGAAGTATCTCTTTACCATACCAGGAGCTCTTGCATGATAAAGGTGGGAACAATTCTGGCTGTAACATGAACTCAGCTGCCTGACCAAGGTGGGGAACAAAGGATAAGTAGCTATCCTCATTAGCTGTGGTAAATCATTTTCCTGTATCATCACCCAAGTGAAATGGTACCATTATTATGAGACCCTCTGAAAAATTTAGTCTAGTGAAATGGTACCATTGTTACAGACATTTCAGCAATTTCAGAAATTATTGACTTGAGATGCAGCCAGGATGAAACTGATGACTAAAGGCAATCATCTTGCAACCCAATAAAGAGCAGTCCTAAGTGAGGTCCTTTGAGCTCTCTTGGACCTCAGTGAGCTGTGCCAGCACCTCACTTTGAGTGGGACAATTCTCAGAGCGTGAAAACTCTCGATTTTGCAATGCTTGGAAGACCATCACTGATGACGAGGCCTCAGCTGATAACCCCCCACACACACTCTCTACTCAAGGTGCAACCCAACGTGCCTGCTGAGAAACACTAAGGGATTTGATGTGAATATTTCATCGAACCCAAGGGGAATTTTTGATAAGTATCTTTACACACATAGATATAGATGCATACATCTCTGCCTCTGTGTGTGTGCATGAATTGTTTAGGGTGTGAATGTTTTCATCATGAATCTGCAATGAAGTCACTGCCACAATTGTAAAAATTCCTATTGAATCCATTTGGTATTGATGTCAGACCAGCGTATCTTACAACGGTGTGGAAAGGGAAGGGTTAAACTCCAGTTCTCAATTACCCCACAATTCCGTTTTGAAAATAAATGTAGAGCCTGCATTACTGATTATTTCTAAGAATTAGAAAAAAGCTATCATTACTGAGAGAGCTGTATAAAGGGCTGGCTCAGGATCTGTTGACTCTGAAGATACATGTTGCATAGGTTCCTGATTCATAGCTTTCACGGAGATTCCCACAGCAAGCAGAATTTACATCTGCTATGAACTTAAACTGCTATCCTTACATTTTTTCTCTACTGCAAACACAAATTACTAACATTGCAAACAAAATTAATTATTTTCCCGAAGAGAAAAATAGGAGTTTTCAAAGCAGGTTTTCAGGAAGCAAGACAAGTTTCCTGTTAAGTAGTCAGGCAGGTCTTTTAATACCATTTTCATTAGGGAATGCTTTAAATTAACAAAACTGATTTCACTGAAACTCAGAAGATTATCATGTCTTACATTCCTATTTAAGATGATAAGTGGCTAATTGTATTTCTTTTTGACAAGGCAAACCTTTAAACATATGTGTCCAAAGAAATTTATAATGAGTTTGAAAAATGAGTTAATCCAATTGGAAACATTATTGGTAGCTGTTCAAACACAATTTTTACTTATACTGTAATTTCCACTATTAAATCAGTGATCCAGATTTACAAATATTCTTTACAAATACTCTTTTCTGTGTTTGACATATACATAATTTATATTCTCACTCGCTTCTATCCTTAAGCTATGCCATGCTTGTCTCTTTATTATGGCCTGAATCACACGGTCTGACTTTATCTTTAGTCTAAGCCATCCCACCCACCTGCAGAAGACAAATAGCTGATGAAGCTTCTCCTTATATTAAGCTTTAAACTTTGACCCTGGTTTAATAGCTCAACAAAAAAAACAAGCCAAAAAGCTTTGTGCACCAGACTAGGAGGTATGATTCTATCCAGAAACAATGAATGCCTTTCCTAAAATTCCTCACCTTTATCTTCCTAGCCTCATATGTGTCTGTTGATAGAGTACATAAGATTGTCTGATGACTACCATGATCACTGCTGTGTTACTTCTGCATGTAGAAGTACTGCCTTACTGGTAACCAGAAAAACTGTATGTGGCACAACACAGAAGTTATAAAAATTAGGATATTATTACATACAAATCCTGTAATAAAATTGCTTGTCACATGGAAAATATTTTTATCTTCACACCTGAACTACTGCGTCATACCTGGAAACCTGTGTCCAGTTCTGGATTCCCAAGCACAAGAGAGAGATGGAGTTACAGGAGAGACTCCAGCAAAAGTCCACTAACAAGTAAGAGACTGGAGCATGTCTCGAAGTCAGAGATAAATATTATATTGTACTGCTCTCACCCTTTGACAGCTCTATGACTAAGAGTCTCTTATTGCCTTTAATTCTGAACACTCATTTGAAAAATAAATTATAATTCACAATAGGTTAAAAATGTAACATTAAATTATTGTGATGAGAGAAATTATTAAAAATAAAAAGCAGCCTTCCGCATACTTTTAACATGATATGGAGGAGAGCAAGATGGTACCAGTGTATTTTTGGCCCTAAACTATTTAGAAAAATCTCAAAAGAACATGTATTTTGTGTATCATGTAGAATTTATATCAGCAAAATATGCTATTATACATGGTCTTTTTTATTTTCTCATAGCTTCAGAATCAAAAAACTAGGGTTGGGCGAAATATGGATCATGTTAAATAATAATAATAATCAGAACTGCAGAAGCAATTACACATTTTACCTACTAAATGTGCACAATTTTTATTGCATATTTGAGATTTAAACATCTTTTAAATTCCAGTTTTGTGGCAATCGTTTTCCATATGCAATATCTGTATGTGTACTCATAACTGCCCTGAAAATGTTCCTTGTCTTTATCCCAGTGGCTAATTGTATAGTTACATCAATGTGGAGAAGTTTACAAGAACAGACAACTCTATCTGTATACATATCTTCCAAGTGCTTTTAAGGAGGACAATTAATTTGCATATATTTAAGAAAAATAGTGACATACGGAAAAAATAGAGTTAAAATTCTTCATGAAAGGAATGAAAAACTCTATGAGGCCTGAAGACTGTGTTTCATTTACTTTTTAAAAATTTTTTCAGCAACATTCAGACTGAGAGGGACTATGACTGCTTTTTTAAATACATCATTGGGTAACCACTTAGGAGGAAAAAGAGCTATTGAAGACAAAGCATATTGTTGGCATGAAAACAAATGTGTAAGCACTAGCTAAGAAAAAATTTATGCTAGAAATAACAGAAAAAAATCTCTAGTCATCAAGGAGGTGATTCTCTGGAACATTCCAAGAACAATACCTGGTGACCCAGCAGAACACTCCTTATCCTCAGTCTTCAGTTTTCATGTTTAAAATATTGTGGGCTGTGGTCTCGCAGCCCTCCCCAACAGCTGTGACTTCTTGCTACATTAGCTAAATGTCACTTTAAAGAGTACTGAGAAATACAAAGGGAGAAGAACTCATGCTGTAAAAAAAGGAAAATATATTTTTAGAATAACACTAAAGCTGAAAACTTCATTTTTATGGATTTCCAAACACAGTTTTTCAAGCTTTATAAGTATTTTGCCAGTTTGTCAAAAGTAATGCTGTCCTTGAGGATTTGCCCTGCAGTTTTATAGCTAAAAGCCTTTCTTATTTACAACTGCTTTAAGCAGGTCACCTGGTAGTAGCATAAATGGGTATGAAGCAGTGGTGATATTTAGTCCTTCCTAATAAGAATGCCAACTAGGAGATATGTGTTCCAAGGGGTCTAGAAATGAATTATGTCATGGAATACAGAGCATGGAAACCACAAGTTATCAATTAAATTCTCACCATTCCAGTGGAAAGAACTGTGGATTCTCAACAAGATTAATTATTCTGAAATGCTAATTTGGAAATCTCTGGTAGACTACTAGGTATTGTCAGTGCTACAGATGTATTTGCTAGGACAAGGAATATGTTTTTGGGTAAGAGAGTGGCTTATCCTCCACACTATACCAGCTTATGACAGGGCTGCATAGCTGTTTAAGCCTACGCATCAGTAACTGACACACCAGTCTCCTCTTTATAAGCAACATTTCTTTCATTGTAATCACCACTACTTATCTTTGGTTGGTTGGTTGCATATTTCTACATAAGAGGACACCAAGAGGCTGTCCAAGAGCATACTGAGAAGAAAAAAATTGTAGATTGCCTGAGCTAAGGCAGCTACATTGCACGAGCACTGCAATATCTCAATCAGTCCCTCCATGTAGGAAGGCACACCAAGAGGTCAGGAATGGTGCTATGGAGCCACTTGATGCAAAGCTGCAACATCCCTCAACTCTTCACGTGATTCAAGAAGGACAAAGGTTATATGAAAGCACCTTTTTGTTCCACCCACACACATTTCTCTCAAGAAATATGAAAAGAAAGTTAGCATCACAATTAGTTTCTTCTGAAGTACAATATCTGCACATTTCATTCCCTGGGGTCATTTTCAAAGAACAGTTTCCCCACCACCACCATCTACTTATATTTTCAGATCTAGAAATATGGAATAAGCACTGTAGTTGCAATTCTTAACTTAATTGGCATTCTTTCAAGTGCAATTATATCTAAAAGATTGCCCTTTATTCTTGCCACACCGCTACTTAAAAGGCCTGATTTTTTTTTAATTCACTGACCATATTCACTCATTTTTAAATATCACTCTGACAGTTCTATACAACAAAAATCACTGGGCTTGAGAGGTTCATTCAGTTAATGGTTTTAACATTTAGAGTAATAAAAAATAGATATTTTCCCTATAAAAACTTAAATTGCTTGGTTCTTCCTCCTAATTAGCATGAAGTAAAGGAAAATAAAGACCTGAAAGTATACTTCACCCTTTATCTAGCCCACTTTTGAAAATAGATATTTTCTTTATGTTCAGCTAACTTAAATTTACTCAAGGAAGATTACTTATTTCAGAGAGCAGGGTTCCTGAGGAGGTCGCTTCTGTTTTTTCCAGCTGAGGGGAAGAAAGGAAAAATATTGCCACTACTCATTGTCTGGCAGTCTCTGGCAGTCTCTATACCTTGATCAGATTAAACATAAATACACTATCTCTGTTCTTCTTGAGTCATATTTGCACCAAATGTTTCTTTAAAAGGAAAAAGAAGGAATCTTGCAGCCTTGAATTTTGAATTTTTTTTCCTCTACCCTAGAGAATATACGTAATATAAACAGGAATTTAAACTGGAAGACAATAACTTTAACGAGTTACAGTATTTAAAAAAAAAAAATTAAGACTCTAAATTAAAAAAAAAAAAAGACATTTTAGTTAGGAGAAGTAGTCTCATTTGGTTTTACTTATGAAAATATAAACAATAGAAATATTTCTGAAATTTAAAAAAAATAATAATTTTCTTTAACAGCTCAAAATAGTTCGTATGACTAACACTTAGCTAGGGGTACAGAAAGTCAAAAGCCAGTAATTCTGAAAAGTGTAAACTGAAACATTTGCCTCATGTTAGTTCCTCAACATATTAGAATTCCTCATCCTATTACAGCACATTACAAGCCTCCATAAAATTCCAATAAGAGTTTCATAAGGAAGAAAATAATAAAACCAAGAAATAATAAAACCTTTAGCAGCATGCTGATACCTTTCTGCCTTTGCAGGGTAGGGGCAAACACATACACCAAAAGACGAGAAGAAACCTGAAAGTTCTTCTGACACAGACTGATGTATGATTGTGCAGGTGGTATGGTAAGTTTAACATTTCCTGATACTCAGAAACTGAAAGAGAATTTATCTAGTATACACAAAGTTGTTGCAGGTTTTTTTTTTTTTACAACCTTCTTTTCATATTCTCTTTTCAAATATGCTTTATTTTGGCATTTTTCTGACACATTGCCCAGCGCAAAATTATTGTGATGGATGTGTTGCTTTTAAGCGTGGGGGTAAATGATAATTTTAATGGACAGTACACATGACATAAGGGATCATCAATGGAGGTTTGGTTTGGAGCTGATTATTCTGCATGATCCAGCAAGCATTAAGAAATTCAAATTTAAAATCAAGTGAAGTGAAGTAACCTGAGGGAGGAAAAAGGAAATATTTGAGAAAGCAGGAGCATATTTCCTTTTAATGAAAAGGAAAACATTCTTAATTTAATAAAGGGTATTTATTAAGTGTTCTGACAATTATAGCATGCTTCTAACACATAAATTTGCCTTCCAAATAATGTATACAATGATGAGCAAGAGGTGTGGAATGACTGGTTTTATTCCACATACCACCGTTTTGTTTCTTCTTAAATTAAATTGTTTAGGGACATAATGAAACTGTCCTAATGTAGCACAACTTAAACCCAAAACATCACTTTGCAGTTCCGTAACACACACTATATTTGCTATGAAATTCTTAAACTCTTTCTTCTTGTAACCTTATTTAGTTCTCTTTTTGTGTTGCGTAAAAGAATTTATCCCAAGGCACTCTGGCCTGTTTCAAACAATCTACTGTTTCAGAGATTTTGACAGGGAAGTGGGAAAACTTCTAAAATAGTGAGAATCATTAAACCTATCTGTTCATCTGCCTAGGAGCTGGCAATACATGGTTTTCCTGAGACTAAGTACGCTTGCTCTCAGGAAATTTGGATCTTGAAAAGCCACTGTCTTTCTTGAAAGCACTGATTATGCTGGATTCTATAACTTAATCATAGTTAGCCATGTAACAGATATGAGAAACTTTTCCTCATAATTATTCCAAATGTAATGCCATACAATCCTATTAACATATTGTCCTTGTTCTAGCTAGGACAGGGTTAATTCTTGCAGTAGTCAGGAGGTGCTGTGGCTGCGACCTGGAGATTTTTCTATACCACCTCACATCGTTGCCAGGAGTGGGGAGAACAGATCCCTTCGGGGTCCCTTCCGGGCTGGCATAGCATCGTGGATGGAGCAGGTGGGTACTGTTGTTTCCATCTGAATCTTTCACCTCTTTCTTGTACCTTCTGTGATCAGTACTGGTGCTGTTACTCTTTCTTTTCCTATCTCATTGCTGTTTCCATGAAACTGTTCTTATCTCAACCCATGATCTTTACCTTTCCTGTCCCCAATCCTCCTGTCCAGACCTCTGCAAAAGAAGGGGGAGGGTGGGAGTGAGCAAGCAGTGCATGGTTTCAGTGGGAACACCAAGCTGAAGAATACCATTCCTAAACCATAACAGAAATCTTTATGCTCAGAGAATGAAAGGGTCAAGAGGATAGGCTGGCTGACTTGTAAATATCTCAATACATACAGCTAAATTTTTCTTGAATATTTTCCCAGAAAGTATCAAAAAGACTTTGTTTTAGAAAGTCAACTAGTCTAACACAATTTTACTTTTCTTAATTGTCTTTCATTCTTTAATTTTCTTGTTGACATGACAACAAGAACAGACTTCACATCCTAGATGACACGACTCAAGCAGTCTGACATAATGCCTTCAAGGATAGTTGTCTTAGTCTTCATAAACTCAGAAAGAACAGTTAAAACTGGCAATAGGCAACAACAATAAAAAAAAAAAAAGAGACAACATTTTACTTATATCTAGTAGAAAAAAGTAAGATGCAAAGTGTAATATTTTAATTTTCCTTTAAAAACAAACAAACACATAAACTGAATACATCAATTGTGATAACAAAAATGGATTAATTATTATAACGTGAAAAAGCATGCTGAGAACCAAAACAACCAAAAAATGTTGTCAGTCTGGGGCATTTTTTTTTCAAGTTTTACAATATTTGATGTATTTCATAAATGTTAAAGTCCTGGAATCACACAATCATAAAAGTCTGTAGTTTTTAACTTCTTTATTCACTGTAAAATTAAGCTCTGAAGTTCTCATCATCATGAAAACATGCTTGAAATAAAAGGTACCATGATGGATAAAAAACAGGATTTCTTTGAAAACAGAGGGCAAATGAAAAGCTCTAAACTTTTCTATCATTTTGAGTGCCATGAAAAGTAAAATATTTTCAAGAACGTAGGGACTTGCCTTAAGATGTTGTTCACCAACTCAGTGATGTTAAGGAAGTTTCCCTGTCTGACCTCCCAAAACCCACAGTCAGTCACTCTCACACCACCTGAGCTGGGACCAAGGGCCTTTCACAGCTACACACCCCACACTCACACGGTCACACCAGGTTCCCTTACTGGCTCAACCCCAGGTTTCCCATAGCAGAGTCTCAGATGTCCAAATCCTTCAAATAATTTAATCAAAGTGCAATAACTAGAATAGTAAAATAACAGCTCGAGTTGGTGCCTCCAAAGAGGGACCCAGAACAAAGGAACTCCTGGGGTTTTTACCCTCACAGTCTAAGGGGCAGAAGTCTGGGATCCTAGGCTCCTGTCCTATCTCCCATTGTCCAGTCACCTGGCTGGGCTACAGGTCCCTGTCTCCTTTGTTATGCAAAGGGTCGGCAGTTCACGGCCCCTTGGCTCAGGCTTGGGTTCCTGGCCCTGCAGAGCTCAGCCTGCAGCTCACTCTGCAGCTGTTCACCAGGCTACCTGCACTGAATGGATTCTCCAACGGCGTGAATACCTGTAAACTTCTTGCCAAGTGCCTCCTACAGGCAGGTAGGCTTGAGGTTCTGTGGAGCTTTTAGGAAAGGAGTCTGTCTGAAATATCTGGATCTTCAAACTACCTCCCACCTCATCTCAGAGATTCCTGGTCCAGTACTTAGCTTCCCTCTTTTTCTCTGTTTTGTGGCTATGTTCAGCAGATCCAGACAAAACTCAGAAGATGAGGCTCTACACTGTTTTTCACCAATCCTTCTCTATTTCATGAAACTCCTGAATGAAACTGCATGTAGTGAGCTGCTCTAGAATACTGAAGCAATGTAAAAATTTACTGTACTGAAACTAGCAGCAAAAAAGTAATGGTTTACTGCAGCAGGGTAAGAAGTGATTTTTCCTTGCTTTGCAATTTTTAACTAAGGAAAAGGATACATCATATAATATGTGATCACTCCAAATATTATGTTTTACTGATTAGTGATGATGTTGCTGGTGATAAAGTGTCCTCAAAAGTGGTTTAGTTTTGTATTATTTAGAAAGTACCACAATTTGTCATAGAATAGCTCATTCACTTCTAATTAAAAAATGTGATCAGCTTGGAAACCAAGCACTTTTAATCTAATGGTGTATTTCAGAACAAGAGAAGGCATCACTGAATGTTTTTATTGTGAAAGTACTCAACCTGTCATATTTAAAAACATTCTAACTCCAGAGAACATTTTACATATGCAATAACTGCTGTCATTGCTTCTGTTACTATTCAATTGTGTCTTATCAAAAATCTTACATAATATTTAGTTAAAATGCCAGTCCAAAGGTTACCCATAAAGAAATGCAAGAGGATTTGCATAATAATTACTCATCAATCCAACTGAAAAAATAATGAGTCTTTTAAAAACCTGAAAATTTAAATGAGGTTATAAATCCAACTTTGCTAACAATACACTTTTGTTTTCTTCCAAGGGTGCTCAAAAATCCTTTTAGAAATAACAGTACAGTATAGTCTTAGAAAATAAATCACCTGACCATAATAATTCTAGTCTTGGGAGATTCTCTTACTTAATAATGATAATAATCCATGCTTCTCTATTACTTCCCTCTATGATTAATCACATGTTTCATGGGCATTATTAAATCAAATCTCCTAATACCCTGAGAGACGAGTAAATACTATTATTCCACCTACAACATACAGCAGAGAAGTTAGGTATGGAAAGGTGGAATAACCTGCTTGACACAGTGTGAAAAAAGACAAATATTAAGAAATTCAGAGTAATTTCCACGCCTAGGATTATGAGATATGTTTAAAATCATATGGTTTGTATTTCTCCATGGTATTTTTAGTTTGCTTCTGTTTCCATGGATTTTGGACTTCAGTTGTTTTTCCAGCAGCTCTTTTTGATGGTCGGTCTCTACAGCCATGGAGTCTAGAGAATGTTTTTTTCTTAAACTAGACACAGAAAGATAAAATTCTCATATCAAAACTCACCCCCAGTGACCTAGACTTCAAGCAGAGCAACAAATTATTTAATATTGAAACAAACAAACAATAAAGCAAACAAAGAAAAAAAACCCACTAAAATAATCCAACACAGCAGAATTAAAATCAAATAATTTTCCTAATTTTTTTTCTTGATTACGTCCCAAAGGTGAGATTTTTCATCCATGCTCAGGTGCCTACACAAGCAACTTGACTTTTGCCAGCTAATTATATGCACAGTGGTTTTCCTTGAGTTAACTGAAATTTAATAAAGCCTCAGAGCACCCAGGTTATTTTTTATGTGTGCAATTAGAGGGTTCTGGACTGAGCTTTAGGTTCCAGTTTTGAAAAATCTTAACCTGTGTCTCCTGACTTTTACTCTTGGCTTAATGGAACATTTTTCTTCTTAACATTTTTATTTATATTGCACTTGTCACCATAGCAGATTAGGGCAAAACAAATTCCACAACAATTCACCAAAAGCTGTGAGTTCTATTTTAAGATTAAGAGCAGTTGGTTCATTATAATAAAGTATTGCCATGTTAAATACATAGCCTAGAAATTGATGAAATTATTTTTACAACAAAATTAACACTTTTGACACATACAGTACAGAAACCATAACAAAAGGAGAAGGGAAATAAAATCCATGCTTCCTGAAGCTGTAGATGCTTTGTGAGACCTCTGTTTAAACAGTCCTTCTTAATAGATTTTTTTTCAAAATTTTCTCTGTCTAATTAAATTTACTTTTCTCTTCTACAGTGTAAACAAAACACATGTAAATTCAGCAGGTTCATGATAACCCCTTTGGCAGAATTTCTCAGCTTCATGGTGTCCTTTAGCCTCAATATTATCTTCAGCCTCACTATTGGAAGTTCATGTGAAATAAGGAGCAGATAGCTTAATATTTTTGACCTCCAGCAGAACTTTGAATGGAAACTACAGAAGCTCAAGCCCAATTAAGCACTAATATAATTGTCTTCATATAGCAGAAATAAATTGTCCTTTCCGTGTAATACTTCTATTTTATACTTGAGAGAAACGCCAAAAAGGGATAAGGAATGATTGCTTCAATGGTCATATAGATCAAATGTGAACTTTAACATGCAAGTAAGCACATATCTAAAGGACTGTGCTCTTTGATTGACTCCTGGGCCTAGTACTGTCATAAATATAAGGTCAGTCGCTTTTTCAGTGTCTAAACCAGATATTAATTCTTCCCTTATGAACTGTACATTCCATTTGTGTACTGCACAGGGCTAAACCTCATTTTTCTCTGTTTCCTAAATAATTGATACAGAGCCATTATCAAAACAGAGCCCTTTCACAAATGGGTTTTCTAATTCAGTCCCTCCACAAGTGATTTGACCTGCACTTGCAAAATAGTGATATAATTTGCAATCCACCAGGGTAATTTTCCCCTTTAAAATAAAATTATTTAAAGACAATATAATCCAGATGAAAGCAGCAACATCTGGTAGTAAAAAATTAAATAATCTCTATATCAGAAATTATTATTATTCCTTGAAATCCATATTTTTAACTTGATTTTGCTTAGAAAAATATGTTGCATATAACAACAGTACAAAGTAAAGTTCAATTCCCATAATCAGTATTAAAACAGACTTTCCTTAGGGATTTCAGCGCTATCTTCTAGGGTTTTGAGGTGGGTTTTCCCTGCATTTCATAAACTTTTTTGCAGATGGGTGATATTCTGAAGCCATTTATTTTCTTTTTGGATGTACTTCTCAGTGAGATTAGAGTTTTTTTGGTTTTTTTTCCTTTTTCTTTTTTCTTTGGTAGGGACCATGTGGCTGTGAATAGCAAGCTGTATCAGCTCAGGTGTTTAGAACATGGTCCTAAAACATCAAGGTCATCGGTTTGATCCCTTTGTGAGCCATTCACTTTAGAGTTGGACTTGATGAACATTGCGGGTCCCTTCCAACTCAGAATATCCTGTGATTCTATGTGATTCTGTGAAATTGAACTGAAAACAAAGAGGCTGTCAACAGGCAAGTTTTCAAATAAATAGGGGGAAAGCACACTTGACTGAGTGACACATTCATCATCCTGTTCTGATTTTTTGGTCGTGGGTTTCTTCCTTTGTGTCATTTCACACTCTGTTTCCACATTTTGCTTGCATTTGAAGAATTATATACTTCCTCCAAGCTTGGTGTTTTACCAAAAGGAATATTGAAATATCATTATACCTTCATTCAATTCTGATTTCTCTGCATAGGCCTCAAAGAGGCCTTTGTGAAATGCCGTAATGTCACCATACAATTTGCAAAATCACCTTCTACACAGGCATGCTTGTGTAAGCCCAAAATGTCTTCCCAAGATGTGCAGAAATACATTCTACATAATGACCTCAGAAAACAGAACTAAGCAATTTAACCTCTGTGAGTGATACCATCAGGGAAATTTTAAAACTGCACTATTTAAGTCTTTTTAAATGTCCCTAAACCGTGTTCTAACTATCCTGTGTTCTCACTATCCATACTGATAAGAATTCAAATAAGGATTTAGTTTTTAGCCATATATACATACATTTGTTTTTCTCATTTATGTTAAAGATTCTGCAGTAAAAATTAATGTGTCGAAAGATAATACATGAAACAGCATCAATAACAATAATTCTTATATTCTGCTAAAGGCCAAACCACTCTCAAAATAGGATTACATATTGTGATTTCCTCTTCTTTCAGATAAAAAAATATCCATTTCATTTCTGTAGCACATTTATTGTCATTTGTTACAGCTCTGCTGCATGTGCTTCTGGTGCTGTTTAAGCATTATCTGTTACAAGAATAACCTCGTCAGCTACAACAGGATATATGTGTACATGCTTATAAACTATTTTATTGCAATTTAGCTATGCTTTATTTTATCCAGAATAAAAGGAAAAAGTAGAATATAGGATAATCTCACAGATGCATCAAGAAACTGAACTAGTTTTTCAAAAGCTTATACATTTCTAAGTGCTTTTACTTAAGAAAAAAAAAAAGGCAGAATTATAGATAGCCTTATTTTCCCTAGGTGGTAATATTTGTTAATAATCATCAATGTCTTTATCTTGGGATTCTGCACAGATGATTCAATCAAATAAACAGCATTGTACAAATGTACAGGGAAGACGTATTACAATCTCATATAACTTAAAATCTGAAAAAGTATAGAAACAGGCTATAGAAAAGACCGTTTTGTTAAAAGATCTAGCACATAATGAATACAATAGGGATCAATTAATTAATTATTAATTAATAATTTTCTATTGCATTTGGGGTTTTTTCTTTGCATAATGTACCCATTTCTTTTGTTAATTCTGATCAAGACTGATAGGAAATGAATGGTAATGGTAATAGCTGATGGGCATGGCGATTTCCGATACTGTGAAAAGAGGGAGAAGAGACCAAAGTCTGTCAGCTGGAAGTGGTCCATGGTTGTATTTCAGTCCAGTTGTAGTTTATGGGCACTGTAAATTTTTCTGCTTATATTTCCACTGTTCTTCAGTGTTGCTAGAAAAACTCAAATTCGTTAAGATTCAGCTTTTTTTGATGTGGATAGATAAAGACAAAATCTGCTCACACTTTACCAGCTCTTACCTTTCCCACAGTCTTTGTACACAAACAAATAAAGTTACCTGCCAAAATGTATAAATAGAAAGAAAATGTTTTTTATAACTACCTATACTATCATTATTGAATAAACTTGATGTGTTTAAGACTTCATATAAACTACAGAGAGTGGTTTTGACATGGTTTTTGTAGAAAACACAATTATTTCTTATTTTCACCTCCTGCTGACCTTAAGAGAAATAGCCCTTATCCTCTTCCGTATAATCAATATAAAAATATTGCTGCATGTCTTTTCCTATGACCTACAGCAGATGCTCTTCACTCTGCAAACTTAATTAAGCTTGTCTCCAGTACCAGAAAGCCAAAAGGCTGTCATGTATATATATATATATGACATACAAGTGTGTAATATTTTATTTCTTTTAAAATCTTAAAATGTTTCACAGTGGTAACTCTTGCAGCCAATTCCGTCACAGAAAAAAAGATATGCCAGGCAATCAAAGACCACATTTCATTACTAAAGCATGAACTATAGAAATTAAGAGAGGTTAATTAGAATGTCTGTTTGCACATGTTGACTTCTACGTAGTGGAGATCTTGGAAACTTGGAAATATTCTGAGTGAGATTATGTGATTCAAGAAAGGAAATTATGTAAGATTAATATCACAAGATTGATATACTAACACTCTTCATTATAAATTTTTCTGAATTATTCCTCTATATCTTAACAGCATTTCTCTGTCATGAAGACATGGTTGGTTGAAAACTAATCCACAAGCAAGAAAGCTCCTGTCATCTTCTACCATGGCATTTTCAGAACATCTATCATGCTCACAAAAATCTTGTATCTCTTGACAAGAGTGATCTTTTCCAAGACATGGTAGATGTCTTGCACAAAGTCTACAACATCTGTCAACACCCCCCGTCAATATGAACAATATAATTTGCATATTAATATCTCACGTAATGGCAATATCATTACCCATCTGAAATATCTACAAAGATAAAATGAACCGTCAGGCTTTCAATCCAAACATACTCAAATCAAGAGTCATTCAAAATTAACACATAAGTGTGCCATCAGCATACTTTCTCTAAATAAAGAACCACAGCTGTGAACATGAAGATAGATTTATAGTACGACAGTATTGTCATAAGTTCCCTAAATAGTTCAATATACTTGAGTACCAAAATTACTCTGTATGTAAGATACATAGATGTCATTTTCATCATCTGAACTTAAAATTTGGAATTTCTCAATCCAACAGAAATTCAGTAATTAAGACTCCCCTATGAAACTGTCTCTGAAACGCTCTTAAAATAATGACCTTTCAAAATATCCCATGCTGTATCAAAACGGGAACCTGAAAATGTATATATACCTGAAAAGCTTAGAATTACAGATGAAAGGCAAGATGAACAATGTCAGAAAAAAGAGCAGTGCACACACAAAAGTACTGCAGAATTGACTCTAAAGCAGCCTTTGTGACTGTGAAAACATATCATGAATCACCATGAACAGTTCTTTCAAAATGTCACCTAAGCACTTAGCAGTAAGCAAGAAATTTAGAAAGAGTATTAGGAATTATCAGTAAATTCATACAGAACAAACCAGAAGATATTATCCTATTTTATAGCAGTATAGTAGAATTTGAAAATGTCTAGGCAAGCATGACAGAGATTATCAGAATTGTTATTTTCGGCTCAACTATAAACTCTCACAGACCTCTCACTGACTGCTTGGAGTTTGTGGGATCACTTGGAGCTTATTGTTTCATCTACTTTTTCCATAGTCACAGTTGGCTACCTTTAGAGATGCAATACCAGTTCACAGGAAATTTTGATCTATTCTCATGTTTTACTTTCTTTCTTCATTGTGAATCAGTATTTCCGATTGGAGGGTAAAACTCCATATTGAAGTGATGAAAAAATGACTGTTGTTTGTTTATCTAGATGATAAGAATAAAAAAATTCTCATAACACATGCAAGCTCAAAATTCTAGCTTTTACAAATTATTAAAAATTTATTTGGAAAGTTTCAACAAACACATATACTTAGCTACTTGTTTCAAAATCTTACAGTCGATTCTCACAAAGCTTTAAACCTTTTTGAAAAAGGAAGGTTACCAAAAAATATGAATGGTAACTCAGGTCTTTATTTTAAAAAATCTTTTTTATACGGTGATCTCTAAGAAATACTATCATTAGTACTTAGTATTCTTCTTATTAAACATTGCTGTGTAGCTGTAAAAATATTAAAATTTACTCTGTTTTTTTCATGATTTACTTTATGAACATATGCAGCAGTTAAGGCAGAAGAGTACAACACCCATTTATTAACCTAAAACTTCCACAGCTGAACCCACTGAAATAGATTGTTCATAGCTGCCAGCATAATACCCCAAAATCCACAATTGAAAGCTGTTCAGTTTTACTTAGCTGTTTTTTTAGATATTCTTTGATAAGAACTTACCATTAATATTTTACAAAATATTTAGTGACATGGTTTTCAATTTGAGTTTGACAATTTTCAGTTTGTATAATTTCTGTCACTCAGTAAGGTTTATCCTGCCTTTGGCATGTAAAAAAGGACTGGAATTTCTTCTGTAGCAATAGATTGTCATATATAATAGCTGATATTTTGGTTTGATTTTTTAAAAATTCATGTCTTGGTTTGAAATTGCCCTGTGTACATAGATACGACTTACTGGTCCTGCTCAGCCTCACCTGCAGCCTCCCCCCTCACCCTCTGCTCCCTGCCAATGTGCCAAGTACCCCATTTCAGCTCAGCCCAGGACATGTCCTGCCTCCTCAGTGGACCTCAGTCCTACGTTGTGGGTACTTGTAGCTTGGGTGAGAAGCCTTTGGTCCTGCCCTATCTTTGGCCCCACCATCTTTTGTCCTGGCTGGGCTCCCTGGATATCCCATGGACTTCGTGCACCATTTGCAGTGTCAGGGTCTGGGCCAACCTTGACTCCCAGCTTATCTTTCTCAAGGAGCAGCCAGACCTCACTGCTCCCTGGCACTGTCAGAAGACTTGAAAGCAAAGAACATGAATGCGTATGTTGCCAGAACTCTCTTTCTAGGTGATGACCCCAGGTATTGAAAAAGGAATAAACCCATCTAAGAAGTATTTGTATTTTCATTTTCAGTTTTGTTTTAGTTCAGCTTGTAAAACTGATATTGGGTTTATTGAACTTCTCTCTTGATCTTAATGTGAAAAAATAAATCACTACCAGATAAAGGGCCACTGGATTAGTTGCAGATTTATGTTCACCTCTATGTGTTTACTTTCAGCACAGATTATGCACTAATATGTACTTAATAGTGCAGAATACACATACACTGAAAATATGCAATCTTATATTCAAATATTGAACTATCTGAAGTCCTTGAAGAAAATGTTAAGTGTGTAAATGGGTATTTAGAGGGGTTTTTTGTGGAGCACGATACACCTAGAAATCTATATTGGTGTACCTATATTCTAGAAAATCCTAATACCGGCATTTTCTCTCTTTTGTTTAGAAAATTCCTTTTTCAATTCCTATTGCCTTTTTAATTCTCTCCTGAAAGAATTTCTCTCAAGATGCTTCTAATCCTGCTTTTGATTTACCAAGTTCTACAAATTCATCACATTCTCTGCAGTTGATACTTACCCTTATAATTCTACACTTTACAATAAGCCATATAAAATTTCTTTATTGCAGATACTGAATGCGCACAAGTTGAGAGTACAGAGATGGAAAAATAGCTCTTCCAGCATGTTTTTAGGTAGTTCATGCTGTTCTCCAACACAAAGCATTTCTGCCTATTTTCAAAGTCAAATGTAAGCAAAGCAGCTTTTACAGTGTCTTTCATGTGATTCAGGCAGTAGTCTCTGTTGCTAGGCAGGTAAGCCAGTTTCCTCAGCCTTTACCTGGTCTAATCCAACAGTAACAGCAGAATATTTTAACTCAACATCTTCATTACACGTAGCCTGGTTTCAGTCCATTGTTCCTTTTACTAGTCTTTTCTTTGTATATAACATACTCATCCCTATTAACACATCCAGAAAGATTTCTCGTGCTTACAAAACATAAATTGTCTCAATCCTTCAGATAATGTCATGAACCAATTAACCCTCCATGCAAAAAGGAGGGGAAAAAATTGTTCTGGACAGTAAGTATTATTTGAATTTCTGTTTCTGGCTGGACAGACTAGTCTCATTATTTCAACAGAAAGGCCGTGTTCACCTTTGTGTAGATATCCGCTCCCCTGGCAGATATTGTAGGACTGCTAAAAAATCCCCCAGTATTTTAATTCCACACTTTTACAGGTATTCCACAAATTCTCTTTATAGAATTATCCAGATTGCACCTTTCTCTAAAGATGAGGCTTTTTCCTTTCAACCTCTTTGCCACTTGTTTTTCTAGTTATCAGTTAGATGTAATATAATCTACAGCCAGGTTCTGAAAAAAAAAAATTAAGTGGGAAAAATTTTTGGTTTAATTCTACTGGGAAATCTTTATTGATACTAACAAGTGTAATTATCTTATCACCAAAGAGAATAATAGAATAATTAAAAAAAATAATACCATACTAATTATGATTGGAAGAAAGGAACACCAACAGGCCAGTAGGCAGCTGTAATATAAATGTACTTCTGTAATTAAGCAGTGGTCATGGGGTTACAGTTACTGGTTAGGTGGAAGACAGTCTACTTTCACATGTAAAGAAAATGTCTAGATGGATGCAATGCCTATGCATGACCTACCGCCCAGCCTTTTCACTGCCTGCTGCAAAAACTGACAGCTTGGAAGGACTAATGCTGCACTAGGAAGGGGAAAAAGACATCTTAGCCTGTTTCTTCATGTCTTTGCTAGCACAATTCACGTATACTTCTGTAGACATTTTCAAAAATACAGTAAGAATATTAGGTATACAGTTTTCAAATAACCAAAGCTTATGCTAACATAAAAGAAATGCCGGGTTCGAAAAAAAATATACAGAAAGACTTTCCACTGAACAGCAGAGGAGTGCCTGGAGTGTAAAAGACAGACCAGGAAAAGAAAACAAATCTGGTATATTTGACTACATCGGTGAAACACCAGGAGCTGAAGGTGTTGTCTTTCTGGACTTCTGTGAAGCATTTGACATAATTCTGCACAACATCCTTCTCTCTAAACTGGAGGGAGATGGATTTGATGGGTAGACTGTTCAGTGGATGAGGAATTGGTTGGATGGTCACATCCAGAGGTTAGAAGTCAATGGCTTGACATCCAGATGGAGATCAGTAATAACTGGTGTACCTCAACAGTTCATATCAGGACAAATTCTGTTTAATATCTTCATCAAGAAGCTACACAATGGGAAAGTGTGCACCCTCAACAAGTTTGCAGATGACACTAAGCTGAGTGGTTTGGTTGACATGCCTGAGGGGTCTGGACCCTAGACCTGAGAAGTGGGGCCGTATAAACATCACAAGGTTCAACAATGACAAGTGCAGGGTTCTGTATCTGGCTTGGGGCAACACCTGAAATCAATTTGTTAAACCATGGGAGTACATAATCCCATAGACCAAGGACAAACGAGAAAAGAACTGTTTTCAAAATTATTTTCCTATTTTATATAAATTTCTGCTTTTTAGTGCAATATTTCAACTTGGAAAAAAAAAGCCACCTTCCTTAAAATCAAATTCACTTTCTTAGAAACCGAGACAAAGAATTGGTCACATTTCAGAGGAAAATATGTTTGCTGCTCTCAGTTCACTGTCTTTTGACAGGTTTTTGGTATAGTTTCTTGGCTTATTTTCACTTACAATGCATTATACCCATTAAACAGGGGGTTTTGATAAAGAATCATCGGTGGAATCCCACTCGAACTGTGCAGGGACGCATGCTGTTCAGCATATTCACCAATTATCTAGGGAAGATGATGAATTGCAGTGTAAGTCTGCTGATGGTACTAAATTAGTCCAGGTAGTGAAAATGAAACCTGAGTGCAATACTGCAGAGCATTTCATGCTATTGAGTGACCCCGTAGGAAATGTGAAGTTGATAAGTGATGGGCGTGTGGAGGAAGCTGAGCCCCCAATTGTATGTGTGGAACATCAGAGGATTGTTTTGGCTGGCAGGTACCTCTGGAGGCACGGAGTTCACCCTCCTGCTCAGAACAAGGTCTGCTGTGAGACCAGAGGTCAACTATGAGATCAGTTACTCGGACTCACTACTGAGATCATCCAATCATTTTTCTTGCCTGTTAGATATTCAAGACAGGATTCACTGTTCTCTTGCTCCTCTTGGGATTCCAGGAGTGTGCTTCTTTTATCAAACAATGTTGTTATTCAAAACTAATGTGTTTGTTCTGTAGTCAAAAGGGTCTGACACAGGAGTGTTTAAAGCAGGTACACTGCAACTTTTCCAGATGTTATATAGGATGCGCAGAATTTCATGCCACTGTTTTCACACTTCTATTTTGATATAAGGGAGGCTTTTGTCTTCTTTTTTATAAAATTTTATCATTCAGTAATACAAAGGACATATTTGCTACTGGTTTATTTCTATGAAATACTGTTTATTAGTCCAAGCATTTCTTTTGCAAGCACATTTGAACCCAGTATGCATGGTGCCCAAATTACTGTCAGGTCTCAAATATTAAGGTATTTTTAGGAAAACTTACCTGATGAAATACCTGTAAGTTAAGATTCATAAAAGTGGAAAAGCTGAAAGGAGCTTTCATATGACACAAAGTGAAACATTAATATGACAAAAAGTGAAACATTATTGTTTCTGCTTTCAGCAAATACATTATCATTTCCAGCATCTTCAAGGAAATTTATGCCAATTAATGCTATTGATAACCAGTTGCATAAAAAAAAAATTTTAAAAAATCACACCAGACTTTATATGAAAATGAGTGACTGATGTATGCCAAATTAAAAAAATACTTCAAAATGTGGACTAAATGTTGCTTGGCAACAGAATGTTTGACTAATGCTGGGGGTGTCTATTTATGCAGTTATTAAAACAGTGCTCCTTATAAGCAGGAGGGAAAGCACTGCAGTAAAACACGAAGACCACAATAATCATTATTTAAAAGTCCCACACTCTTTTGTTGCTAAAGAAAAAAACCCAATAACTGTGAAAATATAACAGCCTTAAAATCACAGTCCATTGCCATTAACATACAACTGCATTTGTGGCAGGTATTAAGGTGGGCATTTTAAGAATTTTATTTTCTTTTAGATATTAGTTTAATTTGATAATTCAGTTTACAAAAATACCTCAAATAACCAACAAATATTTGCTCCACTCACATGTAGTACAGATAACTTCTTTGTCTTCCAAATTATCTAAAGATAAGGAAACAGAACAAATCCAATATTTTCTGTCCAGCATTTAACGTAAGACACATTTTTAGACTTCACACCCACAATTTACATTTAATTTCTAGGCAGAAACTAAGAAATTAGGTCATTTGCACTGTTGGAATATTTGCATTAATCTGAGAAGGTGCAGAATCGCCAATAACTGACATGAACACTGGGTGAAGCTCTGTTACAGGTCCAAATCCCAAACAAAACATTTTTAATGGACAATTTAATTAATTTTAAATTTCCTTAGCACACAGAGCAGAAAGACTTCAGTATACATTTTTGTAAGACATTTTATCTCCCTTGCCTTCCAGAATTTAGGATAAAATTTTAGCCCTAGGGCACTGGGGTAGCTACCTGTGTAGAACTGCTAAAATTAGAACAGTTCTCCTAAAATGTATAATCTAAATTTACCTCCATAATAGTGAGTTTGGGTATTTCTAGCTGGCTAGTTGAAATAATGTAATATGATCCAATTAAAAAGAGCCAAAAACATTCCCCTCCTTAGAGTGTTTTAATTTGGGTTAAAAAATCAAAGCTTCCTTTGCAAAGAGATTGTGTGTGACTTTCGAGTAATGCTCTTCTATGGAGTTATAAGATACATCAAAAGGTAATATATTCCCACAAATGTTAAAAAGATGCTTTGTATAACATGACATAAATTTCAGGTGGGTTATACTGTCACTGTAACGGACTAAGGATTGGTATCAGAAGTTCTCTCTTTGAGTTTATGTAAGGAAAGGTGGTCTGCACTTCTTCATATTTCTTCAATATTTCATCATATTCGTTTTGTGCATGTTTTAATTAGGCAGAGTAAAAAAAAAACATTTAAATGCATTTCTGGAGAACTTGGAAATTCAGGGCTGAAATGGAAAAGCCAGTCTTATCTAATGCTACATCATAAACTCATCCAGAGTGATACATACCTAAGGTAAAATATTGCAATACCTAGAAGCAGCAAGATCACTGAAAGCCAAAATTTTGATTTCATCTCTGATCTTCCTTCTTTCCCATTATAGGCTTATATTAGCCAGTGTTCAGTATTATTTTGATGTATTGTAGGTATTTTTGATACTTCAGTTGTTAAGTGACCATATATGAGTGCATGTATATACAGCAGAACTATCCAGTCACAGATTACATACATCAGTCATTCCAATAGCTTCACTTGAAGCATCAGGGGGGAAATGAAACCATCACAGGGAAAAGCAATAATCTGAGGTTGCAGCAAATGTTTTGCTCTAAATACAGAACTTTCTTGTCATGGACACTAATCTCTTCTTTGAAAGGAGGAGGGATATTTTGCCTAGGTATGTTACCCTCCTCCCTCCTTGGTCCATTTTTCAGATGTTTCTAACCCTGCACAAAGAGCATCTGCCAGCAAGATAGTTTAGAAGTATAATGCAGTTATTTATTGGCTGATGCACATAGAGATATCCAGGATTTAACAAGCTACTAGACTAGGGACTAATACGCAATCTGGCATGATAAGACACTCAGTCTCCACTGGCCAGGCAGGCACCAGCCTGGAGGGGAAGGGCCAGTTTCCACTGCCCCTGAAACAGATCCTTTTTCACTGACCCTGCTTTTCTCTCTAAGATTTTATACCATTTCATGCTGATGTTCTTCCGCTTGAAACCTTGAGCTTCTAATCATCCAGTCCCAACAATCCTACTCTATTCACAGTTTTGCCTTTCTTATCTCACATACATCTACTCCACAGAGTTCCTCTCAACTTAGCAATTTCCTTGGAGCTCTGAACCAAGGTTATGCAGCTATGCCATATCCATTGTAGGCCCTCACAGGCAGCTGAACCCCGTGGAGGGTTAGAAGGCTGTTGCAGAAGGGATCACAGAGAGAGATGCGCACAGGTGCCATTCAGTGCATGACCAAAGACAGCAGCAAAAGCAGGACTGATCCCAAAAATCTATTAAAACTGCACAGAATTCCGAAGTGACTCTACTTTCATACCACCCAAATCTTCAAAACAGTCAATCCCACACAGCACTCCCCACCTCACTATCATCTACCCGTGCACACACGCTGAATCTCATTCAGAGTCAGGGAAACAGCTTACCCACAGCCTCAAACCCTGGATTTTAGCATAGCAGATCTCTTACTGGATTCTATTATTTCTGTTTCAAACAGTGTCATGTGCACTACAGCACCAGAGATTAAAGTCTGTATGGGAAAACATGGCTTCATTCCTTTCACTTCAGAGAAAAGACAGAGAGAATATTTTTGTTCTCTACCTCCCATATGGAAAAGAAAGATAGTTTGAAAGTAGTTACGTCTTTCATCCTTCCAGCTTTTTTACCTCTAATAGGAAGCAGGGACAGGAACAAATGGAAATTCTTATTTTTTTGGCAGAGTTCTCAGTCATCTCAGTCTCTGAGATGACTACATATCTGGAGTTTCTGCAAGCAGCATAAACACATCACTGTATTTCTGATTAAAAATATTCTAGATAGCAGTTTATAATCTTCAAGTTAGTTCTACAGTGCCCACTCTTGAAAACTCATTTAAGCCTGACCATGAGTTTAGTAGAGGGGAGTTGATTGGACCACATTTCCCAAATGAGTTTAAAACAATCACATTAATTCCATTAGGTAATTTCCATGCTGATTCACCATAGCCAATACAGGTGAAAAATGAACACTACATCCCAGATACATTTGCTTTTCTAAGTTTAAGAGTCAGAATGCTGTCCAGAGACTGAGGGAAATTCATGCAGCTATTTTGCAGTTAAATTATGCTCACTAGACAAGAAAAAATTCTTGTTTGCAGGAGTATCTAAGACCAGAAATGGACTACTACACAGGCCAATTAATTTTCCATACCTTGTCCCTTCCCAGTTTTAGCAAATGCCAGACACTTCAGACAAAGACAATTGTACAGATAGTACTTTCCCACAGGAAGACAGCAAATTTAGTTCATGTATTTAGCTCTTTTTATAGGCAATCAAATAATTATTGCTTTACACTTTATTTTATGTACACCCAGTTAGGGTTGGTTTAGACATGAATAAGTGTTTATTGACTAAATCAATAGTCTTTTCCATGTTACAGAGCACATAAAATAGTTAGAAGAATAAAATCAGTTGTTACATGAACCACTTGCAAAGAATACTCAGGCTAAGATTTAAACTAATATTGCCTCATTAGGTTATATTCTGATTAAGAAATAGACAGGAACAGAAGGAAGTAATTTTTTAGAAAAAATTAGTCTTCCATTTCCTTTCCACACTTTAGATTAATTAGAATTTACCACTAAAAGACCCAGACAGTAAAATTAAGTTTTACAGCAACCATATTAAGCTTTTTAAAAATTGAGCTTTGACTTCCCCATAAATCCCAGGGGTACTTACAATCAAATTAGGCTTTGTCATCTGAAATAACAGAATGAGATACAAAATATGCCACACACTCTCTGGTACAGGAATCTAGCTAATCAAGAGGGTGACCTAGCATATTGCTACTTCAAAAATACAGCAGCAATACAGCACTACTCTGTTTCCATATACCTGGAAACACCTCTCTACAGAGAATGTATACCTGTAAAAGTTATTTAATGTGCCTTCTCCTTGACAGCAGCACTGAGCTAGAGCAGAATCAACATTGCATGACAAATAAGTTATAGAGTGGATTTTCTGTCTTGTCCCCTTCCAGTTGTAGCATGTCTACAAAATGGCCAAGCTGCTCCCACACGTATTAGGTGCTAAATATAATGTAAATAATTTCCCTCCTCTGACATTCAATCGTGAACTCATTGGCCTGCATTGTATTTTTAGCTGACAGCTCTGCTCTTCATGAACACAACTGCTATAATACTACTGTATTTCACAGACAATATCCAAATTATTAACTTGTAAACACAATTATTTTAGCCACTTGGTAAGTGATTTGGCTCAGCTATTTTTCTGAGAGAGTCTTTTGGTAAACACTGGGTCATTGACCAGACCAAATGAGAAAAGTCTGTTTCATTGCTTCTGCTTCATACGTAGTGGGCTATAACCTCTCTGAAATAAATTCATAAGGGTGCTGGAGTGTATATTGGCCTCTGTAGCAGAAAATTCATTAAGAATTTTCTTTAAGTGCCCATGAGATATGTTAAATTCATTAACCCAAAACGATGAGTCCAAGGCAGCTAATAGGAAGCACTCTAAGTTCAAGTGAAAGCACACTCCCCTTTGGGAATTAGGTGACTTCATCTAGTGGCAGAAATATTTGCATTTTCCTCCATAAACAAAGCAAGAAAAATCAGATATTTCATTCAAAATATGACCACGAAAAGATTGTGGGGATAATATGGCCCCAAACAGCATTCATCACTTGCAAACATGAAAACTAGAGCTGCTTCTTTGTCTGATGAGGAATTACACACCTCACAGGAGAGCAATCTACCTTCCAGGTTAAATTATTTAGAAGTAGAGAGTTTTGGGTTGAATACTCTCCTGTTATGCAATTAATTCTAGTGATTAAGATATTCAGTTAATATTAGCTTAAGCATAGAGTGGTGTGAATGTATATTTTAATAGGCATGATACACCTGTGCTGACCTGCTCATCTCCAGCAACTGTGAGGTATGGCTCAGTATGCCCAGAAATAAAACTTTAACCTTCTGGACAAATGTACAAACATTTTAAAGTGTCTCCTGCAGTGAATTCTGCAACCTTGAAATAAAGCAACAGTTCTGGATTAGAAAAAGTAAACAGGGCTTCGAGAGACAGTCTGCATATTGAACAACCTCCAAGAAAACAGTCGGGTGTTCCAAGTGCTCTTTAGGTCCTATGTAAGCAATTTCATTTTGATTTCGTTAGCTGGTTGATTTCTTGTCTTTGTTTTGGTTTGGGTTTTTTTTTATTTTGATAGGGGCAGTGGAGAACTGTTGCTTGTTTACTGATTTTTTTTTAAATTACTGTAGTGCACGTATCTTGTGACATTAGGCATGGAATGTTTCGAGCAAATCAAGTGAATCATTTCCAAAATTTTGGCAGTCTGCAATCTCACATGTACAGTGCTTATGTCCAAAAACCCCACTATTCTGTCTTTCCAGGTACTTTTCTTTTGTCTTCAGGTTATTGGAAAATGAGCACTCAAATCCTATATTCCTTGAACATCAGTTTGCTATGCATGCTTCAGAAACAGCTACTTATTGAAGTTGGTTTTGCTGCTAATGCAAAACAAATAATACCAGGGCACAGCAAATGCAAGTTAGTTGCCTAAGAGCTGTTAATGTAGATTTCCCAAAAAAGTTCTTACAAAAGGATGTTTTCTTGCAATTTGGTTGCTAAATATTTTAAAGACACACTATTGCAAAGAAACTTTTCCAGAACTGACAGTGGGTGAGTGAAGTGCTGGTGAAACATAGCAGAGATTCAGTGTGTTTTGCTCCTCATGATGACATTACAGTCCAGACCTATGCAGATACCTGACCGTGGTATGAAGAAATATCTGCCCGCTTCCATAATTTTGAGCACAGTTTGACTCAGGCAGCTCCCATGTTAAAAAAACATCAGCAGAACACACTGATAATTGGTATTACATTTTTTTTTTAATGTAGTGTAATTTTTGTTTTGACAAAATATAGAATATATGCATGTCTGTTTTCATTCATGTTAGTATCAGTACTTGACACTTCACAGACTATGGTTAATATCTATCACCCTTGAAATTATATATGTTTTATGGCATCCAACACATCTCGCATGCTTTGCAGTAGCTTTTTTCATTTCTGTAGCATCTGCAATGGATGAAAATATACAATCAGCAATACAGCATCTTCAAAAGAACCATAAACAGGCACTTAGGAGCTCAATGAAAGATTGTAACACTTTCAAGTGGACAGAATGCTTAACTACATGAGTGTCACAGGGTGAATAAATCTTCCTACAACACATTTCAAATGTACTGCAACCAGTACTTTGTAGCTCAATACATCTTTACTTTTCCATGGTCCTAAAGATTTGTAAAAAAAATTTCTGAGATAGCCTGTAAGTTAAATGACTTATTGTGCTATAGTAATGCCTTACTCAGTTTTGTGGAAATAAAAGTGATTAAAAAATATCCAATCAGGTGGGGGTTGTATAGAAAATAACTGTGAAAAAAGTCTCGATTGTAGACTTCAGAGGGTTTTTCTGAACTACAGCAGGAAAGTGAGACACTATGTGAACCAGCCAACTGGAACTGAGAAAGGAATAAGATACATTCATTTTCAGTCAGGTCCCTATTGTGGCAACATCTTGTTATTTTAATAGTTCACCTGAATGATAATATCACCAAGCCGACACTGAAAAGGATGAATTTGATCCCTAGTGTAACATCTAGCTAGATCCATCTAGCCAGCACATTTCAAAACCATTTCTGATTATTTGGTTGTTCCGTTTATTTCCACATCTCTAAGATCATACAGATGCTACCCTAGCATCACAGAAATTACTGAATGCTTTCAGCAGTATCTCCAGGATTTATCAAGTGCTCACACTGAATGTTAGTTATTATGGCTTCCTGACTGAAATAAAAAAAAAGCAGATCACATCTGTACCTACCAGACTGCAAAGGAAGAAAGTTTGGCGTTAAGAAAGCCTAAGATTTCTGACCAAAAAAACCCCCAAAAACCCCAACAATTTTTACATTCAATACTTGCATTTTTGTGAGGCCTAGAAATGTTTACATCCACTGTCTCTCATCTCTTGACATCAGTGAAGGATCAACTTATAAGACATATCAGGACACTGTACTATCCTGCTCAAAACAGAAACAGACTAAATCCATTGCCGTTCTCAGACTGATTTCCACTAGTTTTGAGATCTTCCCAGTAAGGTTACTGGAACATACTGTGCACAGGCTTTTCATTGACAAAGTTCTTTAATCCTATGTTGAGATGGACTGGATGTTGTGTTGGTTAAAATACTATGGCTTGATTTGTTATAGTTATGCTTTTAATAAGGAAAAGTTTAATACTTGCCAAGTGTACTGGGTCTGGCTGGGATGGGGTTCATCTTTTTCACAGCAGTCCATATGGCACATTTAATTTTAAATTTGTGACTATAACAGCATTGATAATACCCCAAAGTCTTAGCTACTGTAGGGCTTATATTGATGCTCACACGGCATCAAGGTCACCTGTTTCTCCCTCTGGCCACACAGAGAGTAGGCTAGTGTTGGGAAGAGGTTGGGTGGGGACAGGGCCAGGAGAGCTTAGCTAGATTGACCAAAGAGCTAATCCATCCTCTGTAATGTGCCATCCAGCAATAAAATGGGGGGAGTGAGTGAGCAGCTTATGGGTGCCTAGCTCTGATTGGGGTCAAAACCAATGCAAAAGGCCTTAATCTTTGCCCTATATTACATATCCCTGTATTTCAGCAGAGATGTTCACCAGGAAGATCTTATCCATGGATTACATTACACCCTACCCAAAACTCTGAAATTCTCAATTATGTAGTGGTAGACATATTGCTTTACACATTAAGACCAGAAATGAAAAAGATGTGGAAATATACAGGAAGGTGAGATACACACAGATTAAATACCAGATACTGTCAAAGCGAAATCCTACCACCCTTAAAGCTAATGACAACACTCAAATGGAGTCGAATGAAGCCGGTGTTTCAGCTATGAAATTTCCCATCATTCTTATAATTCTATTCAAACACTATTAGAAGCAGACAAATAGGGTGGAAATGTCATGTGTACTAATGCTAATTCCCATGTCCTGGAAAAGTGAGAACAAGTAATTGTCTTGATTTCCAAGATGCATAGTAGCCTGGGCAATATTGAGATTTAGTAATATGTTGCCCGACATATAAAAGGACACAGAAAAGTATCTAATCAAGGCATCAGTATTCAAAGCAGAACTAGCATCAAAATAGGACATTTTCATGTTGTATTTAGGTATTATTGTGTAAGTATTGTATAAGGAGGTCTTGGTGGCAGCTGAAATACTAGAAACTATTTTCTTTGTTTGTAGAGGTAGGGCTTCGTTCAGGCTGCCCATTCTCACCATGATTTTTCTGGTTTTTAAACTGGAGGTGCACAAATTAGTGTGCTGCAAAGGTAGTGATAGTTTCAGAGCAAGATTTCTTTAGTTTATTATTTATAGTTTGCACTGTGGGCCAGGAGAGAGAAGGAAAAAGAGAACTAAAATCAATACAAACAATAATAGCCTCTTACAAGACGAGCCTCAGGGGCTGAATATCTCTGGGTTCCTTTTTTTACATAAATGATCTCAGTGGATTATTGTCTCAATGTTTTGTGCTGTCAGTCACAGCCAGCTACCAGCTCTCTTTTCGGTCCCACGGAAATCTTCTCACTTCCATGTGCCAAAATAAAACAAAATTACATAGCAGCAGGTAGCCCATGGTGGCTTTCCTGAATGTCTTCAGTGGAACAGCATTACAACAGAAGCAGTAATCCATGCTGTTCATGGCTCTTTCTCAGACACACATCCTGTCAGTCAATGCTGAAGTGGCCAAATGTGTTCCCACATTATACCTAAACTTTCTCATTGCAGAGAAACTTGGGGCTGGGACTCAATTATTTGTCTTGTTTTATTTTCGCTTATTTTTAGCAAGGAAAACACACTGAAAACCAAAAAATATTCATTTGGGTCACAAGAACATTCATATTTGATAAGTTTGCTGTCAGTTTAATAGGAATGTGCATCAGGATTCTGTAGGATTGATATTAGGTAAAGCAAAGACATTCAGGTATCTCAGTATTTTCAATGTGTGCATATAATAAAAAAATTTGGTGCCTGTATTTTTCCATAAATTTATTTTTCCTAAGCAACCCACTTACTTCTGTTATTCTGCTTACTGTTGTATTATGTACTGAGGAAAACAGACAATTTTTCATAATTTTTTTGGCATCATCATATAAGTTTTTTTCTTATGAGTCATCTTCATGTATCTACATAAATATTCAGTGAATATACATTCAAATTATTTTTAAATGTTTATAATTTTTGTAATTGTGCAATTATATTAGAGAGTACAATATCTGCCATAAAATGAATTGTATATCTTTTTAAAAATAGATTATCATAATCCTGTTTAATGAATTATTCAGTGGTTATAGAGAATATATTACAGTCTCTGTATTTCTGCATTTTTATGTTACAATTTTACTAAAACAATAACATTTTCTGTAACCACAGGCGTATTTTCATTGAATACCTTTTGATTTTTTGGTTCCCTTTTATACTCAAAAAATTTAAGAACATAGGAGGGAAATTAAGATGTCTGCATTTCCTGTATCTTGAAAAGAAGATGAGAAATTGCCATTTGACTAATTTTTGACAATTAAAAAGTTTTTTTCTCTCCAGGGATCTTTTCACGGTAACTATGGTAGCTTATTGCAGATGTTTTAGGTCATAAGCAACAGAGACAGTCTTACAAAACTGTCTCATAAAAAATGGACAGAAAGTAGAGGTTTTGACCAACATGAGCAAGGTTGCTGAAAGACAATTTAAAAACCCCAGTCTTAGTGTATCACCCCCCTGTGTGTACCCACACAATATCCATTCTTTAAGACATCAGCTGGAGAAGTGATGCTGCCAGAAGGTACACAGTGAAACTGAAAAGTAGGCAACAGGCCAGCATATCAGAGATAATTTGGTACTTTTGACTAGCTCCTAAAACCTATACTAATGTCAATGGAAATTGCAAGCAGTGCTTTAAAAATAAAACCAAAAGTCTTAAAGCAACAGAGATCCTGAATGTGTTTCAAGCTCAAAGGATAGGAAACCAGCAGTTCCAGCCCTTAATGTTAGAGTGTTTAAAGATCAGTATTTTCCTTTCTTTCTTAAAATAGTCTCCCATAGTGCTAGTAAAAGAAAAGAAATTTTAAAAAGAACCTTTTTATCATTGCTATGTGACATACTCTGTGCTGATTGATGTTTACGTCCAGCATCTGATTTGGCAGAACTGCTTGTGACTTTGGAAACACATGATGCTTTTTCTGTCGATATTATTATCATAACTCTTTATACAAAATTTATTATTCCTTGATATTTAGTGTCTCTTCCATTTACTGAAATGTTTTTCCTTGTGCACACTCTTCTATGCTACATTTAGTAGTCATGTCAGACTTTCTACATTGTTTATTCTAATCAACATTACTGATGTCACAAACATTTTCTCTGCAGCACAGTTTGTATTTTATGGTTGTACATAATGTCAAATTATCAATACTATGTATTTCTTTGCATTTATGAGAAATCTAATTTGTGATGCTCTGCACAATATTGTGGAAGTTGTACGTGTAGGCCAGTTGAAGGTAAATGCTGTTTTTCTCTGACTTAATGGTAATTTGAAAAGCATGAAAAATAGCATTAATTCTCTAATATTTTCAGCCAAGCTAAAACTAATGACTGTTTCTCTAACTTAATTGAAGTGAGTTAATTGCCTTTCTTTTCATTTAATAGCCCTACTCACATCTTTACCGTAATAAAGATTTTATTCTAGTGCTTTTTTAGCCTTTAAACAAAAAATGACACTAACTTATCTTGTCCAAGGATCAGAATATAGAATGTCAAAATCTCTTCTATTACAGTAATATTGCTATTATTTTTTGTACTCATTTTAATTTTTTATTTTGTTTGTACTCTCACCTGTAAGCTGGTATAATTATGTCTTCTCACATTTTCATCTCATTTTCTAAATGTGTAACACTTCAAACTTTGTCAGATGGGAATTTAGGAGCAAGACAGGCACAAGAACACATCCACCCCACTGACTGAGAAGTCGTTTCCAAGAATGGTAGAGCTGAAGTTTCTAATTTATCACACGCACAGACGTTTACACATATGATCCCTACAGAAACACACTCCCACTAGTCAAGGCCTTCACTCTATGTCCGGCACCATGGATATGGGGGACATTTGTAGAGGTATCTCAGACCACCCAGAGCTATCCTTTCTCCTGTTTCACCACAGAGATATACAACACCCTGCAGAAATCTGAAATACTCTCAGAAAACTAAAACTGTCACTTTTATGTGCAGTGGTGTGGCAGTGGTAGTAGCAGTGATAGTGGTAGTGGCAATGTCTGTGAGAGGGGACATCCCCAACTCTAGGACTGGTGGCAACATTGACAGTTTCCAGGAGCCAGCATTGAACAATGAAGAGACAGCATATTTTAATGTAAAAATATGCGAAGTATATGTAAAGTAGGATGCGTAACATTTTTATTGTCTTCTCTTGAAGACTTTAAGATCTGAGTTTTTCCAATTTTGTCAGAGGCAGATAAATAGTAGGACTGGAACACTTTAAATGAGGCCTCTCAGCTAATTCTCTTTACTTTGTGCAGTTTATACATGCATGGAACTGAAAATGGTAGCTGTCTCTTTAACCCCCCTTCTTCCTGATATCTAAGATACCGAGCTCCTTGCCACTAATAAAGAGAGCAGCATTTTTATTTAGTCAGTACTATCTGTTTAGAAAAGTGAACAAATATCAGACAAACTGCCTCCATCAGGTTGTGCCTTTTAACTGGCCTGCCTGCATGTTTTCCCCTTGGCTCACTATCTCTGTCCTACTTTTTCTCAGTGAATTATTTCAGATAAGATTATAAACCCTTAGAGAATTTATCTTCATTTCCAAAACACATTTAATATAGTGAATCTCTAACCCTAACTACAGCTGTTTATTATTATTTATAAATAAAACAATAGCTTTAAGTTAATACATTCAGTTTAACTACCTAAAGGCAGCTTAGCACTCTATCTGTATATAGCATCTCTTTATTTTCACTCATTTTTCACAATCCTTAAAACAAATCTTACAGCATGTGGGAGCAAAGTTAAACAAGAAGAAAAAGTAATGAAAGAAACCACACCTGAGCTATCCCAAGTTGACATTTGTTATGATAGTTACTTGTGATTACAAAGAGCTGTCTGTAAAAAGACAGTTCAGTGTTACTGTAAGTTCCATTATGAATGCAAAATTCTAACTTGCTAGTCTTTGGATCCTGTGTGCTGAAGGAAATACTCTGTACCTCAGAGCTGACAGTGTCTGGCCCTAGGTCTGATTCACACTTCCATGCTGTGGCACACAATAATTTTATACCATTCATCTTGGGTTTTTTTAAACGCCATACCTACAAAATTCATTTTTAAGTTTTCTTTGAGATTCTCTCACAATTTTCACTTTCATGTTAAGATTTTGTACCCCTGACACTAAAAATGATACTTAAAAATGCATAAACAAGTAAAACCTTTGTCTAATCATTATCTCATATGAATTATTTAATATAAATATATATACTTAACATTAAAAAATTAAGATTTACATTGAGTAAATAATACGATCTGCTCTTTTGATCTGAGTTAAGAAAAAAAAACAACAACAACCAAAATAAACCCCAAAAAGACAAGCCTTAGAAATGCGGCTCTAAGGTGGAATTACTGGGTGTCTCCCCGTAAGAACATTTCACTAGGTTTGCTATTTTTGAGATACAAACAATTAACAGCATATCAAAAGCTTAGTTTCCTTGCTGCACCACTTTATCTCCGAGTGTCAATGGTATCCATATCTAATTTGAGCCTGTCTAAAAAGCTATATACCGAATTCTTTCTTAATGATAAAATGCCACTTATCATGACTTGGAAGCCTGCTAACAAAGAAATGTTAAGAATTCTTTCTCATGCATCTCTCAGCCTTTGTGAGTTGCTGAATGCAGAGGAAGATGAATGCTAGAAACAGGACCTGGAATTTACATCTCTTAAAATAATAATGATGAAAAAAATGCTAAATCAGCAATTGAAACTGTTTTTGGTTTCTGTGCAGTTTTTTCTCAGCCTTGCAAATTTTGAAGTTCATCCATGATCTTGTTAAAAAGCTGCAGACATGCTATTGACAACTGCATTTTAAACTCCTAGCAAGAATTCCTCAGCACACTTTTATAACATCCTGTGTAGCACATGGAACTGAGGGAAGAGGAATTGCAATAATGAACTACTTTATTTCCCATATGCATTTTTTCCTGTACTGTTGTTTTTTCCTCTTTAGCACAGTTTATTTCCTTTAAGAAGTGCTACTCTTATTCCAGCATCATATAAATCATAGAAAGCATATTCTATTTCAGGATAAAAATTCAAAATCAGTAATTTGTTGGAAAACATCTTATCATTTATTAGCTGTTACTTCATTGTGATAATTTCTAAGCAACTATGATCTAAAATATGTCTTTGCATTTTTCAGAATTTTTTTGCATAATTCAGAATACAGCAATAAGCATGCAAAACATTCTAATGCATCACCTTTAGCACAATCTTTATGGTTTATTAAGCCATGGTCTTAAGACTAACAATCTTTGTGACTAACTCTCATTTGGGAGTATTGTTTCTGTGATCCCCATCCCTTCTACTATTCAAATTACAACAGGCAATATTTATGTGTGTATGTGTGTGTGTGTGTGTGTGCAGCTTTTGCTGAGAATTAAAGCACTATGAAATTCTAAAAAAATACTCCAGCATAATTAGGAGAGTTATATTTACCCACATTACAGACAATTTTAATTATAAGACAATCAGCACATTTGAAAAATAAAAGAAGGAATAATTAATTAGAATGCTGTGGATATCATACCTGAAAAGGCAAAATAATAATTTAAAATAATAAAGTGGAATTAATTTTCACTATTTGTAAGCATTTACCTTGAAGACAGTATACCTATATTGCAAATGAAGCTAGAATGATCTTTTAAGTTCTATATTGTGTCACCCCAAGCTCCATCATTATAAAATCTTTTGGTCCTTCTTTCAAAAATACCAATGCTAATGAAGGAAGGTACAGTTTTGCTCGAGAAGCAGAGCCGTGTTAATGAACTGAAATATGATCTCATGTCCACAAGGTCTCTGTGAGGTCAGAAGCTGTACTTACATAGCTTAAACATCTAAGATATTCTCAGACAAAATCCCATTTCTCTTCAGCCCACCTGCTTTTACACCACCAGCAACATTTTCTCACCAAAACTTCAGTTCTATCACCAGTGATTACAAAACAATTTTCTTTCACTTTGTTTAGGAAGAAACTTTATAAGCAGTAGAATCATAGAATAATATTTAAAAAAAAAAAAAAACAACAAAGCAAGTGGCTTTAAACAGGGATTGACAAAATAATTTGTACTTTACAATTAATGTTGGAAGAGTATTCAGCATTATTACTGGGTACTCAAATGAGAAAAACTCTACAGATAAGAAGGTGCTAAAACTTTATTTTTTAAACTATTGTTTCTGAAAAAACTTCTGATGAAATGGGAAAGATGAGAACAAGAGAACAACAAAAAAAGATATAAAAAGTAAAAAAACTGTTACAGAAAAAAATTCTGTAGTTATCCATGAGCAGTAAATCTGCTAAATCTGAATTATGTCCCCGTATAGTAGAACAATTTCTGAAATAATTTCTATGGCAACTAATTTCTTTATCACTTTCATAGAATCATCAAGGTTGGAAAAGATCTCTGAGATTATCAAGTCCAACAGTCAACCTAGCACTGCCACAATGCTCACCATTAAACCATGCCCTCATGTGTCATACCCACACATTTTTTTGAATACTTCCAGGGATGCTGACTCCAGCACTTCCCTGGGCAACCAGTTCCAGTGCTAGAAAAACCCCTTCTGAGAAGAAAATTTCTTCCTGAGAAGAAAATGTCCCATCTGGACCTCCTCTGGGGACACTTGAGACCATTTTCTCTCATTCTGTCACTTATTTTCTGGGAGAAGAGACTGACCTCAACCTCACTACAACCTCATCTCCAGAAGTCGTAGAGAGTGATAAGATCCCTCCGAGTCTCCTTTGCTCCAGGCTAAAAAACCCCAACTGCCTCAGCCGCTCTTCATCAGACTTGTGGTCCAGACCCTTCATCTGTAATGACAAGAGCCCAAAACACAACAAATAGACTTAAAACTATGGTTTGTCAGCTACACTTTCAAATTATCATAGTCACTACATACTAAGTATAAATTCAGTTTATCTACGTCAAAATTAATTTAAAACAAAACATGCAACAAGTTACATAGAGTGCTAACTAAATTGCAAATATGAAGATAGGAGATTTTGAGCAACACTGAAGATAAAACTAGACAGCAAAGGAAAAGATAAGGGTGATTGAACAATATGTGAATTTGTATATTCTGTAATTCATACAAAAACAAACCCAAAATGCAAAAAAAATTTCACACAAAAAAAATTAAAATTAAAAATGGTGGCAATAGAACAAATATCCTGCCAATGATTGCTATTCTCAATTTTACTGGATAGATATCATCATGCATGAGTATCACATGCTGTCTTCCTCACTTTCTCCTCAACACTGCATTTCTTTTCTCCTCCCACCAGATTTAATCTTCCATCAGTTTTCACTCTTGTTATTTTTCTAAAATATTTATTTTGTAAAATTCATTAAAAAGTTAATTTTGACTGTTCTCTGTAATAAAATATTTATAATTTACCTGTTAATTAAAATATTTTCACAAATTATTGGTGCAGCATTGAGAGCTTACCGATGGCAACGATATGGTTGAGCGCATGTGGGTAAGGATCAGGGAAATCTAGCAAGGTAAGCATTATGGTGGGAGTCTGTTACACACGACCCAGACAGGACAAAGAGGAAGAAGAAATTTTCTATGAGCAGCTGGAACCTCTAGCCTTTGTTGTCATGGGAGATTTCAACTTACCAGATGTCGGCTGGAAATACAATATGGCAGAGAGGAAAGAGTCTAGAAGGTTTCTGGAGCACGTGGAACAGAACTGCCTGACACAGCTGGTGAGGGAGCCAACCAGGCAAGGTACCCACTGGACCTGGTGTTTGTCAGCAGAAATGGGCTGGAGGGAGATGTGGTGATTGGAGGCCATCTTGGGCATGGAATGATACAGCTTTTGATCCTTAGAGAAGGAGGTCAGCAGAACTGCTGCCTTGGACTGCCAGGGGACAGACTTTGGCCTGATTAGGACACTGGTTGACAGAACCCCTTGGAAGGTAGTCCTGAAGGGTAAAGGAGTCCAGGAAGGCTGGACACCACTCAAGAAGGAAATCTTAAAGGCACAGGATCAGGCCTATTCCCACGTGCAGAAAGACAAGCCAGTCAGGAAGGTCACTCCGGCAGAACAGAGAGCTTTGGCTGGAACTTAGGGGAAGAAAGGAGAGCTTATGGTCTTTGGAAGAAGGGGCAGGTAACTGAGGAGTACTACAAGAACATCATGAGGTTATGCAGGGAAAAGAAGAGCCACTACCTGTTCAGGATAACATTGTATGAGATTTTAGAAGGAAAAAAGATTTTTTTTTAAAAAATAGCCAAATGACAATCAAATTTGCTTATAAACCACACTAATGAGCATAATATGAAAATTATATTAGACAAATCAAATATGGACTAAAATATGTCATTTTTCAAATGTAACATTAATCGGGATTTTATGGCTAGAACTTCCAACTTTTATTAAATGTTTCAAGTACTCTTACAGCAAGAGGTCATTTTGATTTCAGCTGGATAATCAAGCAGAAATAATCTTTAAGCATTCTCTTGCCATAGTAGTATGCAGGCCTATTAACTCAGAAATGTTATTTTCTCATTGAAATTTATTCTATTTCCTGAAACACTGTTCTTCCTTGTTTTCCTTCTGTTTTCTTACATTTATAAGCATCAGTTTGTTTTTCCTACAATGAAGTTTCTCGTTTGCAGAACAAAAGCCATTGTCCATACTCTGTCCATTGTGCCATTTCTGCCTATTACTTAGATATGTAAAATGAAGATAAATTCTCCCCATTTCAGAATGGCTTTTAAGAGCTTAGCTTCTTTTTGTCAGGAACTTAACTTTTGAGCATTAATTATTAATAAACTTCTGTAAACATTCTACAAATTATAAATGTGATCAATAAACCTTTACAGGTGTTTCAGGAGAAAAGGTGAACTTTATGAGAGTAAAACTATGGGAAATTACTTGTAGCCTCTATTAGCCAGGGAGTACAAAGTGATCTAGCTCAGAACACTGATAAATGATTATTTTCAATGGTATTTTTCCTAAAAAGTTAGCACATTAAAAGTTTATGGCAAGTAAGATTGCTTAGCCTATCAGGATACTGTTTATCCTTAATACATTCATGGAGGCTATTTGAAGGACACTTTCAGTGCATGGGCCTGTATTCATGATACAGCTTTTTATTGTTGACAGAGTCCGGAGCCCTGCAAGTATTTTTACAGTACACATTATTTTTTAGAACCAATAAATTACTCATCCGAATTACCCAAGTATAAACATGATGACTTTTTTTCAGGCTTGACTATGATACTATTACAATGAATTATGGATTTTAGTGGTTATCTGGTTTTGATGTGCTGCAATAAATCATGATCATTTATGATTGGTTCTGAACTTCATACAAGTTTTTTCATATAGTCTGTCCTACACTTTTAAGGTTCCTCAGAGTCATACTTTTGAAGATATCAGACAATTTCAAGATAGCATTAGACTGATTTAAAGTTCTTTTAATAAATTTAAACATATTTTTAGACCTCCTTTCTATTCCATGTACAATTACAAAAGCTCCACAAATGAAGAGTGAACTCAAAATTCCTAAGTTTTTTTTAAAGGACAGAATACAGATATTTAAAAAGATACAAATTTAAGAAAAAAAAAAGCCAATATGCTCCAGTTACATAGACTAAATTAGCAGCTATTAGCAGATGATCCATCTAATAGCGGCCTCCAGATTTAAAGAAAACCAAACCAAACCAAAATAAAAAAAGACAAGACACCTTTAGGCCATATGTGAGGTATGTGAGTGAAGCTATACTCCATACCACAACCATACACCAGCAGGAAAAAAAATCTTCTTAAACTCACCTTCCTTAACGCAGTCTGTCATGTTTTCTTTATCCTCTATACTATCCAGAAATGGAATTACAGCATTAGGACTTCAGCCAGTTCCTCAGTGGAACTAAGGTTTTACCCTAACTCCCTTTTACTGTGATTGATTGTTCTCCTATTCTATTATCTAACTCTGAATTTCTAATTTTTTACTTTTTTTTTTTCTCCTGACCATATATATTACTTCTGTCTAGCAGGATGTATCTTCCTTTACTTTCATTTCTCCTAATTTCTCTACATTCTCCTGTATTATACTGCGGTTTGTTATGTATTATGTATTACCACTGGACTAGGCACTTCCCTCTCCATTACACTGAAGTTAGATGTAAGGGATATATGTGGTCACTACTTGTGATGAAAGAAGAATTTTTTTTAAAATATCAATTCAACACTTAAGTATTTATAATAAAAAGAATAAAAAGCATTAAGCAATTTTTTTAAGAAATAAAAGAAAATAGTTGATTTTTCACACCTCAAGATTGAGCAAATTCCTGTATGTATTTGAAGTTCTGTAGGACACATGGGACACAGGGGCAACTTCAGTCCCTAGGGAATCCTTTATGCCGGCACATAGCAAAACAGTTTTCTCCTTGTCTGTCATCGCAGAATTTGCAATAAAAATCACTTTTTTTTCAGAACCAATAGTATCCATCTCAGATGTTTTGATGAGCTTCTTGTCAGAGAGTACTGGGTGACTCAGTCAACATGACAGTTTCGTTGCATGCACCTCTGTTCAACATAAGTAATTGCACTGAGCACAGATTTAGCAGTTTCTCGGCTACAGTTTACCCTCTTTACTTCTACTACAGATCAATGTAAGCTGTCCATGGAAACATGCTACTTAAAAGTCCTGCAAAGTATAATTCCCTAAGCAGAAAAAGATAGGCCTTTTCTCAGTTACCTTCATTCCTCAGCATTCTCCTGAACAAACTAGCTCTTCATGGCTTGGACAGGTATGCTGTTTTCTGGGTTAAAAACTTGCTGGATGGCTGGACCCACAGAATGGAGGTGAATTGAGTTACATCCAGCTGGCAGCCAGTCATGAGTGGTGTTCCCCAGGACTTGGTATTGGGGCCTGTCCTGCTTAATATCTTTATCAGTGGTCAGGATGAAGGGATAGAGTGCACCCTCAGCAAATTCACAGAGGACAGACACCAAGCTGGGTGGGAGTGTTGATCTGCTTGAGGGCACGAAGGCTCCGGAGAGGGATCTGGACAGGCTGGATTGATGGGCCAAGGCCAATTGTATGAGGTTCAACAACGCCAAGTGCTGGGTCCTGCACTTGGGTTACAACAACCCCATGCAGCGCTACAGACACAGGGATGAGTGGCTGGAAAGCTGTCTGGAAGAGAAGGATCCGGAAGTGCAGGCCCCTGAACATGAGTGAACCTCAAATCCTGTGTAAATTTTTGGGCCCCTTACTACAAGAAAGATATTGAAGTGCAGGAGATATTCAGAGAAGGGCAACAGAGCTGGTGAAACGTCTAGAGATTAAGTCCTATGAGGAGCAGCTGAGGGAGCTGGGATTGTTAAGCCTGGAGAAAAGGAGGGTGAGGGGAGACTTTATTGCTCTCTGTAACTACTTAATTGGAGGTTGTAGCAAGGTAGGGCTCAGTCTTTTTTCCTAATTAAAAAGTTATAGGATAAGAAAAATGGCCTCAAGTTGATTCAGGGGTTCAGATATCCAGATTGGTTATTAGGAAAAATTTCTTCACCAAAAGGGTTGTTAAGCAGTGGAACAGGATGCCCAGGGAAGTGGTAAAGTCACCACAGCTGAAGGTATTTATGGATGTGTAGATGTAGCACTTGGAGACATAGTTTAGTTTGAAGATGGAAGTGTTAGGTTAATAGTTGGACTCAGTGATCTTAGAGGCCTTTTGCAACCTTGATGATTCTATGAGTCTGTGATTCCTAACTCAGTGAATCTAAGCTTCTTTCACATTTCCTTAATATGATTGCCCTAATAATCAGAGTCAGGTTTTACACTCCAGGAAATGTGTAGGTTGTAGATATGCCTGGATTCTACATCAAAGGCAGAGGAGGGAAATATAAATCTCCTAAATCTTCAAGTACACATACAGGTTTTTTTCCACAACTACTAAGTTTGGTTCAAAAGCTGCATGTTGGTATCATTCTGAATTTTTAATTGTACTGTGATTTAAAGTTGCATTTAATGTATTGTTTCACAGTAGAAGTACCACAGTTCTCACCTCTCTTTAGTCCTCCTATCCTTCAATTATTCACTAACTGTTATTTTAAAAGGGTTTATTTTATTAAAGAATCTCAAGAAAAATCCTCAAGAAAAAATGTGAATTACTTTAAAGTTCATCTCAAAGATCCAGCTAGGTCAGAAATAGATGTTGAACAGCAAATGCCTGTTCTCCTTAGTTACACATTAGCCCTTATTCTTTAATATTCCATCAGATAATAGGAATGCTCCTCTATGTTATCTCTTACCTTAACTTCTCTTACCTTTGTAAGGCAGTGACACTGCTTGACCACTTCCCCCCTGAAACCAAGCAGAGGATGACTCTTACAAGCACACAGCGGAACAGTATCAGTCCTGCTGTGCACCATCCTCAGCTGGGAGTCAGAAACAATATGAGGAAAATAAGCATGTGTGGAGCTCCCACCCGTTTGAGCTGCAATGTAGAAATTTCAAAGATGGCTTTCTACCTGCAGCATATTTCCTGGTGGCACAAGAAAAGTACCAGCACAATTGTGCACATTTTCTATTCTGACACATTCCACTGCTGAATACTTAGCACAAAACCACCAAGAAAACAAAACATACTGGAAGGAAAACTCATCCAAGCAGTCCCCAATCTCAGCAGAAAGACAATCAATATGACCACTGCCTCCAACCTGCAAGTGATGCCTGACTGCAGTGTTTGTTATGTTAAACCATCTGGCTGCAGGGAATACTCTCTTCTGAGAGATAGAAGAGGCTGTGAGCTTCTGCTTCCTAGTCAGCCTGGTGTTTTTTCCTTCCCAGCTGGAATACAGGACTCGCCAGAGACCCAGCTGCTACATATCAGACATAGGCTAAGAAGCCAAGTCAAACACTCAGTGGGAGTGGATGAATCTACTGTAATTGTTGGCAAACTATTCAGCCTTTCACCTGTGTAGGCTTGAAGTCTGTCAGGGGCTCAACACTCCTAGGTCCAAGCCTGAGGAATTTAATGTTTCTTTTAAAGTCGTAAGTGCCTGAACAGTTATTGAACAGTTTAGCTGTGGTTTAGATTATTCAATGATATTTTCTCTTTCAGAATCTGCAAAACCTAATTTTGCTAGCTTAAGTAGAACCAAGCTGGACCATTCTTTAACTGATAGTCCTTCAGAGTGTTTCCTTAATGTGGCCAATTCTGTCTTTCTCTATTTTAACAGTCTCCAGGATTTAACTCAGCATTGTCAGGCAGACATACCAAGCAGTTGATTAGAAATATTTGTGCTACTTATAAAGCACAATATGCACTTTTTTATTCTTTTCATGACGCCACCAGACTTATAATTACTTGTAGTAAACTGATGGGTTTGCAAAGAATTAACTTTCCAAAAATCCAAATCTAGAATTTGGCTTCCAAATTTAATTTGAAAAATCCTGAAAAATATTTTACAGTGCCCCTGTTTCTTCATCCATAAACAATAAACCTGCAACTATTTCCCCAAAGTAGCACTCAAGCATGTGACTTGCTTTGGCTCATCATTTTATTAGATTAAATATTTAAAGCTGACAATAATCTACTGCCAATAATTTCTTAGAAAGTGGAGATTTTATATTATGCTTTGTATTACCAGGACCTTCATTTTCCAGCATGAGCCTTCCTGATGTTTATTGCCAAATAGGCAGTATCTGTACCTCTAACAGACTCCAACATATATTTTCATCAAAAATTGCTTGCAGCTCACATCTGAGATCCAGTATGGGTTAAGAAAAGGGCTAAAGGAATTTATTTTTTTTTTTATCATTCTGTTGACACTTGCAAAATATAACACATGTAAATCATGATATTCCCTTTGGACGAAAACATGTCAATTCTTTCAGTTCTTGCAGCTATTGCAACACCTCAAATGAGAATTTAGTACTAGAATAACTCACAACCGTGAGCTCACACTTCACACAGTCCTAAAAGATGTTTGCAACATACTGAATAAATACAGAAAATGAGATTTGTGTAGTTTGTACCTTTTGAATGCTGCTTTGAATTTTTTGAATGCTCTTGTTTGCTAGCAGGTAGCCTAAGGAATGTGAATGTGCCAAGTCCACTTCATCTCCAGCTGCTGCATGCTTTTACCAGCTTTTGGTTTTCTCTGACTGGAGACATAATTTAAAAAATAAAAAAGTCTTTATCTCATGTGATGGTATAGAATGCATCATGATGTTTGCATGGTTATGGCACACATGCAAACAAATAATCCATGATTAAATAAATTACTGGGTCAACATATCTTAAGGTCAGGAGGGGCCCTCTGTGGTACCAGAGATTCACATTAACAGCCAGGGCCAAGATTTTATCTCCTTTATGTGCCTGCAAAAACTCATGCATGTGTGAAAGGTTGTTTTTCCTACGCTTAAAAAAAGGATTGCTCTTCTTTTTGGAAAAATGACAAGACCTGAAAGCACACCTAAGCAGAGAAATATAAACATGAGCCAGAACAGAAGCAGCCTTGCTTTCTAAGGATCTGTTAGATGTCAATTCAAGTCTATAAAGTATGGCCAGTTCTTCAATGGGCTAGGCTGATTTCAGAAATGTGTACACATTCCCAATTGTGCCTGATGTGGAAGCTTAATTTTTTCAGACTGCTGCCTAAAGGTAAGCTCATTTTGCGTGTAGTAAAAAGATTATATCACATACATCCTGGAAAAGATAAGGTTAAAAATATGCAGTATGGTATAGATAATAAAATCTACTATTTTGTGCTGCTTTTATGCATTTGTAAAAGGCAAGAGTGATACTATTTATATATATTACACATGCATTATATATGTACAAAAGGTTTATACCTGAACAAGCTCTAAACAATATTCCAGAAATGTAGATACAATAAAAAAACTTTATTAAACCTCTAGATGGAGTTTAAAAGAAGTTTGAAAACTCAGACATTGCAGAACACATTAATTCCAGTTGTTAAAGTCATAGCCCTGAGTCTCCTGGTGAAGTCTTTCCAAATCACTAGTCTATACCTGTCACTACACAGACAAACAGCTTCTTGATGACATATTCTGAAGGGCTAAAGCTAAGAATAAATACATTATGTTCTTTTCAAACCATTATGGCTGAGAATTTCTTGCTCAGTTTATACTTACCTCTTCTAGTGGCCTCCGTGGAAATTAGTTCAAGTAGGGTGAGTAAAGACCAGGCAACAATTTCAGAATAATTAACAGCTCTCAATACTGAACGGCAATGATACATTATGAACAAAAGGACAGGCTCCTTGTCCCTGAGTCCTTCAATGACTCATTAAATGGAAAATGTTTTGCAAATGAGCAGAGAACAACGGGTGCAAGCAGAGAAAGAAATATAGAAGTACCATATTAGAAAGCTAGGGACACACTGAAGCATGCCAGCAGCACGGCAAATGAAGTTATGTAATTCTGCTTATTTTCTGTTACCAATACCATGCCCTATCAGAACAGGATGCTGCCTTCAAGCAATTCTTCATGAGCAGAAAACATTTCAAGAACTTTGGTGTTATTTTTATACCAATTATGGACAAAATCCTAAAGATACTGGAGACACTGAATTCTCAGGGATCAAGTTATGTGCCTACCTTGAACACTCTGCACATGTTTTCATACAGGAAAAAATAGTAATGGCTTCCACATCTGCAGCCATTTTCCTTCAGGAAAAAAAACATTTTAAAAAACCCTTATAAAATAAGTAAAGTATGATTCTACATTAGGTCTTAGTCACTTACCATATTTTTTTTTTAACTTTTCCTTTACTTCCATACCAGGAATCCACTGAATGCAACTAACCATATATTTTAGTTGACAGCTGTTGTATTTAGTAAAACTTGCTTGTGATTCATTATTCATATTCTTAAAAACATTCAGAGATAAATTCCAATGAAGCTCAAAGATTCATCTGAATGTTTGCTGAAACGACATTTCATAGTACAGGAGTGTGTTGAACATGTTTAGATAAATTGGATTCTATGCTACTATAATGCTGTTTAAAAAACTTGTAAGAATATCTTATGCAAGACTGTCATCCAACATCGTTATCTTCAGAGGAAAAGTTAAAGGCCAAAGTATGACAGATCTAACTGGTTTGCTGCAATATCTGACTAAAAACCCACAGCGGACTGGCAAGATATTCTAGAACCCCAAGCTGTAAGCAGCGCCCTATCAATCAGAATTAGTAAGTGATGGGAAAGGAAGCAACTCTTATGATAAAAACAAGCTCTCTATATTCAGTGTTAACATTGTGAAGTGGTGTGAAAAAGTTAATGTAATTATTTTAGCTGGTTTGTCTTTTTTCAAGGCTTTTCTGTGTATGAAATATCTGGCTTTAGCCAGTAACTTCTGTATGTGGGAACTGTAAGAGTACAATGTATGTACAGAGTGGTATCTCATGTTTCTGCCAATGGAAGCCCCCAGAGAAATACAATTCTGTTGATGTTCCCATATTTATCAAGCTTAAAGGATAAGAATTTTAAAATCTCTGTAAGGGACTGCAGACATTTTTTAACATTCATAGGCCTCAGATTTATAATATGTTCAATAATTTCTTCAATACCCTGGAAAATCTCTGTGTGTGCTCTCCAAACATGCATGTCTGACCTCACTTATAAATATGGAAGTTTTATCTGCTGTCATCATAAATATGGATGAGCATATGACTCAGTTCAATCTTTGAACAAATGTCTTCATTATTACTTCCTGCATCTGTGGATGAATCATGGCCCTCACTCTTCCTTTGCATTGGACAATGAAGACTGGGAATAGCATTTAGCGTGGTTAATGGTCCAAGAATAAGGAAAGACTTAACTTTTGCAGCATCATAGATTTGAAATTTGCTGAATCGTTACCTTGAATAGGGCACGGAAACATAAGCAATGCATGCAATGGCAGCCTGGAGGCTACAGCATAAGAAATCACAGTATGCATTTTATGCATTTTCTGTACCTAGGTAGCTTTAACAGTACTCCCTTATGTTTACATATAACAAAATAACAATGACAAATTATGCAATATTTGTCTTTTTAATGTTATTGGCATGATAAAACTGTATGACTCAAGAAGACAAATTCTTTAGCTTCTTCAGTAACTTCATACTTGAAATTCTTTGTATTTTACAAATCACTTTGGAAATATTCCAATTTGAAAGTTTTATGGGCAGACTGGGTCTGGTCCAGTCAAACTTCTTCTGAAGTTTGATCTACTATTGCAGATTATTTTCAGCACTCTATGACCCTAGTCTTTATCAAGATGTTACCCAACTGTATGATGATTTGTATATGTAATTGTACATACCTATCTACAATCGTATTTCTGTTATGAGCACAAGTCAGCAGAGGAGTTACAATGTTTCTAAATATTTCACATAGAATTGTGTCCTTTGCCTATTGGAAATCTATTCCATGTGATTTCCTCAGTGCTGCTCACTCCCTGCTTCCTCTTAGATAACTGTCCTCTGCTTGCGGTGCAAGAAAATAATTTTAATTGCATTTAAAATGCATCTGTTGGCTGATAATCTCAATTCACAGATATACAGCCTAAAGAATCATTGTCAGGTGAATACTTGTACTGTCAAGACCAGTTTTATGCTTCAGATCCCATCTTTCAGATTAAAAAAAAAAAGTAAAATAAATCTACAATTCACATGGATTCAAGAATAAACTAACTTTGAACTACTTTGGAAATCATTCTGTTTATAATCAATTGAGAGTTCAGTGTACAGAGCAATGCTGCTCAAGTCAGCTCTCCAAGATCAATATATTACCATTAATCAGCACTAGATCATATGCTTCAGATGATGGAACATATTTCAAGTTGCATAAGGTCTGTCGAATAATGATGAAATTGTAGGTAGATAATAGTAACTAGGTATTTTGGAACAAAATTTTTATTATATTGTTAAAAGGTGTATGGAGTCACTAATCTGCACTAGCTATGGGTTATCACAATACCTGTTCCATTATCGGAAAAGGGATTTTTTTTGCCAATCATCTCTAATGTCACATACGACAATTCATCGTCTACCTCCAGACAATTTAATTATGAACATACCCTAATTTCAGTAGTCATAATAAGATCAATTGATAATCATACACTAGTCATAATTATTTCTAAATAATTTTCATTTTAATTAAAAATTCATTAAGCTGACATAGATGGGCACTTTCTGTGAAGTACTTTTGCTTAATAATGAAACTAAATCATTTGATTTTGAGAAAGACTCAACAGTTATTTCAGAAATTACATGTTTCCTTGTACTGAACATGTTATCAAAACCAAATTGTCAGCAAAGAGGTAGGTATTAAGAACTTCAAGTAGACATTTACAGAAAATGTATTTGTGATTTTTCCACAAGGAAATATGTATTTGAGAGAGGAGAATGGAAAACAGAAAAAAATCTAGATTCTCCTTGGTCACAGTCTATGTTTAAACAGTATCCTTAACATAAGGACAATCATTAAAGGCACATCATTAGAAACATTTTTGATATTATATTATGTTATGCTGCATTACATTGCCTTACATTATGTTATGTTACATGCTTACCATGGCCCGTAGAGCAGCATTTATTTGTTTAAGCTTGAGACGAAAGCATAACCTTTAAACTAAAGAAGCCATCAAAAGATACATGCTTTGTTGGCATAGGTATATTTCTTAATGGAAGTGTCTACTCACATAAATAGCTGTAGCAGTGAAAAACTATTACAAAGACAGCTATAAGTCAAATAATTCATTTCACTTTCACAGTTATAAATGCTCTAGGAGGAGAACAAATCTGACAGAAGTTTCAGATTCTCTACCATTACCAGCTCATCCAATAGCCACAGATTTGTACCATTCCACCTTTTTCTGTTCAGAAATGAAATGGACATGAAGCAGTGGAACAGGAGAGGTGAAGAATCCATGTATGCCAGAGGGGCAGTTCCAGAGTTGGTACATCAGTAGTCTCATCACCCGCCTGACCAGCACAGCAAATCTTGTGTTGCCCTGTGCTGCTGAGCCTGGCTGACTGCACAACTGGATCTGAAAACATTTTATTGTTGCAAAGGCCACGAAGATATTTTCATAGTCTATTACACCAACCTGAACAAAATTTAGGAGTATGTTGATGGAAGCAGTTAAGGAGACTAATCCTTTAAATTGGAAAGATGTAAGTACCTTTGGTTTACTATGGTAAGAAAGGAAAGTTTTTCTTCCATATTAATGAGAACGGAAAAAAGAATTAGAAGCAATGGAAATTTTTCAGGAATCAAGATCATCAAATCTAGCCCCTGTTCCTGCTTGCAACCATGCAAAACAATTATTTCAGAAACTTACTTCTTTTTAAGATTAAATGTCTTAGGTTTCTTACACCTGGAAGATGATAGTAGAAGAATTTTCAACCTATTTATCATTAGCTTTAGCTATTGCTTCATAGAAAGAAACTCATAGATTTCCTCAAAGAGCTGTCTTGTCCCCAATCACTCCTACACTATACTTTATGAATCTGGTTGCTATGTAAGTTAGAATTCTGTTCCACTTATCAACCTAGAAACACCTATTACAAATTTAACTCATCTTTCTTGATCATCAGTGATCACAACTTATACATGATATTGAGATTAACAGAAATAGACAGGCCTGAAACTGGCATGTTTGGACAAGAAATTCTGAATAAAGAATATAAGAATAGATCAATTTTTCTGAAAAATATGAGGTACCAGCTTTTACAATAAAAGGACTGCATTATTATTTGTTCTCTCTTTAGCTATAGAGGGCATATGGAAAAACTGTGACTAAGACCTCCGCAATTACTGAGAGGCAAATTAGATGGCAGAAGGGTATCAAAGGAAGACCATGGTTGTAATAAAACCAGCTTCTATAAGTTTAATAGTGCAGAAGTGCATCACATGATCATAAGAATGGTGAGGACATTAGCACAGGGTGGCACAAAGTCCGTCAATAGCTCTTAACGAGCTCAGTACAGGTGCTGTTAAGTTGCATATTGTTACAGTAAAAAAAAAAAGATAGTTAAAACTATTTAACTTTTTGACACTCAAGCTGTTAAAGATGATTAAATATAATGTAGCAATAGCTATAGGGCATGTAGAGATCATAAAAAGATGAAAGAGACATGGCGTGATAACCCAACAGTGCATCAGCAGTAATGGCAGAACAGTAATAGTCTACATATTCTTCATGCAGCTCCCTTGCTGCTCAAAATCCTCTCTGTCATGGACTAGATTAATGAAACTGAGAAGAACTTTATAAAGGTAGCACTTTGCTGCTAAAAACTGTTAACTATCTAATCTTTCTGTGACACTAATGCTACCTTTTTACACTATAAATTCTTTCCTACAAGAATTCTTCATTTTCTGTGTACCTAGAGACCTTGATTGTTATAAATTACTTGTGCTCTATACCTGGTAATTTTGTTTAAACATAAGTACTTATTCTTCTGTATATTGACACAGAAAAAACCACATACAAAACAAAACCAAAAGAAAACCACACAAAGGAAAAGATACTGGAGGGGGATGGATTCTGACAGCTTTTTCCCTTCCATCTAGAAAGCCGCACCCTGTTTCTGTGAAATGGCTTCAATTTTCTGCATAACTATTTCTTTCTTAGCATTTAAATGAAAACAATATGTTTCCTGCTGGATTACTTGAAAAGAGTCTCCCCATCATTTTTTAAGACCCTTGTTAGAAAATAATTTGTTCATGAAAGTTTAGTGGACGGCCTACACGAATTTTGTAGATTTCTTAAAAGTTAACCATATAATCTTGAAACATAATTAATTCTATTATGCCATTGTGTTAAACAGGAAACATTTCATAAATCTGTTAAAAACACCACAATACTTGCTCAAAATCTATATAGGTTCATAGACTCTAACATGAGCAGTTCTTTTGACAAAGGTAAAATTACTAGTATGAAGGCACTGAAGAATCCAAGTTTTGCAGTCCTGGCTATAAATTCTTTCAATATTAAATCTCACTAACTACAGAAGGCATTTAAGGGATTGACCTTAGGAATAAAAATAGAGGGCCAGAATTGTCTTCTGTGAAGAACTGAATGTCAGCATTTTGTTTTCACTTCATTCTCTTCTAGAGTCAGCATCTTTTCAACATTTTATAAATGGAGATCATATGTGATAGAAGAGTCTTCATTTCATGTGCTCTCTCCAACCTTCTCTACTCCATTATTTGACTTTTCTATAAAAGCCCTGTTTACACACATATTTTCTTAGGGAAGCAAGTATCTTGGTTCATTATGAGGACTCAGATGTATTGTACATTACTGCCAACTTCAGCAAGAGATGCATGAAGAATTGTGATTCATGGACTCGTCAAGCCCTGAAGGGATTGCAGACTTCCACTAATTTGTCTGTGACTCCTTGCCACATATTCTTTCCTCCACAATATCACCTTTCTTTCAGCACCTAATGGTACTTTCTATGAAAGTACTATATTTTGTCTAGAAATGTAAGCATTATCTTCCACAGTGCTACTGGAGCAAGAGAGACTGTCTTGTTGTCTCTGACTTACAACTCTATGAAATTCAGAATGATAAACATAAATTACTGAATGTTTCATTCAGGTTTTAGATAAAATGAGTATTTCAGGTTCACAAATACATAGTAAACACATTCTGAAAAAATATTCTCAGAATTTCTTCTCAAAGGCAAGGGCTTTTCTCTGTTGCAGTGGTGTCGTGGTTTAGCAACAGTATTCCCCAATGTAATGCCCCCACTGAGACTTTCCCAAACCAGGCTCCACTTACTCACTTTCCTTCTTTCCTCCCCACCTTCCCACTCCAGGGGTGGAGCTGGGAATTTGAGGCACAAAAGTGAAAATCACAGGTTGAGATAACAATTTTATGGAAACAGCAATGAGATAAGAAAATGAACAGTAACAGCAACAATATTAATAACAGAAGTTATGAGACAAAGGAGTGGTTTACACAGAAAATAAAACAATACCAGACCGTTTTGCCCACCACACTTTCTCCCCTGACCAGAAATGGGAGACTCCTTCACTCCCACCTCTGGCAAGTGAGGTGAGATGGTGTTGAGTAACATCAGGGTCTGTCTGTGCCCACTCAGCCCAGAGCGCTGAAGCCCAGAACTCCTGGGCTCAGGTGATCCAGTGGGCTCTGCCTCTCCGGTAGCTGGGACTACAGGCACGCACCACTGTGCCAGGATGCTTAAAAAGAACCACCTCTGTCCTGGCCACAACTGGGAAAAATGAGTAACTGACTTTCAGCTGGCACTTGAGTTTTGAGACTGATAGAAACAGCTACACAGGAAGAAAACTGTCCAAAGAATACAGCAACATAGGAACAAGGGAAATGAAAGAGCAGTATGATACTTCGCACAATGATGCACTCCATGAGGATAAACAGCTGTACTAACTGTGAGTGTATTCCTTTGGATAAAACTTCCAAGTTATTTATTTAGCCAACCTTAAGGAAAAGAAAAAGTAATTTTAGGAAAATTACAATTTCCATCTTTTTTTTTCTTTGTTTGTTTCAGAAATGCATCACTGAGGACCCTCTTTTACTGCAGCTGAAAGAACTGGAGAAGGTTCTGAGAAGTGGAAATGTATGAAGGCATTAAAGGAAGAGAGCCAAAGCATCTTGTCAGACAGGCCCCCTGACTGAGTCATGCTGGCCAACCCGTATATAAAGGGTAACTTATTTGAATATCACAATTATAATTGATTCTGAAGTCAGTGTGTATAAATAGTAGCAAATGGATTTTAGATTTCAGGCCTAACTGTGTACTTTCAAACTTGGAGTGGTTATTGATGTTTGGTTTTTATGAGAAATTAAGTTTTCCACAAATGTTTATATGTGTCTTGTACATGTTTGATCATGTAACTTTTACAGCTCCTGGATGAAATTTCTGTGTGTAAAAAAGAATAGCACAACCACATCGTGTTTTGGCACCTGAAATCAAAGGATTTGATTGAAATTTGGCAGAAAATCAAAGTTTTGGTCGTTGTTCCAAATCCTCTAAACTGGGGATTCTTTCAGATTTGAGGAAAGAAGTCTTATCCAACAGGTTACTAAAGAATGGATTATGGTTTAGGGCAGGGGAATAAAGGGTACAAATATTTGGGAAAAAGCTTAGGTTTTACTTTGCACTAGAACAAAAAGAAAAAAATCTGGGGGAAGGCTTTGCAGGGAAGGAAAAAAAAAAGTTTTTGTGGGGGGTTTTTTCCCCAAAAACCTTCTTTTTTTTTTCTTTTTTCTTTTTCTTTTTTTTCCCAGCCGTTATTATTTTGAATTTAGAAGAAACGAGTTTTGAAACATAAGTGAGGACAAGGTGCACAAGCCTGATTCTAAGACTGTATTAATCATTATTCATGCAAGTGAAGTTGTCGTAATTACTTTCAGACTTGATTACTGCTCCTAGAAGTCCATCTTTTGATATGGAAAAGGGCGGGAGGTTCATTTCTTTTTAGTCTATTCCTAATACTGCTGGAGTGTTTTGGGGTTGCCATAAAATCCTTTCAATGTCCCATGATTAAAATATTATGGAAGGATCATACATGGGTAATTCTGTGTTGAAGGTCGAGATGAGTTTTAGGCTCAAGAAGATATAAAAGTATTTTCTTTAATAAGTTACAAACAAAACACATCCTTCCAAACATTACCACTTTTATACTAGTATATAAGCATTTTTTCTGAGAAGTTACAAAAGAAGCCAATTATTTATTCTGAGTTACTGTAATTTTAAGATATTCAAGTATAATTTGGAATCATTTCTCAGTCCCTACTGATCTTTATAATGGAATGACACCAGCATTCAAAGTGAATGCTTACTGAAACTCTGTGCTATGACAACACGTCTCTCCCTCCTTGTCTCTTCCCTCAACTCTCCACATGTCTGTATTTATATTATAATTACTATTAATCCAGGCTTTATTCTGACTGAAAGTTTTAGGGAGCAAACTGTGAAAAAAATCACAATTTTGTATTGTTTTTCCAGTATTGATCAATAAAACCAGGTTAGGAATTCACAGAGATTCTTTCTTTCTTACAAGGACAATTTTTTAAAATCAGTTGGAAACAAAGTTATGATTTTCAGCTGAGACTGGAACCTGAACTTCTGGAGTTATCAGTATTTTACATTGGTTCATTTTTGCATTCTATTCTATGTTTCATGTCAGAAATTTTATTGTGAAGTAAACTGCCAAATGAACTTTTACTTTTGTAAAAATGATTTCTGAGCTTGCCAAGGTAAAGGTTATCAGCTGCAGAACACAGAGGCTGGCCAGAATTGAACAATAACTATAGTAACTTTTTCATGTCACAGGCCATAATGCCATTCTCTTTTGCCTACAGCTCCAAAAGTACCACTTCAGTTAGAGTTTACTTTTTAGATTTACATTTTTATTAACTTTTTACATGAAAACCTGTAGTTTATTGTCTTTTCTACAAAGAATTGAAGCAGTAGATTGACCAGCTAAAGAGATAAACAGAAGCTTATTTCGACAGTGAAAGTTTTACTATTGGTGTTGTGCTAAATTTGCTTTGCTGCATTTTCATGTTAGAAGGCTATCCATGTGTAGCCATGAGATACTGTCCTGCATTTCAAATAGATATACTGTGTGGAATGAATCTGGATTATGTGTAGAAAGCCAGCCTCTAAGACTGGAGCTGCTTTCAGTCTGTGCGTCCAAGAACAAATGTGCGTATCATATAAAAAATTCAGAGCAGACTGTTACCATTCCATCAGCTGCCACAATAGTAAAGTATTACAGATATTTCACACAGGAGAACATTCTGCTGTTCTGTGCAAATTGCTGACTACAGTGAATTCAGTGAATTCTCTGTTTGTTTTGTTTAGAGCACAAGACCATTTTTTTGTGTCACAGTAGCTGTGTCTGTGTTCACCTGAGATGTTGACTAATTATTACCATGCAAGAGGAAAACTACATTGTTATTACACGGTGGGGGTGGGAGCGTGTGTGGGGAGTGGGGGTTAGGAGAAAAAAATTGCCATGAAACGTGAAGAGCTTGAAGAATATATGTTGCAGCTTCATTTGACAAGGGATGTTTGTCAAGCTGTCAATTGTACTGATTAACAAAACAACTACTCAGTGTCACTTTTTACCTTTCCTTTTAGTAGAAATTATTATTTTAAGTAGCATTTTTAACCAATTCCCGCTACTAAAGGGTTTGCATTGAAGTAAATGGGAAAAAGAAACAAACCACCCAACCCATATATTATTCAAGGTCTGTTTACACATATTCCTCGATGTTATTTTTCTTTAGGATTCAGAACTGCTTCAGTTTCCACTCAAACTGCAGCAAGCACATTCAGGCTGGCATACTGCACAATTTAAATATGAGATATAGAAACATATAGAAAGGTGGGGTTTTCAAAATGGAAAACAGATAACACAGATGTTATTTACATTATGTAATTATGAATCTTATTGCCTTTTCCTGTTCATGCCCCATTGGCAGTCATTCCACAGAGAATATAGGTAGGCATTGTATTTTCAGAGTTGCCAGTTTGTTATCAGGCTTAATATCAAGATAAATAGAGCCTGAGCAAGGAATGGTATACTTCAACTGCTTGATAAATTAATTATTTTTTCCTATTAGACTTCAACTCATTTATGCAAAAAATAGCCCCGGATTCCATTACTTGGGCTGCTGTCACTTACCTTGGTGACAAGACTGTTGGACTATTTCAATTGCAACTAGCCAGCAGCTACACAGAAGCTTTTACTAACAGCCAACTAACACATGCACTAACGGCTGCACTAGCTAGTAATCCAACAAACCCCATTTAAGAATTTTAATACCTATTTTTAGAGACGTAGTAGTGACAGACGATATAGGTCATTTCAGAATGCAAGCCTCAAGTCATCTTGACAGTGTTTTAAAATTTGTTGACCTCAAAGCCTGTGGATGTTTCTGAACTGAAGTCAGCATTTCTTTTCATTCTCTGTCTGTGCTGATACATGGGAACATTTCTTGCAGGCTGGGATATCTGCACTGATACAAATTTTTTAATCTTTCTGGTGGGTCATCACAATTGTGACAGCTATAATGTGCCTTTGGTAAGCCATGCACCCCTCCAGCAATTACAGCAGTAATAAGCAAAATAAACAGGAAGGAGTCACTTTTATAAAGTCCCCAAAAGTTTTGACTTCTAGTGTCATTAAATGGCTTAAAACCAGGAAGATATCCAGAAAATAGAAGCCCCAGGTCATGAGCATGCAACTAGTGTACAGGCATCTAACTAGTGTTCATGTCAAATGGAGTTTAGCTGCCTAAAGTATTCTACAAACATCTGGGAAAATTTTAGTTGTTACTGTTGCGAGCTACTTGAACTACAGTAGTTTATGAAGAGTCACTCTTGAGAGGCACATCAGGTCTGTGGATTAGAGAAATGAGAATTAGCACAACTCTAAGAAGCTCAAATTTATCCCATCTCAAACTTATTCAAAGTTGTAAGAATATACTCTCATCCAGCACTACAGAAGAAATCAATCATACAATTACCTAAAAGCTTATAGCTTTAAGGGGTTTCTCAGCCTCAAGGCCCCTTTGTGTCAGAGGCAACAGAATGTCTTCTAGTAAATATTTTACTAGCACATTACGTGCAGTTTTATTTTTTGTCATGAACAAAGCACAACCTTAATTTCTCAAAAGGAATCATAATTCTCTTGTTTACATTTCTGTCACTCAAAGAAAAAAAAGTTTTGCCTTCCTGCTCTATTTTGTGTTAAGAACAAATTATAATAAATACAATTCCCCACTGTTTTTTTTTTTCACTTTTTCCTCAATTCTTTCTTGCTTAAAATGCCTGTCAGTACTTTTAACTGTTCCTTGTATCTCCAACAAGACTGGCCTTAGGCTGTAGCTTGACAGAGACACCCAGGATACCTCCGTCACTTCATAGGTGGCAGCTGTCACCATCCCAATACTCCTTTTGCTAGGAAATATGTGCAGCTACTTGGACTTCCTCTACCTGTTGTAAAGGCATATAACCAGGATGTCTCAACATGGTACTGTTACCGGATCCAGCTTTTTCCCAGCTTAGAAATAACATGAAGAGTTGGTCCTACACTTATACCAAATTGGTACTTAGGTTTCTGGTACTTTTTATAAAAATCTTGAGCTTTTACTATGCAGTCATTAAAGCAGGATAAGACATAAAAAGGTTGCAAACTATTCTGTTTAAGAGGAAACGGAAAATGCCACCCATACTACCTCATTTTCCTTACAGCCACCCTTACCTGTATATCTACATTATCAGAATGACTCACTATGTCATCAAACTTCACAAAAAAAGTAGCAAGGATTTCTTGAAGACGATTCAGTCTAGCCACCTACTCCAGCATTAAGAATTGCAAAAACATACACGCTAAATTACAGCAATTTCTCTGAGACAATGATCAATAACGTCACATCAATGTTTTAAGCAAGGAAACTCCCTCAAAAAAAATTTAAAAATTTACAGAAAATATATCCTTCCTAAATCATTTCTCTGGACCAAAGTAAGGGAGGTAATTTGGAAAAAGAATATAGACTTCCAATTTTTCCCACTACTTATGACACAAGGAAAGCTGGCAATGCTGGGAGATTGGATACAACAATGTTACATAAGAAATCACTTTTTGCTTACTCTCCCACCAATGCAATTAACTATGGGGATTTCAAATAGCATAATTCTTTGGGATACACCTCAAATTTAAAAATATGACAGCATTAATGATCCTTAGACTCTGTTCAGAGCTGTTTTGTGGAAGAATTATACCGATATTTAAAATTTCAATACTACCAGTAAATTTATGACTGCTTATGTTTTAACATTAAATGTTTTTTGTTTTTTTTTCTATTGCAGAAGTTTATATTTGTCAACACAAACCCTAAAGGCAACTCTGTTATTGACAAAGAGTTGGCTTCAGGTCCTTGAGATCCCTTCTACCTCCTGAGGGTCTACCAACGAGCCAAATGACCTTCTTGCCCATGTTACCCTTTAATATAAAAATCCTTACTGTTTCAGTTTAACTGAGTTCCACATTCTAATCACTTACTCTTATTTTAAATAAAGAATTTTTTAAATCTTATTTTAATTGAAAACTAAAGCTGAAGCCCAGTCCCCTGAGTCCGAGATGGGATTGGATACAAAGGCTCCTGCCTCCACTCCAGCTCTCTTCATTCAGGCTAGACACACAGTTACTGTTACCACTGTTTCTTCATTTAGTAACACTGAGATATTATTTAAGAGCCAATAAAATCCACAATGAAAAATCCATATTTGTCCATCCATGCATTTGGTAAGCACAATGACAAACTAGTTGATTTGATACCATGGGACAAGAGTAAAGTCAAAGACTTGCCAGTGGGATGTTTGTACATAACAGATTATACTAATTACCTTGTAGGGACAAATTTGAATTCTAAGTATTAACTCTTGTTAATCCCAGGTGGGAAAGATAAAACATTTCTACGAAGAAAGAAGCAAGATTAAGTAGGTTGCACAGAGAAGCACTGGATTTTAGCACTTATTATATGTTTACAGATCTGTATCCTCCAGGGTTGTATACCCCCACATAACTGAAATAATTGTTCAACGGCCTCATTCTATGAGTAATGGCTTTCAATAGACACCTGCTACTTCTGAGGATGTCATTGTGGTGTGATGACAGAGATTCCGTGTGTTGCTGCAAAATCATCCCCTCAGTTTTAATAAAGGCCTTAGAAAATCACCCCATGGTACAGCTTCAGGGCCCCCCTGCCTCCCTACCTTGGCAACCCATAATGAGTTAAAAACTACATATAGGCTAAAAAAACCGTATTCCAAAAAGAAAAGGATGCTACAACCTGACCTACCTTGTGTTCTCAGTTCCATCATGCTACTGAGATTTTAAACATAAGCAAGCAGACACGGTAGCAGGCAGAATCTCATGACCAGATATTTGGCCTTCAGCTATATGGAAGATTTATTAAACCTAATGCAGTTTAGAGCATCTCAAGCTTTGGCTCATTGCCATTTGCAGAGTCAGGAGACAAAAGCGAATGCCTTGTGGCTTCTGTCTTCTTTCTCCAGATCCTGTGTCTGCCAAAGACTCGGATCATCTTAATTTACTGTCTTGCTTGTGTTAGCTTTTTCCTTTAAGCCTTTAATTGGCTTTGGTCTTGAGACCTTGCAAAGCTCTTTAAAATCTGTTGTATGAGCCCTCTTTTTAGGTGTTTGGTAAAAGAAAAAGAGTTTTAGTGTGGTAGTATCATGCAGTAGATTGAGCAACTGGATGTGGCTTTCTTTGTAGCAATACTGGTAGAATGGAAAGAAGAAAGAGAAAAGGAGGGCAGGAAAAAGGAATATTACTAAGTTAAGAAATAATAGAAAAGACAACAACAAAATTTTAGCTATAAGAATGAGGAATTTTACATGGTGTGTTTATGGACTTGCAATATTATGCATCTATATACTCCTCATTTACTCTACTCCTTTCAGCTGGCCTTGTTTGACCTATGGCTTTCACTTCTCATGCAATCTGTATAATTTCTTTAATTAGATACACTGAGGTCAAAGGCTTAGGCTTTTAAAGGATTAGACAATTATACAGATAGTGATAACTGTAGTTGCATTAGGTAAGTTTAGTCACTTTTTCTGAAGAGACATAAGCTTCATATTTTATGGTCCAACTGACAGAATAATAAAACTTCCCAAAAGGCAAATTACTCCATAATTTTTCACCAAGGGATTCTTTTGCTTTCTTTAAAGTATGATGTTAGATTGCATTGCAGATAAACTACCAGACTCCATGGATCTTTCTTAAGTGTTTGATCCCGTATTCCAAACACAAATGAGGACTACTTTAACTAACACTAACTTGTTTTAGTACTTGATCCCTCAAAACTTTATGACTCTTCTTTTTTTTCCTGCACTACAGCTAATTAAGGGTTTAAGATCCATTGCCGGAAGTCTATTACTATTTCATTGCCTAACAGTGTTACACTGGTAGTAATAATTAAAAAGTACAATAATGATATTAAAGCCCAGAGATGGTAATTTTACTCATAAACACAGGTGTATAATGTGGGTTTTTAAATATGTTTACTATAATAATAGGTATTAATAGCAATTTTAGTGCATTTTAAGTGGGATTAATGTACATTTTAATTATGTTAGTCATGCTAGTTTTTGAAAAAATGGTAAAGGTCACCTAATTTTTCTCCATCCACCTCCTAAAAACTTCCTTTTGCCAGCATGTCATCAGGCACAGCATTGCCAGCTGGTCAAGGGAGGGGATTGTCCCTCTCTGCCCTGCACTGGTGCAGCCTCACCTTGAATACTGGGTGCACTTTTGGTCACTGAAAGATGAGAAACACATTAAACTATTACAGAGCATCCAAAGGAGGGCTCTGAAGATGGTGAAGGGTCTTGAGGGGAAGCTGTATGAGGAGCGGCTGAGGTCACTTGGTCTGCTCAGCCTGGAGATGAGGAGACTGAGGGGAAACCTCATTGCACTCTACAATTTCCTTGTGAGGGGATGAGCAAGGGCAGGCACTGATCTCTTCTCTGTGGTGACAGTGACAAGACCTGAGTGAATGTCCTGAAGCTGCATCAATAGAGGTTTAGGTTGGATAGTAGAAAAAGGCTTTTTACCCAGAGGGTGATTGAGCACTGGAATAGGCTCCCCAGGGAAGTGGTCACAGCACCAAGCCTGACAGAGTTCAAGAAGTGTTTGGACAATACCCTCAGGCATACAGTGTGACTCTTGGGGATGCTGATGTGCAGGATAAGGAGTTTGACTTGATGATCTTTGTGTGTCCCTTCTAACTCGGCATATCCTGTGATTCTGTGATCATCTGTTAGGTAGTTCCTTACTGCGCTGTTCAGATTTTGTTGTTCCTTAGTGCTTACCCTTGTGGCTTTCTCAGCTAATATGTTTGGAATGGATTGATACTATAAAGCATAGGAGAAAAGATCAGTTTATTAATCTGTAGTCTGTACTAATCAGGATCTCAGTACAGATTTTTTCTCCCAAATTTCAGGTACAGCGCCGTGACTTGGTCAACAGTTTATGTCTTAAAGATTATATGTGCACAGTCCATCCTTTATATCACTTACGATGATTTTCAAGTTTAGCAGGCTATCAGTCACCAAGATTTCGCTGTGGCAAGAAATCTCTCAAGCTCTAAGAGTAACCTTGGGAAGCATCCCTGCTCAAGGGGCGATCCTGGTATGCAGCCCACTCCTGTGCCGGAGAGCTCAGTGGGCCCTGGGCTCTATGCTGTTTATAGAGTAAGATGATTGACTTGGAGTCATATTTGAATACCAGCGAGGCATCTGAGTCACTGTACTGACAGCCCTTGGCTACCGTGTTGCCATCTATCCCCCAAAGCCCAGAGTAAACTCGATGAGGTCACCACTGCTCCCACTGGTGGTTATGGCTTAGGCTGGGCAGGGGAAGGGGGTGGTGCTACCTAACGAGACTGATCGTGTAGCACTCAGCTCCCAGCAACCCTTCCCTTTGGAGCAGCCTGCCCTTGCTGCTCTCTGGAAGCTAGGTGCAAGGAAAATCCACAAGATTTCATGGTCAGAGGCGTTTGGGGCAACATCTTCTTGATGAAGTTGCGGATTCCTCTCCCAGACTGAGCTGAGGCTTAACCTAAAATCTGCAAACATTAACTAAAGAAAGAATAAAACTTAGGTTCCCTTGCTATGCAGCTGCACTTCCCACAGGTTAGCAGGCAAGTTCACCGTTTTTCTCATTCTCTTCTGTGTCCCAGTAAAACTTTAATTCTTCTCTGTAAAGTAAAATGGTTTCAGTGAGCAAGGCTAAGGGAGTCTTCTAACTTCATTATTACAGGAGTCAGAATTGGCATGCAAGACAGGATTGGTAAATTCAGAACCCTTCAGGCAGGTATGAGAGACTACAAATGAATTATCTAACTACCTGTAGCTAAAATGGGAAGGCATTTCTTCTGTCTCTTGGGGTTAGTCTATTAGATGTTCTTTAAAATATCTATTGGTGTTTTCAGGCAGGAAAACTTTTTTATTTCCCAGAGCCAAAGCTCCACTTCTGCTTCTTATATTCCCAGTAAAATGTATTTTAATAAAGTCTGATAATGTTTCAGGCTTACTTAGTCATAGGCATGCATAGGGACAGAATTTCACTGGTTAGGCAATATGATCATGAAAGAAACACAAAATAATGGGCTTCCAGCATCTCTGGGGTTACACAGTAACTGAAAAGGACTTGTAGATATTTCATATGTGGGTTTACATATTTCTAGAGGAATACAGAATTCCATTAATATTCTTATTTTTGATACACTTCAAAAATTGCACAAAATGGCTGCTGAGATTTTACAGAGAACTGCAGAAAGTAAATTTTTACCTTTAGAATTATTTCAGGGTCTTATGAATTTTCTTGTCAATACCAACCAAGAAAAAATATCAAGTGATGTCCCCCAAGTCACAAGTTTAACTGAAAATATTCAAATGTATACCAGAGCATTAACTGTTGTAATGAGAATTCCTTTATTTTACTACTGCCTTCAAACTCTTCTTTGTATTTGTGTTATTCCATAGAGATACCAGGACAAAAACCTACTTTTGAAAAAAAGTAACTTAAGTTTTTGACAAGTGGCAAAATTAATAATGCAAGACTTACAATTTAAAAACCCAGTGAGTTGGAGATATAAAACTGTGTTCATAAAAACTAATCACATTTCCAAAATGCAGGATGTAAAAGTATTTTATGTATTTTTGGTGACTAAGATGAGAGGTAATATTATTGAAATTGCAAGGTCATATTTTAGATAGTTAGAATTTTATTATTGAAGTTGAGGTTTTGTCAATTAAGCATACTTAGTACAACTGCTAGTTACATCATGCGTCAAAGTTTCTTATCCAACTTGTTCCTGCCAAAGATTTCTGGTCCTGCAGGGCATATGCTTCATGCAGCACAAACTAGATATTTCTGTTCACAGTGGGAAAGAGTGGTTTTAAGAAAGTAAAGTTTCTTTACAAAAGAAAAATAGAAGGGTTTCTTTCTCTCCCTATGCCCTTTACATCCCATGGGAACTTTACAAATCTTGGATAGGTTCAGATGACTTTTGTCTTTGCATAGCAGTATATTATTCCTGCTGCTTTTCCTTTCCCTGCAGCCTATGATCCTGCATATCCAGACCAGCAACGTCTGGGGTTTTCTTTAACTAGTATCACAGGGTTCGAAAAGGAAGAGGAATGGTGCTGAGGAGGAAGGTGCATTGAGTTTTGCTGAATACTGGCTTGCTTCAGTGCAAAAGGCTAGGCTTGAGGTCTGAGGAGATTACATACAATCAATCTCAAATTAAGGCCATAAGGCTACCAGCTAGTGAGTTTGAGGAAAGATTGGCAGGCTGAATGAAAGAGGGGATTAAATCAGTTTCTCAGTAAAAGTGAATTGCTACTTTGTGTTGAATAGTTAAGTAATAGAGGAGTGGGAAAGAAGACAAGAAAAAGGTGAGCCCAGAGTTCATAGATCATCCAGAGTGAGGGTCTCCCTTTCTCTCTACTGATAGAAATACATTGTCTCTGATAAGAAGAGAATTCAGACTCTTACCAGACATGAATACAGTCAAAATTGGGAAACAAAAGTTGACTTTTCTCACAGGGGAACAATCAAAAGCTCTGTCACAGACAGGTTTCCCATTTTCCAAAGAACTGACTTCCCCAGAAGATTAAATAAAGAGAGACTAGAAATTGAAAAGAACTTACCAGGTTCTCAGGCAAATAACCTCTCATCCTTTCTTGCTCCATACCATGAAATATCCTAGGGGTTCCCTGTGAAAAAGAGCTGCCTGTCCGTTACACTTCTACTAGCAAAATCTTTTTATGCTCTGTAGAATACTTTTCTGATTATGCTTCTGCCTTTCATAGTGATAACAACAGAGGAGAAAAGGTTTCTATTAGCAACTTCGCACACACACACACACAAACACACAAATCTTTTGTGTCAGGATCCTGCCATCCTTCAAATATGTTGTTAAGCAAACCAAACCAAATTTCAGGGGAGTCTGATGCCTGGAAGTGTCAGGAATTCTGTTTTGGATTTCATACAAATCCAAAGCTTTTAACAAGTCTTTGCATGTTAGTCTATCAAGGGACCTCATTTACAGTGCTTTCAAGAATGATTTGCATCTATCAAGTCAGTACTCTTTTCTTCAGCCACATCAATTATCTTGAAGACCCCCTACCCAACTAGCAATGAGATCTGCATATTCAGTGTGACTGAAAAAGTAAAATAATATATATCAGCCAAAAAGATCTACTATCCTAACTAATAGGTAACCAGTTTTAGCTAACCAACCCTTTGCAGTCCCACTGTGATCAGTTCTGCTCTATTGATTAGCTACAACTGATCAATTTCCATTTTATTTATGGAAGCCCACTGAAGAAAATAGAGTTGCCCAGTCATAAATAGGAAGTGTTTACAGAGAGACAGGGATTCTAGGTGACTTTATAATTGAAATTGTGACAAAACTGAGGAGCAACAAAAGCAGGAACTCACAGTTCACAACTTTTCAAGCAAGATTCGATATAGAGTCTTCAATAAAAGCTACATATGTTTATTAAAAAACACAAGGCCATTGTATGATTATTTTTAGATATAATTTTATAAAATAAATTGTTTTTAAGACTCCTACCAAGCAACATTCTCTACATACTCTTTCTGAAGAACTGTCTACCATGAGTGAGTTAAATGCATTGAGCTACACTGGTGCGAAACTCAGTGTTATAATTCGCTGTTTAAAAATTGCCACTGTGTTTGTATGTTTAGTTTATACTTATTTGTAAATATGTGTATACACAAAAAAAATTATTGCAATAAAAATAAGATAAAAGCCTTTTATAAATCATATGCTAGAGAAAAGGAGACTGTACGACTAAGAAAAAAATAGAAACTAACTGTACTTTAGTCTTTATTAAAAATTGTACCATTTTATTTTCCTCTTCTGCTTTGCAAAATCAGCATATTTCTGTCTAGAAAAAAAGAAAACTAACTGATCTGTGCTTGTTACCTGACCTAGCAAAAATACATAACAGAGATCACTGCTGTTCAAAGGAGATTAGGATAATTACAATAAACTTAAAATCAGGAGTTTTGCTGATAAAAGTCTGGATTTTTTTCTCTTAGCCATCTGTCTGTCCCTGAATTGGTGTGCACAGTCAAGTTATTAGGGTAGCTCTGTAAGTCCTTTTCTTTAATGAAATCTCACAGGGATCAACATAGAGGATCCAATTATCTTTAACTGAACATACATGTTGTTACATCCAGAAAAAAACAACTGTGATAAAAAACCAGAAACTTTGAAGAGTCAAGAGATAATAGTTATCCAGTGCCAAGAATATCTTTACTGTTGATCCTACGTTTGTTCCCATTCCACATCTGCCCTGTCATAGGGTTTTACATTCACACACTGGCTGTTCTGATCTGTCACAAGGCTTAGGGGACCTGGACCCCAGTGGGAATACAGGACCATGACACATCCTACATGTAACCACATTCATGGGTATTTTTTCCCTACAGGATATCTGTTTGAGTAATTGCAAAGGAAGTCATTTTTTTTATCATCCTGCCCCTTCCCTTCCCAGTAATTTCCAATTTCTTTTAATGCCTAGGTCACTTATAAACTCCCATATGGGGTTTTCTTGCCAGGGTTTTTGCAGCAGGGAAACTTCAGGGGTGGGTTCAGCAAGAAGCCTCTAGAAGCTTCCCCTGCGTCCATTGAAGCCAATGCCAGACAGCTCCAAGACGGACCTGTCACAGGCCATGGCTGAGCACGTGAGCACTGGTGGCAATATCTCCCTCTTAAGAAGAGGGAAAAAGAAAATTGCAGAAGAACAGCAGCCAGAGAGGGGAGTGAGAATGTGTGTGAGAAACAGCTCTGCAGGCACCAAGGTCAGTGCAGAAGGAGGGGGAGGAGGTGTTCCAGGCACCAGAGCTGAGATTCCCCTGCAGCCCATGGTGAAGATCACAGGGAGACAGCTGTGCTCCTACAGCCATGGAGGACCCCATGCCAGAGCAGGTGGATGCCTGAAAGAGGCTGTGACCCTGTGGAAACCCTGTGGTGCAGCCAGTTCCAGGTCAGTGGGGAAGAGGAAGCAGAGAAAATCAGGAGTGAAGTGGTTCCCGAGAGGAAAGAAGGAGTGGGGGAAAGGTATTTTAAAATTTTGGTTTATTTATCATTACCCTACTCTGAAATGCTTGGTAATAAATTAAAATTAATTTCTTCAAGTCAAGCTTTTGCCTGTGATGATAATCTTTAACTGACGGCTTCCTGTCCTTATCTTGACCCACGAGCCTTTTTTTATGTTTTCTATCCCCTGCCCAGCTGAGGAGAGGAGTGAGAATCTTTGGTGGGCACCTGGTGTCCAGCCAGGGTCAACCCACTACGCTTCCCTTTACTGTTCTGTTCCAAGTGTTGTCTTCACCCTCTCTTCCTGTCCTGCCCATGGATTTTTGCCCAAGTTGTTTTTCTTTCATTCACCTATACCCTTAGCTTTCACTCCTCATGCCATCCTTTCACCTAGCAGAGAGAGTCTTATAAACATATCTGGAATTTTTCACCTAATTTTAGTCCCAACCCTGGTGCCAAAATGGTCTCCCTGTAGCTAGCAGAGGGAGCATTGTTTACCTCTTTGTCCTTGTTTTGCTTATTTTTGGCATATGTTTGGTACAGAGATAATCCTAATTGATTTAGCATGTCAGAGTACTATGACTCTCCTTTGATGCACTGAGATTCAGACAAGAGCTTGTTTTCATGAGGGTGGCGAAAGACACCATATGTGATTCAGAATGTGTAGATAATGGATGTTGTAAAGTGTCATGACAAGACAGTTCTCAATTTCATTGCCACTTGATATCTATTCAAACCAACATTTCCCTATGGTCTCTGGAAGCAGAAGCTTTGTCATTTTGGCAAATGAGGATGATCTGTATGGATGATTTTCCACATAATTTCACCTTTATAGACTTTTATCATCACCATCTGAATGTTTCAGACCAAATGTGTCAGACACTGCAGAAAAGCAAGCAATGGAAAACATATTCTTATAAGGGTATGCTAACAAGCATCCTTGAAAGTAATCAATAAATTCTTCTTCATTCACCTTTAGTATCCCATATGTGTGGAGAATTTCCATGCAGAAGACAGCTTGGACCATCTGTCCCCATCTTCTCTAATCCTTCATCACTTTGCCACTTTTGTGTAATTTACACTATTAATTTCATGCCAATAAAAATCTGTAGACCACACCATAAAGCTTTGTTGTTTGTATATTGATAGAATGATGGCAATTGGCAGGCCGTAGCATTTTCACTATAATACTCCTTATTTCTGGCATAAACACCTAACATGTTTTTTTCATCCACATGTCCCTGTGTAAACTAATAATCCTGAACATTTCTCTTCACATTATACTATTCATGAGCATGAAAGAATCTGAAAGAGTGGGTCTCTTCTCCTCCAGTGAAAATGAATTGCCATCAACATCCAGAAGCCCAGGATAAAAGGCTCCATCTGGAAAGAAAAATACTTTGCTGCTTAGTTAAAAACAACTACTTGTGATAACACAAGAGCTGAAATTGTGTTAGAAAAACTCCAGAGGAGGGAGACCAAGTTGATTAGAGGGATGAAGCACCTCTCCTATGAGAAAAGGCTGAAAGAATTGGGATTGTTCAGCTTGGAAAAAAGAAGCCTTTTGGATGACTTAATTGTGGCCTTCCAGAACCCGAAGGGAACTTACAGGAAAGATGGGGCAAGACTATTTGCAAGAGCAGGTGGTGACAAGACTAGGGCGAATGGGTTCAAATTGAAAGAGAGTAGGTTTAGATTACATATTAGGAAAAAATTATCTATTGTGATTGTGGTGAGGCACCGGACACGTTGCCTGGAAAAGTTGTGGATGCCCCGTCCCTGGAGGTCTTCAAGGCCAGGCTCAATGGAGCTCTGAGCAACCTGGTCTAGTGGAAGGCGTCCCCGTCCATGCCAGGGGCTTGGAACTAGATGATCATCAAGGTCCCTTTTAAACCCACACTGTTAAAAAAAATACAATAGTCAATATTCATTTTCACCAGACAACAATAGGTCTTCCACAATATTTGATCTTCAGAATAAAGAGATTACACATGCCTTCAAAAATAATAAAAAAGCATATATTGAAAACTGCTTGACTGAACAGTATTCTCAAATTCCTACTGATGGAATAAAAAGCTAACTTAATTACTCTATTAGTCACTTTTTTGGCATTTCCACGTTTTTTGGTAGTAATTTTCATTTTCACAGACACTAGAAAAAAACAGGAACAAAGAAAAGCAAAATCAAATTATACTTTTTTGCATTGATTAGAAGTTTTTTCTGTTCTTTTAACTGTTTCAGTATTTTTCCAGGAATGACTCAATGAAATATTATGTAGTACGGATTGTGATAATAATTGACAAATTGCAAACAAAGCATTTAATGGAGGTTTCACTGGTTACGTTGGAAAGAGTCCTCAGAAGTCAACAGCAAAACTTCTGTTGATTTTGATAGAAACAGAACTGATCCCATGCTCAGTGACTTGCATCAGAAAATTATCAAGATTGTACCACAACACTGCTACCTTGTGGCATGACATAGAGCAAAACCATTATAGCTTTTGTGACATGCCTCTCCCTTCACTAGCAGGGATGCCATGTGTTACAAAATGCTAACGCCTCATCTTACACTTGAAGGTATGATTCCCTTTCTGCCTTAAGTCTTTATATGACAATTAGTGGAAAGTTATGCCTATTTTACTAATTTTATGACCATATAGTTTTAAAAGAGGATGCCAAATCACTTTCCCCTTACAATTCCAGTTCATAATGTATTAGTTCTTAAAGGTGTTAATTATCTTGCAAAATTTTGTAATGCTAATGTTAGGAAAATGGATATAGTTTTCCAGTAATGACCTGAACAAGTTTGGAACTAGTTTGTATATCACAGATAAAAATACCTTTCCTTACTCCACTATATTTATGTCTCATTAGTTTATGGACCTAAAGCCCTCCAGGGATTGTCACTCACAAATCCATCTAATGTTTATGAGCTCTAAATTTTGCATTTGGATCTCTAATTTATCCAACAGATATGGAAAAATCATATAGATACAAAACTCCCTAGTGCCTACAAAGCTCTAGGTTTTAATAGAGAGGGCAGAAATAGTATAAGCATAATCTTTAATATAAGCATGATGCTTAGCACATTAGTGGCAAGCTAAGTGTATCTCCTAGGAGGAAAGACATTCACTATATTTCAGATAAGTGGAATAGTATTCCTTCCAGGACTGTTGGCTTGTAATGATACAGAGTTTAGTATGGTTGTGTGTTAATGCCACCCAGTTCCTGTTGAGGAAGCTTTTTTAATGGAATATTGTAAACACAGGCAAGTGAGGATCAGCTATTTTCTGGTAGCTCTAAACTTTGGGGGCCAAGGAGGCACTGTCATTTCTCCACCACACATTATTGAGACTGGTTTTATTTGCAAGCCCTATACAAACAGGCCTACCATAAATGTGCAATAGTGGCAGAAGCTGAGCACACATTACTCCAAAATGCAAACCTACACAGAGGCCTGAAAATGCTGTGCAGTTATTACTATTCTACTATCTGAAACTTCTATTAAACATACATAGCTTTAACCATTCTTTCAGTTTCCTACAGCGTAACACATGGTGCAGTTGATGGATCCTAACACACGAATCTTTCCTACTGATGCTGACAATCATACAGCCTCAAAACAGCTATTGAGGTTCCTATAAAATAAAATACAAAATTGATTTATTCATCCAAAAAGAGAGCTATGTCTTAACAGAATGCATGCGGCTACACTGTAAAGTTTAGGAAACTGAACTGGAAATGGAATTCTGACAAGAGAAAAACTTTAGGAATGGATAAGAAGATAAGGAATAGGTATTTAGCAAGACTAAAAAGGCTGATTGTCAGCAGCAGTGAATCCTACATAAAAATTCCCAATAGACACTACAATTCTGAAATTTGGTTGAAATAAAAATACTGTTTATACTTAAATCCTCCTGTCCTGGCCAGAGGAATTTAGTGAGATAATATGTCTCTACCTCATGATTACTTGGGCTTTAGCTGTGTATAAGATGCTTTTTCATATTAAATGAAAAATTCAAACTAAATGGGATGGACCTCATAGAAATTATTTAACTGAGTGGTTTTTACTAGAAAGGTGATATGTGTTACGAAAGTATTCAGTAGTATTTAAAGATATTTTCCCATTAAGCTCTCTCTGTTTAGGATCCTAAGGCTTTATTATACTCCCTTTACTCACAAAGATATAACTGAGTAGATATTTCCTGGATGATTAAAGTTTTTTGGGTTTTTTTTTACAGAGATTGAATTTTTACAAGGATTATTTTATTTACCTAGAAATGATACGCCTGCAATGTATGACTTTTATTCTCAGTTCAGTCCTATGAACAAGGAGATGGATACCTACATTATTGTTCTGCCTGCTCTGTGTTAAAATTAATTCAAATGTAGTATTACTGCCCTGATAAATATATTCTGAGTTGCATCACACGTATAATACACACTTCTATTCCATAATTCTTTGAACTAACACTGAAGGTAGTGGATTAGGTGTTTTATAAGTAGTATTTGTAATAAAATTTGCTGGCAGTAGCAACCTAACAGCAGATGGGGTTTTATAAAGAGCACATAATGATGATTCATTGCAGGAAGTACATGTGGATCCCTTAGATCTTCTTTCAGTTTAGTTCATTCTTTGATTTATACAGTGATTACCTAGCTACATAATTATTTGAAAAAGCAAGCAAAAGTGATGTCAGCCATCTGCTAAATTACTAGTAGATATAAGCAAGATTTGTCTTTCAGAAGCAGACTTTTTCCTGTAATGCCACTTACTGATGTGAAATTAAATACCCATGGTTTTCACCTGATATGCTCTCTATTGTTAAATCAGCAAGTGATCATAGACTGATAAAATACATTTCAGAAATGTATCAGTGGGGAAGAGAGGAAGACAGTTTAATGATTAAAATACTGAATTGAGTTTGGAAATCTGGAACTGCTCTTCACAAACTCCTTACATGCCCCTAAGCATGCATCTCCCTCTCTTGTCTCAGTTGTTCTGACATGGAAATAAGGCTCATACTGCTCCATGCTCATACTTCCCCACAGAAGGACTGTGGAGAAAAAAAAAAACCAAACACATAAATAATTGATAGGTAGTTTAACCTTCAATAAATTATACTTTACTAAGTTGATCCCACTCTATCTCCAGACACAAAGAAGTAAATAGGTCCACTCTAATAAACTGCAATTACTTCCCCAGAGGGGAACACTAGGCAGAATATTTGAAGGTGTTAGTAAGAGTTTACATGCTCTTTGCATTTTGTATTCAGAACCCCATTCTTGAGACTTGCCTTTAACTTCTGAAGCAATGGAAAGTTTCCTGTTGAGCCTGAGCTCCACCAATTCTGCTACACACACTCTTCCAGCCTGCTCCTCATGCCCAGCTGGCCTGTGGGAATAAAAATAACAACAAAAGCAAAGAGAAAAAAGGAGTGCTCAGGGAATGTATGATATAAGCAGTGCAGACCTGAGTTTTCACTGAGTGTTGATCAGTTTTCAGTTCAATTACACTGACAGTTTCCCAAAGCATCTTAAATAACCCCAAAATATCTAACGACGTTGCCTATAGAAGAGAAAATATAACTGGAGGAACACCTCAAGCATACATTGTTTTTCTGAAAGAAGTGGAAGGTTCTAAATGTGGAGGTTTTGCAGGCTCTTGTTTTGTTCAACAGATTTGTGCACTATCTCTGGTGGGGTAGCATTCATGGTGTCTGTTTCTAGAGTGAAAGTATTAATAAACATTATTTTTTCCAGATTAAGCACCACTAAATTCTTTCCCTATTTTTTTTTTCACAAGGAATTTTAAAACCAGTTTGAATTTATTAAACAGATCTCAAAGACTGAGATTGTTTCATGTGTTAAAATAATGACAACTATGAATACGATTTTTTCAGATTTTATATACAAGGCAATAACCAACTTACATGAAAACAATTTAACTCATCGCTGGCTTAATAACGCTGATGGCACTGGATTTACAGGAAAAAGGGATCTGCTCCCAAATTACTGCAGTCCTATACTTTTCTATTTCTGATTGGCACTATGTATCTCTGTTTATCTCAATGTAGGAGAATATCAATGGATTAAATAAATCAATCATAGATAAGAGATTTAATTTGAAGACAGAAGGAATGTTCATGACTTTACTGTTAGAGTTATGTGTAAGAGGGAATGCATATATCTGTAGTCAAATGCAGCAGTTTGCCTACATTTGCTCAAAATCTTGACAGATTTCATCCATCTAAGATTATTCAGGTTACACATTTACATCTGATGCATAAAATATTTTTATGAAACATATTTCACCATTTTTTAAAGAAGTGTTATATGTTTAAGAAATAATGTCCTATTAATAACCAGCATATTACTCAGGACAACAGAACCATCTGTCTGAGGCATACAGACGAACAGGCAGGGGTCTTGTAGCTAAAGGTACATCAGGTTTGAGGGTTTACCTTGTTAGCTTCAAATCTGCAGAAATTCAGTCATAAAAATAAAGACATATCCTCTACTGCTATTCTAGCTCAAAAACCATTTGAAATTCAGCTGAAAGCTCCTGAAAGGAAGGTTTCATCAGGAAGCAAGTTTGAGAATGCATATTAAAATTCTATCTATACCAACATTTACTTTCCAAGTAATAAAACTACAAGTGGTAGTATTTCTTATTTTGAAGTATATTTTTTCTTCCTGGCTGATAAACAAACTTATTGTGATCACACACTCCTGCTATGAAAGATTTTGCCACAAAAACTACGCTGATATCCCTACTTCAGTTTATCTTTGGCCTCATAATATGTCCTTTTATTATAGTATAATGAGCCCACTTAAGCTGGAAGTCTTGCCAGCTTTGCAAGGTTTAATAATCAAAGATCAGCACATAATATCTCAATCCCTAAATTACTTAGAATTTGATATACCATACCAAATATATTTGATGCATATAAAATGATGCAGTAGAAATAACTATGAAAAGACTCATCCTGTTACACTTGAAAATTTAACAATCTAAACCACATATAAAGGGCTAACAAAAAAACAGAGGTCATAATGTGACTCTGGCATATACCTAAATCATCATGATAATACCAATATTAAAATATTTATCTGTTTATTTTTGCATGAGTCCATTTAAGGAAGAAAAGGAGAAGCGAAGCTGAGGAGGGAGGATAATAAATGATGAAATTGAAGGATGAAACTGAAGTATATTATCTGTGTGGAGGGGAACTGAATGCAATGGATGAAAGTAGCATCAGCTGGCACAGGCCACAGAAGATCCAGCTAAAGCTCTTGAGAACTCTGAGTGAATCCTTCATAGGGCCCTGAAGGCTATTGCCTCTAGCTGACAGTCCAGTTTCTGTGCAGAAGACTAAGTATCAGCTGGCCCTAAAGCTCTTAAAACATCTCGTATGTATCTTTGGATCCGTTAATGGTGTGGTCAAGTGGAGAAAACAACGTCCTGGAATGCAAAGATCAGCAATGAGTTACTGGTCACTGACTGCATAAAGACTTGGGCAGTCTCACATCTGGTAGGTAAGTTGTAAGGAGAAAATCTGGTCCTATGACTTGATTCACACAGGAAAATGAAATAAAGTTAAATGTTATTACTCTATATAAACAGGCAAAAGAAAGGGCAAAATGGTGCCAAAATTAAAAGGGTGAGACTGATGGAAAAAAGCTTCTTAGTGTTCCACATTAGAAAAAAAGTTGTTGGCCAAGTCTGATTAATTTGCACAGTAATCTTCCAGGCTCAGCTTCAGAACTCCTCTGCCTCATGGACTGAATGTTAGGCCACATGAGACTAACAAACAGAAAGCTCTGCTGCCAGAACTCCAAGCATTCAAGCAACTAAAATTCTGAGTCTGACTCAGAAAATAATTGGAATTGAAAAAAAAAAAAAAAGGTAAACTAGATATTCATGTAGAATTCATGTGGGGTTTATCTTCTTTATTTATTATGCAAGTATCTTATTTCCCTACAGAAACCCACACTTACTTCATATGTTGACTGATTTTTTATGTACCTGGCAACCACAAGGTCACAGGGAACTCAGTGCAAGGATACAATTTCTTTTCTTCTAGGAACACAGCCATTTTCAATGTAGAGTCGTAAGTCATCACGTATAAAAACAGTGCTCCCCTGTTGTCATTAAAGTGTGCATAATATAAGTCCTCTTCCTTGGTGAAGAAATTTTTGGAATAGCAGTTCTATGGAGACAATCTACATCTTGGAACCTTTTTGGCATCAGTTCCCTCCACATGAATGATCCTGCATCTGTGCTTGCAGAATTGCTTGCATTAGCAGAATGTGACTGTGACTTGTGTCTGTCCTCCTAAGAGAAAACAATGACATTATTATTGGAATAGAAGGGGCAGACGGTGACACGTAAGTCCATGCACTCTAGTGCCCAAATCTCAGCTGTCCACCCTCAGCCACAGTCCAAACTGAGTGAAGTTTCTTACAGACCAAAGCCAAAAGCCTGATGTTTTCAAATTCTCCAGGGAAATTCAGAAGAATGCATTTATGTTCTTTAACACTAACACCTATAATGTTGCATGCAGATTATGTCTGTTATATTGCTTTAATCACCACTGTCTTTGAAATAGTTTTGCCTACACTGAGCTTTCATTCTAAAAAGTCTTCTTTACAAAACATGAAGTTATAAAGTGTAAAAATGTACCTACAGGCAACTAGTAAAAAACAGATTTACCCATGAATGCGTGGCACCACCCTTGTAATTAGTGTGCTATTGCAAATACATTTGACTCATCAGCTCTGTAAGTTACAGCAAAATAATTGTTAATGATTCAAAGTTTGCATCACACACAGTGATTGTATATTTAAAGTTATATCTTGTAAAGTTCTACTTTTTCTTTTGGTGTGCACTTAGCACTGTATTTTCTAATGAGGCATTTCCATGAGATAAGCCGATGACAGTCCACTAATATTTGCAGGAGCATTTCATTCTACCTTCTACTTTAGAAAAAGATCATAGAATCATAGAATATGTTGGGTTGGAAGGCACCTTAAAGATCATCCAGTTTCAAATGTCCTGTCATGGGCAGGGACACCAGGGATACCAGGCTGCTCAAGTCCCCATCCAACATAGCCTTGAGTTATATATTAGATATGTAATGAAGATAAGCATAGAGTATATCAAATTTGAACCTCAAATAGTAAATCTGTAAATTTCTTAAATATTAAAAATGCTCATAATTGCTTTTTATCAATTTCTGTCTTGTTTCCAGACTTGGAAAATATAAAATTTCACTCAAATGAAAATGAATATGATTTAATTCATAAAAACAATTCTCTGAAACTGCAGTGTACACAGAATTTACCTTTTATTCACACAATAAAACATACAGAAACTACTTAAAGATTTTGCTTTCAGAGAAATGTCTCTTTGTAGTAATAAACTTAAAAAAACTCCTCGTTCAGGCTGCTTTGACTATTTTTAGCAGTAGAACTTTGTATTTACTAATATAATAAATTCCATTGAAAAGTACCATTAGAGTTGATGACAGCTATACACAGAATAAAAGCTTCACGTTTAAGTATTTCAAGGTGTAATAACACCTTTTTTAAAACTGTTTCTGTATTTGGAAGTGATAAAAATGCTCCCATTTTCTGGTCTCTCGTGCTTCATGGTAAGAAACTGATGATTCATTCTTACTTGCTGCTTTGGGCAATTCATGTGTACTGAGCACAATCCATCCTTGGAAAGGAATACAGGAGTTTTTATGCCCCTTTCAAACACTGAGCTTTGTGTTCTTCTGAGTAGCAATTGCAGCACTCTCACTCTATTGGGCTAATAGAGATGTGGGTTTTTTGCTGTACATAAGAGCTGAGCTTAGAAACTGAAATATGAAATTTCAGTTTATGAGGAGATACGCTACAATTTCTAGCAGAAGAGTCAGCAGTGGCAAAAGCTATCATCCTATTTAAAAAAAAAAAAATATGTGTGTGGTACATGGAAGTCCATTAGAATGTTTGATTCTTCCTTTTTTTCTTTTGACAGATGCAATTTTCATCATGAAAATGATACCCTGAAGAAAAGAGATGGAGATGAATCCAGTGATTCAAGAATGTTTAGGAAATGTTTTGTGCAATGGGAGTAATTCATATAGATAGGTCCTTCAGGAGAAATCCTTAAAAACATCCATATGTTTAGAAAGACATTATAAACACCTGTTACAAAGTTGATACCGCAGGAATTCTTTTAAGGTTACAGCTTATATTCTTGCAAAGAGATCTCCAACTCATTTCCAGTCGCTCCTGATCTGTATTGCCACATTCTCAGCTAGGCTGTATGAGTAGGGGAATCTCTTTCCATAGTGGGGAGAACCTGATCTCTACAGGAAGGGAACATTTGCGCACTTGAGTTTGGTGCTTTCCTCTCTCCATCCTCATTTGTAACAGTAGTCCCAGCTGAGTTAAGATGTACAGCGTTCCAGATCAATCCCCTTGTGAATTCAGATGCACCACCTTACATATTTTGAAGCATTCCGTAGGTGAGGTACAGAAGTGAGAAATACGGCAAATATTTGCATGGAACCTATCCTTCAGGAGGCGTCTAAATCCCACCAAGACCAATAAAAATGAAGAATTTAAGTACGTTGTTTGCCTCAGGTCCTCAGAGTTAAATCATGACTTCAGTGAAATCTTAGGGAGTTTTGCCAAAAATCTACTCCATCTAAGCAGAAGAAAAGCACTGGATTATCCAGTAAAAGATAACCACCTCTGATTCAAATGCAGCAGCTTTGCCTCCTGAAATCATGATATATCAGGATTTTTAACAACAGTTCTTAGGGAGAATATGAAATCAGATAAGTCACACAGCTGAAGAATGAATGGACATGCAGGCATTTTTTTAGCACACTACGATTTTAAACTTTTACTCTCATTTAGTTCTTGCTCTTTCAAGAAAGTCCTAGAGTACACTATCTGTAAAGTAGAAAAAATATAAACCACTATTTTTTTAAAAACAAAAGAAACATGGGTAAGACAGACATCTGCCAGGAATGAATTTTGTGTGACTGACCTTGATTTGGCAGAGAATGAGAGAAGCCTTGACTGAATAGCCACTTCATGTCCCTACTCATTATATTTTTTTATGATTTCTATGAAAAATAAAAAAGTGAAGCAAACTTTGGGCAACTGCTTGCAGTCATAATACTAGTTTACATCTGAAAAGCAGCTGTTCTAGTATTTGAATTACCATCATAAGGCACATTAATTCAAGAAAATGTAATAAAAAAGTCACCTATAACACAAAGATTTTCCTTGGGAAAACCTGCTCCCATTACTTAAGATATACTACTCTTTAGTGTGTGTATATGAAGGTCTTTATATTCACTGAATGCGAAATTTTTTCTAATTCTGTGGCCAAAACACTTTCAGGGAATGCTAAGCTTGCAAATACATTAACTTGTATCTTGAATATTTGCACACAAATATAGGACAAACTTTGAATTTCGCATAAAGGGACATTCTTCTAATTTCTATAGAGAAAGAGCAGGCTACTCAAGCTGATATTGGAGGCAGCAGTTCCATCACTTATCATGTGTCATGTAGGGAACAATAAAGTAATAGATAAATATTTATTATCCTTTGAAATATTTTTTATTATTATTCACTTATAACAAATCACTCACTGGAATGTTCTATTCAATTTAAATAAGACGGTAATAATGTGATTAATCCCGTTATACAATGAGTTCATTATCCAAAACCACAATTAAACAACCAGTGGTGGTCCTGCTGGACTGAAAGATCTTGTTTGAAAAGCACTGCTAATGCTTGTCACATTCAGAGATCCTTATCCAGTAGAGAGGGGTGCTTAGGTGTTGAAGTTAATACCAACTTTTTCAGCCATTCCATGACTGAAGCTAGCCAGTCTAGAAGTTGACATAAAATTTCAGTAAGTGCTCAAAACCTTTAAATCTGTGACCTCATTGAACTCAGGATCTTAGGAAACTGTCTGTGTTCATAGTAACAAATTCTGTCTCTGTTCACAGGAAATAAAGGAGAAAAATCTCACCAGCTCTGTTGCACATGTCAACAACTTTCAACGGAGGTTAAACTGTAAGCAAATCAGTTCTCTGTCTGATTTCAAGCTCTTAATTTCTTCCAGAATTAGCACTAGCCTGAGGGAATTTCACAAAAAGAAAATTAGAAGGCAGTGTCTTATCAAGCAGAAAGGACGGGAAGGGGAAAGAGGAATAAAAGGAAGGAAGAAGAGAGAAAGTGGAAAACTGTTACCAACTAGCTCTGTGAATTTTACATTATATCAACAACATCTAGTACAAAAATGCTTTGGGGGAAATACATTTATCAACGTATTTTTAAGGCATGATTTATTCTTTCACACATGTCATTACATGGACTAGGATTGGTTGTCTTATGTGGTTTATAAGAAAAAATGTAGTACCTAATATAAACTGAGTCAGAATATTTGACCATAAAGCTGAAAATTGTCTGATATTATAAGTGAGGAAGATACACCTTAAGTTCCCACTTCCCCACTTTACACTCATCTTTCTATCTACATAGTTTTTAAACAGAAAATATTTTACTTTAACTATTTGTATAAACCAAGTAGTATGTCAAACTGAAAAAACTCAGTATTTCTTCTATTACTAAAATACACAAACACAATAAAGTATGAACTATGAAAAAAATGCTAACCTAAATACGTAAAAGGTGTAGCTGTTCTGTATTTTAATAGATAGACTCAGCAGTGTGGAGAATAGTACAAAATGAAATAAGAATATAGAATTCATTTGTCAAACAAATTGAAAACTGATCAATGGACAACAAAAAGAATACTCCTGGATTTTTCCCACAGGATTTTCCTGCATTATCCTGCAAACTTCTGGGAAACTTGGTAAGACATAAAACAATAGGGTGCCTCATGATTCCTCTGCCATGGCAGTTAAAACTTCAGATTTTCTATTCATTCCAGTGACTGAAACATCCAGTGCATCTCTGAGGAGGCACAAACTTTGCAGATCAGTCGGCAAAATGTTGGTACCATTACTTTTAAAGACTGTGTCTCTTGTCGGGCATTTGCATCACACTGTGAACAACATTAGTAATTTTTCGTAGTTAAATGTGAACTTACAAAATAATTGCCCAGTTTTAGTACACAGAGTATAACTTTTGGTACCTTAAAAAACATTAAAAGCTCTGTGAAGTTTACTATTTGACAAATATCAGCTTTCAACTCCAAGTTCTTTTTGTAGTCAAAAAAAATAAAAAGCTGAAAAAACTGTGTTACACAGTGAAAAACCTTTTTCTTTACTTAAACTGAACTGGAAATATCTGAACTGTTAAGTGAAATGGCACCCAGGGCAACAAACATCTGAATTTCTGAGTAAATGAAACACATACCAAAAATATCCCCGAAGACTAAATAATGTAACTAAAAACATGAACTTGAAAGTATGTCCTTTGACAATGGTGTGTTCTTTTGGATCTAATTTAGAATACATTTTTTATTATATTAAGGTTCTCACTGATTGAAATTAGACACTGAAGTGTACTGCATTGTACCTGGAGTGATATACTTTATTTTAAAGTTTAAATTAATGGAGCTCTGTTTTTGTAAGGAAAAATGAGCTTCGTTCAGTTACGCAGTATTTCAAGTTAATCTTCAGAAGTACTGATTAAGTAATTGCACTGTAAAAGAGCCCACGTTCTGCTTCTGACTCCAAATGAAATTTTCTTCCTAGAGTAAGTGAAAGTTTTTCCAAGAGCCTGAAATCTCTCCTAATGATTTTTTCCTTAAAGGTCACTTGAAAAGTTTTTGACCTTGAAAAGTATCAAAGCCAACATTTTTCTTATTAAGAAAAAAAAAAGAAAAAAAAGAAAGAAGAAGAGAGACTGTGCTCTCCAGTACCTTAGCTATCAGTGTATTTTGTGTCATGTTAAAAGGCTGTCATGAAAATTCTAATCCATCCAGTAAAATATAATATATAAATCATGTATAATCTATAATTTTCTGCCAAGGATATATTGATTCTACAGAATGATAACATTTGTCTTTTAAACATGTAGGATCTTTCTGGATACATTTTGCCACAAAGTGTAGATGGTGATTATAGATAAGCTCAAAAATAGCACGTAAAGGACGTGGCAAAAAACCACCAAACATTAAATTCTGTTGTATGATTTTGAGGATAATGGGGAAAGCTGAAAGCCATAGCTATGTTTATGTTTTCTATACAGCAACAGAAAATGGCAGAAAGTCACACAGCCTCACTGGACCTTCAGAATAAAAGTGTCAAAATGGGGAGAAAGGAGCAGAGGAAATAATTTTGAAAAGCGCAACAATCTAGATAACAATCACAGTAAAGTCAGACAACTGTGAACCCCAGTTTCAGATGTTAGAATAGCTGAAAGCAACTATTGTTACTTCAATAATAAAGGCACTTCCATATACAGAATCTTGATGCCTAATGGCAATTATTAGGATGGTAGATGGAGGAAGAGAAAGAGCAAAAGATTATCAGTCCTTCAGCTATCTGCCCTTTAACAAGCCAGTGGTTCTTCAGTGTGTCGATTATCAGAATGGCATTGCAGGGACATATTTCAACGCTACAGGGTAGTCTCGACAAGAAGAAAAGTAATCAGAAACTGATTTGACTCAATGGACCAAATCCTTCCCTCATGTAACTTCAAACCACTCGTACTTTCAGAACAACCTGATACACTAGAAATGCATGTTCCCTCTGTCAGGTGAACACGGTCTACCTGCAGAAAGAATTTTCAAAGGCTTATCTCAAAAATAATGAAGTGCAAACCTCATACCGAAAGAGTACAGTTTCGTTTTATCAGGAGAGAATTTTTGATTGCTTCCTCTTCCTGGATGAAAACAGATAAAAAAATTTTAGTCTTGCATAAGGTGAGGAGTGGGGAGGAAGGCGAAACTGCTGATTAGTTTATAAATGGTGTAACAAAGGTAATTCGACTTTTCTAAACTCAGACAAGAATCCTATTAAACACTAGGCACTAACTAGGAACTAAATACATCTGAACTTGTATTTTTACCTGCTAAATTAAAAGCAAAGGTCTAACCATTATATAACTGAAAATGATGGGAAAGGTGCAAACACTTTAGCAAAACTAACTTTTCAGATACTAAATGTAAATTACGGTGCTTTGATTTGGGATGGACTGAACACATGCTTACATGAGAGCATGTATCTTAATGTCAGCTGAAACAGAGACATTATGAAGTGTTATATTTTTACTGGAAGTCAACCCAAGTGCTATTATTCTGTGTGAGAAACAATCAATCCAAGTACTGCCAGAAACTGCTAATGCTTTGCAATATATCAAAACCCCTTTGGTTTTATTTACAAAACCTAAACAATGACAAGAAAAGCCAAGGCAGCCAACAAAGCAGCACACTTATTACAGGATATTGAATATACGGAACAAACCAGAAAGACAGTTCTAGATATTTCCAGTGACAAGGAAAGAAAGTCTCATTTTAGGTATTAGCCTATATTTTTTTAAATATTGAAAATATACATGCCCTTTATTAATTTGTTTATATATTTAAAGAATATCTCTACTTTGTCTCTACAAGCATACATGTAAATGTAAATACATATAATTTTGTCTGTGTAAATATGTAAATGCATATGTGTCTTATCGATTTTATTATCTATTCATGTACATCTTAATTTTGAATCATCTGGGTTTTAACAGTCTTTTGCTTATTACTGCTCCTTAAGTTACTGATATTGTTTCCTAATTTTAAAACTAGTTTAACCTAATCACTTGTGAATGGCAGTGACTGGAGAATTTGAGAACAGAATAATTTTTCCTTAATGAGCAATCTACTCACAATGAATACAGAACACAGCCAAAAGCATTATATTACATAAAATGTAATATATGAAGTGCAGTTTATTAATGATTGATCAAAGTTTATTTCAAATCATTGACCTGTATCAGGAAATTGTTCTGAACAGTAATTATTTAATACAATATACAGCCCAAGACTGAAAAATACTGGCATGTTTGTAACTACTGCCATATAGGAAATAACCCACAAAATAAACTGTGACCATAAATAATATGAGCATATAAAAAAACTTGCCATTTTCCGTATTTTTACACATGAAAGATTCTAATAGATTTATTGTAAAAATTATTCTGCATACATTGTACACATCATGTGGGGAAATATATTCAAGCTATTTACAGAAATCGGAGTTCGATTTAGGCTACTGTGATTTTTCAAGGAAAATGTCTTCATTTAAATATATATATGAATAGCAGATTGCAAAACTGAGTAATTCAGTCAAGAAATAATATCAAGAGACAATTTCAGAGCTCACAATATGTGCCATATTATCAGCTGGCTGATGACTCTTAATGAACTCCATCCACAAAGCACCTTTATTTTGGAACTTAAAGAATTTGTTAAAATAAAATAGTTTTTTATAAAATAACTCTTTATTATATACATATCATGAAAAGACCTTTTATAATACAATATACTTTGAAGAAAACAACCATATTTCAATAATTTTCCAGATAGTAGCAAGGAGTTTTACAAATGGGAAAAATAGATTTGCAAAATATTTTGCTTCTCTCTTGAACTTTTCTTGCAAAATTCTTAACAGAAAATTCTTTAAAGTCCTAAAATTCTAAAGTTTCAAATCTAAAAAAGGTTTGAATGACAATAAGCAAATTCTCACCTTTAACAGTTTCCAGAAATCTGAAAACAATATAAACTTCTTGAAAAGTATTGCATACTTTACATTTAAATCTTCAATTTGTGGTTACAAAAGAAAGAAAAAAGGAAGGTAACTATGCAAGTGTGATAGAGAAGGAAAAATCCTACTCACTTGACTGAAAAATGAATAATAAGAGCACAAAAACGTTCCTTCCCAGCCCTCTGCCACATGTGGGCATGCTCAGGGGTTTTAGCTGGAGTAGACAAGTCACCATTTACTTTTTCTATCTCATTTCAAGGCATCACTTGGAGCAGACAGGCTTTTTTATTTTCTCAAGGTGGGGTGGACCAGGCTTCAAACAGCTACCTTTGTCAAATGTTAAGCTTGCCTGGTAGATATAATGTTATGATAGAATCCTAAAATAAATGTTTCATCTTTCTGTATTTATTTAAAACTTGTACTAATTTTAATGTTAATTCAATTTTCAGAAGCTGTCTTACTAGTAAGAAAACTTATTTCATGTTTCTTCCTAAAGTTATTCTTAATGATTTGGTTTGGATCCTTATTCATTTAGAACAAGCAAGTGCAAGTTACATTTGACAGACTGGTTTTACGTTTTTGTATTCATTGTTGATCAATTCTGTCCACTATGAATTATTTTCCATCTCTTATTGCAAACACTTCCAGTGTGTTTTCAACAGTCAGAACCATGGCTGAACTGTTCATCCACTCTGGCTTGAGACTGGTCACTTTAGTTGTGGGGATTTGATCTCATTTTAGAACAACTGAAACCTTTGAAAAAGGAGACAAATGAAAAGGGAGTAAGTAAAAAAACCCAACAAAACAACAAAAGAAGACTAAAGAAAAGGGAGTAATAATAATAAAAAAAAAAATCAAACACTCATGTTCATAGAGGAATATTCTGCTTTAAGATCATTGTTGTTTATTTAGGCAACACAAAGATCACTGGCACCAAAGGGTCACAGAAAGCTCAGTGAAGATGCTGGACAAGTATAATAAGTATAATTTTTTTTTTTTCCTTCTCTCATACTTTCCCCTAGGCCCTGTGAGAAACTAGACTAAGTGGACTAGTGAGATTAGACTAAGTGGAGTTGTGCTTTCACATTACAAATATTTTTATGTTGCGTTTCTACCACTACCCATTCCCAAATCTTTATGTGAGGAAACGCCTTTGAGATAAAATATCCAAGTATTCCTGCATAGAAAGTAATAAGTGAACACAGTAAAACTGCAAAACTGTTAAAAATGGATAATTAACACCATTCAGAAAATTTTTGTATGATTTTAAAGAGTTTTATCTCCTTCTTTGCATTCAAATTATTGAAGTACAAATTAAATAATGCCATAATGCTGACAGGCTGATTGGAGATGAGCACTCGCCATGGAAGAAGTGGAAATTATACCTATTTCAAATTGTTAAAGATATTAATTTAATAAGCTAAAAATCAGAGTTTTCATATTTCAAGGAGTTTTATCTTTTTGTTAGAAAAAATGTTTGTTATTATCCTCTGGGTGGTATTTCTGTCGCTTTTGTTTTGATATTAAAGTTATTAAACTTGCCTCTTCTATTCTCATTACCAGAATATTTTATGGGTAAATCCACTTAAGGAACCTATTGTGCTTTCTGATCAAAGTGGAAAATGAAGCCAGGTTATAATAAGCAATTTAATTTTTAATGAGCTGATTGAGACCCAAGGTCATAACAAAGGGCACAAACCAACCAAACAAAAGACCCCAAACAACAACAAAATTTCCAGCACAGAACGCTAATGATAGCACACTACACATGACCTGGGCAAAATAATATTTGGCAGACTACATCTAAGAACTATCCCAGTTGTATTTCTTATTTTCTTTCAGAACTCTGACTAAGTATAAGTAAGGTGTAGCATATTAAATAATACAGAAGCACATAAAAATGCAGGAGACTTGTTTTCTCGAAAGAACTTAGCAAGGATGTTTATTGAATGTAAATTTCCCAAGCTCAAGTTTAAATGCTACAGCTACAGCTACAAGCTGAACATTTAACCCTCTAATATCTTTTATAACACCTTAGAAGGTAAATAACTACTGTCTTGGAGTACAATTCTGCCAGAATGTTGCATGTAAGTTCCACTGATGTTCTTGGGATTTGGCCTTTCAGTCTTCAGAAATAATAACTCATAGGTAAGGAGAATCTTTACCCAAATATGGTGTCTTTGCTTTCTTTGCAGCTTGTAAATTAAGTCATGAAATTTTATTATTTTTGAATACAGCCTTGTTTAAGATTTTACTTTGCATATTCTTTGATTTTTACTGGTGGACTTTTTTACAGCTTTCTCAAGCAGTAGAAATATTTATGCCACTAAGCCCTCTAGTAAGCACTTTATGTCCAAGACACACATCATTTTACCCTGACGAAACTGCTCTATGTATTGCAAGTAATGTCCTTATGAAACACACTCTGTCTCATTAAAGGAATATAAAACTTAAAATTAAATTAGATATACCTTTACATCTAGCAGAATATAAGCAATAGAGAAGATGCTAATGAGTTCTGCAGGTTCTACAGGTAGTCCATGGATCAAGTCCAGCCCACAGGATGCTTTCATCTGCTTTACTAGCTTTTCCCTAGGGAAGAGAAGCAACTATTTGAGCAGCTAACTACTGCTGGCACAGCCAAGCACTTCATCATGGTACTGTCACTGCCTCTACTCTCCTAGTGGGAAGGGAGAGGAAAGAAGCAAAGAGGGCAGAAAAAACTACCCCCCTTGAAAGAGAAGGAGAAAAAGTACCCCTGCAGAGCTCCAAAATAATTCTTTCTAAATGGCAGTAGCATGAAACTGAGAAAGAGGCACAAGCCCATGTTGGTATCACCTGGCAGAGCCATGAACTGCAACTTTAATAGAAGTCAAAGAGTCTAAAGGAAGAAGCGAAGCCCAGCTCCTGTGGTTGTTGGGGCGACAGTGACATTGCTTAGAAAGTTTACTCACTTCCTCAAAACAGTTTTTCCCAGTGAAATGTCCCTCCCTTCCTTTCTCTCCATTACTAACAGCATATGCCAACTCAGTTCAACCAAGAGCTGGACAATAGAATAAATGTAAGACTTAGCTGTCTGGTAAAGTATTACTGGAAAAGTATCTAATCCATCTTCAGATTAAGTTTGGAGGAGGAGAGGTGGACAACTGTCCTAAGTGATTAAGAGGCTTCCTACGGACCACAGAACACAATTCGAGAACCGCTAACTTATGTGATCATATACCAGTTATTTAAATACGAAAAACATTGAAATTAATGTCATATTATGTACCATTTGTATATTATATTACCCATTTCAGGTGTGTTGCAAAAGTGAAATCTCACTTGTTAACTATACAGGAGCAAGGCATGGCCTTATCTCTCCTGGTAATAAGAACAGCTTGTCATAACAAGTGTGTATTCTGAAATTCATCAAAGGATATTTTGCTACATCTTTGCCTGGTGTTTTCCCTCCCATTTTCTTTAAAAAAACTTACCGGTCAGTGCCTTTGAGATTTTGTCTACATAATTTATTATTTCTGCTAAAAATGACAAAAGAAGAAGAGAAGAAAAAGAAGAAGAAGGAGGAGAAGAAGGAAAAAAAAGAGGAAGGGAAAAGGAAAGAAGAAAGAGGCAAGGGAGATTGATTTTCAGTGAGGATGTTTTGTTTGCAGAAATAATCTAAAAGAATGAGGAGGGGGAATAGAAATGATAAAGAATATAAGGAGTCAGTTAAGAGAAGACTGAGAACTCAGCACCTGGAGATAGTACCAGGTGTTTAATTTGTTGTTTCAATAGAAAGGTTGTTGTAAAAAAGGTGATAGGATATCATTTAAAATACGGTGTACATATACATATTATCCATGACTTGCAAAGTGTAAGTTTCTTTACTGTATTTTATCTATATATTATTATCATAGTGTGTTACTCTACTGCACTTGGAAGGGACATCATCAGTAACTCACCAGCAACAGAGTAACAGGATTGGAAGGCTGCTTCAACCTTCTTCTGAAGGGGCACAGAGATGGACACATTGCTTCACACCTTTCTGGGGAAAATGATAGAGACCTGACAATACTGATATAAAACATAAATGCATTTTTACTTGCCAAACTGATGTTAGAAAAGCTTTACAATGGCTTTGCACTTGCTTTAAAAAAACTGTAAGAAAATTATTAATCACTTAGTTTTGAACTGTTTAATATAACATTTAACATATATGGATGACACATATTTTTATTGAAGTTGTGCCATATATACAGTGATTATTTTGTTTGATTGTTTCATTCTGAATTAAAATTACATTTTACTTTATTTTTGTAGACTTCAAAAGATGAACCTTCTTTCTGTTTTTGTTTAGATAGTTGTGGCAAAAACCGCAGACTATTTCCTCAATCTCAAACTCTAAAAACCAATACAATGCTTGCTGTTATTTTCCCCTTCAATTCCTCTAACTTATCCTGAGCTCTTGACAATTTTCAGGAACTATACCTCTGTCTTCAAGCGTTGTTGTGGATTTTGGATTGTCAGCTGAAAACACAAACAAAAAACCAGCAGTTGCAGGTAATAAGATTTGATAGTAGCACAAATTACATACAGGACAGATGCCCAAGACCGCATTGGTCATGATGGAAGTAGGTGTCCATTAACATAGAATGTAGTGACAAAATGGTATAAACACTCTTTAAGTTAACATAAGAACAACATAACTCCTGAAAGTACTCTGGAATAACACTGAATCTAGAGAAATCAATACCATTTACTGGAGAAAAGAAGCTCAAAACCCAATCTGTATTTGTCAATATCAACCTACTCAATGCAGTTTCTGTACCCGTGGTATATATTTCTTGCATAGGTAAGGGAGTGACAGCACACATATCTTTTCACCTGTTACAGAATGTAACCTCAACAAACTTAATACCATACCTTGGCAGTAGAAGCGTAGAGTAAAAATATCCTTAGTAACAGTTCTGAGAATGACAGAAATTTGTCATAGACTGAAATTTGTAGTCTCCTGTGCTCAAAATGCCAAGCCGACTTGTCAAATTTTTCAATCAAAAACGTTCTTTCTTTTAAAAAGTCTTGACATTGAACCAGTACACTCAGTGACTTTGTACAATACAGGTCTGGAAAAGACTTGGTGGCAAATTACATTTGAAAAAGCAACACAAACACCACAAGTTCTTGTCACATTATCTGAAAGCAGGAGGCAATTTCACAGCAATTCAAAGACACCAGCAATATCTATTACAGATAATCATGATGCAAACTGTGATAATTATTGTGGCATTTCTCTTCTCCAATGCTAGGAAAATATCTAAACTGACGGACTCAAGTTCTGTTTCGTGCAATCTGTCTTCCCAAAACTTGTATGTAAAGTTATTAAGAAAGAAGCACTACACACATGATCCTTTTCAAATAGCAACAGTTCGAATTACTGTCTTTGCTTGCTGACCATTGACCTAACTAAACATTTTGACAATGTGAATTATAGGGGACTCTTGAAGATTTTGCAGACCCATGAATGCCCTACAAATTTTATTTCTGACATACCTAAGGCTCAGAAATAAGATGGTGGTTAGATAGGTAGAAAATGGAAAGGTATCTTTAATATTGTAAATAGTTTCCATACTCTTTTCCACCTCCTCTCTGTTGCGCAGATGGAAGCACTTTGTGCCACTGGCAGAGCTAAATTTATTCAGTTTCTTACTGATGCAAGTTGTTCAGTCTGCAGGCACGTGTGGCTGATTTCTTCATTAGGGAGCTGCATTTTGCTGATGACTGTGAATTGGTAGCTCACTCAGTCAATAACATTCAATTTACGACTGATGACTTTCCTTGGGCATACTATCCCTTTACTTTTTCTGTGAAGGTAAGACAATGGACGCACCAAACCACCCAACACACTGACACAAGCACACGCTCTCGCATTTTTGCTCTTAGCAAAATTTTCTCAAGCCTATGGTATGCTTTTCCAGTTTGACATCATTCAGATAGAGACACACCGAGAAAATGATGCCACATTGCATAAATCCTCATTTGAAATATTAGAATATTAACTGTGTAGCTTCAGTGCCAGCCCCCAGCCACGCACTGAGCACTTATTCTCAGAACACTGCAGTGTGTTCATGAGACATAGTTCATTCTCCCGACATGGGAAATTCAGTTGCACAGGCAATGCTTCTACTATACCCAGAAAACTGAACGACTACGTCCTCCAAACAGCACAATCCTTAAATAACAACAAATATTCAAACTCATGTCCTGATCTCAAAAACTTGGCTCTAACAATGATTAGACAATATGGCCCAACTCACAGAGAGTTATGATTATCTTTTGGTGCCTTCTTCCAAGATAGTCAAGGAACACTGCACTATCCACTGCAAGGAACATTGCACTATCCATTGCAACATGATACAGGTATACTATGCAAATCTGAGCATAAGGCAGTTTACAGAGCAGCAGATTCAGCATTTGTAGCTAATTCTGATTAACTCACAATGCCTTTCTAAAGTTTCATAATTATATTTTGCACCACTGTGACAGCACAGACTCTTTCCCATGGGAATTTTTCTCTTCTCCCTGTGTTCTATAAACAAAGATAAGGTTTGGATGTTATTGAAACTGTCTCTGGAAAGATGGACAGTTCAACCTGGCCTATCGGCCTAGGGGGAGGCTTTTAATTGACCCAATCCGAAGGAACTTTCAAAAGTCTATATAAGTTTTAGAATTAAATAATAAAATCAGAATTTCGCCTCACCCGATCCAGCCCGGTTCTTGCACGCGGCTAGCGGTACCACAGCGACACACCATAACGCCACAGCCTTCCCTGTTCCTCAAATGGAAAGAATGGACTTTTCTGCACTCACTAGGCTGACAAGAGCAAGAGAAGATATTGGTGGGCTTTCAGCTAGCCTTGTCTGCAGACCAGTAGTCCTTCCAAAGGAAAAGAACTGCACAGAAGTTTGGACTGTCCTCCTCTCTTTGGCTACAACGTATTTCCTGTGACATCTATGTGACTTTCAGACTGAGTAGTGGGGTTTCTTTTGGAACAGCTGGGATTGCCCAAGGGCTCCTAGTGGCCATCAGCCAAATGCCCAAGCATGCGTGAAAGAAGCTTCAAGTCATACAAAACACAAACATACAAACCACAAACATACAAAACAACAAAACATTCAGTACTTTTCTTGTGGATTTTCTCTTTCCACAGATCAACCCCTAAGTAATAAACCTTTTTGCGGAAGACAACAAAGTTAATGAGCTTTGCTACACCGTATGTCCATCAGCTAGGCCGTAACTTCCTCCTGGTATTAGTGGCGACAAAGCAAGAAGGACCATTATAATCTTTTAAAAGGTTAAAGATTCCATTTCCTCTGGATTAACTGGGCTAAAATCCACACACATTCTTCTGAGGCATGTGAAAAAAACTTCTATAGCCCAAGTGAATGAAGACACTGTTCTCTAAGATTAGACCACTGATACCTCCTGACAAATCATTTTTATTCAAGTTTATTTCCTAACTCTTTTCTGAGTGATACAAGAATATTGATGCTTAGTGGCTCTCCTTTTTTTTTTTGGTTTTGTTTTGTTTTGTTTTGTTTTAAATAAGTTCCCTTTTATTGTATGAATTGTTGCATCAACTTAGTGACTGACTGAAAACCTAAATTTTTCTTTCAAGGAATCAAAGTTTGTGTGGCAGTACTTTTGATTATAATTTGACCCATTATTTTCAGTGGAATTAGACCACTTAAGAAAGCACTATTCCTTTATATGGAAATTTCAGGTGCCTGAAAATTCCTGAACACAAAGACACAGGCACGTTGAGATTCTGAACATTACTATTGCTACATTTAGTATTGTCTATCTCATCCATGACTATTTATTCAGACTTTCAGATCCAATACTTGCTACATACTTCTTAAGAGTCATCATATTGTCTTTGAATACTGTTTTTGCAGTACTGCTTTACACTACATTCAGTAAAATACAGTAAGTGGCAGAATTTATATATTTTGCAGTTTTCAGATGTAAGAGAGACTTCAATTCACACTTCACAAATAGTCAAAGCAGCAGAGGAGCATGTAAGGAGCAGGGCTGCACTCTGCAGAACTGAACCATTATTCATGCAAAACCATGCAGGAAATCAATAGAAAATCCAGAAACAGAATTCTTAGCTGCTAGTTTCATATCAGGAAGAAAGCCATTCCATCTCAAAATTTAGGTTTTTTGTCCCCTTTAACTTTATTGAAAACAGCTTCCTTGCATTGGAACATGCAATACACACTTCTTTCTGGAGGACTCTCAGCCAGATTCTCTGAGGATTTTTGAAATTTAATTTAAACTAACGACTGTCTAAATCTCTGTGAGGCTCTCTTTTTATGGGGTAAGAAGGTGTATGTGAGTAAAGAACATTCAGGTTCAATAGGTATTGTTTGGGAATGTTCTACTGCTGCCTACAGACATTCAGAGAAAAATGTCTTTCTGATTCTTTGATGTTTTCCAGTAAGGAAGAAAGGAAATTAAATTGTCAGTGCAAGGGAGTTTTCAAGCAGAGACTTGACACTTAGGGGAAAAAAAACCCAGCAAACCAATCCCACCACATTAAAAGAAAGCATTAAAAAATTCCTATTAAAACAGAAAACTAGAATCTAATAAAGTCTTTCTTATAATCTGCAGAGTGATGACATCAGAAAGCGAACAGTGAAAGAAACATGATTCTTTACATTGCTTTGCAAATACCTAAACTGAACAGGAAATCAGTCCACAAATATTTGACTCAAAAGTTATTTGCTTCTAAAATACATATGTATATAGTAAGTGCTGCACCTTGATAACCTTTTGAATCTAAGCATGGTTGTATATTTTTTTTTCTGTTTTTTTTTTCTTCCAATGTTACTGTATAAACTCTTCAATATTCTGTATGTGTTCCAAAATTTAAACCATAAAAATGTCTTTTTTCATTTTTTTTCTGTTTTAATCAAATAGTTTAAAAGAACCTTTTTTCTTTTAGTCATTAAGAAAAAAACAATGGCTCACCAAAAACAGAGTTGAAAAAATACGATATTATTTAAATGTTAATAAAAAATGTTTTCCTGATGATTTCACATGCAGATCTGTAGTTCCACCTACAGGAGGAGTAAAAAGCAGAGAAGTAAGTACTGGTTTTACATCAACATTTTTTCTCCTTAATATGTGATAGATTGTGTAATGTTCCCTATTCTGTGGAAAAAGAAAGAAATACTCCGAAAAATATAAATTTCAGTGGGAAGATAAAGAAATCTTTCCCAGAAATCCTAAGTATGATTTCTAAATTATTAAATGTTCTTAAGGTTCTAAATGTTCTTAATGACTTGATTCTTTGATATTTTTGTAAGTGCTGCAAAATTGGATCTAAAATTTTATTTAAAAGTAAATTAAAAAGGTTTTAGTCAATAGAACTTTATCTATTGATTTTGATTTTTTTATATGAATTTGTCCTTTAGCCACTTTTAAAATGGAAAATGTAATATGTTAAATATATACACTTGTTTTGACATAAAGATAAATTATCTTATTTCTGTAATCTATCTCAGCCTTGGACAGACACAGGGAAATTCCTGGGAGGCAGACACTGGGTCTTTGAGGCAACATGAAATGTTCTGAAACTCAGAACACAAATAACCTTGATATGAGAAACAGTAATGGTCTCTGCCAATTTGTTAAATTGCATCTCTTTTCAACTCACATAACTTCATTGGCCTGGGTTAAGCTTGAAGTGGCTCTTCCCTCAAATTCTCATTTCTTTAGCACACTCAGGCAGCTAGTGATAGCTTTGTCTCTTTACAAAAAACACAGAGCTGGGTATCAATATATAAATTTAATACAAACCTCTTTTTTTTAGTATCTTGGAGGTGTTAAAAATGTATTTTGAATTGGTAAATAGACAGGATCAATCAACATGTGACAGGTTTTGAAAGGATTCACTCTTCTTTATTATCCTCTTGAAAAAACAAAAGGAAGAGTAAAGAAAAAAAGCATACGAGAGAAGCGGAAAAGCAGCTAGTCGAAGGATCAGTGTGTAGGACAATGACCAACTACTACTGAATGTAGTAGCTTGAAAATGATTATCTAATTTAAATCAGGTAACGATTTTAAAAAAATGAGATTGTTTCATTATACTCTGCATGATCATTGGCAATAGTACACTGTTTTCAGTATCTGTTTTTTAATACATTTAAGAATTAGCTTAACAATATGCAATACTCAGCACTGCAATTCTCCCATTGTCTCAGAGCACACCTAAGCTTTTCAATTTTAATTTTTTGTTCCTCTTGTTCATGGCAGACTTTTTCAGAGTTCGACACAGTGGAAAGGTGGAAAGGACAGAAGGGGATAAAAGCAATTAACTTACTGAAATAAAATAATCAACTTAATACCAAGGACCAAGGGATTTCTTGTACAGCTATGGCATTACTGGTACCTGAGTGAGGAACTTCTAAGCTATCTGTTGCCACTCTGCCAAACAGTGATTGCATTAAAGATGTATCCCAGATGCTGCACGCTCCATGGATGCAAAGCAGTCATGTGGAACAGTGTAGAGCAACCGGGACAGACACATGAAATGAGATCTCTCAGAGTTTATATATAAATTCCTGATCTGGTAATAATACGAGGTGTAGAACCACTACAGCCATTGTAATTAGTCCTAAATCTGAACCAGCTCTTTTATTTCCATTACTACCATGATTTCTTTATGATATTTCTCATTGCACTATATATAGGAATTACCACAGAGCCTGATCTGCAGAACAATGCAAATCAACAGAAGCACCAGATACCAAAACCTTTGACTAGTTGATCTCAACAGCTGGTATGAACATTTATAGGGGAAAAGTCCAACAATGTTGTGGATGTCATGCACACGACACTTCTGCAATTTAAATATTACATGTTTTTCTGGTGGCTTTTGCAGTGACACTGGAAAATGTAATTTGGATTTAGAGACCTGAAGTATTTATTTCCATGTTAACACACTTTTATCTGATATCACTGTTTTCAGTAGCAATACAATGGCATTGGATCCAGCCAAAAGCTTAGGTACATCTTAATTAATTTTGTGTTTTCATTTAAAGTTCTTTGCAAGAAGAAAAAATAGAAAAAATTGCAAGAAATATAAATATACATATACATAAACATTTCTACATACATAAAAATACAAACATACATTTTAGAAGACCTTAAATACGCCTCATAGAAAGATCTTACCATATGAGTACAATCATTCCAGCAGAAAAATGCTAGTATGTAGCTAGAACGTGTAATTTGTATAAAGAAGTTCTGAATTGCAAAAGGTAGTACAATTAATTTATGCACTAACAATATACATAAACACTGCCATTTTCTTGCACTTTTCTGTGAACACAGAAAATTATTACCTTGGTCTAAAATTATACATTAGAAGCAATTTACTAATTCAATTTAGCATATTCTGTTTTATACTTTACGTTCCTTGATTCTAAAGAATAAATCAGGTCCCAACAGTTTTTGAGGTCCACAAGGCATAATCATTAAGTGTGGACTATATTATGTTGATATTTTCTAAAACTAACATTATTACTAGCAGAATTTCCACTTTCCTCTAAACTTTACTAGAATGTTGTTTAATCCCTATTTTTCTGTATATCAAGCACTGTCCTACAGATGGAGAACAGCTCAATGAAAAACACATGTGCACAGGACTATAAAGAGAATGATGAAGAGGAGACGAAACAGAAATAATGTCTACCCCACAAATAAGGAAAAGACATGATATCACTGACTTACAAGCGTCATTCCCTTCAAACAGACTTCCCTTTGCCATTGAAATAGCAAATACCACACAGGTTTCTACGCTACAGGCAGATATTTTTTCTTTTTGTTGTTTTTTTTTTTTGTTTTTTTTTTTTTAAGTCTTCCAAAGAAGCTTTAAAATGTCAGTCCATATGACCTATGGACAAATGTGGAAGGATTAGATTTGCACACGATCTCTTAAGGTACGTCACAAATTTTAACATAATGATTCTGTATAGAAAATACTACTTTCCTAATGCCACCGTAGATGAATTTACCACAATTTCACTCTTCTTTCTATAGAAAATCCCAAAGCGGAGCTGAATTAATGAAGTGAGTGGAATTTGAAACAAAAATTCATCTGATGTCTCCTGGAAAAGTCATATTAAGAAGGATGTTTGCCAGCCAGATACCCCTCCCTCCCTCAATCTAAGGTAAGTCTAGAAAGTTATTGAATTTTTGTTAAGAATACTTAAGTACTATAAATCAATGAATAAATATACTGATCCATATGTTATAAGCCATAAATATACTATTTTCCTCTGTCATTGACAGATACAATCTTTCTTTTGTATAATTCAATCCTTCTTCTGTAGAAAGGAGCATAATTTCTGGCAGGTTAAATGTAAGATGTAAATTAGGAGGACTCCACAGCAGACCATGAAAAAACATATAACTAAAGACATAAACAATTCTTGAAAGTGTAAATAAAGGACTAAGGAAAGTTAAGAAAGGACTGGAGGTATGGCTGGATTTTAAAATACAACATGGCAAAAAAACAAGTAAAGACTTTATTTTGTCACTTTTCTCCAGAGGATGGAATAAGTAATGTACAAATCTTCTGAACATTAGAAGGAAGAAAATACTGGAACAAACAGATAAATTGAGAGTTGTACTTCATTAGGCCTAGGTACAGTTATTCATGAATTCTGCTGGAGCCTTGGAGTCATCTGGCTGAACTGTGAGCTCTAATACAGCAGTTAAGAGAAAATGAAAAAGGCTGCAGGGTAGCAAATCTACTTACCCTAGGCTAGCTATGACCCCAAAATCATGAATAACAGCAGTCAAAAATGATTGCTTTTTTAAAAGGGTATGATATAGCAAAATATTAAAAACCAATTACTAATTTCTGCCTAATATATACACTGAAAGTGCAACAGGAATATCTTCTACTGAGGAGGGCTAAAATACATATTTTAACATTATATGACATAAAAGTTATATAAAAATATAATCATATTTTTTTGTTTTTAAAAGTTTTCGACAGTAAAACCTCGGACTGCTCATGAGAGAAGAGGAAGACTTTTGTCATTGATTAAGCCATGGTTAATTGGAAAGAGAAAAAGCACAGAAATTTAGAAAATGCAGGGCAAAGATACGTTGATGGGAGTGAGAAAGAAATACAAATGACGCAAAGCAAACCACGATTTTACATGTGGCTATTGGGCATCCTTGGCTATTCATTAGTGAGGGTAAGGTATCAGCAGAATAAATAACGTCCTTTATAGGGAACTTACTTTGCAACTACCCAGTATGGTATTTCTTGCTGATGGAAAATGAGAATGAAAAAAAATCTTATGGGGATGATCTGATCTAATACTGTATATTTTACTTTCACATTATTCAAAGGGAAATTATAATCATCTAATACAAGTCCTTGCTCTAAAATTTAAAAATGTAGTAACTACCTCTCAATTTAAAACTTTAACATACCTATAAAATAATTTAGTATCCATTCTAATGCAATGTTAGAATATTTAGTACCTATTTTAATTTAATATTAGAATATATGGACATAACTGTGACCAGTTTTATACATGTGTAAGGTTTAGAATCTTCTAAAATCTTTAAAAAATAGTTAAGGGAATATTAGAAGGTGAAAGGGGACCACGAGGAGAAAACACTAGTGTTAGATACATCAGTACAAAAAAGTGTGTTACATGCAAATTTGGTGCTAAATAATGTGCATTAGCATGTTGTTCCACAAACCTGACTCATACAGACTTATTTTAAAGCAATTAAAATTGTGTATTTAAAAATCACATGGAACAGAGTTTCAAGGACAGAAAGAATCAGATATATCATAGGCCCTTGTATTTGCCTCAGACTAAGATTTAAATGTTTTATTTAGTTAAAGCATACTCTGCATCTAATTAAAAGACAGATCCAGAGTTTCTTTGAGTACCTGAAGGGGTGCAGAATTTATCATTGTTTCTAGGAGTTTGTTCTATTTTAGGTCTCATAATGAAAAATACATACTGTATTTACACTTTAAGGAGTTTTAGTGGCAATCTTCAGAAAGGCTATGAAGTGTTTCTCCACTGGAAAGAAAACCAGACATATTCTCCAGTTTCCAAGCACTTAAGGCTCTTTTCTATAAATTTTATACTTTTTGACTTCATTTTATTCTCTGGGCATGAAGAGGTGATACAATATTCTTTTATCATTTTTATCTATACTATACATATGAACAATTTAATCTCTAGTCTCCTAACCACCACTTATTTCTACATATAACAAATAAAAAAATCCTTTTAAATGCAATGTGGTGTTGTGTGTATGTGTGATAGTGACTTATCTATTTTATGACCTTTTAATTATTTTGAGAATAAATATTTTCAAGGGTACAATCCCAATTTTGAAAGTGTTGCTTATGTATCTAATTTCTAAGCATACAACTACTGAGGCAGATGTATAAAAGCACTTACTTTTATCAGACAAACTTTAACATTCTCAAAGAAAGAATTCACATTTGTTTGACAAGACTTTATCTTCCAAAAACCTTCTGCTTTGAATTCCAGCAGTAATGCTCTGTACTCAAAGCTTTTGAACTGTTATGTATAGAAACCCACCTCACCATTCTATTAACTTCTCTTTTACAACACGGGTCACGTTGCTTGGGCTTCTTTTTTTTTTATTTTTTAAGCTTTAATAGTACATCCACTGCTTCCGGGAGTTTCTAGAGTATTCCAAGATTCCCCTAAAATGAATACCGTATATGTCTACTTCTGACTTCAGTTCATCTGAATCAGCTGCTTTCAAATATTCATCATAAAAATACTGCTTAATGCTTTCCTTAGAAACTAATTGCTTGGAAAATACTTCACCATCATTATGAAGTACAAGTGCACTCTCCTACTTCTTTCCAGAAACAGAAATGAAATAGATATAGAACACTTTCTTTTTTTTCTGTCACTACTAGCAATTTAGTTTTCTTAAAATTTTAATGCTGTCATTTATATATATATAAGGAGATACTCTTTTTCGTCCTGCCTAATATAATGCAATATACATGTTATGCCCTTAGCTAAGCCAGAGATTGTTCCTTGGTCTCACTTCCATTCTACTTCATAGCTTCTAGTTCATATCAAATTATATTTTCCTGCCTACATTTTACACTGTGATGTTATACACTTCTTTTTTCTAACTGGTGTCCTCGTACTGTCACCCAACAAAGTTGGGGTTTTAGAAGTTGCTTTTCTCAATCATGGTACAGTGGCTATTTGGTGGCTACTAAGCTTCCTCTTCTATAATTCCACTTTCAGTCACAATCTCATATCTACTTACACTTTAATCTCCAAACAACATAATTCAGAACATGTTTAACTTTGAGTAATTAACCTATTTCAGGAATCAGTTCTCCACAATAATGTTAAGGACCTTCCACTCTTTAACAACAGTAAGTACAAGCAACGTAAAAGCACTGGCCCAATGGTAACTGTAAACTTCAATGACAATGATTAGTTCATCTTTATCTAGCCCAATAAAGTCCAAAGTGAAATGAGTGCATATAGAGTATCTAGTTATACATCTCCTAAATTTAATTCCCAAATAGCAATTCCATTTTTCTTAAGAATGAAAGAAGAGAATTTTAAAAAACATTAAAGAAATAATATATTTCAGATTTAGAAGAGAAATATTCTAACCATCTTTCTTCCCCCATAGTTATAAAAAAATTGTCTATATATCGAATTTCAGTTAAAGAAAATGAGCATGTGCAGAAATATTTGAAGACTAGGCAGTCCATGACCAAGGAAGGGATTACTAGGATTTCAAAAAGAAAGTGGTTTTCAATACCCCCATTAAAACATTATAGAATGTAGTTCTTGTATGTGGTAATCTAGTAACTTCACTACACATATGGGTCCCGTGTATATAGACAATTCTGCAAACAGTTCATTGTAGCAGCTATTTGTCTGCGCAATACAGACCACATGTCTGAAAAATGTATTCGTTTCAGATCCAACAGTGCTGAATGTAAAAAAAGGGTGTGATTTCATCCCTTTATACGAAGCCAACAGGTGCAATAATTTCAGAAAACTAACCAAAATAAACTAAAATGAAAATTAAAACATCTACTTGAAAAGTGGTAGAAACACAAACATTTTCTTTTATATTTATAAATGTCAAATATCTATCATTGTATCAAAATTCCAGTTGTGAAATGTATTACTTCAGACAAGTAATTTTAATATTTAAGTTCTCTTTCAGACACTTCTGTTATAGATGAGCTTTCATCTTTAAATTTTGCTTGTTAACATAAGTCCTCACTATTACAGTGACAGATAGTTTCCATTGCAACTTCTTGATTTCATAAGTTCATAATCCTTTGAAGCCTTGGTGATGACATTTTCTAAGAACAGGTTTTTTTTCTAAAGTGGGTGTAGTTTTGTAAGGCACTCAGCAGGGACATTGCAATTCCAGTATGAGTTGTAGAAGAGGTTCCAAAACCATGTAAGAGCAGACAGACTGGACCAAATCAAACACATCTCTAAATCACCACCTCTCCTTGTCAAAAAGCTGTTGGCCATGTAGGGAGAAGTCTAAGCTTAGACAAGCATATAATGATTATTTGCTTGAAAACTCAACATCTGGCACTACATGGGTAAAAACAGAACTCGGGTCAAAGGTGTTGTCTACGTTTTTATACCCTTCACTGTATTCCTTCCTAAGAACATTCAAGCACAGTTAAACTGTCAGCATTCATATTATATATATATTTGAATATATATATTCAAATTGTAATATATGTCTTTCACTTTTGATTATTTCCCTATTCCAGAAAATTAGAAAGGTTGTCTTCATCTTTTCTTAGATGTTTGCACCAATTAATCTTCTGAGGTGCCTAACAGGGTGTATATTTGTATATTTAGGGTGTAACCCCTTATATTTTTTTGTCAATGTCACAGACAGTAGGACTGAGGGCACCCTCAGCAAGTTTGCTGACAAGACCAAGCTGTGTGGTGCAGCCGACACACTGCAGGGAAGGGATGTGCTAGAGGGACCTGGACAGGCTCGAGATGTGGAACTGTGCAAACCTCATGAAGTTCAACAAGGCCAAGTGCAAGGTCGTGCACATGGGTGTGGGTAATCCCAAGCATGAATACAGTCTGGGAAGGGAATGGATTGAGAGCAGCCCTGAGGAGAAGGACTTGGGAGTGTGGGTGGACGAGAAAATTGACATGACCCAGCAAATATTCACTTGCAGCTCAGAAAGCCAAAGGTGTCCTGGGTTGCATCAAAAGCAGCATGGCTAGCAGGGTGAGGGAGGGGATTCTGCCTCTCTGCCCAGAGGAGGCCACCATCTCCTATGAGGACAGGCTGAGAGAGTTGGGGTTGTTCAGCCTGGAGAAGAGAAGGTTCCAGGAAGATCTTATAGCAGCCTTCCAGTACCTAAAGAGGGCCTGCAAGGGAGAGGGATAAGGGCTTTTTACAAGGGCATATAGTTTTTGGACAAGAGGGAATGGCTTTAAACAGAAGAGGGGCAGGTTTAGATTAGATACTAGGATGAAATTTTTTACTGTGAGGATGGTGAGGCACTGGAACAGGTTATGCAGAGAAGTTGTAGCTGCCTTCTTCCTGAACATGTTCAAGACTAGGTTGGATGGGGCTTTGAGCAACCTGGTCTAGTGAAAGGTGTCCCTGCCCATGGCAGGAGCGGGGATGGAACTAAATGGTCTTTAATGTCTGTTCCAAGCCAAACCACTCCATGATTCTATGATACCTCAAACAGGATCAGCAGAACATTTATAATCCAAGGCACATCAGTTTCAACTTCAGGACTTCAGACATGTTTTGTAGCAGTAGACCACCCATCAACATGCTCATAAATTCAGCAGTTTGGAAGCTTTTTTGGTTCCAAAAAACAAGCTCAGACCTGGACAGCACTATCCTCTGGACAAATGCCAGAGGATTATGACAATTACAATATATTGTTGTGGTGAATGGCACTCAAGCATCCTCAAAATACATAAAAAAGTACTCTTTTCAGCTTCCTTTGTCACATACACAAAAACTTATTGGTGCACCTGACACAGATAAGAAGCTCTTCCTGGCTTCTGAAGGACACTGGTGACACATGGGGCCATACATGAATTTTTTAGAGTTACAATAATAGTAACGGCCCATGTGATAGCCCTTTCATAGAATAGAATCATAGAATATATTGAGTTAGAAGGGACCCATAAGGACCATCAAGTCCAACTCCCTGCTCCTTGCAGAATTACCTAAAACTAAACCATGTGACTTACAAGCATCATCAAGATGCTCCTTGAAGTCTGGCATGGTTGGTGCTGTGACCACTTCCCAGGGAAGCTTGTTCCAGTGATGACCATGGTGTCAGCAAAAATCCTTTTCCTAATGTCCAACCTGAACTTCCTCTGACAGAACTTCATTCCATTTGCTTGTGTCCTATTGCTCGTCAACAGAGAGAGATCAGCACCTGCCTCTCTCCACTGTGCCCCTTTAGGAAGTTGTAGACTGTGATCAGGTCAGAAGGTGAAGGTCTTTATCATAGTCACCCAAACAGAAACAGACAATTCCCACTACCAAAGGCAGCTTCTCTTTTTTATCTAGAAGCCATTGACCTGACCTGTGGCTATAGTTTTCCTTAGAAATCATTTTCCCTTAACCAAATAGAGAAAGCAAGAAGTTATTATATGAACTCATTATAAAAATGTATTCATATCACCTCAATTTGAAGGTTTAATTCACAGGGAAGCAAATCATCTTCCAACAAAGCAGCCTTTTCTTAAAAGGCTACATACTTTCTTCCTTTTATCCAGTTGTTATGACGTTTTCTCCCTATTACACAGCTGTTTATTGGCATACATTTTCTTTAAAATATGAAACATTATCACACTTCCGATCAGTTTTATATATCCAGCTTTGTTTATACAAACCAGAGAAGAGTCCAAAGACTGAATTCTCTAGTAACTGTTGGACACGGCAAGGTAAATGCCATGCATTGATTATTGGGTCTGAAAAAGGGAGAATTCCTACTTTTTCTTGACTTTGAAATGCTCACAGCAGTAAAATATTTCAAATTCTGGCTAGCTGGAAAACCTATTCATTAAATCTTTATAAGACTGTAATAATTGGGTTAGATTTCATAACATATTAGATGTTGTCTATCCATAAATTTAACGGGCAGTCATGTAGAATTCTTGAGTCTTTGTAACATGCCAGCATGTGATTTTTGACAAAATTTTAAAGCTCAAACTGTCCGATATATTCTTGCTAGTTTACTCAAAGGTTTGCCTGACATATTTATAAATTGTGATCAAAAGCATTTCAGCCACCTGAAAAGAAGTTGAAAAAGGAGTGGAAACTTGCTTGTTCAGATGTGGAAGAAAAATCCATCTTTTTTGTAAAAAGCCTCCTATACAGATAAAATGGCCGAGGGCAAAAAAATGCTTGTTTTGGAGAAACTCCTTACTGACTAGCTGTCTCTCTGGATATTTAACCAGAACTTGCTCAGATGTAACTGATTTGAAAATATTAATACATACATTTAATTTTCTGCTGAGATCATCAGATGGATTTCTGAAATACAACATACTGCATGGGATGTGTATCAGCAGCCACATGCAATGTTAGCAGCTCTTTAAGCCCTTGGAAGTACAGTTTAAAGAGTCCAGACAAAAACCAGGCCATTACATAAGAAAATAAAGAAAGCTATTTTTGAGGTTGTATCAGTGTGTGTGGGTGGCAGTGGGGGCTGCTTTTTAAATTTTTTTTTTAGCAGTCTCAGTTTGAAGGCCTTTAAAACTCCAAAATGCCAAGTGTGAGATCACAGGGATTTAAGCGATGAAAGAAGCCAATGAAGGCAAGTAAACAACATGAGACAAAATTTTAGGAAACATAGCTTTGTCTTCTTTTTTCCTTTCTGTTTTTATTCCTTTTTTATGCCTGCTTTTTTAAACTTTAGTTATTTATTCCGATCCATCTTACATATTTTTCAGCTATGTTTCCAGAATACAGAATAATACTCTGCTTGCATAATTCCAGTGAATGGTCAATATATTAAGTAGCCACCAAAGTTGATTATTAGCTTGACTTAGTCAAATAAAAGTTCTTTTAAGGCGTATCCAGCAGCCTAATTAATTAATTTGAATGGAAGCAGATATAATGTGCTACTATAGGATCAATCTTGTTATGGGCTCTACATAGGGCTTCCTTTTCTTAGAACCTATATAACCATGAAAGGATCTTGGTTTACTCATAATGAAATTGCTTTTTAAGATTTGTGAAACAGTTGAAATTTCACATAGTGTATTACAGTGTGTCAGACTAAATTTAACTGACATCACTGTCTTCTCACTGACGCAGACAACTGTTGGTGTAGGCCCATCATTAATAAAATAGCATCTTCAATTAACCTCCTGTATTTTGAAAATGTACTAGTTTATTCCAGTCAAAGACACTCTGCGCTCTTCTGAACAAATAATTGCTGAACACAGAGTTTACAGATTAAAATAACAGCCAGTCAACTTTTTAAATATTGCTCACTAAACGTTACCTAAAGTTGGTGCCAGTCTTTCAGGCACGGAGCGCATCTGTCATTTGCATTTCACTGACCTTGAAGCTTACTGGTTAGAGATGAAACTTCACCTATTCAAAGCAACCTGTTTAAAATATTCAAATAGATTTTTTTAAAGTGCATTTCACTTTTTAATTTCCTACTGTTCTTCTTCCATTGAGAAAGCACTGTCTGAACCCAAAGGGATTTCCACATCTAGCTTTCATGCTTTTTGTTGCTACATGGCGGTGACCGCTAGATTGGCAAATAGAATAATTGCCTTTGAGAGATTTCTTTAAGGATGTTAAAAGCATGAACTTAGTTTTTTTTAAGTAGCTTCTTAAATAAATGCTTCAAAACCAAGTCAACTATTGATCCAATTCTTTGAATAAAAAGTTCTCCCCATTTGACAATAGGATTTATTACTGAAGACAAAATGTACATTAATCTTTTTAGTTTATTGTCTTCATTTGACAAAGGTAGAATTACAGAGTTGCAGCACAAAGGAAGATTTGTACTGTCTGTTTGAAATGACGAATCTACATAAATTCATTGACTGACTTAGGATAAAAGCAATCTTTACATCTCTGTCTTGTCACCTGAACAGAAATAGGGGTATAATTTATGCTTTATTTCCTAGTAATATTATTGAATAACAGTTTATTTTCTAAGCACATTTTTTATTTCCCTGTTTGTTTATTGTAGCGATGGTTTGGTTTGTTTTTTTTTCCCCTTGAAGTGAAAAAGAATATCCAGAATGTCTTTTTACTGCCAGAGGAGCAGGGTGGCAATTTTAGCCAGCAAAAACCAACCAACCAGATAACACACACACACACACACACACACACACACACACACTCTCTCTCACCCTTCCCAAACATTTTGAAGAGTTTGGACCAACTTCACAGATTTTACACTTCTGTCGTCTACCACTGGGATATCTAATTTAAACCCTAATTTCTAAAGGGAGAGGGATGGAAGAAAAGGCAAGAATGTCAATATTCTGTCTGTCACGTGTGTGTATAGCAGTATAAAAACAGCCACTGTGGGACAGTAACATTTTTTCCACTATCAACTGCAACGAGAAACTGAGCTAGGACGGATACTGCAGGAGCAGTGAAAGGAATCCTTCATGGAGTCTTACCTCCCCAGCTTTTAACTCACGTTCCCTTTCCTTACAATAACCACAGCGGTGTACTTGGCCCTAATGATTGGACAGGTGAGACCTACCGTGTTGCTCGAGTTGCACGTGGATTTAGGGGACGGGGGAGAAAAAGGGCAACAAACCAGCAAACAAAGGTTCAGCATCTGTCAAGACAGAGGCAAATTAGAGCTTGCGCTGCACTGATCACGCGTAAGCTTGAGCAAAACGGAAAAGCGCTGCACACGAAGTACGCTGCGGCTAGCGAGCCTAGGGTCTCCCTGAAAGCAAGCTCCGTGCAACGTTACCGGAGACACACGTACGTAAACACACATACAGAGGCACTTACACCCCGCGGCTCTGCCAGTATGCGCACACCGCGAGCGCGGCATCCCCTCCTGCGCCCCCG